>CM077162.1:114007406-114607406 GCA_039583875.1 Platanthera guangdongensis
ATATCTCTTTGAATGGAATCCTAGAGCATCATCCTACCATGCCTCCTTCACACTCAAACTGATAATCTTTGCTAACCCCTTCAGCTGGTAGTCGGCAAGCATCACCATTATGATCATCAGAACTTGGAAATAGAAACTGAAATCTATCTCTTCCCCCCATTAGATATTAGTCAAATAATAGCTTAAGACAAAAACTTCTTTCTTCAAAACTTTAAGACAACTTTGAGCTTTAGACGACTTCTAGTCAAATAGCCTTGACCCTTATACACGAACGAGTAGATGATCTAGACGAACTTGTACTTAACAGTATTATGCATTCTCAGAATCTACTCGAATCGTCTTGATTCATCTGCACAAACAGTTAAACTGTCTAGTTGAATTCACAGATTTTTTTGCACTTCCGAAATATATCAGCCTGAATCGTCTTCATTATTCTGCACGATCGATTTGACGCATATTTGAATATGTACTTAATCAGATTTTTAACCTTCATGCACATCTACTTGAATGATCTTGACCCTTCTGTACGAATGACTCGATCATTTAGTTGAATTTATACTTAGATATCATTATGAAAACCTTCACACGATTCATCTTGATTGTTCTAGACGATGAACCAAATGGTCTGCTCGAACCTGAACTTAGACAGAATTTTGTATTCTGAAGTTATCTGCACGATTTGTCTTAATTCTTCTACATGTTCGGTTAGATAATCTAATCATTCGACTAGATGTCTAGTTGAATTTTTACTTAGACAAATTTTATCTTTTTATACTTGTATCATTTGCACTACCCAAACTTTTAGACTTTGTTTATTGATCTTTAAGAGTGAGTATCAAGTTTAACATATTCTAGATCTTATGTCGACATGATGTCTTGCACAATGAGGGATTATATTGGCAAGACTATGTCTGATGACACTAAATCTAGCTCTATGCTCGGCTTGTACCATCATGTACCTGAAACCAACACAACTAAAGCCAATACATCAAATACATTGTGTGTTCATTTGTATTATGAGGACTTCTTCAAATCAGAATATTGTGGACAATTTTTCTAACAATCTCCTTGTATTTGAAGAAATCAGAACCTCCAATGCAGATGATCAACACCTGTTCATTAACAATATAAATAAAATGAGCACAGTTAAGGACAACATTCCAAAGATTTATATATTAATAAATCAAAATATTTTCATTGGGTTAAACTATATTTTTCCTTTCCTTATCACCAGCAGAACCCCGTGCTCTTTTTTTCTTATTTGCATCTCTTCTTACCCTTTCTTTTTATTCTTCTTGCTCTTGAAGACATTTCAATTTAGAGGCATTTCTGGACTCTCTCTCTCCATGATCTGAACATCGCCAGCATAGTCAACAAACTCTCTCCATTTTTGGTTGAGCTTGTTTGCCAGCCAGAAAGCAGTATCACGTGTCACACTCTCCCATTTCTGACTTCTTCAAATATGTTCTTCACTATCTCATCTTTACAATCTTCGAACCTATCAGACAGTTTGCACACAGAAATTTTGACCATCCACATACTTCTGTAAAATCTGGTCCTGGCAAGCAGTGAATTGCCTGCTTAACTTGCCAGTTGCATTTACCTTTGAGGGTTATGAATAGATTCTTCCATTTTGTCATCTAGGGACTTTAGCATTTTCATATCAAGTTCTACCACACCTCTAGCTCTGATAAACCAGTTGATTATCTGAGCATCAATACGAGCCATGTCTTCTATAATCTCCCTGATCTGTGAAGACAAATCTTCCATCATTGCCTTGACAGTTTTGTCTACATAATGTTCAAAGGATTTTCTTTGTTCACTTAGCAGCATCCTCATCTGATCAATCATAAAACCAGATGGTTCATCATGAACAGTATGACTTGAGGTCTCTGCCATTTCAGATTTTGTTACTTTCTCATAACTGTCTAGCCCTTCATGTACTTCAGTATCGTCAATTGGTTCATCTAGAGTATCTGGAAAACGAATAGGACTTGCAGATCAATGTCCCTTACTAGCTTGTTGATTTTTGAACAGTATTATCTCTCTGCAATTGTTTTTTGGTGTTGTAGTCATGTCCTTCAGATTGCTTCTACTTCTTTCATATGCCTAGTCCTTTTGAGCATCCAACTCAGTAGGAATTAAATCCTCAGCCAGTTCTGCTATATTCTCTTCTTCTTTTATCGGGGTAGACCACTCAGAGTGCATCTCCCCCTCAGCAGGATCCACCTCTTTTCCAGCAGGATCCACCTCTTTTCTAGCATGATTGTTTGTTCTATCATCAGTCTCTTTTAGCTCAACTATAGGATCAGACGCAATCTCTCCAATTAGATCCCTTGATGTCTCCCCCTCAATGTTTGCAGGGGATTGATCAAATATGTTTTCAATAGTTTGTGCTGCCAAGTTTGTTGGTACTTCATCTTTATCATTTTGCTTGTTTCAGAAGCACTCCCTTTTATCTTCTACCCAGCCTTAGGAAAGGTTTGCCCCCACTTAGCCACCACATTAAGATCAATCCTTTTTAGGTAATGCAGTGATGCACCTGTGACTTGTTTCAACTGAAAGTCTTATGAGAAGTTGTTGAAGTAGAGAGACAGGATTCTCTCAAAGTTGAGTGTCTGAAGGGAGTCTTCATTTTGCCAAACAAGACATTTCACAAGTTTGTTCTTTTCTTTATTTAGACTTGGTCATGAGATCAAACAAACATCTAAAAATTCTATCATAAGATTTTGGCTTGCATATCAACACCTTTTTGTTGATGTCTGTCATTAGCTTTCCAGGTGTGCTTAGTTTATTTCTCTGTAGTGACCCATGAGGTGTTTATGGGTAACCACATCATTTAAGTGGTAGTGTTATATCATCAAAATTTACTTCTTTTCTTCCTCTTCTAAAATCACGGTCAACTTCAACACGACTGTTGAAGCCAGGAAAAATCCTAACCTCAGAATTCAGATCAAAATCGCCTAAGGTTACCTGCTCAGAAGCTAGATCAGACGGCTAGAGTGACTAGGATGAAGAATCAGGTCAAACAGGACCCCAGATGTTGCGGCAGGAAGGTCTCACCACGTACCCGGATGCTCGAAAGGAGCAACCACTTCTCAACCAAAGATGGCCGAACTGGGTACGATGGAAGCTAGCTAACAAAGTCGCAAGGTCGCGACTTGCTCTTTAAGGAAAAAGAATCTGAAGGCTCAGCTAATATCTCGAGAATGAAGCGCGCGAGTATCCTGCCGAGTATTTCCAGTGCCTCACCTCGTACCTCTGTGGTCCTATTTATAGGCAAATCCAAGGAGGGGGGGTCATATTTATACCCCACCCCCCTGGCGACTAGGCGACTTCCAGAGGAACTCGCACAGGCGGGGCGAGTATCTCGCCTAGTCGCCTACCTGACGAGTATGCGAGGGGAGCTCGCCTATACTCGCTCAGGCCTTCTGCGATCTTGTATGCTGACTTTGACTCCTATCTTGACTTGTTTACCTTGACTTCTGCTGACCTGGTTGTGGCAGAACCCACCCTCGACGAATATGGGTTGAACACAATCCCCGCTCTTTTCGAGCGACGTAGGAGCTTGGAAAGAAAACATCCAACACTTATTCGGCGAGCTGTTGTGCCGAGTATCTGGGTTGCTCGCGTTTGATAACTGCCTGACGATCTCTATAAATAGGGGGGCCTGGTTTCTCAGCCGGATTTTCAGAGCTCGCGCATAATGTCGGACGCCGAGAAATTTCTTCATGACAGCCTCGTCGTCCTAACCGCCGTGCTCGGCGTTGCTAAGCCCAAAAGACAGCGCGAGGGAGACGCCGTCGCCGACTTACCCCCCCTCAAGAAGAAGAAGGTTAAGAAGTTCAAGAAGAAACCCGCCTCCGGTGACGATAACTCGCCGCCACCTCCTTCACAAGCCGCGGCTTCCACCAGCAATCCTGCGCGCTCCGCCAGCACTCTGAGTCTGCTCATCGCTCTTGGGCTCGACGACATCCCCAATGTTGCCGCCCCTGACGCGAGCCTCCTCGGCTCGCTCGGCATCCCTGAACTCGCCACGACCCTGGCCCCGGAATTCGCCTCCACTTCGGCGCCGCAGCAGGTCGAAGTCATCAACCTGTCAGGTCGCCATGTTGCCGAGATATTCTTTTTTACATTGTTGGTCGTTGACACTTCTCGCTGACTTTGCTTTGATACTCGCAGATTCCCCACCGGGGGGTGCTGACGCGGTTCTGAATGTCGCACCGCTGAGCTCCGCGCCGCTGCTTGCCCTTTCTGCCGAGAGACCAGTCAGGACCGCGCACACGGTCCGGATTCATGTCGGCGCCAAGAGGACACCTGAGGCCTCGGTTCCTGCGGCGAGCAAGGAACCATCGCTGAAGGGTCCTCCGCCAAAGAACGTGGCGCCGGCGAGCAAGGAGACGTCGATGATGGATCCTCCGTCAAAGAAAATGGCTCCGGTGAGCAAGGAACTTCCGGCGAGCAAGGCCCTGCCAGCCCCTGCGCGAGATCCTGCGTTGTCGGCGGCGAGTTCTGCGCTGCCGCCGCCGCCTGCGAATGTCGCTACCATCCCGTCGGTAACTGCATCTTTGCCGCTGCCGCCGTCTCTTGTCGCGCCTTCCCAAGTTGCCACGACGCGACTTCCTCCGCCTCCTCCGCTAAAGAACCCACAGCAACCGGCGAGTTCGTCGCTGCCGCCGCCTCTTTCCTCGCAGGCTGTAGTCGGTAAGCCGGTCAAGCCGCGGCCGAGCTACTTCCCGCCGAGAGTTGCGGATTCTGGACATGGGGGCGTGGGCAAGGCAAGGCGGCTGAGCACGCTGGTGGGCCATCTTCGGGCCGGCGAGATGAGCCAACTCGCGGATCTTCTCCTCGCCGATCTAGGTCTCCTCGCCGCGGCACGTGTCGTCACTGATGTGGCATCTGGCGGCTAAGTGCCCTATTCTTAATCTAGCGACTTTCTTTTTCTGACAGATCGGTCGGCGACTCCAGGGGCGGCCTTCATTGACGTCATTGGGTTGTCGGGCGGCGAATATCGCCATGTCGCTGCTCACGCCTACATGGAGCTGGAGAGCAAGTTCGACCAGCTGGCGATCTGCGAACCCCATCGGCGAATATCATCCCTGGAAGTGCGGGTGGCGAAGATTGAAGAGCTTCGGAGTACTCTGGAGAGCTATGAAGCCCGCTTCCACATGGTGAAAGAGAATGATCGTCAGCTGGCGATCAACAATCATCGCCTCCAGCTGGTTCTCGACGAGTTGGCCGGCATCCGCGCGAGTATGGGCTCCGTTGGACGGCTGACGAGGATGGAGGAGCAACTGCGGCTTGGCGATGATGCGATGTCGCTGGCGACGGAGCACTATCGGCGGCGCGCGAGATGGGCTGGGTTGGGCGACATCCTCATCCACCAGAGAGACCTCCAAGGCCTTAGACGCTTTCTTTTTTATTTGAAACTCGTCATATGCGATTTGTACTGAACAATTATTATTTGTAATAGGCGAGCTTGGATCTCGCATCTTATTCGTTTTTTCTGTTGTTCTTTCTGATATTTTTTTGATATCTTCTGCGATGTGCCGACTTTATCATGCAGGTTTTGAGTACCGTTGCGATATCCTTGCATAATATAGGTGACGAGATTCATTTGTTCGCTTAAAATGCGACTTAGTCCGATACTCGCCATAGTGAATATATACCACCCTGCCTTCACCTATAAATAGAGGAGGTAGGTAGGACATAAGTACGCTGTTGTGATTTCCAACCACTAGCTCGCGAGTATCTTTTTCTGCTCGCGCGCTTCGACTTCTCTTCCTCTTTCGCTTTCCCTTCTTCTTCATCTCGCCAGCCCTCGTCAGCTCATCAAACTCGCAGAAATGGTGGGAGACGACGCTAGCGCTCGCCGACAAGCCCATGCCGCCAATTTCGCTGATGCAGCTTTCAAGAAGTTGATCACTACAGAGCGAGATTTAGAAAACTTTAGGGAGAGGCTTTTGTCGGAGGGATATTCGGCAAGGCTCCCTAGTCGCAGCGAGCGACTTAGCACCCACATAGAGGGTGCGCTAGTCCTGCCTCTTCGCCATTTTGAAGCCGGCCTGCGACTTCCACTATGGCCGGAGTATTGCGAGATCCTGCGATACTTCGGCATCGTCCCGGCGCAGATCAACCATAATGGTGTGGCGATCATCATGGGGTTCCTCTGCTACTTGCGCGAGGAGAGGGTTGCCTTCGACCTTTCCGTCTTCCGCAAGATATTCGCCTTTGCCGCAACCACCGAGGGCGTGGTGTACTTCAGCAGCCACATCTGCACCTTGGTGGGAACGGCGAATAAGGTCCACCGTTGGAGCGAGCTACTAGTCGTCGTCGAAGGCGACTTCGATGGCGTCCTGGGAAGGCCGCACCAACCTGCCGATGTCGCCTTACTCCAGCCGATATTGGAGGGCGTCCGCGAGCAGCTGGTGGAGTCGTTCCGTGGTCGCCGGTTCGACGTGATATTCTGGCGACTAAATGTCAACACCCTGCTGGAGATTCATTCCAAGAAGGGTAAGCTTGGGCGAGAATCACTTTTTTACATACTCGTTGTGATATGTGTAGCTCGGTACTGATTTACTAGGCATTTTTTGCAGTGTCGTGCGAGCTCCCGGAGAAGCCGCTCCCTCCGGCGAAGGAAGTCGCAACCTCACTTCATGAGACCAACCCGTCGGCTGACGTCGGCGAGAAGAGAAGGCTCGCCAAGGGCAAGGGGAAAGCTAGGTCGTCGGGCCCCGCGACCAAAAAAGCGAAGGTGTCATCGCCGCAACCTGACGACCAAGAATCGCCGTCGCTGGATGCTCGGCTTCCCCACTTCCACCCCAACTTCAATTTAGGGCGAGGGGTGGTTGACGCCTATGTTCGCCCGCTGGTGACATGGTCGGCGGACGAACACCTGGTGACGCTGAGCACCAACCTCCCCTCCTAGTCGGCGGACTGGGAGGACAAGGGGGAGGCCTTTGCCGTCCTCCATGCGCTATATGGGTGAGGCGACGCCGAGTCGATGCTGGACCTCAGCGAGGAGGAAATCGCCCAGCAGGCATCTTGCTCGCTCGCGCGAGCCGTCGAGCTGAACCACTACGCGGAGAGAAAACTGCTGGAGATGACCAAGGCCCTGAAGATCGTCAATAAGAAGTCGATTGATCTTGGCATGAAGTCCGTCCGCTGGCGAGATTATGAGGTAAGTCGCCTCCTGCGCGCGATATTGGCGTTGTCGGACTTGGATTCTTTTTTGCTGATTCTGTTCTTTGCAGCAGGCTGCCGAGATTGAAACCGCCAAGACGTTTTCTGAGTACGAGGCGAAACTCGCCAAATCTCAGGTTGATCTGGAGGCAGCCCAAATCCGCGTAGCCGAGATGGAATCTCGCCTAGCCGTCTTAGAAGCCGGCGCGAGTTCTTCAGCTCCTCAGCCGCGGCCGGAGGACGACCCTCACTACGCAATCAAAAGATCTCGCGTTCTCTAGGAGGAGAGGTCGTCAGACCGCTGCGAGATAGCCCGTTCGGCGGGCAATGTCGTGCTCGCGAGGCTGAGGATCAGCGAAAAACTCGACGAAGGAGAGAAGCAATTCACTGTGGACGAGCTCATCCATGAGCTGCTCGCCGAGGGAACAACCTCGCCAGATCGCATACCTTCTTCGTCGTCGGGCTCCAGCAGCAGCGGCAGCGGTAGCGGCAGCGGCAGCAGTGACAGCGGCGAGGAGGAGAGCGAGGAAAGCGGCGAGGAAGAGGAGGATGCCGACATTGGAGATGAGGAATATCAGCCTGATACTGGCAACGATGAGTCCTAGTTGCTCATCGATATTTGTCATACTCGCACAAGGCAGTTAGCGACATTTTGTATTAGCTGACTTTTGTAACTTGTAACATTTTTGAAATATATATATACAAGTCTAAATTACCATACTATCGTTTTCTGCTTTCATGTTTGTTTGCTGATGATACTCGCTAGGCTCATAAGCTCGGGGAGAACGAGTGCTCACGACGCTTTACTCGCACGTCGATATCATACAAAATCGCGCTGCCATTACCCGCACAATCATTCTCGTTCCAACAACTCGCATCTCGATACTCGCCTATTTTTTGCGCACGTACTCGCCGTATCATACTCGCACGTTTGTTATATCATGCTCGCATACTCTCTGATACATACACACATACTCGCCCAATTCTGCTCGCACCTGCACAACTTACTTATTTTTTCGGAGTTTATCCTGACTGGCTTGATCACCAAAGCCGACACCCTGTGAGGAGATGAGTTTGATTTGTGGTTGGGAGTAGTCGACACCCAGCAGGAGCTAAGCTCAAGTGGGGGTGGTAATCAGCCGACACCCTGCAGGAGCTAAGCTCAACTGGGGGTGGGAATCAGTCGACTCAAGGAGGCAAGTAGTCGGTCTGCAGGAGAGAAACTCGTACAGAGATCTCGGACTACGGCATCACTCCAACGAGCAACTCAATCTCACTCGAGCAGGTCCTTGGTCAATATGCAGGAGAGAAGCTCGTGCAAGGATTTGGACTTACGGCGACACTACCACTCGAGGACTTGATATATTGTAGTCGACAGCTCTCGGGAGCCTTGCTCAACTAGAGTGGTGTAAGTCGACTCGGGGAGGCAAGTAGTCGGTCTGCACGAGAGGAGCTCGTATAGAGATCTCGGACTACGGCATCACTCCAACGAGGAACTTGATCTCACTCGAGGAGGTCCTTGGCCAATATGCATGAGAGGAGCTCGTGCAGGGACTTGAACTTACGGCGACACTACCACTCGAGGACTTCGAATGTTGGAGTCGACAGCTCTCGGGAGCCTTGCTCAACTAGAGTGGTGTATGTCGACTCGGGGAGGCAAGTATTCGGTCTGCAGGAGAGAAGCTCGTACAGAGATCTCGGACTACGGCATCACTCCAACGAGGATCTCGATCTCACTCGAGGAGGTCCTTGGCCAATATGCATAAGAGGAGCTCGTGCAGGGACTTGGACTTACGGCGACACTACCACTCGAGGAATTTGAATGTTGGAGTCGACCGCTCTCAGGAGCCTTGCTCAACTAGAGTGGTGTATGTCGACTCGGGGAGGCAAGTAGTCGGTCTGCAGGAGAGGAGCTCGTACAGAGATCTCGGACTACGACATCACTGTAACGAGGAACTTGATTTCACTCGAGGAGGTCCTTGGCCAATATGCAGGAGAGGAGCTCATGCAGGGACTTGGACTTACGGCGACACTACCACTCGAGGACTTGATATACGGTTTGAGTTGTCTTTCCTGTTGCTTTAAGAGATTGACAATGAACTAAGCGCATCAATATCTTTGAGGACGAAGAAATTATAAAGCGAACGATGATTTCGCCGCCGTCGAGTTGAGAGTTTGGCGTCCAACCCTGTTCCTGATAGTTCCTTCAGTCGGAGGAGAGATGCAATCGGGGGTAGCTAGGCCGACATGCAAGGGTGGAGCTGATCTCGGCCGTCAATGCAGGGGTCCGGTCTTACAAGGGCGCTTATATCCCGAGGCATCGTCTCATCGTCCGCACTGGGCTATCTAGGAGAAACAGGTCGAAGGCACGTTTCCCAATCCGACCGTTGATCATCTCGGCTCTGCCACCCGACTACGGGCGTACACGCACAAGCGGGGGTAAGTTTTATCTAAGGGTCCTCCAGGATGCACTCGCGACTAACATCTTCCATCGGGCCTATCTTTGCCCTTTGGCTGGTTATCCTGCCTTTGAAATCAGTAGGGTTGTTGCCCAAATGAGAGCTTGGTAAGGTCGATCCTTCCTCAGGTCCGAGAGTTTGGGGTCTAAACCTGTTCCTGCTAGTTCCTCCAGTCGGAGGAGAGATGCAATCGGGGGTAGCTAGGCTGACATGCATGGGGGGAGCTGATCTCGGCCGTCAATGCAGGGGTCCGGTCTTACAAGGGCGCTTATATCCCGAGGCATCGTTCCATCGTCCGCACTGGGCTATCTAGGAGAAACAGGTCGACCGCCGGTTTCTCAGATCGATCTCGGAGCAGAACCTTAAGGCCTTAGAAATCTTGAGATGGCAAAGCAAAAAAGAGAAGTCAAGCAGTTGCCACTATCTTTATATATGTATGAAAGCATGTACAAATAAAATACAGCATTGGCCGCTAGGGATAGAACCTTTTTAGGTCATCCCCGCTCCAAGTACCTCCCAGCTGTTCTCCAACCTGATCCTAGAGATAATAGCCTCCGATGGCCAAGGCTTCTTGGACGATGAAGGGACCTTCCCAATTAGGATGCAGCTTGTCAACTGTTGCTCCCCTTCCTGCGGCGTCCACCTTCTTCATGACCAGATCTCCTGGGAGGAAATGCTTTAGGCGGACATTCTTGTCAAAGTGTTTTGTCATGCGCCGCTTGATCTCCTCTTGACGGATGAAGGCTAAGTCTCGGAGCTCTTCAACGAAATCCAACGAGAGCCTTTGAGCATCTTCGTTCTCCAAGCGTCATTCTTCACTGCCATCTCCAACTGCTATGACTCTCGGGCTTCGAACCTCGAACACTACTGGGATGAGTGGCTCGGACCTGTGGGATAACTTGAAGGGAGTTTCCCCCGTAGCCGAGTTTGAAGTTGTTCTCAGAGCCCATAGAACCGAGGGGAGTTGCTCTGCACAATTGCCGTTCAAGTTGGTGACTTTCTTCTTGAGGTGGTTGATGATCAACTTGTTGGCAGTCTCTACATGTCCGTTGCTGCGAGGATGCTGCACAGAGGCGAATCGTAGATCCGTCCCTAGCTGCTTGCAGAAGTCCTCTAGCTCCAAACTGGCGAACTGCGGACCGTTGTCGGTGACGATGGCGAGAGCAATCCCGAACCTGCATGCAATTTCTCTCCAAATGAAGTTCTTCACAATTTGAGACGTGGTCTTGACCAGAGCTTTTGCCTCGATCCACTTGGAGAAGTAATCGATCATGACAAGCACGAACTTCCTTTGTCCACTGGCCTGAGGAAAAGGGTCGATCAAGTCCATTCCCCGGATGGCGAAGGGCCATGGAGCAGTGATCGAGCGAAGGTGTTGGGCTGGCTGCAGTTGAAGAGGTGCGAAGAGCTGGCATTGGAGACACTTTTTGGAGAAGGCTTCTGCATCCTTCTGAATGGTGGGCCAGAAATATCTATGCCTTAGAATTTTTTGTTCCAGAGTGCGAGTTCCGGAATGACTGTCACACTCTCCTGAGTGAATTTCCTACAGGATGCGAGGTACTTCAATCCCTGACAGGCACCGAGCCAGAGGACCTGAGATGGTCTTGCGGTAGAGCTCTCCTTCCTGAAGCAGATAGTATGCGGCTTTGTAGCGGAACTTCCTTTGATCCCCCTCGCTGGCAGGAATTTGACCTGTTGTCAGGAAAGAAACAAACGGATCCCTCAAGGATGCTCTCTGCTCGATCTACATCATCTCCCCTTCTTCGATGGACGGTCGGAACAGTTCAGTCACGGTTCCCCCAGCCCGGGGACCGTACTTGGCGAGGTAGTCAGCTTCTGAATTCTCCTCTCGGGGTACGTGCTCGACGAAAAAAGATTGAAACCCCCCGATCAGACCTTTCACTTTGATCAAGTACCGCTGTAAAATCGGATCGTTCACCTCGAACTCGCCTCTGATGTGGGATGTGACTACCATTGAGTCGGTGAAGGCCCTGATATCTCGGATTGCCAACTCCTTGGCGAGACGCAAGCCGGCCACCATGGCTTCGTACTCCGCCTGATTGTTGGTAACTAGGAAAAGGATCTCGACTGCTTGCTCGATCCTGGTTCCCTGGGGGCTTACGAGCACAACTCCGGCTCCCACAGAATATCTGCCCGAAGCCTCATCCATAAACATCTTCCAGGACACTGTGCTAGAGGAGCCTTCCTCTCCTTCCACCTCGGCCGAGAAATCGGCAAGGAAATCTGTCACCGCCTGCGCCTTGATTGCCACCCTTAGAGAGTAAGAAATATCGAACTCGCTAAGCTCCACCGCCCACTTTGTCAGCCTGTCAGAATGCTCCACTTCATCCAGGATGCTCCGTAGAGGATGATCGGAGACGACCCTGATGGAGTGAGCTTGAAAATACGGACGGAGCCTCCGAGCCGAAACCACTAAAGCAAACACAAGCTTCTCCAAAATATGGTATCTCGTCTCTGCCTAACGCAGCACTCCACTAACATAGTAGACAGGGAGCTGCTTCTTGCCTTCCTATAGGACCAGCACTGAGCTAACTGCTTCCACCCCGACTCCTAGATAGAGAAAGAGATCCTCATTACCCCGCGGGCCTTGGAGGAGAGGAGCTTGGGTTAGCTGTTGTTTGAGCTTTCCGAAGGCCTTCTCACACTCCGTCGTCCACTCGAACTTCTGATTTCCCTGAATGGTCTTGAAGAACCGAGAAGCACTTCTCCCCTGCCTTGGACAAGAAACGGCTGAGGTCTGCCAGCCTTCCAATTAGCCTCTGAACTTCCTTGGGATCCCTTGGTGACGCCATCTCCAAAATCGCCTTCACCTTATCTTGATTAGGCTCCACCCGCCTGGGAGTGAGGAGGTGACCTAGAAACTTCCCTCTTTCTGCACCGAAGACGCACTTGGCCGGGTTGAGTCGCATCTTGTACTTCCTCAGAGTAGCGAAAGTCTCCACCAGTTCCGTTATGTGCTCCACGACACTTTACTCTTGACAAGGAGGTCATCCACATAAACCTCCAAGTTCCGCCCCTTCTGCTTCTTGAAGATTTGATCCATCATCTTCTGGTAAATTGCGCCTGCATTTTTGAGCCCGAAGGGCATCATCTTGTAGCTATAACAGTCATCGCTGGTTATGAAGGAGACGTCCCGGCAGTCGGGGGGATGCATCCGGATCTGGTGATACCCTGAAAAAGCATCAAGAAAACTCATCACAGGAAACCCGACGGCGGAATCAACCAATGCGTCGATTTGAGGCAAGGGGTAGCAATCCTTCGGGCAAGCTTTATTCAACATTGAAAAATCGATACATAGACGTCAGCCCCCTCCGGGCTTCTTCACCATCACAACATTGGAGACCCAGCCTAGATACTGGATCTCTGAGACAAAACCTGCCTCCAGCAGCTTCTCTACCTCTTCTCTGATCGGCCCGGCCAACACGGCGGCGCTCTTCCTCTGCTTCTGACGAACAGGAGCCACCACAGGATCCAGGTTGAGGCGATGACAGGCAACATCGGCGTCCACCCCTGGCATCTCGGCGGCGCTCCATGCAAAGACGTCGACGTTGTCCTGCAGGCAAGCAGCCATCTCTATTTTCCCTCCTAGCGGCAGGGATCCTCCAACCTTCAGCAGTCCCGGCTCTCCTCCTTGAGAGATCACCTCTATCTCCTCCACCTCTTCAGCAGCACACAGTCCCTTCTCCTTCTCCAGCAGCTCCTCCAATTTCTCCGCGTCACCCATCCAGCTGATGGTGCTGACGGCATTCAGGTAGCATTCCCTGGAGGCCTTGGGATCTCCCCTGATCCGGATCTGAACATCTCCGCGGCAGTACTTCAGGCACTGGTGGTAAGAAGATGGAACGACCCTGAAGTAGTTGATGAGGAGTCGCCCGAAGATGGCGTTGTACCCGCTCGGCGCGTCGACGATGATGAAGCGGCATCGGATCGACGTCCCGCCGAGTGTAACTAGCAGCTCCACTGCTCCCTCCACCTCTTCTCTCCCGAGAACCCAAAGAGCGGTCCATCTGCAGCCTGGACCCGGGACGCTTCCACCTGAAGCCCGACGAAGGTTCTCTTGAAGATGACATTCACCGAGCTACCGTTGTCCGCGAGGATTCGGTCGACGGTGAAGTCTTCGATGGCGGCTTGAATCACAAAGGCGTTGTGAAAGGGATTCTCGTTCCCCAGCATGTCCTCCTCTGAGAACGTGATCTCCTCTAATGGCGACGGGGTCTGTGACGTTGAGGCGACGTTCTTCCGATAGATCTCGTGGAGACTCCCTTTGCGGTAATCTCCAAGACCGGCCCCTCCATTGATCACGCCTACATGCCCACCTCCTGGGTCATGTATCACTTCCCCGCGACTTCCCAGGTCGACTCGGTCTTCATATCTCCTCCTCGTCGGAGCTTGGAATGCCACCTGCCCAACCGGGGCCTCCTACCTCTGCTGCTCTCTCTCTCTCTGCTTCTCCTGCCTCCAGTCTCCTCCTTGCTTCCCAGAACTCGGGGCAAGCCAAGGTCCCGTGCCCCTCTACCCGATGGATATCGCAGTAGAGGGGAATCTCCGCCTCCTGACGCATCGCCCGCTGCTCCCTCCGGCGTCGTTTGTTGTCTTGGCGAGCGATGGTCATCGTCTCCCTTCTTCCTCCTCCTCGGCCTCCCTCTTGCCGGTTACCGTTCCTCCTCTCCTCCTGGTAGTGTTGCCTTGCCTGTGGTCTCCACTGGGGGCGATTCTCGGGATACTGGAATCGCCTTTCCCCCCTTCCTCCTTCCCGAGCCTCCGCCGGCCTCCTCTCTTCCTGTCTTCGAGGCCTCTCCTGCCTCCTCTCTTCAACCCTATTGGGTTCCTCTCTCTTTCTTCTTTCCTCTCTCCTAGGCTCTTCCTTCCTATTCTCCTCCCGCCTTTCCGGCGTCCTCCTTGCTTTCGACCCTGAAGGTCCTGCTCTTCCTCTCTCTGTCATATCCTCTCCGTCCAGCCTTGCTAAGAAATCCTTGTTCTTCTCCTCTCCCCGAACAAAAGTGTTCGCCTTCTCTATCATATATTTGAAATATCTCGGGGGATTGGACCCCATCTCCAGACTGAACAGTACATGTTTCAACCCGAACTTCAGGGCCACCATCAGGGTAAAGCTGTCCACCTCTTCCACCTCCAAAATCTCCTTATGGAAGCGATCGATGTAATGACTCAAACTCTCGTATTGTCCTTGGATGATTTTGAAGAGAGTCGTCGCTTCTTTCTTCCTCTACTTCGATGTCGCGAACCTCACCATGAGGCCCCAACGCAGGTCTGAGAAGTAGTATACGGACCCTGCTGGCAGTTGATGGAACCAATCCCTGGCGTTGCCCTTGAGGGTGATGGAGAAGAACCTGCACTTGAAGGCATCAGACATGTTGCGGATGAAGAACGACGTCTTCAAACCACTGGAGATGTCTGACAGGGTCGTCTCTGCCGGAGTAGTAGGTGAGAACGGGTTCCCTGAACCCTTCTGGAACTGGGGCAGCGAGGATCTCGTCACAGAAGGGGCTCCTCCCTCCCTGGCGGTGGCGAGTTTCATCCTCGCTGGAGACGTCATACTCGCTGTAGTGCCGAGTATCTCTGCATCTCGCCGGCGACATTGGATCCCGAAAGCGGACTCCTTGGCTGCTCGTCGGGTAATGTCGCGACTGCATCGGTCGCTCTTCCCTTTCCCAAGCGGGCTCCTTCCCAGCTCGCCTCGGCGGCGCTTCCTCTTCCACAGGTGTCACGCGACGGGGAGAAGTCGCCGTGACATCCGGGCGATGAGCAAACCCGGCGAGGATGGTTTGCTCGATCCTCTTCGTGAACTCTTCAAACGTTGCAACTGTCACAAACTCGCCACCTCGCGTGGCGTCTCCTCCTACTGCTGAGTTGCCGACCAACTCTTCTTGCTCGCCACCAATGGTCATCTCACTTAACCTCTAAACTTTCCTCCTTGATTGTGATCCACGCTCACCGTACCAAGTGTTGAAGCCAGGAAAAATCCTAACCTCAAAATTCGGACCAAAACCGCCTAAAGTTACCGGCTCAGAAGCTAGATCAGACGGCTAGAGTGACTAGGATGAAGAATCAGGTCAAACAGGACCCCAGATGTTGCGGCAGAAAGGTCTCACCACGTACCCGGATGCTCGAAAGGAGCAACCCCTTCTCAACCAAAGATGGTCAAACTGGGTACGAGGGAAGCTAGCTGACAAAGTCGCAAGGTCGCGACTTGCTCTCTAAGGAAAAGGAATCTGAAAGCTCAGCTAATATCTCGAGAATGAAGCGCGCGAGTATCCTGCCGAGGATTTCCAGTGCCTCACCTCGTACCCCTAGGGTCGTATTTATAGGCAAATCCAAGGAGGGGGGGTCATATTTATACCCCACCCCCTGACGACTAGGCGACTTCCAGAGGAACTCGCACAGGCTGGGCGAGTATCTCGCCTAGTCGCCTACCTGGCGAGTATACGAGGGGAGCTCGCCTATACTCGCTCAGGACTTCCGCGATCTTGTATGCTGACTTTAACTCCTATCTTGACTTGTTGACCTTGACTTCTGCTGACCTGGTTGTGGCTGGACCCACCCTCGACGAATATGGGTTGTACAACGACGTTTAGGGAAAGGGCAGATATTCATACCTGGTGTCCAGCGATTTTGGATCTGATTGCTTTCCCAGAAGATGACATCTTGGCATTTTGATAGAATTATGTAAAACCATAGTTGGCTCAGATAGCACGAACTTTAACCCTACGTCTTCATACCTGGTTGTTTGCATCACGTTTTGCAAAACCACCCCGAACGAGTTCGCTTCCAACATTAATGGATGATGACTCCTTTTTGATAGGGTTGAAGACGGGGCGGTGTTGGTCGAAGGGTGTAGGAAATTAGTTTGCATAACCTAATATAGCATTTTATATCTATATATATAGATATATATGTCTACATTAGAATGTGAAAGGGTGGATACTTGTTTTCCCAAACTTGGACCGTTCGATTTTATTAAAGATAAGATAGACGACCAGTATTAACCCTATTTTGTTGGAACTGCTTCAAGCCGAATTAGCATTAAGCCGCCCGCATCTCTCCACATTCGATTAGTGCTGGAAGGCGCATCCAGCCGAATCATATTGATTTGACTACATCTCTACACGTTCGACCTGACTTCCACTCGAATCCTGTCAACATTTAGAAAAATTGCTGGATTCGTCCAGATTAGAGCCATTGTGTTGACCATGATATTAGCAAACACCAAACAGAGATATAATGAACTTTAAAGAGATTTAATGAGAATGATTTTATTCTAGATTTAGCATTCCTAATTTAAATTTATAGTTGAATTTTGCTTCATCAATGGGCTTAGTGAATATATTTGTTACTTGTTTATCAGTAGGCATATATTCAAGACATATATCTTCTTTTTCTACATGATCTCTGATGAAGTGATACCTGATTTCAATGTGTTTGATCCTGTTGTAAGACACAGAATTTTTAGCAATTAAAATTACACTGGAGGAATCACAATATATGGTTGTCTTGTTGATGTTGATGTTGTAGTCATCAAGCTGATATTGTATCCATAACAGTTGTGCACAGCAACTCCTAGCAGAGATGTACTCTGACTCAGCAGTGGAGATTGTCACACTGGTCTACTTCTTGATGCTATATGAAATCAGCCACTTGTCTAAGAATTGGCAAGTACCTGAGGTACTCTTTTATCATCCTTGCATTCTGCAAAATCTGCATTTGAGAATCTAGTAAGTTCAAAATCATTGCTCTTAGGGTAGCATAGACCAAGATTGGAGGTACCTTTAACTTGCACTGGAGGAATCTCAATATCCTCTTTGAAGAAATGTAGTTAAATTCCTCAGTGTTCACCTGATATTAAACACAAACACATATTGCAAACATGATATCTGATCTACTAATAGTAAGGTGGAGCAAAGATCCAATGATGTTTCTGTACAAAAAATCATCAAAAAAGTTTCCTCTTTCATCCTTATCCAGAGACATATTGTATCTCATTGGAGTACTCATTGAGGTTGCACTCTCCAATTCAAATTTCTTGATCAGCTCCTTAGTGAACTTGCTCTGACAGATGAAGATTTCATCTTCAAATTGTTTCATGTATAGCCATAAGAAGTATTTCAACTCACTTATAATGCTCATTTCAAACTTCTCTTGCATCAAATTAGTAAATTTTTGCAAAGCTTGTCATCAGTATATCCAAAGATAATATCATCAACATATATATAGACTAGCAATATTTTGCTCTTAACTTCTCTTAGAAACATTGTTTTATCTACCATTGCCCCTAAAAACTTATTTTCAATGAGAAAGCGAGGCAGGGTCTCATACCAAGCTTTATGTGTTTATTTCAACCCATATAAGGCTGTTCTTAGAAAATATTCATGATCGGGAAAAGCAGAAACAACAAAATCTTAGGGTTGTTCTACATAAACTTCCTCCTTAAGATCTCTATCTAGAAATGCAAACACATCAATTTGGCAAAATTTAAACCCTTTGTGAGCTGCATAGGCTATGAACAGTCTAATAACCTCCAAACTAGCCATTGGTGCAAAGGTTTGGTTGAAATCACAGCACAAACTAAAATCACTGCGCAAAGACATGGATATTTATAGTAGTTCCCCAAGATGGTTACATCCATTTTCCTCATTTGCCTATCCAGCAGTATGCTAGCCTCAGCAATCTCCACCAAATACTCAGATCCTCAGATCATATAGCTCAGAGTCAAGGACCCCTACCTCAGGAAGACACCTTGTTCTCTACCTCAGATGCTCAAGCAACAAGACTGAAAGGGTGAACAGTTGTGAATAAATCCTCAAAGCATTCTCTACAGGGAGGGTGAATAGAAATTTAAAATATTTGTTTAAAATAATTTACTGAGTTTAAACTATCACAGTTTTTACATCCACAGATAGTCAGCAAGAAATAAATGGAGAAGAGTAAAGCACAGCACAGCACAGCAAACACAACACAGAAAAGCATAGCACAGAAGATAGCAAAACAATAGTGGTTTTCCAAAATCTGGGTACATCCACTCTTCTACCACTTTGGTAAGAATATACTATCTGAGTGTCTGAGTTTTTGATAGGTAGACTCTCAGAACTAAAAACTGAGTCTTATGACAGGGAGACTCTCATAACTAAATTCAGATCTCTTGATAAGCAGATCTTGAACCAACACCTGAATCTTTTGCTACGGAAACTCTCAGAACCCAGATTGAATCCTTTAAAGAGGGATTCTTAAAACTATTTACTCAAAATACAGAAAGAAAATAAGAAGAAAGAAGTAGAAGAAGTCATTTAAGATGAGTCCTCTTTCAGCAAGAGTTTGAAGACTATTTACAGACACAAAGTGTTATGGATTCTTTGTATATGATAAATCCTTGCTTAGCAGAAGATATAAGGATTTTTAGCATTTGATCCACTTGATTGCTCAGAGAAATCTCAGATCATTTCAGGTTGCAGCAGCCGAGAAGAAGAAGAAGAATGTCTGTTGTCGGCTCTCTAAGAATACTGATCTCTTTAGAATGAATTCCAGTCGACTTAACTATATAAATAATGTTGTGTCGATAACCTATCGACGCATGCGTCATCTTCTACCTTAAAGTAACGTCGACTTGATTTCTGTTGTTGCTTTTATTTCCATTCGGAGTGACGTCGACTTCCCGTCGGTGTTGTGTTGACTTCTAGTCGACGCATATTAGCTTTTCTTGAATTTCTTCTCTATTTTAGTGTGTCTACCTCATGCTCTTGATCCAACTGACTTCATAGGACTTCTATGAGCACATTACATTCATATAAACCATGGGTAATAATCCTAGATTTGTAAAATCACTTATAATTTAATTTGTTAAGCTAAATCATAGGATTTTCCCAACAATCTCTCAAATTTAGCTTAACAAATTTTACAAAGGTCTTATTATGATTTTACAAAATAAAACAAGAAAGAAAAATAATATTTAACATCATGACACATAAAGAAAGACAGAAACATGATCTGGCAACTGAAAGCATATAGCTCCAAACTAGAATCAATGAAATAAAATCCCAGTTGAGACATAAATAATTATTTTTGAACTTTCCTGAACTTATAAATTAAAGTTTTACAACTTTGCCTATCATCGTACCTTTCACCCAGAATTATGCACAATCTTTTTTCTCTTAGTATAAACAACTGTCCTTTTAGCCTTTTGCTCCTCCTTGTTCTAAAGCCTCCTACTCCCCCTGAACCAGTGTAGTAGTTTCAGTACAGACAGCAGTTTCTTCGACATCTTTTTCAATAACTGTAACTATTTGTGCAACCTCTTGCAACCATGAGTATATCATTTTTATCATTCTTCCCTTGTCTTGATGGCTCCTCTTTCTCAGAATTCAGGACAGCATCAGCCACATCATGCTCAACCACAGGTGTATCTAGATACTGATTCACTGCATCATCAGGAATTAACTGAGCAGACCCTTCTTTGTGTTGAACTTCCCCAGACTTCTCCCCTTCTGAACCTCATGAGCTAGTGAGGTGAAAAAGATTTAGTAGCAATGTAGAGTCAACGTATCTTGCATTCTTTTCATAAATGTAGTGACCCCATCAATTTAGGCCTGCATATGTCCAAATGATGTTTGGCATTTTGTGGCATGCTCAGTCATAAGAGTTGTAAGTGATGTAGTAGCCAGTTGTACTGCTTGGAGAATAAGGGAATTAAGGTTCAAGGCAGGAGTTGTAGATACAGCAGGTGGACTCATTCTGGCAGAAGAAGATGAAGGTATTTTTGTGATATGTGGATCATCTTGGACAACTTCTTCAGGGGTTATAGACTCTGGATGAATGTATACTGATGGTATATTTGGTAAAGGGATATCTACTGGAGGTGGAAAAGTAGTGTCCTCCTGTTGTACTGATGCATTCAGAGCAGGAGGTTGGTCACTCCAGCCTTGATCAGCTCTTGTAGTCAGATCAGCTGCTGGAGATGAAGAAGGGGTTGATTCTTTTTGAGACCTACGTTTGATGATTTGTCTGATCCACTTTAAAAATAAATCAATTAAGAGTCTTTTTCCTAGAGGAATATTCACTCTTTTTGATTTACATAGGTCAGGATAATAAAGTTAAGAATCTAACTCATAAATGTCATATATGCATTCTCCTTTATTCTATATTTATGACCTATCAGATGTAGAAGACATTTCCCACAGTCAATCTTTTTACCAAGAAGTAGTAACCCCATCAAATGTAGTTATGTTTTGGGAATGGCATTATGAGCAGAAATCTTACACAGCAGTACCGTGCCCACAATATCTACTAGGAATTAGTATTCTTCAGAAAAATCCTCCTGCTTCAGACGTATTGGCTTATCCTTGGAGAAGTTCATCAATGTCAGCACTTCCTTTATTTCTTTGTCTGAGAGCTCTGTTTCACCTTCTCTAGAAAGAAGCTCAAAAGTCATTTGTATGATTTCAGAAGTTATCTTAACCTTTGACCCAGCAATGTGTCATGTCATTGATCCTTCTTCATCAATTGTAACAGTGTTCAGAAACTTAATAAGTTCTGTTGTATATAGTAAGCATCTTTTTATTATTAATTTATTCAGCCAAAAGTTGGTGGAGAGTTATAGAATGCCTTTAAAGGCATCAGCCACAATAGTAAAAAAATTCTAAGTCAACCCTGAAACTTGTGTTTGTCTTTGTAGCCATTAAGATACCTACAAAAGCACATAGATTTGAACTATAAGTAGTTGTTATTTATGTATTCTAGTTAATAGTGTTTTATTCACCTTTCATCTTATGAATGAGTGTTTTAGGATAAAAGAGGATAAGTTTTCATACCAAACTATTGGAGCTTGCTTTAGACCATATAGTACTTTATTTAGTTTAAAAACATAAGAGGGGGAAAATGAATTGATAAAACTTGGATGTTGTTCCAAATAAACTTCTTCTTGGAGAGTGTCATTGAGGAAGGCACTCTTGACATCTATCTGGTACACTTTGATCTTCTTATATGTTTCATAAGCAAGGAATAACCTAATTGCCTCTAGTCTAGCAACTGGTGCAAAGGTTTGATTGTACTCTATTCGTTCCTCTTGCTTATAGCCTTGAGCAACTAGTCTGTCCTTGTTCATGACTATTACAAATTGGAATCCAACTTATTTTTATATTTTCATTTTGTTCCAAAGATTAGATAATTTCTAGGCCTTTTCATTACGATCCAGACCTTGTTCCTTTCAAATTGAGCTAACTCTTCCTGCACTGTAATAATCCAGTGGATATCATTGTCTACTTCCCTGAGAATTGTTCTCTCGGGATCTATTCTAGCTTCAACAAGTATAGGAGTGATCTCTTCAGTTGCTTCCTCTTCAGCTTCTTCTTCTTCACCTACATTCTCAGGTTCAGTAACTAGATCTTGAATCTGAATAGGGACTTGAGTTAGGTTGGCATTTAGTTCGGCAGATTCTCCGTCATCATAATCAACTTCAGCACTATCCCGCTGATGATAGTGCTCTTTGAATGGTTCTTCTCCTATTTCCTTAATGCAAACGCTGCACCAATTCAGCAGCAAAATGGTCTTCTTTCTGCAAAATATTCTTGGTGGAAGTTCCCCCCCCCCCCTGGAAAATGGATGAGCTTCATTAAGCAATGCATGTATTGACTCTACTATCTTGAGAGTTTTTTATTGTAGCACATATAGGCCTTGCTAGATGATGAATATCCTAGGAAGATATCAGCATCAGTCTTCTAGTCAAATTTGGCAAGATAACTCTTTTCATTGTTAAGAACGTAGCAAGTGCAACCAAATATCCTAAAATATGAAACTATAGGTGTCTTCCCTTTCAGAAGCTCATACGGAGTCTTTAGCTTAGGCTTCATTTGGCATGGTGGTGGCGGGAGCAGCAGACGGATGGAAAGGGAGGGTTGGGCCTGGAGGAGAGGAGGCGGGGCTGGAAACGGAGCAGATCGGCTCCATTTCTTAGAGCGGGCGGGAGCAGGCGCAGCAAACGTCGTCGCCGGCCATTTGTTTAGCTGTTGTGCAATTGCATCTGCTCCCTCCACCGACGTGAAAATGCCGCGTCAAATGAAGTCTTAGTTTTGTAGATGAGACTTCTATTCAGAACATAGTTGGCAGCATTAACTACTTCAGCCCAGAAGGACTTAGGCACTTTTGACTCAGTCAATAATGCCTTTCTTGATTCAATTAGGGCTCTATTTTTTCATTCAGCTACCACATTTTGTTGAGGAGTTCTACAAGCTGAAGAGCTTTGTCTTATCCCTTCATTTTCACAGAATCTATAGATTAACTGTTTTTCAAACTCTGTGTCATGATCACTTCTGATCATAGACACTGGAGTGTTGAATTCAGATTGAACCTGTTTAATAAATCTTGAGAGGATTCTAAAGGTATCAGACTTAGCTCTTAGAAAAAACATTCAGATGAATCTAGAATGGTCATCCACAATCACTAAGATATAAGATTTTCTCCCTAAGCTTTGAGTGGAGATTAGACCAAACAGATCGATATGTAGTAAATGAAGAATTCTTGGTGTCATTTTTACCAATTGGTTTGAATGACGATTTAGTATGTTTCCCTAATTAGCAAGCTCTATATGGATTCAGTTTTTTATACTTAAGTTTTGGTAAGCCTCTAAACAAATTATTCTTCACAAGTTAGGCTATGGTCTTATGGTTTAGATGACCAACTCTTCTCATTTTTGTCCACATCTATATTGAATAGACAGATTTCATTTGCACTGGATCTAAAGTCAACTACATATAAATTTCCTTTCCTATAGCCAGATAGCACTATTACATCTGACTTGGAGTTGACTATTTGGCATATATTGTAAGTGAATATAATTTTGTACTCTCCATCACACAGCTGATTTATGCTAATGTGATTATGTTGAAGCTCTTCAACATAAGCTACTTTATAAAGAAAATGTCTTTAATTTTGATCACATCATAGCCTTTGGTTTGACCACAATTATAGTCACCAAAGATTACCTTAAGACTATCCTTGGCCTTATAGTATTCAAATAGTTTTTTATGTCTAGTCATATGTCTGGAGCAGCCATTGTCCAAATACCACAGCTGGTTTGTGGATGGACAGTCCCTCACCTGCACAAGAAAATAAAAGTTAGTTGGAACCCAGATTACCTTGGGCATATTGCTTCTTCAATTATAGGGGATAATGAAAGTATAAAATGGTCTTTCATTGTAACAACCTTCTTAAATCTTAATACCTACACCCCCCCCCCCCATTTTATTAAAAATAAGAATAATAAAATTATATAAAAAAAAGAGGCTTATAACCTAAACCTACCCCGCCCCCCCCCCCCCCACTCTTTAAAAACGAAAACTCGAGCCGCGGTTTCCCGCAACCCGCATCCCGCACGAATTTCCCCCGATCCCGCTCCGCCGGCCCCGCCTCCGTCTCCCGAGCGCTCGGCGACCCTCTCCTCCTCCTCCAGTGGCCGGCAAATCCCTCCTCCAGGCCCGGCGCCCCTTCCTCTTGCTTCCCCGCCGTCTTCGACGCTTCCCTTGACCGGCAACTCCCGCAGCAACCCTTCTCGTGGTCGGCTACTTCCAAGGAGGACGACCACCCCTTTTTCCCCCTCCTCTTCTCCTCCTCCGGCCAGTGAGGGCTTAGACGACGTTTCTTCTCCGGCAACCCTAGCTCCTACTCGTTCCGGCCGGTGGATTTCGTGAGGGACTCCTAGGGTTTCGCTCGAAACCCCCTTTTCGTGGATTACTGAGCCCAATCTGGTCTCCTTGGGTAAGGAACTCCGCCTCACTCCCATTTTCAGTTTGCTCTAATTTTTTTACGCTAATTTTTGCTCCCCAATCGATGTAACCACATCAATTCAACGTGTGTTCGTCGTATATTCGACTAATCCAGTCTTATTTGTGTTTTCCAGTGCATCTCCTCGGATTTAGGCGGTGAAATCGCTCCAAGACCTCTCCAAATTATGGCTTTTCGCATCCAAACGCCGCCAAAAATCCCTGATCCCTCGCGGTAGCCTCTTTTCCCCTCACTCTCGAGGGAGGTAAATTCTTAACTCCTTTCATATTGTGTAACGTTGTCGTCAAATGTGTGTGCAAGTGTAGGAACCTTATTATTGCTTTGAAGTACATTTTTGATCTTGGAACAGATTTAGCTAAAGCCGTTAAGCTCGCTTGCGCCATTTAGCTGTCTCTACCATTTTCGACGTCAGCTTAAGGCAAGTAGAGAACCCTCTCTCACTTGCAAAACTTTAGATTTAATCTGGATACCTGTTCTTTTACAAATATTTTTTCTACAAAATTCTGAACTCTCATGATGATGACATAACATAATATGATAAGTAACCACCTAAGCATGAAACATAAAGACAAATCCGTAATTGTAACCAAATCTTTGAATTGTAGTGTCTAACAGGGCATCTGTCTGCTGGCATGGTCACGGCAAGCAGGATTACTTTTTCTAATAAGACTTGCACCTAAATCTGAATGTGAGCCACATGCGCCCGTTACAGCACCTACACTTTATCGATCACGACTTACAACATTTTACATTAGGCTATACTCTGGAGTAGGCTAACCTTTCAGAAATGTCTGTTTGACCTGGTTTTTGATATGTTTGGTAGCTTCGTACAAGATAGATCAATACTCGAATATGTCTGTTTGTTTTTGCTCACATTTTAATTAATTAACTTGCTCCTGTTTAAATCTTAAGTTCTAAGGCATTTTTCTTCTATCTTGAATTTGTCTTAGGTTTCGTGACTGCGTCGCCTGCCCCCTGAGCTACCTCTCGTTCAGCTGCAGCTTTGCTTGGAGGTTTTTCCTTTGTAATTGTTTGTATCAGGTTCTATGTATCTAAATCATTTACTGTCTATTCGTTTATCATGTACTAGTTATGTTAATACATTTTCTTTTGAATCATGGACAACTCCTAGGATGTTTCTGATGTACTAAATCGTTTTATTTTATGTCATTTTCATCACTGTTGTTACTACATCTACTTCTAATTCACCGCTGTGTGTAACATTAAAGTTTTTTTCAAGAAAATACATGTGCATTAATTTTCGCTGTTTTAAAATCTTAAGCGCTTCCGCATATCTTTTTTTTAAAAAAAAAGAAACCCACAAACTTTTCAACATAACCGCTATTTAAATTTCAGATTTTCTCTGTATCCGCCTTAGCAGACATGGTTTCTTTTCGCCCATACCTGTGGCATCACGGCCCGGCCGAAGCGCACTCTGACTTTCGTCGAGACGGGTCGTGACAGTTGGTATCAGAGTCAGGTTTGCTCTAAAGAAAATGAAGTATTTTGAAATTATCAAATATTTTAAATGATATTATGTACATACAGGAACATGCATCATATCTCACTCATCATGTCATTATTTGTTGTTCGTGGCTGAAACACTGCACACACTCACTCATAATCAAGAGTAGTATGCACACAAATGTTAAGTGGTTATGTGCAAACTTAACATTTTTGTGCATATGAATTTCCACTAGTCTATACACCGCTTGCGAATATTAAATTGTATGGGCGGTTTAATATTTTCAAGTGCGATGACATTAGAATCATAATATGCATGTCATGTTAAGTGATATGGGCGATTAACATGACATGTGTATCCATTCATGAACATTCATAGGAATGCATTTTAGACATAATTGCATTGCATGCATAACATGACTCATTACACAAATGTTAAGCCAAAAACAACAAATGATGATTGTACACACATGGATTTAAAAAAATTGTTTGACATTGCATGTGATTTCTTGTCATTTTAACATGAGCATTACTTAAAGTTGTCCAATGAAAATGTTGTAACTAATATATGATTTATGTATTCGACAGTATCAAAATGCTAGAACCTGTTGTTCCGTAATCTTTTATGATTAACGTAACTGTCTCTCTTAATCGATTTCTTTGTGTTCCTGATTAGATGGCCCCTAAGAGATCTCAGCGCAAGAAGGCTACCCCTCCCGCCGGGGCAGCTCATGGAGACGCCACTGCCCAGCTGTTGAGGCAGATTCTCGAGCGTCTCACTCGCTTAGAGCAAGATCGTCAAACTCCTGACACAGCTCCTGATTCTGGCAGTGCAGGGATAGCTGGAGTCACTGCTACCGACGCTCTTGGAACCACCCCTCTTGCACCTGGTTCAGGAACAGGCTTGCGTACTGACACCCTGGTGGTCCCGCTCGTGCCAGATCTAGTTGTTCCTCCTGTAGCGATGGCAGATACGCTGATGTTCAAGAGGCTGAATCCGCCGTCCTTCAATGGCAGTCGTGATTTCTTCGTCATTTCAGAGTGGCTCTCCCAGATGGAAAATCACTTCGAGTATGCCGGTGTCCCTGAGGCACAAAAGGTTCATCTTGCGTCCTACTAGCTGACCGAGGATGCATACACCTGGTGGCTTCAGCGCCGCAGTCTCCCCAATTCTTCTGCTATAACCTGGGAGCAGTTCAAGAATACGCTCATGGAAAAGATTATTTCGTCCGTAGAGCGAGACAAGTTAGCTGAGAGGTTCCTGTCCCTTCAGCAGCCCGGCAGGACCGTGACTGAATATGAGATAGAGTTCTCTCGCCTATCTCTCTTTGCCGCAGAGTTCGTGCCCAATTAGTCTAAGAAGATCAGTCGATTCGTGAAGGGCCTCCGACATGACTTCCGCCAGCATGTGGTAGCCCACGGCGCCACCACCTACGCCGAGACTGTTGGGGCCGCCTTAAAGGTTGAGGCTATTGAGTTGGACCGCATGCCAAGAAAGTTTAGCATGGTACGGGCAATGCCGCTGCACCTGACCACAAGCGTAAGAGTGCTCCACCTCAAGAGCAAGGTCCCAAGTCACAGGAGGTGTGTGCCTACTGCCATAAAGTTGGCCATACCATCCTAGTCTGCCACTCCCTCCTGAAGAAGCAGAAGATGATTGTGCCTGCACAACAACCCCGAGTTACGCTTGCCTCTGCCTCCTCCGTATGTACCTACTGCAAGAAATCGGGTCACATGGTGGGAGATTGTCGCCGCAAGATGAATACCTGCTTCAGATGTGGGCAGTTTGGACATCAGATTAAAGATTGTCCCGTGAAGGAAAGTCTGATCCCCGCTCAGCCTTTGCAGGCTATTTCTGGTGTCCAAGATAAGGGCAAAGCTGTGCTGAACGTCACCTCTCAGGGCGAGGCGCTCGCATCTACCTCTGTCATCTCTGGTATGTTTTATGTAAAGTTTATTTTGTTAATTTCCTGCATCTTTTCATTTGCTGCTTTAGTGTCAAATAATCTTGAATGTGCCCGTAATGTTCATTTCTAGGGAGTTTTAGGGTCAAGAACAAGTGGATGCAGATCCTATTCGATTCTGGGGCATCTCACTCTTTTATAGCGCGTCATATCGTAGATCTCCACAGTTGGCCTACTTCACCACTCGAAGTCCCTTTTGAGATTTCTGTGCCCGGTCATCTGCACTTGTCAACTAGAGGCATTTTCAATTGTTCAATACTGCTTGGTGAATTGCAAGTCGTCGCCGATCTCATAGTCTTGGATATGACAGAATTCGACGTAATTTTGGGTATGAACTGGCTGGTCGCGTATCGAGCAAAACTGGACTGTGTGGTAAAGAGGGTCAATCTCAGTATCGATGGCAAAGACTACAGCGTCCATGTTAGGACCATCCGTAGCCACCTGAAGGTAATTTATGTTGTGCGCGCCTCTCGACTTCTTAGCAAGGGATGTTTTGCTTGCTTTGTTTATGCTTCACATTCAGATGATGTCATACCGCAACTTGGGTCTATCCCGATTGCTTCTGAGTTCCTTGACGTGTTCCCCGCCGAGTTGCCTGGAATGCCTCCTGTTTGTGAAGTAGAGTTCTCCATCGATGTAGAGCCTGGAACGCGCCCCATATCTAAAGCTCCATACCGCATGGCACCGCGAGAACTGGATGAGCTTCGGTCGCAATTGGATGAGTTGCTTGAGCGTGGGTATATTCGTCTCAGCTCTTCTCCTTGGGGAGCTCCCGTTCTCTTCGTTAAAAAGAAAGACGGATCCATGAGACTGTGCATCGACTATCGGGATCTGAACAAAGTAACCATCAAGAATAAGTACCCCCTCCCGCGCGTGGATGACCTATTTGATCAGCTCAAAGTACTGTCTTCTCCAAAATAGATCTCAGGTCGGGTTACCATCAGTTGAAGATCAAGGAATCTGACATCCCCAGGACAGCCTTCCGGACTTGGTACGGACACTTTGAATTTTTGGTGATGTCTTTTGGGTTGACTAACGCCCCTTCTGCTTTCATGGATATGATGAACCGTGTCTTCCGCGACTACCTGGATAAGTTCATCATTGTTTTCATTGATGATATCTTGGTCTACTCAAAGACTCGTGAGGAGCATGCAACACATCTTAAACTCACTCTTTCCACTCTTCGTCAACACCAGCTTTATGCCAAATTGGCGAAATGTGAGTTCTGGCTAGATCGTGTTGCCTTTCTGGGGCATGTCATATCAGGCGATGGACTTTCCGTTGACCCTGCCAAGGTCTCCGCTGTTATGGACTGAAAGCAGCCTTCTACCCCTACTGAGATTCGCAGTTTCCTTGATTTGGCAGGCTATTACCGGCGTTTCGTCAAGGACTTCTCCTCTCTTGCTGCTCCCCTGACACAATTGACCCAAAAACATGCCCGATTTGAGTGGTCAGATCAATGTGAGCAGGCCTTTTCTGAATTGAAGCAACGTTTGTGTTCAGCGCCAGTTTTAGCTCTTCCTTCAGAGGGGTTGGACTTTTCAGTTTATACCGATGCTTCCGGAGTGAGCTTGGGATGTGTCCTGATGCAAGAAGATCGTGTTATTGCTTATGGGTCGAGACAGTTGAAGACCCATGAACGCAACTACCTCACTCATAATCTGGAGTTCGCTGCTGTGGTGTTTGCTTTGAAGCTTTGGCGTCACTACCTCTATGGCGTGAAGTGTCACTTCTTCACTGACCATCAAAGTTTAAAGTATATATTCGTTCAGAAGGATCTCAATATTCGTCAGAGGCGATGGCTAGAATTCATAGCAGATTATGACCTGCAACTCACTTATGTGCCCGGTAAAGCCAATTCAGTGGCGGATGCTTTGAGTCGTCAGGCTTCAGTTGCCACCTGTGCACCCATGTCAACTTCTCTCGTGGCCCTGATTGATGACCTCGAGCGGATGGACATATCCTTCTCACCTGGAGGCCAAGGAGAAGTCTCTAGTCCATTATGGGTAGAACATGTGAAGGATCTGCAACCATCTGATCCCGCACTTCAGCGCATTCGCCGACAGGTTGAACTTGGTACTCTTCTGGATTTCTCTATCTCTGACGATGTTCTACGTTTCTGAGGTCGCTTATGTATTCCCGATGTCCCTGAGTTATTGGATAGTATTTGCCGAGAAGCTCACGAGTCTCGCACATCTGGTCATCCTGACAACAAGATGTATCATGACCTGAAGCAGATCGTGTGGTGGCCTGATATGAAGAACTATATCGCACGCTTCATCTCTCGATGTCTGACATGCCAGAAGGTGAAAGCTCAGCGTCAGCGTCCTGGCGGACTTTTGCAGCCTCTGTCTATCCCCGAATGGAAGTGGGAAGATATCTCTATGGACTTCATCACGGGTTTGCCCCGCACTCTGAGGGGACATGATGCAATTTGGGTCATAGTAGATCACCTGACTAGAGTGGCTCACTTCATCCCGTATAAGGAGGGTCATTCCACCGAGAAGATGGCCCGGATTTATGTTTCTGAGATCGTTAGGCTCCATGGGATTCCTCTGCGGATTGTTTCTGATCGTGACTCGAGATCTGTATCACACTTTTGGAAGGGATTCCAGCAAGCTTTGGGCACTGATCTCAACCTGAGTACCGCGTATCATCCGACGACCGATGGCCAGACTGAGAGAGTTAATCAGATTCTTGAAGATATGCTACGGTGTTATATTTTGGACTACAAGAGAGCTTAGGATGATCATCTACCCTTGGTTGAATTCGCCTACAATAACAGCTATCAAGAGAGTCTCAAGATGGCTCCCTTCGAAGCACTGTACGGGCGTCGCTGTAGGACCCCGCTCTACTGGTCAGAGGTTGGCGAGAAGGTGGTGTTGGGTCTAGAGTTACTTCAGGAAATGGAAGAAGCCACCAAGAAGACTCGTCTTCAGCTCAGTCGTGTCATTGAGAGGCAGAGAAAGTATGCAAATCAGCGCCGCCATCCGTTAGAGTTTGCTGTGGGCGATCAAGTGTTCCTGAAGGTTTCTCCTACTCCGGGGGTGAAACGGTTCGGTCATCATCATAAGCTCAGCCCGAGGTTCGTGGGACCGTACTCCATCTCAGAACGTGTTGGAGGATCTGCCTATCGTCTGGAGCTACCTGCTTCCTTGGCCGGCGTCCATGACGTCTTTCATGTTAGCCAGCTTCGGAAATATATACACGATCCAAATCGTGTTCTTGAAGAAGTTCCAGTGATTCCTGAAGCCAATCTGTCTTTTCTGATCGAGCCTTCGAAGATCGTCGAATTTCAAGAACGCAAGCTTCGCAAGAAAACCATTCTGATGGTGAAGGTACTTTGGCTGCATGGCAAGTCCGAGGAGTACACTTGGGAACTTGAATCTGATATGCGCAGCAAGTATCCACAACTCTTCTCTTGATCTTGGTACGTCTTTTAGTCTGACTTCCTTGTTATTTTAGTATCTTTCATAGTTAGCTTTCATGCGTTAATCTGTGAACTTTTGTTTGAAGTATATGTCATCTGAAACTTCGTTGTTTAGTCTCATTCAGAGAGTTCTCATGAAAGTTTCGGGACGAAACTTACTAAGTGGGGGAGAATGTAACAACCTTCTTAAATCTTAATACCTACCCCCCCCCCCATTTTATTAAAAATAAGAATAATAAAATTATATAAAAAAAGAGGCTTATAACCTAAACCTACCCCGCCCCCCTCTTTAAAAACGAAAACCCGAGCCGCAGTTTCCCGCATCCCGCACGAATTTTCCCCGATCCCGCTTCGTCGGCCCCGCCTTCGTCTCCCGAGTGCCCGGCGACCCTCTCCTCCGCCTCCAGTGACCGGCAAATCCCTCCTCCAGGCCCGGCGCCCCTTCCTCTTGCTTCCCCACCGTCTCCGACGCTTCCCTTGGCCGGCAACTCCCGCAACAACCCTTCTCGTGGCCGGCTACTTCCAAGGAGGACGACCACCCCTTTTTCCCCCTCCTCTTCTCCTCCTCCGGCCAGTGAGGGCTTAGACGACGTTTCTTCTCTTGCAACCCTAGCTCCTACTCGTTCCGGCCGGTGGATTTCGTGAGGGACTCCTAGGGTTTCGCTCGAAACCCCCTTTTCGTGGATTACTGAGCCCAATCTGGTCTCCTTGGGTAAGGAACTCCGCCTCACTCCCATTTTCAGTTTGCTCTAATTTTTTTACGCTAATTTTCGCTCCCCAATCGATGTAACCACATCAATTCAACGTGTGTTCGTCGTATATTCGACTAATCCAGTCTTATTTGTGTTTTCCGGTGCATCTCCTCGGATTTAGGTGGTGGAATCGCTCCAAGACCTCTCCAAATTAGGGCTTTTCGCATCCAAACGCCGCTAAAAATCCTCGATCCCTCGCGGTAGCCTCTTTTCCCCTCACTCTCGAGGGAGGTAAATTCCTAACTCCTTTCATATTGTGTAACGTTGTCGCCAAATGCGTGTGCAAGTGTAGGAACCTTATTATTGCTTTGAAGTACATTTTTGATCTTGGAACAGGTTTAGCTAGAGCCGTTAAGCTCGCTTGCGCCATTTAGCTGGCTCTAGCGTTTTCGACGTCAGCTTAAGACAAGTAGAGAACTCCCTCTCACTTGCAAAACCTTAGATTTAATCCGGATACCTGTTCTTTACAAATGTTTTTTCTACAAAATTTTGAACTCTCATGATGATGACATAACATAATATGATAAGTAACCACCTAAACATGAAACATAAAGACAAATCCGTATTTGTAAGCAAATCTTTGAATTGTAGCGTCTAACAGGGCATCTGTCTGCTGGCATGGTCACGGCAAGCAGGATTACTTTTTCTAATAAGACTTGCACCTAAATCTGAATGTGAGTCATGTGCGCCCGCTACAGCACTTACACTTCATCGATCACGACTTACAACATTTTACATTAGGCTATACTCCGGAGTAGGCTAATCTTTCATAAATGTCTGTTTGACCTGGTTTTTGATATGTTTGGTAGCTTCGTACAAGATAGATCAATACTCGAATATGTCCGTTTGTTTTTGCTCACATTTTAATTAATTAACTTGCTCCTGTTTAAATCTTATGTTCTAAGGCATTTTTCTTCTGTCTTGAATTTGTCTTAGATTTCGTAACTGCGTCGCCTTCCCCCTGAGCTATCTCTCGTTCAGCTGTTGTTTTGCTTGCAGGTTTTTCCTTTGTAATTGTTTGTATCAGGTTCTATGTATCTAAATCATTTACTGTCTATTCGTTTATCATGTACTAGTTATGGTAAGACATTTTCTTTTGAATCATGAACAACTTCTAGGATGTTTCTGATGTACTAAATCGTTTTATTTTATGACATTTTCATTACTGTTGTTATTACATCTACTTCTAATTCACCACTGTGTGTAACATTAAAGTTTTTTTCAAGTAAATACATGTGCATTAATTTTCACTGTTTTAAAATCTTAAGCGCTTCCGCATATTTTTTTTTAAAAAAAGAAACTCACAAACTTTTCAACATAACAGCTATTTAAATTTCAGATTTTCTTTGTATCCACCTTAGCAGGCATGGCTTCTTTTCGCCCATGCATGTGGCATCACGGCCCGCCCGAAGCACACTCTGACTTTCGTCGTGACGGGTCGTGACATTCATAATACCCCTTGGGATGGAAGAGTGTTGGTCTATTAAACCAACAACTTCCAGCATAATGTTCATGTTTATTACAAAAGTGACATTTAGATTTATAATAGTAGTAATCAGTGGATAGCATATAATGAGGTACGTTAACTCGGATTACTGGGAAGTTGCTTCGACTAGATGTCGATGTAACTGCATGGTTACGTCGATTAGAAGTCGGTGCAAGTATAAAGTTACGACGAGCTGAATTTGACCCAGTATCATACTTGTGTTTACTACAAGTCGACGCACCTACAGCGTTGTATTGAATAGATGTCGGTGCACATTACCTATTTTCAGAATTTTTTTACTTTAAAAACTAATTTTTCGTATGTTTCTCTCTTACGATACCCTTATCATTAGGTGAGTTAAATCCGTTAAATGTAGTAATCTAATACTGTTTGGGAGAAGGGGGAGCGGCTTGGTGTCGCTCGGCGGCAACGGTCTCACCCGGCGGAACGGCGGGAGGCGGCGCGGTAGAGAAGGGAAGCACAGAGAGAGAGAGAGGAGAGGAGAGGTAAGAGGAGATTAGGGTTAGAGAGAACCAAGAGGGATCAGCCCCCTTTCTTAGAAAAATGATCCAAAAAAACTCAAGAGTCCAACCACGCCCCCTTATATAGTGAGCGTCCAATACAACAATAATTAAAATAAACCGAAATTAAAAACAAGCTGAAACAAATATCATCCGGCCCTCTGCAGGTCCGGTTCACCGCGCGTGTCGCCCTCCGGTTCATGTGCGCTGCGAGCCCCCTCCTCGGAGCCGTGAGCTTTACCTGTTGCCTTCGCCTGTAAACCCGTCATGCCGGCTCCGGAAACTGACGGCGAAAATCGTCTCGAAGGCGCCAAGTGGCTTCGTTCGTCGGACGGTGCCGCCAAACGACGCAGATCTCTTCCGGTCTAGCGTCCCCGGGTAAGTGGTGTCTACGGTCGAGAATCGCCAGGGGGTACAAGGGCTCGGACCCGGAGTACTCGAGGTCGGCCGGGATATGGTCCACTACGGGGTGGTCGCCTACCACCCGTCGAAGCTGGGAGACGTGAAAAACCGGGTGGATGTGACTGCCACTGGGTAAGCGCAGCCGGTATGCTACGGCTCTGATGCGACTGATGACCTCGAATGGCTCATAATAACGTGGTGCCAACTTCGGACACGGCCGCCGTGCGACAGAAAGCTGGCGGTAAGGTTGTAGTTTGAGGAAGACCTTCTCCCCCCACTAGGAAAGTGAGATCCCGACGCTTACGGTTGGCGACGGAGACCATCTTTGCTTGGGCTCGCCAAAGATGGTGTTTCAAGCTGTCGAGGATGATGTCCCGATCCTGCAGATGGTCGGCCAGGCTGGCTACGGGGCATTCCCCGGGTAGGTGGCGGGTTGCTGAAGGTGGTGGACGGTCATACACCGTCTCGAACGGGGAGGTGTTTGTCGCATGATGATATGCTGTGTTATACGAGTAATCTGCCCAACACAGTCATTTGGCCCACGTGTCTGGCCGTTCTCCAGTGAAGCAGCGAAGATATGTCTCCAAACACCGATTGAGAACTTCTGATTGTCCATATAACTGCGAATGACAGGTCGTGCTCATCCGGAGATGGGTACCCTGTAGGCGGAAGAGGGATGTTCAGAAACTGCTGAAGAACAAGGGGTCACGGTCACTGACTATGGAGCGGGGAAACCCATGTAGTCGGACAATCTATGCGATGAAGGCGCCGGCCACCGTGGCTGCTGTGTACGGGTGGCGTAGGGAGATAAAGTGCGCGTACTTTGACAGGCTATCTACCACCACCATGATACGGTCAAACCCGTTCGAGCGAGGGAGCCGGGTGATGAAATCCATAGCAATGTATTCCCAGATTCGTTCCGAAATCGGTAGGGGCTGGAGCAAGCTGCTGGGGAACATAGCCTCATACTTGGCCTTCTGGCACGGAAGGCACGCGGCCACATGGACCTTCACCTGGCAAAACATCTGTGGCCAGTACAGGGATGCCGCCAGTCGCCTGTAAGTGTGGAACGCTCCCGCGTGTCCGCCGGCCGGGATGGCATGGAACTCGTCTAGTAGTCGGGGTATGCTTGGAGAGGAGGAAAGGACAAGGCGGCCCCGGTGGAATAAACGGCCTCCCACAAGCAAGTAGGGCGGATCTGTTGTTGGGTTCTCCAAGAGGGGCCGTCCGGATGGCCGCAAGGTGGGGATCCTGCTCGACTTCCAATTGTATTGTGGTTGCATCGTCCCAAACCGGCCGAGATATGGCCGCGAGCTCAAGGGCTTGCGGTTGTCGGGATAAAGCGTCTGCCGCCCAGTTCGACCGACCGGGGCGAAATCAATGGTGAAATCATAACTCAGTAACTTAGCCACCCAGACTTGTTGTGTCGGAGTTGCGAGTTTTTGTTGCAGTAAGTAGCGGAGGTTGTGGTGGTCGGTACGGACCACGAAGGGGCGACCCAAGAGGTATGGCCGCTAGTGTTGGACCGCTTGTAGAAGTGTGTCGAAGTTGTCCTGGCAATCTAAGCTTTTGTCAGACATTTTTATGTTGCTTGGGTATTTATCCAAGTTTTGTTCTCTAATGGATGATAGTTTGGTATGTAATTGTTATTTGGAAGGTGGTATTTGTTGTTTTGGATATTGAGATTGTTGTTGATAGTAGTTCTTACTAATTTGAAATTTGATTACTATTTTATGACAAAAAAATTCTCATATTGACGTGATACTTTACTGTAGTTTTAAGTCATGGAATGATTGAAGTGATTTTAGGGTGGTTTTGGACCGTTTTCTAAATAATTTCAGCAAGGAGAAACTTTGGAACTGTGGATAGCAATTATTCTCATCATCAGGGATATCAAAGATATCAATCAGGAAACGAGAATCATGATTACCTTCACTGGCATACTTTAAAAGTTTATACATATCGAATGTTACTTGCTTATCATTAACTCCCAGAATTAGATTACATTGTTGAACATTGATTACTGTCCGTTGATAAGCTAGAAAAGAACGTCCAAAAATCAAAGGAATTTAGGGTCAACATCAAGAACAATAAAGTTTGCAGAAAAGATAAACTTATAAACCAACCAGGATCAATCAGTTGGATTCATCTAACATCCACACTCAAAGAGAGGGGGAGTGTTAGAAATTAAACAAGTGTAGACCAAGCATATTTGATTCTTTAAATTATTCTATTATTGTGGATTGGATCTGTAACATTGCAAGTGTTAGATTGATAGCCACATCAGTAAAGAGGAAGAAGACGGATGATGCGAGAGAGCAAACAACAAGTACATTCCCGAATAAATCAAATGCATTGCAGAATTTTAAGAAAGAAAACAGAACACTAGATGATGAATCAATTCATATGTTAACTTTTAAAAAATCTAGCACGCCTAGAATCACGTCAAAGTCAATAGCCTTCAAAGCATAACTATTTATATATAAATCTTGTCATAGAATGCTAGTCTCGCAATAAAGTTGTATAATTTTCCGCATTTTATTTTTCATCCCGTGGCTTCCATATGAAGACATAATTAGAATCAGAAAGGCAATAAAATCATACTTGATCCCAGCCTAGAGGGGTAAGATGGGCATCAAATAGTTCGGGAGACATGTATGCAGAGTAATCCTTTTCAGCTGCCACATTATGTATCCCCTGAGCATGCCTTACCTGATACATTTTGATGAGAAAATAATCAATTAGATCTATGAGATTAATTGGGAAACAACCTGCTATTTAAATAGCACAAACCAGGTGTAATATTTTACAGCGTTGCAAGGGAAACAAAGAAGAACTCTGACTGCTATTCATTCCTGTAGATGAAAAAAATGCAAAACAAATAGAAATTCATTAGCAGGATGCTCGAAAGAACTCTAAAAAATAAAACCTTCTATCATGTAAAAACAATAATCTGTAAAGCAAGCATGCAGTACAAGTTATAACTTCTTGATATGTTCTCAAACGAACGATAGACTAAACAAACATAAATAATGGGCATATCCAATGATGGAGCTCCTGCTAATGCAGGGTCTAGGATGGGTAACAAAACTCATCATTACCCCTGCATTTACAGAAGTTAACCTAACCACTACTCCAAGTCCACCCTTAGACTTCATAGACAAAAACTAGTTAAACTAGTTATTATAAAAAGGTCTATTTTGTAGTGTTGAGTTGTACGTGCACGGTATTAGCGTTTTTGTGCAATTTTGTATTGTGCACACTTTCGCGCAAAATTTTATTTGGCTCGTTGGTATGACCGGCCAACGAGACCTTAAATGCATAGGTCTGATATTTTAGGTGATAGATTAGCTTACGGCAAGCTTATAATAATTATCTATTCATTATAGCATTTATTTTGATTTCAAAGTCAGCCCACTCCCAAAAGCCCAACACCAAGGCCCATTTTCCTTCTCCAAAACCCTAACCTCACTTATTATAAAAAGCATAAACCAGTCGATTCATTTCATTAAAGGGGTCCTCTATATATAGAGGACAATCAAAGGATAAAAAACATAAATACTAATATTGCTAACACTCCCCCTCAAATTGGACGTGTAATGTTAACCATGCCCAACTTGTTCACAATCTGGTCAAATGAATTCTCACTCAATCCTTTGATGAGAATGTCGGCAAGTTGTTTGTTGGAGGGCACAAAGGGTATACATATGATTCCTCTTTCAATATTCTCCTTGATAAAGTGTCGGTCCACCTCGATGTGTTTTGTCCGGTCATGTTGAACCGGATTGTGAGCGATACTGATGGATGACTTATTGTCACAATACAGGCGGATGGGTCCCTCTTCCACGAGACCAGGGTCGCTCAATAAGGCCCGAAGCCACAAGCCTTCACAGACCCCCATGGGTCATAGCTCTAAACTCAGCCCCCGCACTAGATCGTGCCACAACTTGTTGCTTCTTGCTTCTCCAAGTAACAAGGTTACCCCCAACAAGAGAGCAATATCCAGAGGTGGATCGCCTATCATCCACAGATTCGGCCCAATCAGCATCAATATAGACTTCAATCTTTAGGTCGGAACTCGGGGAAAACAAAACTCCCCTTCCTGATGAAGACTTAAGATACCGAAGAATTATGTGTGTCGCATTCATGTGTCGTGTCTTTGGAGCATGCATGTACTGACTCACGACACTCACCGCATAGGAGATATCCGGACGAGTGTGAGACAGATATATCAGCCTCCCCACTAACCTTTGGAACCCTGAAATATCTTCAATCTCCTCTCCATCATCACGCCCCAATCGGTGATTTGCCTCAATCGGAGTATCAGCAGGTCTGCACCCACTCATCCCCATCTTCTCAAGAAGATCTAACGTGTGTTTCTGCTGAGAGAGAAAGATCTCTTGCTTTGATCTTGCAACTTCAATTCCCAAAAAATACTTGAGTTTTCCTAGGTCCTTGACCTCAAACTCTCCGGCAAGCTTCTGTTTCAGATTCTGAATTTCTTCATGATCATCACCAGTTATAACAATGTCGTCAACATACACAATGAGAACTGTAATTTTCCCAAGCCTACGTTTGATGAACAATGTATGGTCAGCATTGCTCTTAGAGTATCCAAACGACACCATCGCCTTATGGAACCGGCCAAACCAAGCTCTTGGTGACTGCTTCAGTCTGTATAGAGCCCTTAACAATCTACAACTTTCCCTTCAGCACCAGCCGGAGTGAGGCCAGGAGGAATAGACATATAGACCTCCTCCTCCAAGTCACCATGAAGGAAGACATTCTTCACATCCAGCTGCAGAAGATCCCAATTTTTGCAAGAAGCAACAGATACCAATACCTTGATGGTATTCATTTTAGCAACCGGGGCAAACGTCTCATGATAATCAATGTCATGGGTTTGGGTATAACCCCTTGCAACCAACTGTGTCTTGCATCCCTCAACAATCCCTTGTGGATTTTGTTTCACAGAGAACACTCACTTGCACCCAACAGGTTTTTTTCCATAGGGAAGAGGGACAAGATCTCATGTATGGTTCTTCTCCAGAGCCTTCATTTCCTCAACCATTGCCTCTCGCCACCATAGGGACCTCAAGAGCCTGTTGCCATGACACAGGGATAGAAGAAGTAGCAAGAGAGGAGACAAAGGCCTTGTAGGAGGTAGACAGAGAATCATAAGATACATAATTAGATAGAGGATGGCGAGTACAAGACCAGATACCTTTTCGAAAAGCAATCGGTAAATCAGAAGGTCCTGAGTCAGGATCCACTGACTGTTCTGGCAACATAGCAGGCTCGTGTGTGCTTGTCCTCTTTATACGCCGAGTATATACCTGCAAGGTCGGTGGTGAGGATATAGGAGAGCCCCGAATAGGACTCACTTCCACTGGTAGAGGACTTACTTCCACTGGTAGAGGACTCACTTCCACTGGTAGAGGCTCCCCCTGAAGTGAGGGATATGGAGGAGGTATGAGCAAAGAAACGGAGGGAACACCCGAGGATGAGGGAGCAGACAGAGGGTAATATGATTCGGATTCACGGAAAGTGACATCCATGCTAACAAACACCTTCCTAGTAGGGGGGTGAAAACACTTGTACCCCTTTTGCGTAGGGGAGTAACCAATAAATACACACTTGAGGGCATGAGGATCAAGTTTGAAGGGACGAGGATGGTGGATGTGAACAAAACAAGCACAGCCAAACACCTTAGGAGGAAGGCGAGTAGGAGGCACACAAAGCGTATCCAGAGGAGTAGAGTTTCCGAGGACACGTGAGGGCATCCGATTGATGAGGTATGCAGCAGTGAGGACGGCATCGCCCCAATAGAATTTTGTAAGATGCATTGTGGACAATAGGCACCGAGCAACCTCCAACAGATGGCGATTTTTCCGCTCAGCAACGCCATTTTGAGCAGGGGAATAGGCACAGGTAGTCTGGTGTAGGATGCCGTGATCAGCAAGGTAGCGCTCAAACTGTGAATCCATGTATTCGCGGTCATTGTCACTGTGAAGAATTTTAATGTGGGACTGAAATTGGGTGGAGATCATGGCATGGAATTGTCGGAAAACAGAAAACACATCGCTCTTGTGACGAATAAAATATAACCAGATAGTGCGTGAGAAACAATCAATAAATGTAACAAACCACGTACAACCGGAAATAGAAGGAACCGAGCAGGGGCCCCAGATATCAGTATGAATAACAGCAAATGGAATAGAACTAGGCAACGAAACATGTTTAAATGAAGTACGATGATGTTTGTTGACACTACAGACATCACACACAAAAGACTCAAAAAAAACAGCAGACATTGCAGGAAACAACAATTTCAAAACAGAAAGAGAAGGGTATCACAGGCGACAGTGTCAGGAGTACAAAGGATGAACAGTGCTGGAATGAAGAGCTAGAGTAGAGGAAGCAGCGCCAGAGTCAAGCACATAGAGTCCGTTCACCATGCTACCAGAGCCAATCACCTTCCCCGTCGTCAGGTCCTGAAATACACAAGAAGACGGAAGAAATGTCACAAAGCAATGCATGGAGTTGGTCAAATGACTAATTGAAAGCAGATTACGAGTGAAGGCACGTGAAGAACAGAGGACAAGGTGAGGGAGGAGCAAGGGATAGTTCCTTTGCCAGCAATGGAAGAAAGAGAACCATCAGCAATGCTTACCTTATCACGCCCAGAAAGAGGAGTATAGGAGACAAAACCTGTAGAGGACCCGGTCATGTGATTCGTGGCCCCAGAGTCAATGACCCATTGAGTAGACGGAGAAGAAACAGCAGAGTGAGCACCTGGCAGTCCCGTATGAGCGTAGGAGGAAGAGGCAGAAGGCTCCGTAGAAAGACCATGCATCAGGCGTCGAAGAGCAAGCACCTCATCTGCAGTAAAAACACCAGGGGTGGCAGGGGCATCAGTACTAGAGTAGCCAGGAGAAACATCGGCAGTAGCGTCAGTAAGATGGGCCGCACGGGAGACAACATGACGACCCGAGGAGCGTCCAGAACCACGACCTCCACGAGGCGGGGCACCCCCTCTCGGGGCAGGGAACCCATGAAGCTTGAAGCAGGTATCCCGAGTGTGGCGACTCTTGCCACAGTAATCACAGAGGAGATGATCCTTATCTGAGCTCCTCAACCTGGGATCCCGGGATGGACGAGTGCCAAGAAGGGAAGGGATGGTAGCGGCCAGAGCAGAGCCCTCTGGCACAGGGTCCGGAAGAAGGGTCTGACGACGGTCAAACTCCTGCTGCACGATGCTATAGACCTCAGAAAGAGAAGGGATCGGCAGTCGCCCCAGAATCTGAACACTGATCTGATCAAAGTCGCGGTGCAAGCCATGAAGGAACTCAAATATGCGATTGCGGTCATCCCTGACCCGAACCATCGCCCCATCAACAGGACTAACAAAGACAAAAGGATCAAAATGATCATACTCTTGATAAAGCTGAGTGAACTCTAAGTAATACGTTGAAGGAGGACGGTCACCCTGACGGAGTAAGCTGATCTGGCGGCGAAGCTGAAAGATCTGAGCAGCATTGCCGCGGCGAGAGTATGTAGACTCTGCACGGCACCAAATAGCAGAGGCACTGTCAAGAAAAAGATAATTGCGGGCAATGGACTCTTGCATCGAGTTGGTTAGCCAAGACATGACCAAGGAATTCTCGGATTCCCACCGCGGCCATTCAGGAGAGGTCCTATCAGGTTCTGGCATGTGGCCGGAGACATAGCCAAAGAGACGCTGACTTTTAAGCGCCAGGGTAATAGAACGGGACCATGAGAGATAATTGGATTCATCAAGTTGGACAGTAGTTATCTGAGAGGTATTGTGATCGGTGGTTCCACGGTAGAAGACCGGCGAAGGAGGACCAGCAGAAAGAGGGGCCAGAGTACCACCGGTAGAGGGAGAGAGAGAATCCGCTCCACTAGATCCCATAGCACAGGAATAGAAATCCTGAGAGAAAGAGCAAGCTGGAATAGATATCCGTAAAGGGAGGAAACCCAAGAAATTAGGACATCAAGAGGCAAATGGAACCAGCCATCCAAGCATCACAAGGGCAGGAGGCGCCGGAGGAAGCAAGAGCACTATTCTGGCGCCATTAGAAGAGGCGGAGAGGAGCAGAAGAGGGCGCGGGCGACTGGACGGCGAGCGGGAGAGGGAGCGGGCGACTGGACGGCGAGCGGGAGAGCGAGCGGAGCGCAGGCGCTAGCGGGAGACGCGAGCGGGAGAGCGGCGGGCTGGCAAGCGGAGGACGCGAGCGGGAATTTAGGGCACGGGAAATCAACCTGGCTCTGATACTATGTTGCGGGAGAAAACCAGTCGATTCATTTCATTAAAGGGGTCCTCTATATATAGAGGACAATCAAAGGATAAAAAAATAAATGTTAATATTGCTAACAAAAAGCATCCCCCCCTTCCTATAGAGTTGGCTAGAAATAGAAACTGACGAATCAATTTTGATTTAGTCGGTTTCCCCTCCAGCGCCGCCGAGCTCCCGCTGTCTTCCCTCGTCGAAATCGCTCGACACCACCTCTTCCTCCCTCCAAGGCTCCGACGCCGCCTCTGGACTCCTTCCCAAAGCCGGCGAGCATTTCTCTGCCAGTCCCAGAGTCGATCGAGCCTTGTTTGTCTCTCAAGCCACCGCCAGTCGTCTTCCCCGACGAGGTCATCTCCTGAAGCTCCGTCCGCCGTCGTTTTCACTGCGTGAAGCGGCTCCAGTCGCTGTTGAACTCGCCAGAGCCCTCTTAGGGCACTGTCGTCGTCCCCAGCTCCCTCCTCCGGTGGATTCAGTGTGTCTCGGCATTTATCCTTGCTTCTAGTTGGCTCTCCCCTGTTCCAGTGCTTGCTACAGCCGCTAGAGCTCCGGCCTGCTCCCAGTGACTCTTCCACGGGCAGCCTCCCTTATTTCCGGCAACCTCCAGTCGGCCATTACCTCTTCCCCTTGGTATACCTCTCGTCTCCTCGCTTGCGAATGCTAGTAAATTTTATGCTTACCTGTGGAAATGAATAGTAATTATTATGAGCTTGCCCTACTAATCATATCTCTTAATTTTCGTTAATTTCCATATCTGTGTTGTCACCCTCTTGAATACTATGTCTGTGGAATTGTGATTTGTGACGTTATCATGCTCGTGTGGTAGTTTTACGTTGGTGTGCGACGTCTTGACCGTTTATTTTGTTGGAAATTAGCCTGCGAGTACCTTCGCGCCACATTTATTTTAAATAGGTCGCAATTAGTTTGTCGTTCAAAACTACACCCCCACCTTGGATCACATCAGTTTGGTGTGGCTGCTGGGATATCTCACTCCTACCGTGGGATAGCCGAGCGCCGGTCGTTTTCAAATTTCTAAGTTTAGAAAATTTTCGTTTAAAAAAATGATAAGTGATTTAGATGCACGCTTTAAAGCTTTGATGAAAGATGTTGAGTGCGTCACTGCTGACGTCCGACAGAATCTGCGTGGGTTGTGCACCTCAGTTCACAACCTGGAGGTGACAACTCGCACGTATTATGTTGTTCCTGCATATCTCTCCACTTCATATAACATAGTGGAACCCGAGGTTAGGTGTTTTGATAGTCCTCCACATCTCCTCAGTTTCACGACGAGCACTTTAACTCTACCCACCTCCGTTGTGGCACTCCCTTCAGTCGAGGAGGTTCTTCCTGAGCCCTTGCTCCAGGAAGAAAATTTTTCTCCTATCTTTATCACCCCAACTGATGTCGTGACTCCACGTGTCTCCACTACAGCACTCCCTTCAGTCGAGGAGGTTCTTCCTGAGCCCTTGCTCCAGGAAGAAAATTTTTCTCCTATCTTTATCACCCCGACTAATGTCGTGACTCCACGTGTCTCCACTACAGCACTCCCTTCAGTCGAGGAGGTTCTTCCTGAGCCTTTGCTCCAGGAAGAAAATTTTTCTCATATTTTTATCACCACGACTGATGTTGTGACTCCACATGTCTCTACTACAGCACTCCCTTTAGTCGAGGAGATTCTTCTTGGGCCCTTGCTCCAGAAAGAAAGCTTCTTCCTATTTTTACCACCCCGACTGAAGTCGTGTCTCCAACTGTCTCTGTTTTAGCACCCACTTTGATCGAGGATGTTGTTCCCGAGCCCCTGCTCCAGGAAGATGAGTTTACCCCTTATCCCTTCCACCCGATTGACATGGTGTGCCCACTTGCCCCCACTGAATTACATCCTTCAGTCGTCGAGTTGTTTCCTGTGGCCCCGCTCCCGGGAGAAATTAGGGATGTGTCACTCACCTCGGATACCACATCATCACTCTCCCTTCACCTAGAGGAGTTGGTTAGTGATGAGGCCCTTATCTCTGGTGACATAGACTCGTTCGTCTTATGCCCTGATGTTCTTAGGACACTACCGCCACACACCCTAGAGCCCACAGACATTATGTTTGGTGGTCCCTCACCTTTGGCCCTCGAGTCACCACACTATATTGATTTTGTTTTTGGTGAGCACGCGCTTTGTTCGCACCACTTCTTTATGGATATAGGACAGCATGTCGCACCACCACATCTCTACCGTTTGCGTGCTGACACTTCTAGATTTGGTAGTCTCAAGAGAGTCAAGACAATACTTAGATTTTTTACTCCTCATCGGGACACCCGCTTCAAAGGGTTTTTATGGAAAATTTTACACGATAAAATTGGGACCTTCTTGAAATTTTGTGACTCGTGTGGGACATTGACGGGTGAAGTTAGGACGATATTCGATCCAGGTCTAACAGACGTTTGCAGGTGTCTATCGGACGAGAGTATGCTGCGTTATGAGTTACTGATTCCACGGGCTGATTCTGCTTGGTTCCTGCTCTCCCTACTGTCACTTGTTTACCCCACACCCCGCCCCTGTCATCCTCTACAAGCTCTAATAGTTACTGTTTATTTAGATATTTGACAAAAAATTTTGACTAACGGATTGCGAGTTTTTGGGATGAGAGGTTACCTGCAGGTTTTGGGTCGCAGCCATGGCATCAGCAAAACAATACGCAGCATCTCTTCGATCGACGCTTGAATTTTCTACTTGCAGGTCGCATCGAGACTCGTCGGGGTCGAGCTCTTTCAACCTCAGGAGAATTGATGTAACCCGCGACGCATCTTTATTTTTTTTTGTACCTGTTTTATTTGTGTAGCGCATTTGGTCTATTTTGTCGTGTTGAGTTGTACGCGCATGGTATTAGCGTTTTTGTGTAATTTTGTATCGCGCATGCTTTCGCACAAAATTTTATTTGGCTCGTTGGTGTGACCGGCCAACGAGACCTTAAATGCATAGGTCAGGTATTTTAGACGATAGATTAGCTTAGGGCAAGCTTATAATAATTATCTATTCATTATAGCATTTATTTTGATTTCAAAGCTAGCCCACTCCCAAAAGCCCAACAACAAGGCCCATTTTCCTCCTCCAAAACCCTAACCCCACTTATTATAAAAAGCATTCCTCCCCCTTCCTGTAGAGTTGGCTGGAAATAGAAACTGACGAATCAATTTTGATTTCGTCGGTTTCCCCTCCAGCGCCGCCTAGCTCCCGCTGTCTTCCCCCGTCGGAATTGCTCGACACCACCTCCACTCCAAGGCTGCGGCGCCGCCTCTGGACTCCTTCCAAAGAGCCTGCGAGCATTTCTCTGTCAGTCCCAGAGCCGACCGAGCCTTGTTCGTCGCTCAAGCCACCGCCAGTCGTCTTCCCCGACGAGGTCATCTCCTGAAGCTCCATCCGCCGCCGTTTTCACTGTCTGAAGCTGCTCCAGTCGCTGTTGAACTCGTCAGAGCCCTCCTAGGGCACTGTCGTCGGCCCCAGCCCCCTCCTCCGGTGGATTTAGTGTGTCCCGGGCATTTCTCCTTGCTTCCAGCCGGCTCTCCCCTGCTCTAGTACTTGGTACAACCGCCAGAGCTCCGACCTGCTCCCAGTGACTCTTCCACGGCCAGCCTCCCTTATTTTCGGCAACCTCCAGCCGGCCATTACTTCTTCCCCTTGGTATACCTCTCGTCTCCTCGATTGCGAACGCTAGTAAATTTTATGCTTACCTGTGGAAATGAATAGTAATTATTATGAGCTTGACCTACTAATCATATCTCTTGATTTCCATTAATTTTCATATCCGTGTTGCCACCCTCTTGAATACTATGCATGTGGAATTGTGATTGGTGAGGTTATCATGCTCGTGTGGTAGTTTTACGTGCGTGTGCGACGCCTTGACCGTTTATTTTGTTGGAAATTAGCCCCCGACTACCTTCGCGCCACATTTATTTTAAATAGGTCACAATTATTTTGTTGTTCAAAACTACACCCCCCACCTTGGATCACATCACTTAACTACGAAGTTTCAACCACAACTTCATCACTGGCTCCGAAAAGGTACCCCTGATATTTGAGGATCTGAATTATTACGTAAACCTAGAAATATTCCCCCCAATTCCAATGTGAGATTCAATGCATTCCTACGCCTCCTTTAACCTAGAAGCCTGACATTTTAGAAGCCTATCAAGAGCTGCTTTTACTGAGCTTCACTGCCCTCAAAGCACTTCCCCCCTACATCGAATGGCCCTCTTAAAATTCAGGATGTTACAAACCCACCAACTTTTGCATGATTCGTCCCTGAATCATACATCATAGTGCATGAGTACTGTCTCTGATACAATTCCATATTACACCAACAAACAAATTGTTATGAAAGGTAAACATCATGGTCTCAAGCTACAAGATGTCGTAGAGTATACAATAGAATTGTTAAACTAAAGAGATAGTCCATGAACTAATAAACCCAATGTATTACATCATTGTCTCAGATGACGTGACGGTCAGTACAAATATAAAACATAAAATAGTAGAGACTAGGGCATGCAGGCCCGATACAACAAAACCATAAAATACTAAAAGAAAGAAAACAACAGTAAAGCACTTCATGAATAATTTGGCAATCTTTGAGAGGCTTCACTCAGCTATGTGAAATAAGCCTTGCAATAGAAAAACAAATGGGAGAAAAACATGGGTTGGCTGAAAGCAAACCGGCAACGGTGTAACGACTCGCCTCCTTTTGGACATCCTAGCGGATCTCAGGGAACTCCATCCCAACCCTACAGATCGGCACTTTGCAAATTCAATAATAATGATAACATGTAAAGCAAGTAAACACAACATATATGTAAAGTGGCACAATCATCATACATGTTCTTCTCGGTTACATATTCAAAGGGGCACACTGAATTTATGAACTAGAGTATGAATATCCTATCATCGCAACTCTAATCCTATTAGCAGACTATCATGTCCTAAGTTATACCATCAATGACAAGCATTTGTTATTAGGTCAACCATCATCTACGAGTCAACTATAGTGCTTTCAATAAACCTAAACATTAGGTTATGCAAACCCCCAAACCACAATATGAGCATTCGCGCCTGGTCAGATGTCGATAGATATATGTTATCAAAATCATTCCAAATGGATCTATTGCTCGGTATGAAGCTCACTTAATGACCAAAGGTTTTAGCCAAGCTTATGGCATAGATTATGGAGAAACATTCATTGTTGTTGCAAAGATGACCTCTATAAGCATTGTTATTTCCTTAGCCATCGGGTATGGATGGATCTTATCTCAACTTGATATCTATAATGATTTTAAAGTGAACACCTGTGAAACTAAGGCAGTTCGAGGGTGTTCCTTCTTTTAGGTAAGTATGGTGACTTGCGAATGATGGGAGTAATCGGGATTCAGTTGTTAGCATGAATGAGTGGATGATGTCAATGGAGGAAACATGAACATTTGTTACGACCGTCAGATCGATTGCCTCTGATCGCAGGGTTTGGAGGCCGCCAGCTGTCCATTTAATTTAGAAGTATTATTGTACCGTTAGCTTTGCTGTATAAATAAGGATTAGAGTTGTAATTACCTTTTTTTAAGCAATTAATAAAGTTCTATCTTTTGATTCGTCTTCTTCCCGAGCCCCCTTCCTCTGTTCTCTTTCCCCCGCCATTAATGGCTTCCTCTGGTTACTAACACTAGTCCTGAACCCCCCTCTTATCAATTGGTGCTCTCGTCGTTCTTGCCTCTCGACATCAACCAAGCTTTCTGTTTCCATGGCTGAAAAAACTCGGTCCCATGATTCCCAAGCCCAGTTCTTGGCGGCATTACAGACCGAGCAGACTGCTCGCCAAGCACAGATTGAGGAAATGAAACGGTCAATCAACACGGAGATGGCACAACAAATGGCGGCTTCCCGCGAAGCTTCTTCGGAACAGTTAACCTCCTTCCGGAGGGAGATTCTTGCCCTTTTGGCCGAAAACAAAACCGCGACCAGAGATCCTCCGTCGGCCACACGGCACACGGTTGCGCCCACTCCATTTGCTCCGCCTCCGCCTACCGATCCAGGGTCTTCTTCAGCATCGACTCCAGTTCTTGGACATTTCGCCGCCGCCTTTACAGCACCAGCTGTCGCCGCTCAGCAAGTTCCAGACTCGTATTCCGGGCTTCTTGGACAGTTCGGGCCTCCTGCTGTAACCCAGGTTGTACCTCTCCCTCACCATAACCCTGTACGAATTTCTTGTCCGCGTTTTAGTGATGGCAACCCGACAGATTGGTTATACGATTTAAAGCTGTTTTTTCAATATAATAACGTACTCCCACAAGATTATCTAGTCTTGGCTGTCGTTCACCTAGATCCGCCAGCCTCACGATGGTATCATGCTTCTTTACGCGATCAACCTGCTTTGTCATTTCCCGTTTTCGTTGATGCAATTTTTAAACGTTTTGGACCCTCTTCGTATGATGACCCGACAACGAGTATTACAAAAGTAATGCAAACCACAACGGTACACAAATATAAAAATAATTTGAAGATCTTTCTACTCGTGTCACGGGCATGTCTATCGCTGCCCTTACTAGCACCTTTGTTTCGGGTCTAAATCCACAAATTAGACATTTGGTCAGAACTCAACGTCCAACCAATTTATATGATGCTTTTTCGTTAGCTCGTATGTTTGAAGATGAAGCAAAGGAAGAAGCACAAACGAAATCATCTTCCCAAGCACACAACAAATGGACACGACAAACTTTTTCTGAATCTCACCACGCTGCCACACCTCCATCGACTTCAACAGTTCCAATTAAACACCTCACGCCAGGAGAATTACAATATCGACGTGATAAGGGTCTGTGCTATAATTGCGACGAAAAATACGCCTATGGTCATCGATGCAAAGGGAAAGGTACTCTGTTATATTTTGACGGGACTGAGGATATAGAAGATGATTCCTTAGTTGACACTCCTGATGACGAAATAGCGGAGCCGAACCTCTCGGTCGTATCTATACATGCATTGCATGGTCCAATACCAGCACATTGCTTGCGAGTCACGGCTTTAATTAATTCGCATCCTCTTGAGTCTTTAGTTGACGGTGGAAGCTCACATAATTTTATATCCATAAAAGTCGTTTCTTTACTTTTTTGCCAGTCACCAATATTCCGTCATTTCCGGTTTTCATGGGTAATGGGACGTCTGTGAAGTGTCTAGGAAAGTGCGCTTCAATTACATTATTTATCCAGGGGAACTCTTTCCACACTCATTTATGCCTTAGACCTTCATGGTTCTGATATCATCCTAGGAGCACCATGGCTTCATTCTCTAGGGTCGGTCACCACAGATTATGACAAGAAAACAATATCCTTCATGGGAGTAAACGAACTTATTACGCTTCAGACACATAGTTCCACACACCTCTCAAAGGCTTCTTACCCACAAATGGCACGTTTGATGTCGTTACAAGGCGAATCGTGCTGTTTTTTGCTGCACACGTCTCAAGATTCTCCAACGGAAGGGTCCTTCTGAATCGATACAACACCTGCCACAGAAATTTCAATCGTTAATATCACATGCTCTTTCAAGAGCCACATTCCTTACCACCTCACAGGGCCATGAACCATTCTATTCCTCTACTTCCCAATTCGGCTCCTACTAATGTTAAACCTTTTAGATATCCGTAATTCCAAAAAAATGAAATTGAGAAAATTGTTAAAGAATTGTTACAGTTAGGTTACATACGGCCAAGCACTTCAAGTTTCAGCGCCCCAGTAATCCTCATTAAGAAAAAGGATAATACATGGCATTTTTGTGTTGACTTCAGGGCTCTAAATAAAATATCCATTAAAGACCGATTTCCTATTCCCACAATTGATGAGTTACTAGACGAACTCTTTTTGGCAAGAGTTTTTTCCAAACTTGATTTACGTGCGGGATATCATCAGATTCGAATGGCGGAACACGACATACACAAAACAGCTTTCCGTACACACCAAGGTCATTACGAATTTACGGTTATGTCATTCGGATTAACCAATGCACCTTCAACCTTTCAAGCGGTAATGAACACAATTTTCCAAGATTACTTAAGGAAATTTATCGTCGTCTTTTTCGATGACATTCTCATTTATAGCGTTAATGAGGACGACCATTTGGCACACCTCACTATCGTCTTTGAATTACTTCAAAAACACCAACTTTTTGCAAAATTATCAAAGTGTATGTTCCATACTCACTCCATTGAATTCTTGGGCCACGGAATTTCGAACGGAACGGTGTACCCCACAAATACCAATATATGTGCCGTACTAAATTTCCCTCAACCTAGGACACACAAGGATATTATGGCCTTTTTAGGTTTAGCCGGCTATTATCAAAAATTTATCGAAAATTTCTCAATTTTGGCAGCACCTTTATCAGATTTACTAAAATCAACCCCATACGTGTGGGACGACGCGGCACAAACAGCATTTACTACGTTGAACTCATTGTTAACCGAAATGCCCATTTTAACGTTACCAGACTTTTCACAGCCGTTTTGTATTGAGACTGATGCCTCCGGTATTGGAATTGGCGTCGTTTTGCTCCAAAGTTTCAAACCTATTTCCTATTATAGTCGTAAACTCACAACCTTAATGCAACGTAAATCTACATACGTTAGAGAATTGTACGCGGTCACATCAGCAGTGGCGAAATGGAGGCATTACCTCCTTGGACATCATTTTACAATTTTTACCGACCACAAAAGTTTGCACAATCTACTAACTCAAGATTTACATACTCCAGACTAACAGTTATTCCTTTCCAAATTACTTGGATATGATTATTCAATCCAGTATAAATCAGGCAACCAAAATAGGGTGGTTGATTCCCTATCGCGATACCCATCTGAAATAAGTAATCCGGCTACTCTGAATAGTCTAAGCACTATTACTTCGTCTTTATTAGAGTGGTTAATTCAAGACTATCAAAGAGATGCTTTTACACAACAATTAATACCAAAAATACTCACAAAAACTACCTTGCATGAATGGACACAACATGGGGAATATATATATTTCAAACACCGATTGTTCATTTCGGACAATTCTCGAATTAAAAGTCTAATCATTAAGGAAGCTCATAATACTTGTTTTGGGGGGCATTCGGGCATACGTGGCACCATTCATCGAATACAACAACAATTCCATATCCTTAATCTAAAAACAGAAATTACCAAATATATCAAGGAATGCACTATTTGTCAACAAGCGAAACCCACAAATCATTCACCATTTGGCTTATTACAACCCTCACCGACTCCGACAAAATTATGGTCAGACATAACAATGGATTTTATAACGCATTTGCCGGTTTCTAATTCGTTCAGCATAATATTTGTTGTCGTAGATCGTTTTTCAAGGGCTGCACATTTTGCACCTATAAAACCACCCCTAACAGCACCTTTAGTGGCGGCAGTTTTTTGGGATAACGTGGGAAAGCTACATGGAATACCTGAAACCATAATTTCGGACCGCGATACAATATTTTAAGTAACTTTTGGAAAGATTTATTTAAAATACAGGGCACCCATCTAAAATATAGCTCAGCATACCACCCCCAAACTGACGGGTTGACCGAACAGGTGAATCGATGTGTTCAACAATATTTACGTCTGTTTTCTTTTTATAATCCAAAAAAATGGTCCTACTATTTAAGTTCTGCAGAATATCATTACAATACGACGTTTAATTCGGCGGCTGGCATGACCCCATTTGAGGTTATGTTCGGTCGCACACCTCCTAGTTTACTCTCCTATTGTGCAGGTACCGCCAATTTGGAAGCGGTGGAAACTACAATGCGGGAACGTGATGAGATTATTCAGCATCTTCGGGAAAATTTGCACAAATCGCAACACAGAATGAAGATGCAAGCAGATAAAAAGCGCACAGACAAGCAGTTTAAGAAGGATGATTGGGTTTTACTGCAGTTACAACCATATCGGTAAATTTCCATGAGGCGGCCAGCATCGCGCAAACTTTCGTTAAAGTTTTATGGACCTTTTCAGATTGCAGAACGAATCGGGGAAACCGCCTACAGGATTATTTTGCCTGCAGCTTCTAAGATACATCCGGTTTTCCACATATCACTACTTAAGCCTTACTATGGATCTACCTTCACACCAGCCACCAGGTTACCAGAAAAACATTACAACAACAGCTCAATACACACTCCGTTGGCAATTGTTAGTACAAGAGAAATTTTTAGAAAAGGGAAAAAAATTAAACAGGCACTGGTACAATGGGAGGGGTTACGTTCACACCAGCCACCAGGTTACCAGAAAAACATTACAACAACAGTCCAATACACACTCCGTTGGCAATTGTTAGTACAAGAGAAATTTTCAGAAAAGGGAAAAAAATTAAACAGGCACTGGTACAATGGGAGGGGTTGCCGCCGGCTGACAGCACCTGGGAAGACGAAGACTCCTTGGAAGCCGACCTGCTACACCGACCATCCACCACTACTGGGACCGAACCAGTTGGGCAGATTTGGACTCCGAAGAACACACGAAAGCGTAATCCAGGGGGAGGATCTGCAGGAAATAAGGAGAAGACCTAAAATCTACAAACTTGTTTACGAAGCAGCTCATGGGAAAGACTGGGATACGAACCAACAGACGGCCTCGCTCCGTCACAGCCGAGTTATTCCAGTTATTGCATTATCCCGTCAAACTGAAGGAGAAAACAAAGGATCAGCCCTGATTACCTCCAAGTCTTCAGGCGACATCCACCAGGCGAGCACATTCGTGGTCTTCACGGATGTATCAGTTCCCACTGGCTCCTCTGTTGAGAGCATCTTCGTGGTCGACTTCGCGGAACCAGGAACCACCGGCTCCTACAGCACCCCGCCGTCCTCCGGTTAACTCAGCCCAAGGGCTCAATTCGGGAAGTTAAAGGCGCAGCAATAAGAGCAACTCCAATAGGGGATCTCTATATTTAGAGATCCCTCATGTACTATGTTCTCCAAATATGGAGAACATGGAGAACCAACTCCAACCATGTTCTCCATATTTGGAGAACATGAATTTTTTAATATTATATATTTATAAATATATAAATATATGTTATTTTATGTATATATTTATATTTAAAATATGTCATATATATTTTATATATTTATATGTATAAATAAATATAATAAATAAAATTAAAATTTTTTATTATATTATATTATTTTTAACCCTTTTTTTTGAAATTTAATTGCATAACTAAAATATAATAAACATTATATAGTTCAAAAAAATATTACATTTGAAAATAATGTTAAAATTCTGGGAGGTCATCATCGGATTCGCTACGACTTCTGCGTGCGCTTCCCCCGTGTTGTTCTCCCTCATACCCGGGAACTCCATAGTCGCTTCCTCCATACTGACTTCCTCCGTGCTGGTGTCCTCCGGATCGAGCTCCACCATATTGGTCTCCTCCATATAGGCTTCCGTCGTACTGACTTCCTCCAAAATGAGACCCTCCAAATTGAGGTCCTCCAAAGCGAGGCCCTCCAAATTGAGGCTCTCCAAATAGAGGTCCTCCATGTGGGTCTCCTACATAGTGGCTTCCTCCATAGTGACTTTCTCTATGCTGAGCTCCGATGTACTGGCTTCTTCCGTGTCGGCTTCCTCCACATTGGGTTCCTTCGAGTGATGCTGATTCTGTAAATAAGGATTATTTTATGTTTTTATTCATAATTTCTTTTTTTTTGCTGAAAATATTGTCGCTCTGTAGTTCTTTTTATGCTATTCAAGTCTATTATCATAATATCATGATCTTGTTTAGCACTCTGAAGCTCTAATTTTTTCTTTTCATTTTCGACCTTTAACTTCATCAGTTCATTCATAGAAGACTTATCCTTCGCTCGTTCTACTTGAGCTCTTTTCAAAATCTGTAAGATTTCTTCATTTGCTTTAGTTTTTGTTTTCATACCACCACTTTTACCACCCACTTATATCCTCCTTTTTTTTTCTTTCTTTCTCCCAGTAGGACGTGTATTTGAAATTGGGTTTGGAGATTCTTCATCACCAGTACTATTAAGGTTCACTTCGTTACTGTCTGTGTTTAGGTCCATGTGTCTCCGTTGTGTGGGTGAGTTAGAATCAAGCTCTTGCGACATGTCATCACGCTGAGAGGTCATACCAGCTGCAGCCCCGGAATGATCGATCCATTTTTCAGTATTTTTCAAGATTGACCAAACATGATCAAACAAGAAACCTCTTCTCTCGTTGGGATCTTCGCCGTACAAAATTTTTGTTTGATTTAGCTACAAAAAATAACAATTACAATAACAAATAATTCCATTGACCTAATATTTCAAATGTAAATATATACTTACAATATCCAGTTCAGATGCACCGCTCGGATTTCTTTGCTCAATCTGTCGAATGTATTCTCTAAATTTGCTAGCCTTGCTTGCTAACAATGACCAGCGACATGAGAGAGATTTTGGGGTTCTCTGTCCTGAGCAAGTACTTGGTCTTGTGTTGTGGAATACAACAGAGATTCTTTCCCACATCTTCTGTTCCTTTTGATTGCTACCCATAACTGGGTCTTCAGATACCTCAAACCATGCATAGCATAATGTTTGATCTTCTTTCACTGAGAATGTTGTTCCTCGACTGGAAGTCATGCCTAGCACAACGTTGTTGCTCGAATGGAAGCGTTGAAGATAGAGTGATGGGTACTTATACAAGTCTTGAAACATGAATCCAATGCTAGAGAAGTGGTGATTATATAGGATTTTTTTAGATCATGCATTGGCATTGGATTCTCTTGTCATTTCATCATAAACATTGGATTGCTTCTTCAACATTGGATTCTTTTTCCAACATTGAATTCCTTCTCCAACATTGGATTTCTTTTCCAACATAGGATTCCTTCTCCAACAGATCGATGATTCGGCATTCGATTCGCTGAACTCGACGAACTGTCGTGCTGAGCCCGACGAACCGTCGAGCTCAACCTGACGAACCGTCGCGCTGAGCTCGATGAACCGTCGGGCTAAGCCCCACGATTCGTCGAGCTGAGCTCGACGAATCGTCGGGCTAAACTCGACGAACCGTTGGACTCAGCCCCACGATTCGTTGAGCTCATCTCGACGAATCGTCGGGCTGAGCCCGACGATTCGTCGAGCTCAAGTCGACGAATCGTGGGGCTCAGCACGACGGTTCGTCGAGCTCAACTCGATGTTAAGCCCGAAAAACCGTCGGGCTAATCCAATGCCTAATCATCGATCTGTTGGAGAAGGAATACAATGTTGGAGAAGGAATCCAATGTTGGAGAAGGAATCCAATGTTGAAAAAAGAATCCAATGTTGGAAAAAGAATCCAATGTTGGAGAAGGAATCCAATGTTTATGATGAAGTGACTTCAGAATCCAATGCCAATGCATGATCTAAAAAAATCCTATATAATCATCACTTCTCTTCTCATCTTCAAACTAAGTAACTATCTTCCCCTCATACAAGTAATGAACTCCGGTGCAGGATCATCTCATTTACGATCTTCATCGTCTTCAGATGATGAATTTTTTTATCAACAAATACAGCGGTGGGAAGAAGACACTGCTGAATGGGAGCAAGAAGATGAAATTTTGACGTGCGCTTACTACTCCAACTTATCTGAAAGTCATGAAAATGAACTTCCGAGACGTTGAGGTTCAATACCCGGTCACGTGGTAATCAACCGGGGCAGTATTGAAGGTGATACTAGATTGTGGAATGACTACTTCTCTGATCATCCCACATATGGGAAAACATATTTTTGAAGAAGATTTCGCATGAAAAAGAATTTATTCTTTCGTATTGTTATCGCGGTGCAGGAGCACGATAATTTTTACGTGCAAAAGAAGTATGCGGTTGGCAAGCTTGGATTGTCCACCTTACAAAAAATAACATCAGCATTCTGTATGTTGGCATATGGAACAGCAGTTGATAGTTGCGATGAATATATTCAAATCGGTGAGTCAACAGTAATTCAATATTTGAAAAGATTTTGTAGTGCGATTGTACAAGTGTACAAAGAAGAATATTTGAGATATCTCAATGTTATTGATGTTGCTAGATTATTACAAAAAGGTGAAGAACGAGGATTTCCGGTGATGTTGGGAAGTCTAGATTGCATGCATTGGCAATGGAAGAACTGCCCAACAGCATGGGCAGGCCAATATTCAGGACGCCATGGTGGGCCAACAATAATACTCGAAGCAGTAGCATCTTATGACTTATGGATCTGGCACGCATATTTTGGGTTACCGGGCTCGAACAATGATATTAGCATCCTACAATCATCTCCTTTGTTTTCCAACTTAGCACAGGGTATTACGCCTCCTACGCATTATCAAATTTTGGGAAAAAATTATGATGTTGGTTATTAATTAGCCGATGGAATAACCCGAAGTGGTCAACACTAGTTCAAACTATTTCTCATTCACAAGACAAAAAAAACAATACTTCGCAATGATGCAAGAAGCATGCCGAAAAGATGTAGAGCGGGCATTTGGTGCTCTCCAATCAAGATTTGCGATAATTAAGGGTTCGGCCCGTTTTTGGGATAAGAGCGTTTTACACGATATCATGACTGCTTGTGTTATAATGCATAACATGATCGTCGAAGACGAGCGAGATGAAAATAAATATGTGGCTATTTCTACTCCAGCAATAACGCAGAATGTTGAAGACTTGAACACAGGCGAAGCCGAACGATTTCGTCAGTTCCTAAATCGACATAAAAAGATCAAGGACAGAGATGCGCATTTTGCGCTTTGAGATGCACTAGTTGAACATTTGTGGGAACGACATGGGAATGAAACTATGTAATTTTGAATATATTTTTTTTGGTTGCACGAGTTTATTCAGTAAATGGATCATCTTATATTATTTGTATGACAAATAATAATTAAAAAGTATTCAATATTAGTCTCGTTTTGTAGGTCTCGAAAAAATAATTTTATTGATATATTATATGTCATCATTGAAAATTTATTGTAGCGGCTACGCAAGATTTATAAATTATACAAGAAATTAATATAACTAACAATTAAATAATAATAAAAAATTATAAAATTAAATGTCGTGACCGGCATTTCCTCTCCCCCTCCTCTATATTTAGAGGAGGAGAGAGAAAATCTGCATAATTGCAAGATGAAATGCCGCCCGATTGGAGGCAAATTTTTCGGCAAAAATGCAGAATCTGCATTTTTGCCGACCCATTGGAGTTGCTCTAAGGACATTGCTTTTAAAGGAGGAAGCAGTTGTCACGACCGTCAGATCGATTGCCTCTGATCGCAGGATCTGGAGGCCGCCAGCTGTCCATTTAATTTAGAAGTATTATTGTACCGTTAGCTTTGTTGTATAAATAAGGATTCGAGTTGTAATTACCTTTTTTAAGGTATTAATAAAGTTCTATCTTTTGATTCGTCTTCTTCCCGAGCCCCCTTCCTCTGTTCTCTTTCCCCCCGTCATTAATGGCTTCCTCTGGTTACTAACCCTAGTCCTGAACCCCCTCTTATCAACATTAAAGGAATCATCAAGAGAGGAGGATTTTTTATTTTAAAACAAATTGATGCAAACAAAAAAAGAGGAGGATGAAGAAGAAGATGATAGAAAAAGAAAACCCCATCACTTAATTCATCATTCAATAAAATTGCCTTACATATATCATAGCCAACAAATTTGTTATGGATGCCAGCTGACATGACAAAAGCGCTTATGCGCAGGCTTTTCTGCCATTGCGAATCTTTTCGATTATGAAAAAGAGATTCGTAGTCCTAGAATCGAATTCCAACTACTCATTCTTTGAGTGAGCCCCAAGAGAAGAAAAAAAATCTCGCAAGAAATCTAAGAGAAACCTCGAGCTAAGGCACGCAGATCCTTCTTTTGATCACTCAATACTAATCCGCAATGCCAGCTATCTACTCAGACGCATTCCGGAGCCAATAGGACTACCACATTAGGGCAGACCGGGATAATAAGTAAGGAAGATGGTAAAGAAGAGGGGAAATCAGAAAACGCAACGAGAAAAGAACCTGGGTTTCCAAAGGGGGAATTGTCTTGCTTTTGTTTCTTTCGTTCATCACCTGAAAAGACGGTGGGGAAGGACGAGCAGCGATTGGTGAGAAGACGGGCGGAGGCGCCGGAGAAGGCGCTCGACGGGAACCGAGAAGAGAAGCTGGCGTGAGACCGGCGAGTGCTGGATATACCGTGGTGGTTGCACAAAAAGACGAGAGAGGAGACTGAGGAACACATGTTATGATTTTGTTGGTCCACAAATCTGGAAACATAGGCAGAATTATCATTGGTTATTATTAGAATAAGGTGGTGTAAAACAGGGATGCATTTTACGATGGGGTTGATATTGGCAGCCCCTATATGGATATTGGCAGCCCAAAGATAATGACAGCGTAAAATTTGGCTATTGGCAGTCTGATGGATACTTGCAGTCCAAAAATTAAATTTTTAAATAGACATTTAAAAAAAAAGTGTTCAACATGAACAACTTTTATGTGGAACACTTTTTTAAAAAAATGTCATATAATAGCCATATTTTCAAAAGGCGCGGAACCCGGGCATGAAAGTTGTAGATCTCGTCGAGATCTACAACTTTTATGTTGAACACTTTTTCTAAAAATGTCATATAGTAGACTTATTTTCAAAATACATGTGTTCCGTATTTTGAGCTGCTATTAGCGTTCATATTATGTATGTTTTTTATTATTTTGATGGGCTGCCAATTTCAAAAGCTGGGCTGCCAATATAAATGCCCTTTACGATAAATAGCCGGTATTTAATAGTTTGTGGGGATGCTGGCACATATCTCAAAGGATATGTGTGGTCATACAGGCAGACTATTGGATGTTCATATTTTATGATAAAATGTATCACTCACATTTTAGAGCTCATTTCATACATGCACAATAGTGATAGATGCTTGTCAAAAAAAATTAAGGTAAAACTTTTTTGAGTGCCTAAAGTTTACATGGCTTCAAATTTCAGTCTCTTATGTTTTAACTTTTGGATTTCACTTCCTAAATTTTTTTAAAAAAAATTATTTCAATCCTCAAGTTAACACCATCAAAAAAACATTAATGTAAACATATGTTCAACGTGCAGGTAAGCAGGATCGAACTTACCATAGGATGGGTGTGGACAGCTGTCTACACTGAATTGTTTTTTAAAAAAAATAGAAGTGGCATTAGCCACGGTTTAAAACCGTGACAAATATTATTTACAGTATTAGCCACTGTTTAAAACCGTGGCTAATATTATTACTCGCAATGGTTTACAACCATGCTTAAAACTATTTGCAATAGTTGTCATGGTTTCTACTGTGGCTAATATTATTTGCAGTATTAGTCACGGTGTATAACCATAGATATTACTATTTAAAGTATTTGTCGCGGTTCACGATTGTGATTAATACTAATTGTAATATTTACCACATTTACAACCCTGGTTTATAATTCTAAATGGAAAAAAATACTAAATTATCCTCCTATCTGGCCGACTACCAACAGCCCGCGACCTTCCGTCGCATTCACCGCCGACTACCAGCAGTCAGCGACCTTCTGTCTCCCTCTTTGCCAGCTACCATCAGCGGCTAGCCGACGCATCCTTCTCGTACCAAACCTTCCATCTCGTTCTCGTTGTTCGCCGACAACCAGCAGCCCGTGTTGATGCGTCGTTCTGCGTGATTCTAACATCCAGCCACACACGCAATCTTATTTAATTATTTTGTTTTTTCAAAAGGTCCAATTTGCTATTGTAAGTTTATAAAATTTTAATGACTTTACTTGAATTTGCAAAAAAATATTATTGTTATTTTATTGAACACCTACACTGAAATATCGTTCTTGATCGGTCATTGCAAGTAAGGCTAACTCGCGTTCATGTAAGATTTTAATATTAGTTAAATGAAAATATTTAGTTATTATAAGATCTCATTTCCAACTAGACCCCTAAGAGTGGTTTTGGTCATGACTAGGTCATGACAAAACCCTAGGAAGCTAAAAAGGGCCAAGTGATAGAAGGCCAAGGTGAGAATCACCTTGATCTGCCTATGGCACAACCTCATCACCAAACCTAGAGATTGGCCTTAGGGCTTCACCATGACTTCATGATCCCGCCACAACATCACTAACCTATTAGAGGGTCCACTAGAGCCTTAAGGGTCCATTGGAGTCAACCCAAAGTGGCCAATTTGACCTAGGACCACCATAGGCCTAAATTGGGCCAGGTGCCCTAACAAAGGGGAGTTGGCCTTTAATGTGCCCAACCAACCTTGCCTAGTTCTTCCTAGACCTAAAGTGAGTTCAATGGGTCACTAAGGACACATTGGGTGCAGTCCTAGAGACCAAGTTGACCCAAGTCAACTATAGCTCCAAAGTGGTCAAAGTGCTCTTACCAAGGGTCAAGTGGCCTCCAAGGTGCCAAGTCAACCCTACCCAACCCTACATAGACCTTAGGGGAGGCCAATGAGTCACCAAGGACCCATTGGGGTCAACTCAAATGGTCATGTTGACCAAGGTCAACTCTACCTTAAGGTTAAGTCAAATTAGCTCAAATGGGCTAACCCAAGCTCAAGCCCATTTTCCCCCAACTTGGGCTAACTTTATTTTAATTAATAATAATGATTTTATGGGCTGCAAATAGGCTAGAATGATGAACAAATTCGTCCATGAGGGGCAGGAGAGAGAAAACTCAAACTTCCCTTTAATGGAGGAGAGAGAAAATGGAGTAAAGGTCATTCATGCCATGGGGAAGCCAAGGGCCATTCTTCTTTGCTTGGTTCATCTCCCCTAACAGCCCTGAGAAGATCAAGAGGCTTTCCAGGCTCTTCCACTGGCTGGATGCACTGAACCACCAAGGCTGAGAGGTGGCTTTCGAGGCCATTAATGGCCATTGATGATCCAGCCTCTCCTCTCCCCATCTGAGGCTTTAAACACCTTCAGTGGGTTGAGAGGAGGATTTCTCAATCCTTACCTGAAGAAACCGATCCTCCCTACTATGTAGTTGCAGAAACCGAGCGGCGCCGCCTTTAAAGATGGTTTCCCGACGATCTACTCGACTTCAGGCCGCCGGCAAGGTCCTCCTCCTCCCCTTATCTCATGGCTCATGGATAGATCGTAACAATGTCTAGGTTCAAGGTTCGGGCTCAATTGAGCCCGAACCAATTTTGTATTTCCATGGTTTCGGGCTAAGAAATAACTTGGTAGAACCGTCGGAATATGCCTCTCTGGCGGCTGTGCCGCTGCCTGACGATAGCCACCACCTCAACAGAGGTGATGGTGGCGGTGGCCGGCCGGGGCAGCGGCTGGATGGCCAGCGGCAGGCGCTTGAAGTTGGCCCAGGAAAAATGAATCTTGGCCGTCGGCTCAAGGTTGACGATGACGGGATGTCGTCCAAGGCGTGTCAAGATCCGTGATTTATCAAAATCAAAACTATAGGATATAATTTTATGATATTTCATTTCTGTCACACATTTTGGTATTTAATGGTTTTAGTTTTTAAAAACACTTTGATTCTAGATCAGGAAAAGTGGTCAACATAGAAAATGTAGCCCTTGATGTCTAGTGTAATTTAAAATTGATTTCACTCAATTTGGAGTCTTGGTTTTACTAGGGCACCCATTTTGGTAGGACCTATACTTAGGGCTATCCTGAGATTCAAATGGTTGCCCACCCTTCATCCCCTGTCCAAATGATCTGAGATTTGGGCAGGGAGTCTACCCTAGCTATACCTAAGGCCTGTCCAAAAATGAGAATTTTTGGAGAAAATATTCTATAGTTTTTAGAAAAATTTAATAAACTATGAATAAATTAATTAGGTGTCCTAAACATCTCAAAACTCACCCAAATTTGGGTGGGTGATCTTAAATGGCATGTTAGGGCGCTGGTAAAATTTTCATCTTATTTGGAGATGTTTTGGTTAGGTATTGATCCAACCCTAGGTTGACCCCTTTTAGGGTTAACTAGGTCAAGCATCCCCCTTTGGATTTTGAGAAGTCAAATCACCTCAACAGAGGCTGATATTTTGGCCACTGACTCTCTATAGTATGACTCACCCTCCAATGGAATTTGGGGTGGTTAAGAGTAGGGTAGCCCTAGAATCCTAGGGTAGGTCCCTTAATGGGGATTTTTAGAGTTTGAAGTTCATGGGGTCAAATTACCTTGGAATGACTTAAAAATTTGTGGAGAGGACCATAAGGCTAGTATGGTCATCTGGTTAAAATTTTAGGGAATTTGGAAGCATTAAACCCCCTCAAAACCCTAACCCTAGCGTAGGGCACAAACCTTGTGGTGAAGGAAAAAGTCACTATAACTCATTGAAAAGTGATGATATTTGGGTTGAGTAGTTTTTAAAGATAGTAAAAGCTCTGGAGATTTTATTATGAATTTAGAATTATTATTTTGGATACTTCATTAACAATTTAGTAATTTGTATTATTTACTTAGAAATTTATTATGAAGTAACTACTTGCTGGAAATTGATGAAATTTATCCAGAGGACCTTCTTTTATGTTTTAAAGCTTTGTAAATTTTTATGGGATTTTTTGAAGAATAATTCTAAGTGTTGATTCATTAAGTACTGTTTCCCATGAAAACTTAACTGAATTTATTTTGGAATCTAGCAAGCCTGTAAAATTATGATTTTTGCACAATGACTCTCTCTGTACCTTATTAATATTCTGTAATTTGTATATAATTGTCTGATGAATAATTTTGGTACTTTATTCTTTACATGTGATTAAAGAAATTATTTTGGATAAATTATTTAGAGGTCAAATATTCTATGAAAAATTATGGAAATTAGTCTCTCATAATATATCTCTATTATTTAGTGATCAAAATTTTTGGGTGGTCATTACTTGAGTAGATCATATAGTTCATGTTCAAAATTGCCCATGACCAAACATTTGGTAAAATTCAATAAATATCAAATTAATTGGAAAAATTATGAATCTCTGATTTTAGACTAAATTTGTTATGATAGACCTCTGGTAAATTTTATAGGAGATTTGGAAGACAATCCGGAGTACCTCCTTTATACATCTCATATAGTATAGGGTGGTCTACATATAGTAACTACGGAAACCGATCTAGAGTGGGTAATAAATTTTGCAGAGTTGAATCCTTAGTAGGTTGCTGGTTTCGGTAAATAAAGGAGTTCATCATTGGAAGACAGGATTAGTAGAGTGTGAGGTTGACTAGTGTTAGGTGGTGCTCGGGATCGGCGAATGATCGTCCTTCCCGTAGGGAGGAAGCGTTTAATACACTAGGGCTAGATTCAGTAAAATTAATTAAGGGTTGGAAAATCGAGTAGCAACCAATAATAGTAAGTGCCTCGCGAAAGGGAGCTTTGGGCGTAATCCCATCGTAGTTCCTAGTGCCTTCGAGAGCCCTTCACGGGGTATACCTTGGGCAGCCCTGGGCTAACCTAAATAGTAGGTAAAACTGAATTGCAAGAGTAACTAGAAATAATCTAGGATTGCACACACACTCCCCAGAGTTGTGGGGGTTAGGTTGGGTCACTCGGGTAGTAGGCTCGGTGGATTTGGTGATAGGCAGGATGGCCCGGCGAGCTTTGGCTCGGTTGATGTTTGTGACGGATGGGATGGTCCGGGGAGCTTTGGCTCGGTGCTGATAAATAAGGTTGCATGTGCATAAAGTATTGGTGGTGGGTCTTCAGTATTGGGATGGTCCGGGGGCCGGCAGAATCGGAGTTTCGCGGTGATGACCCTTTAGAGCGTGAAGGTGTCACCGCAAAGCGGCGGTTCTGGGCCTAAGACCCCGGTGTTTAAAAAAAGAGGGTCTTACAAGGGTATCGGAGGAAACCTCAATCGAAAAGTAATAGTCCACAACCCCTGGGTCACCCCCGCGCGAGTTTAGTTTGGGGACAAACTAAGCAGCGGAAGCAGTGGTGTGCCCATAAGGGGAATCACATGTAAAGTCCACCTTTTCATTAATTCCACTTGTTTATCAGCTAGCAATTGGAATTATTTTTTTGTAGCCTGCAACAAACACTGCCCCTAGCAGGTAGCACCTCCGGCTGTGAAAATCCCATCTTATAATTCTCTAGTCAATAAGTTAGACTCAACCCACTAGGAGACATGACTAACCACGATAACTTATAGTATGCCCTAGTCTGAAATCGACCTTGGGTATGAACTCGGTTAAGCTAAGGAGATACCTAAAATATTAAAGGAGGAGTATAACAGGAGAATGGCTACCTAAGCCATAAACTCAGGTGGCTCTACGGTCCCTATCAAGGATTACTCAAACTGGTTGGACTGCTTTAAGGAGAATTGAGACCAATAATCCATTAGCAGAATGGTGGAAGACACATAGTCTCAACCCTCATACCAGTAACAAGATTACCTGGAGACAACCACCACGACAAACACCGAAGGTCGGATAGAAATTCAAGTTCGGAAGAGACCCAGTTGGGATTGGGAACATTTTGACCCGGATAAGGTTGTCGTAAATATGACTCGGAGGGTTTAAAGTATGGAGTATATCAACAGATTCAGATTGGAACCCCAAGTCAAAGATTGATTCCCTAGGAATTGTGCACCAGCTATGATGGATTTAACATGGTAATATCAAAGATACTCAGCCCAAGGTAGGTAGAGGCTTATCATTTGTTTATTGGAGACTTATCTTTTGTTTATTAGGGCATGTCTTTTGTTTATTGGGCAAATTAGTTACTGACTTGGGTTTCCCTTAGACCTCATCTAGAAAAGTTTGCGTCGTAAATATAGTGAAATGGACGTGAACCGTATTCGGTGCCACTCGGGCGTATTCGTAGGGATAAGAATCTGATTGTGAAGTGGAAATTTATAGAGTCGTTGTCTACCCGTATAAACGAGAAATTTAATCATCGGAAGTTTGGTGTATCTCGGAACGTGTATCTCCCTATAGTGAAGAAGGGCGTCATGGATTTTGTGATGCACGATGAGGTCTGTCGCTCGATGAAGGTTAAGTGTAAGAACTTTTGGGAAACTATTATAGTCACTGCCCGGTTAGAGTGGAAGTTCGAGGATATAATTAGGGATTTTCATACACATGACTCCTCATCCGCACTCCGGGCATAATTATAATTGGAACATCAACAATAGACTGGCCGAGATATCTAGGGTCACCCTGACCCGAAAGAAAACTCCCGTAGGTGTTTCATAAGTTTTGTGAGTAGTTGTTCATTATCATGGTGTGCTCAAGATGATTGTGTTGAATCAGGATGGATAGTGTACGTTCAAGGAGAGAAGATCAATCCATGCTTATCTGGGCTCTCAGTCGACATTCAACACAACTCTCCACCCTTGTACGAAGGTGCAAGATTCCACTATCATGGATTCAGGATGAGGATCCGAAGGCGTTGGGATCGGATTTTGTCGAAGACACCGAGGCTCAGGTGAGACTGATACAGGACAGAATGCTGGAAGCACAGAGCCGACAGGCTAAGTATTATGACGTCCGACACCGTCAGGTAGAGTTTCAGGTGGGAGACCGGGTTTTCTTGAAGATCCGGCCCATGCACGGAGTTTCACGGATGCGTGGTCGGAAGAAGAAGCTCAGCCTTAGGTATATGGACCCTTACAGGACCCTGGAGCGGATCGGGCCCCTAGCTTACAGGCTGGAGTTGCCACCGGAACTGCCAGGTTTACACGACGTGTTCCATATATCTTCGCTTAGGAGGGCTCTACTACGCCCGGAGCAGCAGATTTCGACCACAGATGGACCGCTAGCTTCAGATCTGTCAGTTCACTTAGAACCGGTTCAGATCGATAACAGAGGAGTACGGATCTTGCGTCGTAAGAAGGTTCCGTTAGTCAAAGTTCTGTGGAGAAACCACGACCATGAGGAGCATACCTGGGAACCGCATGACCTGATGCGATAAAAGTATCTAGAGCTGTTCAGTCAGGTATAGCTCACAACATCTCAAGATGTTCAATTTACTTTCCTGTTTTAAACTAGTAGGGCTGCTCTAGGAAGAGTAGAGGCTAATCTTTTGTTTATTGGGATCTTGGCTTTGCCAATTGGGCTAATTGGTCATAGATTTAGGTTTTCCTTTAAACCCCACTTAGCAAACATGGCGTCGGTATGTAATCTTTCACTTCTTATGGGATGTTACCAGTTTCCTTTTCTTTGATAGAAATTCCCGTAGGCTTAGCCTTGATTTCGGAGACGAAATCTTTGTTTTGTTTATTGGGATTTGTAATATCACATTTCCAAATAGACCCTTAAGAGTGGTTCTGGCCATGACTAGGTCATGACAAAACCCTAGGAAGCTAAAAAGGGCCAAGTGATAGAAGGCCAAGGTGAGAATCACCTTGGTCTGCCTATGGCACAACCTCATCACCAAACCTAGGGATTGGCCTTAGGGCTTCACCATGACTCCATGACCCCACCACAACATCACTAACCTATTAGAGGGTCCACTAGATCCTTAAGGGTCCATTAGAGTCAACCCAAAGTGACCACTTTGACCTAGGACCACCATAGGCCTAAATTGGGTCACGTGCCCTAACAAAGGGGAGTTGGCCTTTAATGTGCCCAACCAACCTTGTCCAGGTCTTTCTAGACCTAAAGTGAGCTCAATGGGTCACTAAGGACACATTGGGTGTGTTGGAACATGGTTTCACACTCCTTAGGTTTGAGAATATCAACTCCCTGCTTGTATTTGATGAGATTGGTTGTGTGATAGAGTGTGCAGGCTGATAGGTGAAAGGAAAGGAGAAGAGCTTCAAAAGGTTACTACCGCCCGACGACAACCTTATCGCAGCGCGGTAACCATCTCGATCGACGCATATCAGTTCGATGGTCGACAGCCCATTTATCAGCTAAGGAAGGATCGTCGACAATCAAAAGCTACCGCCCGGTGACAGGACGCTACCGCCGGCGGTATCCGGTCGACGTGCATCGAGGGGACGATCGTCGACGATGGTACCTACCGCTCAGGCGATAGTCTTATCGCAGGCGGTAGAATTATTTGGCGAAATGGCGCTATCGCTCTGACTGGGCGCAGTAACCTTTACCGCCCGACGATAGCTCTCTTGAAACGGCAGTTTCCTTAATGAGCAGCTATAGTTGTCGTTTCGGGAGACGTGTGGAGACAGCTGGCAGGCGTTACGCGGTAACCATTACCGCCCGGCGATAGCTCTCTTGAAACGGCAGTTTCCTTAATGAGCAGTTATAGTTGCCATTTCGGGAGACGTGTGGAGACAGCTGGCAGGCGTTACGCGCGAACCTACCGCCCGGCGATAGAGTTATCGCAGGCGGTAGTCTATTTTCTCCAAGACGTATAAAAAGCAGCGTCGTTTCCTCAAGACCTAAGCCTCCAGAGATTATTGACGAAGTGCTCCAGGAATAACTAAGTTCGGCCGTCTTCCTACGTCCGTTCTACTCGTCTTCGTCAAAGAAAAAGCAAGGCTTCTTCCTCCCGTTCGAGATCGAAGAACTCCGGTGATCAAGGCTTCGCATCGTCTACGTCTAGCGACCGGGTGCTTTCCATCGAAGATCACAAGCACCGGCCGTAGATCCATCCGGAGAACTTCTCAAGAGGGAGAACCTAAACTTTAACGAATATATTTTGTAATCTCTTTTTGTATCTTTTTCTTCTTCTATTGTTGTAAGTGGTAAGGGAAATCGACCGGGGAAGGTCGTCGGGATCCGGGTTGGATTCCGTGGAAAATCGTCCCGGGATTTGGGGCGTCTAGATCGGGGATCTAGCGGTGCTCTAAGACCCTTCCGGTTGTGGAGGTGAAGAGCGGCTCTAAGACCTTTCGGGGAGAAAGTGAAGAGCGGCTCTAAGACCCTTCCGGGTGTGGAGGTGAAGAGCGGCTCTAAGACCTTTCGGGGAGAAAGTGAAGAGCCAACCGGTCCGGGTTTTGGGTCGGTATAGAAAACCCAAGAGTTTTATTCACCGCCTCTGATCTCCGGCGTCATGGAGATCCATGGTGTATGTATTGTGTGTAAACATGTTTTAAATCAATCTTAATTACAAGTGTAACATTGTGTGTGACTAAATGATTCATATGAGATATTGTCTTCATATCATTGCCTCTTATGTTCACTTGTGAATGATAAGTCTAGTTTCACGTGTGTGCGCACAAGCTAATTTGTACAGGAAAAGAGTGAATAACGTACCGCAGAACATTGGATACCCAATGCTCTGCAGTAGTTTCCTATGCTCTGGTTCTGTGGACAAATTAACGCTTAAATTTCAAGAAACGCGTCGAACCTTATTCACCCCCCCCCCCCTCTAAGGTTGGCTACAAGATCCAACAAGTGGTATCAGAGGGAGGTTATTCCAAAACGGTTTCACCACCGGGAATAATGGCCAACCTCCATCATGGACTGATGAGTGGGGATGAAAAATTGTACACCGAAAATGTGTTTGCACCACCTCTCTTTATAGGAGTGAACTATAACGAATGGAGAACTCTAATGAGAAAATTCCTTATGCTAACAGATGTAGAAGTTTGGAACATTACTTGTACCAAGCCCCCTTATAGCCTAAATAAGCACGAGTGTTATTTAAATGCCAAGGCTATGAACAGTTTGTTTTGTGGGCTTAGTCAAGAAATTTTTAAACGCATTCACATGTGTTCCACTGCATATGAGATATGGGAATATCTTGAGTCTACTTATAGTTCTCATCCTGCAGATAATGACTTCGAGCAGTTTCTTATAGATCCAAGTGACGAGTCAAATGGAGATGCACTCTTGGAGGAAGTCAAGACAGACACGTCAAGCAAGAGGGGAGATGAACATCTGTCACTGGACGAGAAGAGCCAAGGGGAAGATGATAAAGGAACCTTGTGTTCAAATCTTGCCTCGTCCAAGAGCGCTGTAAGAAACTCAAACTCTCTCCGTGTATACAAGTCTGTTTATAAACTGAATATGCTGAATATGAATATGTGTAGACTTAAGAAACTGAAAAATATTAATTCAAAACTACGCTTGGAAAATAACCTTTTAAAAGCAAATGTTAGTGTAGAATCTTCCACTGTCGTGTCTAGTTCTCCTGTATACTCTTTAGAGGACAACTCTACACTTTGTATAAATTGTGAGAAGTTAAAAGAGAAACGTGAGGAGGAAGAGAAAGAGTGCATTTCTCTAAGAGAACAAAATGAGAAACTGTTTCTAGAAAACTTAGCGTCAAAGGGGGAGTGTGCTAAGTGTGTGGACTATAGAGTTGAAATCACTGAGATGAGTGAGGTCTTCGAAGAATATAGAAATAAGTATGAAGCCCACATTAACTCAATAGTCGCAATACTCAAGAATAGTACAACTGCCTACACCAAAGCGAGAACAAATCTCAAACAGAGAAATGAAGATTTGGAAACGAAAATCAACGTGCTTAAGGAAATTTTAAAGAAAAATTCTCAACACATAAACGTGCAATATCAAGAAAATTCCAAACGCACGTTGAACACAAGCTCACTCACGTCAGTTAGGAAAATCAAAGGGAGCAGTAAACTTCAAGCCAACGCGAGTGAAAACCTCAAATATGAAAATCATATCCACTGGCGAAAACCAACTACTCCATTTACAAAACCAATTGAACGCAGATATCCTTCAAAAAGTCTTTATGCTATGAGTCAGTATGGTAACAAGAAGTATTTCATGTCAGAAAGTAATCTCAACATGATTAATTCACAAAGACAATTGTGCCCAACCACAATCTCTCACGTAAGGACTCCTAGACATCCAAAAGAGAATCTGCAACATAAGAAAAACATCAAACCAAGGTATGAATGGAGACCAGTCACGCGACGTAGCACGCCCAGTCCGACGGACCGGGCGAACCCTCCTTCACCGGGTTCAACTGTATCACAACATCGTTGGGTTCCCAAAAGGAAAGTCATTTTCGGCTCCTTCTGGATACCCAAACCTCTCAACTCCTAAGTATGTCCCGTTAGTGAAGTAGAATGACATACTTGATCACGTCATGACTATCTCCTACTTCACATCGTACGTCTGATTTAGTTGTGCGGGACTCAAAGAGCTTAGGAGCAAATTAATACTGATCAAAATCCACTTTTCATGAATAATCAAGTGATAACAAAATAGAGATTAAATTGCCCACATAAAATGAAACCAAAAACATTCAAGAAAAATGTTCGGGCCGGTACCTGTATTATTACATCAATTTTTAATTGTTCATAAATCTAAAAACTCAAAAGGGTACAAAGAAAAAATGGGATCACGCCTGTTCATCAGAGGATGTTGAAGAAATGCTGAGCTTCCTCATGATCTTCTTAAGCATCTTCTTCATGCCTTTGATCTCCTTTCCCTGCTCCTCCATGAGGCTATGAATTCCACGACTTGCCTCGCGAAGAGATCCCGACCGGGGTACCGATGGCTCCGGAGGTGGCACCTGTGGTCGCACCCGTGAAGCAGCCGGTATCTCTCCTACATGATAGACCTGCGAAAAGATGTCAATGGGATAGGAGGTCCAGTCGATGGTCGGGTACTTGATCTTCAGGATGGTCTGGATGACTCCTCCCAAAGGGAGTGTATTTACCCGCTGACGATCGGGGGACTTGAGGCGAAAAGTATACCTCATGATAGACAGGATGAGATCTGAAACACTGAATGGCTTCTGCGCTATAATGTGATAGGTCACCATGGATAGCTGAGCCGTGATCTTTCGAGTATCTCCTGCCTTGAACATCAGCGAATGGCGGAGGATATCCTGAATTATCCGAGCAACTGGTGTGAGTGTGTCCACCGAAGTGAAAAAGTCAGGACGCCCCTCCGCTCCATGGAGAACCTCGTTCATCACTCTCCAATCCCGTGCTGTCCTGAAGGATTCTACAACATCCAAGTATGGAAGGTTGGATGGACACACGTACTTCGTCTCCAGGTCGGCATGGGTGATAGTAACTATCTCATCCCCGATGCAAGACTGAACTCCTCCTCCCAGACGCATCAGAGATGGATCCCTCAAGTTGTTGTAAAACTCTCGAACGAGAGCGGAGGAAAAGGAACACCCATCTGATATCACCGCCAACACGCCCGATTCTTCGAGATACTCATAGATATGAGTATACCGATCATCAATTTCTATGAGCATAGGAATGCTCACAGTGGCGTTGTCTATAGCGGGGTGCGTAGTCTCTCCACAGTTTCGTTTTGAAATACTTCGACGTCCAGAGTGTGCGCTCGAGGAGGCCATTTCCTGCATGAAACAACATTCAAAAACTCAAATCAGGAACTGGGATCCAAAACTGAAAATTCACAAAAATTGAGTGAAATCTGGGAGCTATCGCAGGCGATAATTAGCTATCACCGGCGGTAGCTCGACAGACTGCACTTCTCCTCTTTCCGCCGTTTTGAGCTAAAAATCGATTTCTTTTGTAAAAACCACTCCAATCTCCATGTTTTTCATAGATCTATATATGAACTTCGTAGATCTTGAAAGAGGAGATGAGATCCGACAATAAACATCTAAAAATGAAACATGTGAAAGTATCTCTTTTTACTCCTCCGCATTTCGGATCCTTTACAAACAATGGCAATATTTTTCACCTCTTAAAGCGTAGATCCGAAATAGACTAAAACAATGGCAATATGTTTCAAAAAGGGGGATATGTGAGAGGAGATCCGTGAAGATGTGGATATAAAAATGCCATGAGAGAACACATCTACTCCACAAAGACATCTCATATGGATCCTAAAAATAAGAAATCAAGCAAAAATGAGAAAGGATAGAGCATTACCTGGAATCAAAGGAGATCTGTAGGGCTGGAGAAGCTTCTTTCCAAAAGGGGATGCAAGGTGAGAATGAGTGTGGGCGGAGCTGAAATAACCTACAGCATATTTATTCCGGAGTTACCGCGGCGCGGTAGTACTACCGACAGGCGATAGTACTCTGACTCGCATATAAGTACACACGAAAATCATGCCTATCCAACCTGTTTTGACAAGGCTAGGGAATATCTTAAGGTGTCCATATAGTAGACAAATGGTGGTCGTTTTAGGGCCAAAGTGCGTTTTTTTTATCTCATGGGGGCTCATATGACCGAGTCGTGGTATATTTTCAAGTATATACAATGTTTGCTAATCTTTTTGTCAATTTGTACGGCACATTGGTATCCTGTCATGATGAGCGAAGTTAAATTTTTGTCTAGCTATTGAGTGCGAAAATTAATGTGGGTGTACGTTGTCTATGCCTCTAAGTATGTGTGAAGATTTATTTACGATAATGATTACACCTCTCACACACCACTTGATCATGCACTCAACCTGAGATAATAAGCTGACATGCTATAAATCGTGACACTAACTTTAACATATCTGATATATCTTGAACAATCAATGTCATGAAATCAAATTGCGCGTGTCTATGCTAATTAAATTTTTGGGCCAAAACTAGAAAGGCATATGTCCAATGTAAACAAGTTAAAGTGGATCTACCTATGTGGGTAGATTTCGATTGACTTGGGGTCTTGTTCTGCTTTGATTATGTATAAAGTTGATGGCCTAACTCCAAAATAAAATGATGGCCATCAAATCCCGCTTACAGACCCCCCAAGCACTACTCATCCCTCCTGATAAGTCTTCATAAGCGTTGTGAGGGTGAGCACCTTGGATTACAAAGTCGTTTCGATCTTGTGCATGGACTACACTTTATGATTTGTGCCCTTGATTTAATTTCTTTATGCCGCACTATGTCATGTGACGTGATTTTTCACTATATCTCTTTGGTGTTAGCATCGTTAGTTTGCTTGATATAAAACATGTCTGCCTGATATCTCTATTGAATGTTTTGTCTCTTGGTGCTACACGTGCACATGTCATTATCTTATTTAAATCTTCCGCGCATAAGAATTGGACCTCAACTACATTCGATGCTTTTCGCACAATACGTACTGGCACATTTTTTTTCTCTCATGACGATATTTGTGTTTGCCTATTTTTCTCTCTATTTATCTAAACCCTGCAAACATTCATGTCATACTTGATGTGTGCTATGTCTCGTGCATATAGTCCATTTTCTTCACTCTGATTAGCGTTTGCTCCTGATTTTGACCCTGTTTTACAATTCTCTGATTTCAAGTGCTTTGTAGGTCTATATTACGTTATCTCTCGCCTACAATTTTCATCCTCCTTGGTCGGTTGGCCTCGCCCATTCTTTTGATATTATCAAAGGGGGAGAAGGTATTGGAGGTAGTGTTCATGATAGGGGGAGCGTATTGAGGTGTGTGTGTGCTCATAGATAGGGGGAGCGTCCCACCGATAGGGGGAGTATGTAGTAGGATAGAACAGGATTGAACGGGATCGATATAGGTGTGTATTGCTTATTTGTTCAATATCATTTTACTCTGATACTCTACTTTATACTGTTCTACGTTCATTTTACTCTGATACTCTACTTTATACTGTTCTACGTTGCTACATACATCTATTCTGGCACTCTATCTACTTGATTTTGGTTTATCATGAACGGGATTGATATTATCAAAAGGGGGAGTTTGTTGGAACATGGTTTCACACTCCTTAGGTTTGAGAATATCAACTCCCTGCTTGTATTTGATGAGATTGGTTGTGTGATAGAGTGTGCAGGCTGATAGGTGAAAGGAAAGGAGAAGAGCTTCAAAAGGTTACTACCGCCCGGCGACAACCTTATCGCAGCGCGGTAACCATCTCGATCGACGCATATCGGTTCGATGGTCGACAGCCCATTTATCAGCTAAGGAAGGATCGTCGACAATCAAAAGCTACCGCCCGGCGACAGGACGCTACCGCCGGCGGTATCCGGTCGACGTGCATCGAGGGGACGATCGTCGACGATGGTACCTACCGCTCAGGCGATAGTCTTATCGCAGGCGGTAGAATTATTTGGCGAAATGGCGCTATCGCTCTGACTGGGCGCGGTAACCTTTACCGCCTGGCGATAGCTCTCTTGAAACGGCAGTTTCCTTAATGAGCAGCTATAGTTGCCGTTTCAGGAGACGTGTGGAGACAGCTGGCAGGCGTTACGCGGTAACCATTACCGCCCGGCGATAGCTCTCTTGAAACGGCAGTTTCCTTAATGAGCAGTTATAGTTGCCGTTTCGGGAGACGTGTGGAGACAGCTGGCAGGCGTTACGCGCGAACCTACCGCCCGGCGATAGAGTTATCGCAGGCGGTAGTCTATTTTCTCCAAGACGTATAAAAAGCAGCGCCGTTTCCTCAAGACCTAAGCCTCCAGAGATTATTGACGAAGTGCTCCAGGAATACTAAGTTCGGCCGTCTTCCTACGTCCGTTCTACTCGTCTTCGTCAAAGAAAAAGCAAGGCTTCTTCCTCCCGTTCGAGATCGAAGAACTCCGGTGATCAAGGCTTCGCATCGTCTACGTCTAGCGATCGGGTGCTTTCCATCGAAGATCACAAGCACCGGCCGTAGATCCATCCGGAGAACTTCTCAAGAGGGAGAACCTAAACTTTAACGAATATATTTTGTAATCTCTTTTTGTATCTTTTTCTTCTTCTATTGTTGTAAGTGGTAAGGGAAATCGACCGGGGAAGGTCGTCGGGATCCGGGTTGGATTCCGTGGAAAATCGTCCCGGGATTTGGGGCGTCTAGATCGGGGATCTAGCGGTGTTCTAAGACCCTTCCGGTTGTGGAGGTGAAGAGCGGCTCTAAGACCTTTCGGGGAGAAAGTGAAGAGCGGCTCTAAGACCCTTCCGGGTGTGGAGGTGAAGAGCGGCTCTAAGACCTTTCGGGGAGAAAGTGAAGAGCCAACCGGTCCGGGTTTTGGGTCGGTATAGAAAACCCAAGAGTTTTATTCACCGCCTCTGATCTCCGGCGTCATGGAGATCCATGGTGTATGTATTGTGTGTAAACATGTTTTAAATCAATCCTAATTACAAGTGTAACATTGTGTGTGACTAAATGATTCATATGAGATATTGTCTTCATATCATTGCCTCTTATGTTCACTTGTGAATGATAAGTCTAGTTTCACGTGTGTGCGCACAAGCTAATTTGTACAGGAAAAGAGTGAATAACGTACCGCAGAACATTGGATACCCAACGCTCTGCAGTAGTTTCCTATGCTCTGGTTCTGTGGACAAATTAATGCTTAAATTTCAAGAAACACGTCGAACCTTATTCACCCCCCCTCTAAGGTTGGCTACAAGATCCAACAGGGTGCAGTCATAGAGACCAAGTTGACCCAAGTCAACTTTAGCCCCAAAGTAGTCAAAGTGCCCTTACCAAGGGTCAAGTGACCTCCAAGGTGCCAAGTCAACCCTAACCAACCCTACATAGACCTTAATGGAGGCCAATGAGTCACCAAGGACCCATTGGGGTCAACCCAAATGGTCATGTTGACCAAGGTCAACTCTACCTTAAGGTTAAGTCAAATTAGCCCAAATGGGCTAACCCAAGCTCAAGCCCATTTTCCCCCCACTTGGGATAACTTTATTTTAATTAATAATAATGATTTTATGGGCTGCAAATAGGCTAGAATGATGAACAAATTCGGTCATGAGGGGTAGGAGAGAGAAAACTCAAACTTCCCTTTAATGGAGGAGAGAGAAAATAGAGTAAAGGCCATTCATGCCATGGGGAAGCCAAGGGCCATTCTTCTTTGCTTAGTTCATCTCCCCTAACAGCCCTGAGAAGATCAAGAGGCTTTCCAGGCTCTTCCACTGGCTGGCTTTAATTTGTTTTTATAGCGGAATTAAAAATAGTGATATATATATATATATATATATATATATATATATATATATATATATATATATATATATATATATCTTAAGAGAGAGCAGGAAAGAAAAGCTAACACATCACACAGCAATAAGAAAAACAAGCAACCAGATGACACAAAAAATTTATAGTGGTTCCCCTAAACTTGGGTACATCCACTCTTCTACCACTCTGGTAGGAATCCACTACAGGTTTTTGATCAGGTGCCCTGTCACCAATAGGTTTTTGCTCTGGTGCCCTATCACCACAAGATCTATTTGAAGTGAGATCTCACAACCTTTTAGGCTTTTGATCAGGTGCCCAAAAACCAAGCTAAGTCTTTTGTTAAGGAGACTTAAGAACCAGGTTGTTAACTTTTGAAGGGAGTTAAAACCCTGTGTACAATGGGAAAAAGAAAATGTGATATTGTCTTCTCTTTCTCAAACAGCTGAGAAGACTTCAGTGGATTGCTTGATGATGTCAAAGCTCCCTCTGAGATGATTATTGTTCAGGAATTTGCTGGAAGCTTTGCAGGGTGTAGGTCTTCTTGATGAACTCCAGAAGCTTTTTAGACTGATTGTATTTTGATGTCTCTTGAAAGCTTGGTGAAGAGTTGCAGATTGATGAAGACTGTATGAGTATGCAGACTGAATGTGTTTGTTCTCTATCTGCATGTTACCCTTAGTGAAATTCTCTTCTCATTTTTTATATTTTCTGCAGAAATTATGTCTCTGAAATTGAATTTTACTCCATAATTAACTGCTGAAATCTTGGTACTTGGAAAACGGCCAGAAGGCAATAAATTGATTCCTTAACTGTCGCAATTATTAAGCCGAATATTAACTCTGTGAAATCCAGTAATTAATACTGCTAATGAATGGCTATATTCATAAGAATATGTGCAATTAATTACTCAAAGCAATATAGGAAATAATATATTATATAAACCTTGGTCAATCTGGAAAATAACAGCAGAGAATAGAAAATGATGAACTGACAGATTTCATCGACCTGAACTCCAAGTTCGTCGAGCTGAGAAATCGTCTTCGTTGAGCTGAGATCAGAGAAAGTTGATCTGGAAAAATAAGCTGTCAAAGCTGGGCTCCAAGTTCATCGACCAAAGATAGAAGTTAGTCATACTGAGAACTTGAGAGAAGAGGGAAGATTGTCGACCTGAGCTCTAAGTTCGTCGAGCTCAACTCATATTAAAGACTAAGTTCATCGATCTGAGATCGACGATCGTCGAGCTGAGTTCGAAGAACTTCGAATTGATTTTCTGAACTTTTAATGACTGTCATTCTTCTAAGTCTGGATCTCTAAATTATTCTGAGGGCTGAATAAAAAATTGACTAACCTAGTCAGACTGACCTACACCTAACAAAGTGACCCTAAGCTAAACATGAAGGGTCAACAACCTAATAGTGAACCTAGCCCAAATCCAAACTAGGGATCCAACAATCTCCCCCTATTTGGGTGAGGTCACTATGAACAATAAAAAAGAGAAAAATCACAAAGCATAAAATATATCTTGTAGAATTTAAAATTGTTCAGCAGATATTAACACAGTGCCTTGTGAAGTAACAAATAATAAACAATAGTTCCAATCAAAATATATAAAGAGAATTGTTCAGCCTTTCTTGGAGTTCTTCTTCTGCTCATCTAAGGCAGGTCTGGTAAAGATGTAGGGATATGGCGCAACCAACTCGCCCAAAAGCCCGGACTGTTTGAGGATGGCGCTACCACTCCTTTATGGAGCTGGCTACCCTAGGATCCACGGGGCGGCCAGTTAGGCCCCAGGGGACACACCCTTCTGTTTCGACTAGTGTGGGCCGTAGCGCAGCACGCCGTACCTCCCAACACCGGGGGCATTGATGGAACCCAACAATCCCCCCCCAGCAACGACCCCGGGGTTTCGAACCCGTGACCTCCTCTGATACCACTTGTAGGGATATGACGCAACCAACTCGCCCAAAAGCCCGGACTGTTTGAGGACGGCGCTACCACTCCTTTATGGAGCTGGCTACCCTAGGATCCACGGGGCGGCCAGTTAGGTCCCAGGGGACACACCCTTCTGTTTCGACTAGTGTAGGCTGTAGCGCAGCACGCCGTACCTCCCAACACCGGGGGCATTGATGGAACCCAACAATCCCCCCCAGCAACGACTCCGGGCTTTGATACCACTTGAAAGTCCACCTAGTGTCAACTATCTTCACATATGGGGGGGGGGGGGAATAGGTGACATGCAGCGTTTTTGCGGAATTTAAATTGTACCTGCACACGAAAATAAAACAACACAGCACAAAAGAGTACACAAGCTATTTATAGTGGTTCCCCGATTTGGGTACATCCACTTTCCCCCTTCGACCTTTCTCCCAACCAGGGACGACTCGGCCACTTATCCAACAGGATTGAAATCCAATCCTTGCACTATCGGAAGGAACCCTTCCACACGTAGGAGTCAACACTCCCACAACACGGGTTGCACCCAACCCTTATAACTAGGAACCAACGTTCCTTTACAACAAAAGTAAAACTAGAATGTACAAAAGATACAAACTACGTTTGGAGACTAAGGTGTCCCTCTTCGTTGACGACGTGTTTTTGAAGTCCACGAAGAGTCCACAACCCTAGATCTCTCTTGGAGAGAATCTCCCCGGAACCGGCGGCGGCAAGATGGGCGGCGGCTAGGTTCACGGGATCGGCGGCGACAACGATGTGCGGCTGCTGTACTTTGGAGATCCAAACTTCGTAGCGAAGCTAGATAGGTCTACCAACGGTCACACTAGGATCAATCGTCTCGATCGATTCGGATGGGGAAGATTTTCCCGATCTACAAATCAAGAGACAAGAGATCTCCGGTTAGACACGTGAGACTCTAAGCTTGGCTAAGCTTCTGTCGCCGGAAGATCGGGAAGAATCACGATCAAAAGCGGCGACCAACTAGCGCGAGCGGCGACGGCGGCGGTGGAGCAGTTTCGCGATTTTAGGTTAAGATCGGCTCGGCTTCTTTCTGTGTGTCTACTGTTCAAAAATACTCGTATATATATACACAAGTAAACACCTTAAAGACCGTTGTGGGTCCCACAAGAAGAAACCCAAAATCTGGTTCAAAATAGTGCCAGCGGCAGAATCCGGTCCAACTTTTTCCCAAAAATTGCCCAAGTAAAAATCGGCGAGAATCACCTGTGATTCTCGTCGAATCGTCGAGAATCAAGGGTGATTCTCGACGATTCGGCGAGAATCACAAAGTGATTCCCGACGATTCGTCGAGAATCACAAAGTGATTCTCGTCGAATTTGACTTGATTGCACTCTGATTTAGCCGGCGAGATGGGTTGAACTCGGACCTAGATTTCCAAACGGGCACCGGATCGAAAAATTTCGTGATGGGTTGAGGGCGGAAATTTTTTTTTGAACTATCCGGTGCTGTGTTGTTGGAGTAGCTGCCAATACACTTTTAAGCTAGAGCCTTCATATCAAAAAAGTAATTCTTGTATTTGCATATCTATGGATCCTGGGTCTGTTTGGTTAATATCAAGAATGCACAGGAGTAACTGTAAAAGTTAAGCGTCAGTGTTATTAGATTTCTGTGTAATTAATGAGTTTCCACCCACATCTCCATCAACACCGGTAAAAGTTTGCACAATGTCCATGAATTCCTAGAGACATTGGCCTCCTAGTACACGAGCATGGCCATGGAAGACCAAGGCTCCGTTCAGCATTTTTTCTTCGGTGAGTTTGGACAAAAACGACACCGTCATAGAATATATGTTTGGCATGACAGCGGTTATGACTGCCACCAAGAAAAGAAAGCTAGTTTTGAACATAAAAGAGAATAAAGTTCCTTCGGTGAAGTCGGGTGTTCACGAATGATGGTTCATAACCACCGCGTTCATGGCCAGTACCTCCTTGCCACACGTAACCTAGTGGATTGTATTGATGAGTGATCCATTGTGGAAAATTTGACTTCTCATTATTCTCGAAGTTCAATTTCAGACCTTTGGCACCTCCGGTTTCGGAATTGTGTTGCAACCTCCACAACAGAGTCTGAGTACATCTCGGCAGGCAGCTGTTGCGCACAACTCCTATGGATCAGAAACCAGTTAGCCGACTACGACCTTCAGTTCAAGGAAGTTCCAATGTACTGCGACTCCTCCAGTGCAATTGCAATCGCCAACAACTGGTTTCTGATCCATAGGAGTTGTGCGCAACAGCTGCCTGCCGAGATGTACTCAGACTCTGCTGTGGAGGTTGCAACACAATTCCGTTTCTTGCTATTCCATGAAATAAGCCTTCGTCCGAGGAATTGACACGTCCCGGAGGTGCTTTTCCTGTCATCCATACTCCCTGCAAAATCAGCATCTGAAAAACCTATTAGCTCGACATCATTGTTTCTCGGGTATCACAAGCCAAGATTGGGAGTACCTTTAAGGTATCTTAGAATTCGCTTTGCAGCGACATAGTGAGATTCCTTAGTGTTCACCTGATATCTGGCACAGACATATGTGGAGAACATGATATCCGGTCTACTGGCAGTAAGGTAGAGCAGGGATCCAATGATGCTTCTGTATTTGGTTTCATCGAAAAGTTTACCTTTCTCATCCTTATCCAGAGACATAGTGGATCCCATTGGAGTCCTCATAGAGGTTGCATTCTCCATACCGAATTTCTTAAGGAGTTCATTTGTGAACTTCGTCTGAGAGATGAAGATTCCATCCTCAGACTGTTTCACTTGAAGTCCCAAGAAATACTTGAGCTCTCCCATACTGCTCATTTCAAACTTTCCTTGCATAAGTTTAGAAAACTTTTTGCAAAGATTGTTGTCCGTTGGGCCGAATATAATGTCATCGACATAGATTTGCACCAGCAAAATCTTGCCTTTGACTTCCCTGAGAAACAATGTCTTATCTATTTTACCTCTAGAGAACTTGTTCTCAAGAAGAAAACTAGATAAAGTCTCATACCAAGCTCGTGGAGCTTGTTTTAAACCATATAAAGCTTTATTAAGAAAATAAACATGATTGAGATAAGTAGGATTGACAAAACCTGGGGGTTGAGCGACGTATACTTCCTCTTTCAGGTCTCCGTTCAAGAATGCTGATTTCACATCCATTTGATAGACTGTGAATCCTTTGTGCGAAGCATACGCCAGGAACAATCTGATTGCCTCGAGCCTTGCTACCGGTGCAAAGGTCTGGTCGAAGTCAATCCCCTCCTCTTGTCTGTAACCTTGAGCCACCAGCCTGGCCTTGTTCTTTATGATGACACCATATTCATCCAGTTTGTTTCTGAAGATCCACTTGGTGCCAATCACATTCTGCTTGTGTGGTCTGGGAACCAGCGTCCAAACGTTGCATCGTTCGAATTGATGTAGTTCATCTTGCTGGCCAAAATCCATGCCGCGTCTTTGTTCGCCTCGTCGAACTTCTTTGGCTCAACCTGTGACAGGAAGCTAAGATGCAAAACTTCGTTAATAGTACCTCTTCGAGTTCTGACACCGACACGAGGATCTCCGATGATCTGATCTCTAGGATGATCCCTCACGTGCCAGAGCTCTAGAAGTCTGGCGTCTGGAGCTTCGACTACTTCTTGGGCTTCTCCTTCTTCTAAGAGATTTGTTCCATTTTGATCTTCAACATTCCCAGATGACGTGGAGGTGGAAACTTTGACGTACTTAGGAGTTTCATATTTAGCGGTCTCATTGAGACTCAGCTGTTCAAGTCGTGCACCTGCATCTTCAAGAATACCACTGGAAGAATTGCTGTTAAGCAAACTTCCTTCATCAAATACAACATTAATTGATTCTTCTACCACTAGGGTTTTCTTATTGAAGACCCTATATGCCGGACTGTGGGAACTATAGCCCATGAATATGCCTTCGAAGCATTTTTCACCAAATTTAGTACGCGTGTACTTCCCATTATTCAGTACATAGCATCTGCAACCAAAGATCCTCAAGTAGGACATGGTTGGTTTCCTGCCTTTTAGTAGCTCGTAAGGCGTCTTACGATGATGCTTGTTGATCAATGCTCAGTTTTGTACATGACAAGCTGTGTTGACAGCCTCTGCCCAGAAGTATTCTGGGAGAGAAGCGTCTTTCAACATTGTCGTGTAGGCTTCAATGAGAGTTCTATTTCTCCTCTCCGCAACTCCATTTTGCTGAGGAGTGCGCGGGGAGAAAAACTCATGAAAGATACCTTGTTCTTCACAAAACTCTGTCATAGCACCAGATTCGAATTCTGTTCCATGGTCACTTCTGATTTTGACCACTGGGCAGTTAAATTCGTTCTGAACCTGCTTGACAAAACTAGTGAAGATGTCAAACGTATCCGACTTTCGTTTTAAGAAGAACACCCATGTAAACCGAGAATGATCATCAACTATCACTAGCGTATAGGACTTGCCTCCCAAGCTATGAACTTGCATTGGACCAAACAAGTCCATATGTAGAAGGTAAAGACATCGGGAAGAGTCTTTGTCTGCAATGCTCTTAAAGGTAGCCCGAGTCTGTTTGCCCATCTGGCATGCAGGACAGGGGCTATCTTTGATGCACTTGATAACGGGAGCATCCCTTACTAAGTTTTTAGAAAACAGCATACTAATTGTTTTGAAATTAATATATGCCAATCTCTTGTGTCATTGTTCACAAAGAGATGCACTGCCTGTTGCCATAAGGCATACGGGGGTAGATGAATCTAAACTGAGAAAATCTAAGCAGAAGATATTTCTGCTCCTAATGCCTGATAATACCGTCTCAGAAGAGATACGTGAAATTATCAGACATTTATCCTTGCAGAACTTAACGTCATAACCTTTGTTACATAACTGACTTACACTGATCAGGTTATGGTTTAACCCTTCAACATAAGCCACGTCGGTGATAGAGATTATACCGTTGGAAATCATACCATAACCTCTGGTGACCCCTCGATCTGACCCTCCAAAGATGACTCTGGGTCCATTCTCGACTGGAGTGTAATCACGCAGCAGGCTTCTTGTCCCAGTCATATGCCGGGAGCATCCACTGTCCAAATACCAGATCGGTGTTTTGGTGGCCTTTGGACATTCCTGCAAAACAAAATTAATTTCCCTTAGGAACCCAATCGAACTTGGGTCCTAGATTCCTGGTTAGCATACTCCCCCTCGGTTGGTTAACCTTATGAGTGGTCGGCCTCGCATTGCTAATATAGGGAGTCTCGTGATACCTTGGATTAAACCAACAATCCACGACAAAGTGACCGATTTTGCCACAACACCAACAGTCAAATCTGTTGTACCTTTTCCTAGGCTCCTGCCTTACCCTGGGAATGGTGGGTACAGCCGGGGCCTTGGATCTGAAGGTGGAGGCCTCATGGTGATTGCAGTCACATGACTTCTTCACCTTCTGTTCCTTCAGTATAACAGGCTTGGCTCTTGGTGCCTGCTTTCCATTATGGCCGCTGGAGAATTGACCATAATTTCTCATGTGGATTTCCTCATAACGTGCCTTGAAGGCACTCTCACTGAAGTTGCGGGGAAAATTCCAACCATCATATCGGCTCTTTGGCTTTGCAACCGAGGGCCGAAAATGATGACCAAAGGTTGACTCAAAGTCATGTTGGTTGCAAGGAAAGCTAGGCTTTCTGAACACAACAGGACTGAGCGGAGCCTTTCCCTTTTCAGCAGCAGAGGCCTTCTTGGCAGCCTTATTCTTCCTCTGGTTCCTGTTTCTCCTGGAAGAGGAACCATATACACCAACATGCCCCAAGCCAGCTCCTTTGGCCTGAGCAGAGAAGGTATCAACAACTGGAAGAACTGCTTTTGGCATAGAGAAGCTCTTGACAATCTTCCTTTCTGCCACAAGCTGTTCTTCCAACTTGTCGACTTCCTCCTGCTTAAGATCAAGGAGCTTAAGAGACTCTGAATGCTTTGAAGTCAGGTCAAGGTGCTCCTGTCGGAGAGAAATCAAACTGGTGACCTCTTCCCTTAGGGAAACACACTCACCCTTAAGGAATTTTACTTCCTTTTTCTTAGCCTTCAATCTCTTACAGCACTCCTCGAAAGTGTTGAGCAGAAGCTCATACTTCTCGAGGAGCTCAGCTTCACGGGCCGAAAGGCTATCCTCAAGTTCATCATCCTGAGACTCAGGATCAGAGTCAGAGTCGGAGAGAGGGGTGTGAGCTTTTACCGTCCCAGTAAATGGGGGACATTCTCCTTCTGAGTCGGAGCGACCCACCATCCCGAAGTAGGCTTCCTCATCATCACTAGAGTCTGAAGAATCAGACTCACTCAGTGTCTTTGGCCTTTTGGTGATGTAGCTCCGCTCTTTCTTCTTATCTCTAGAGAATTTATGCTCCTCTCCTTTCCCTTTTTCTCTCTTGCCTTGATAGCAGTCGGCCACGACGTGTCCTGGCTTATTGCATCCAAAGCAAATAATGTCAGAGGAGCGATGTTTGTTCGGTTTAGAAGCATACCTGTCAGAAGAATAATTTTTCTTCTGATGCCTAGAGGAGGAGCCGTCTTTCTTTCTTTGATTCCTCATCTTGAGGAACTTCTTGAACTCTCGGGTGATGAGGGAGAAATCCTCCTCCGATAGCTCTGAGCTGGAGGAGCATGGCTCGGAGTCCTCCTCCTCATCCTTTTTCCTGGCACGGTATGAAACTGCACCCTTGCCTTTTCTGGAGTGACTGGATTTTAGAGCCACAGTCTTTTCTTTGGCTGCAGCCTTCTCTGCTTCTTCTTATGCTTTCCTAGTGTTCAGTTGAAGCTCATAGGACATCAGCTTCCCGAATAGAATTTGCGGGTCTGTTTCAGCTAGTTTGCCAAACTCTAGGATGGCGCAGATCTTTGTGTCCCATTCCTTAGTAAGGGACCTAAGGAATTTATCATTGAGTTCACCATTAGTGAACACTCTTCCGTATCCTTTGAGCGCATTGACAATCTTGAGGAAGTTCTCGAAGGTGGCTCCGATCTCTTCCTTAGGCCCTTGTCTGAAAGCCTCATATTTCTGGTTCAGAAGGGATCTCCGATCATCCCTCACTTCATCAGTGCCCTCCATTAGGATAATCAGGCAGTGCCAGATCTCCTTTGCTGTCCTGCAGTTGCTGAAGTTCTGCATCATTGAGTCATCGACCGCGCTGACCAGAATGTTCTGCGCCTTCTTGTCAAGTCCCACTAGCACCATCTCGTCCTTGTCCATTTCAGAAAGTTTCTTCGGCACTTTCTTGGTAGGATCAATGGTGGAGACCTTAGTGGGGACATAAGGTCCCTCCTCCACGATCATGAAGAGTCTAGGATCAACTGCCTCCATGTAGAATCTGATCCTTTCCTTCCAGATAGGAAAGTTGAGCCTGGTGCACACGGGGATCTTGCCTGTGAACTTGAGCCCGTCCATAGTAGATGTTTGCCTTCTTCTTGACACTAGCGACAGGATTCAACTCAAGGTGTTAACCTTTTTGATGAGTAACCTCCCTCTGATACCACTTGTAGGGATATGACGCAACCAACTCGCCCAAAAGCCCGGACTGTTTGAGGACGGCGCTACCACTCCTTTATGGAGCTAGCTACCCTAGGATCCACGGGGCGGCCAGTTAGGCCCCAGGGGACACACCCTTCTATTTCGACTAGTGTGGGCCGTAGCGCAGCATGCCGCACCTCCCAACACCGGGGGCATTGATGGAACCCAACAAAAGATAATTTCCCTTTTGGGATCTGCAGCTTCCTGTTTGGTCATCTTTATATTATTGGCTCCAAGGATTGTTACAGATGCAGCTCTTGGGACAACAACTTCTGCATGTAAAGACATGTAAGAATCAACATTAAAGAGATTATGTACCTGGTACTTGTCTAGCTCATTCTTTCTATAGGAGGACATAATGGTATACTGTAAGATGTCATGTCCTTCTTCCTTTGCTTTTCTGATCTGGGAAAGAGCTATCAATTCTTAAAATCTGTCCATTCTGAAGTTGGGGTCCATTTCTGGATCACAAACTGGAGAAATAGGCCTTTCAGGAGATGCTTTATCAGGTTGATTATCTTCACATATTTTTTGTTGCTTGTTGTGCTTCCGGTATTGCTGTTGCTACCTACTTCTACTGGAATGGTATTGTTGCTGCCTGTTGTAAGATGGCTTGGACTGCTGAGAAGATGTGGATTTCTGAACTTGACCAATACTTCCAGAAGATCTTGCTGCAGGAGGAGGAGGAGAAGGAGGACCTCTCCTGAATTTAGGAGGTGGAGAGCACCTCCTGCTCTTCTTCCTGGCTTTTTACTCATTCTTGGAATACCTCATCCAGTTTGGGGTATCTGGAGTGAGTGTTATGTTATGTAGGATGTAGTATGGAACATCAGTAGAAGGATTTGGCTTAGGAACAGCCTCTGGAGGAGCAGTTTTAGCATGAGCCTTTCTTTTCTTTGAACTTTTGTTATCAGAGTCATCTGACTCATTATCAACATCATCATCTTGAGAAGAATTTTCAGGATTGTCATAAAGATCAACTAGCTGCTTTAGCAAATCAGCTGAGATTCTAGGAATCTGTGGCTGTGCTAGGCTTTTTGGCTCTGCACAAATTGCTGTAGCAGTCTGAATATTTCCTGCTTCTTCTTCCATGTCAGCAAACAAAATGTCATCCAGATTTGGTATAGGAGATTCAGCCAAAGGTTGGTGGAGAGAATGCCTTGTTCTCAGAAGCTGGCTCAGCAATATTTTCAACAATAAAACTTGCATTTAGTTGTTCTACAACTTCAGAACTTATTGGAGCTAAATAAACTACAATATTTTTAGAATACTGAGTAACAAAACTGGGTAAAATATTTCTGTAAGCAGATTTGAAAGAATCTAATAAAGAATCTAGATCAACTGTGGGATTTATAATGAAATCACCAACAGTGGTTATTGCTGCAACTGTATCAGTCATGTCAGTATCAGAATCAATTAAATCTATTATTTCAGTTGGAGGGGCTGCATCTGCTGAATCATCAAACATTTCAGAATCTACTGCTACTATTGCTACTGAAGGAGGAGGAACTGGAGCTTCTTCATAGAACATCTCCCTGTGGCATGGTTTAGAGGGTCCTGAAGCTAGTCCTCCAAAAGAAGGAACAGAAGAGAAAGCAGCAATACTAGTAGAGAGAGCAATGATAGAAGCAGAGAGAGGAGCAATATCATTTGCTATTAGTTGCTCAGGAGTGGGAGAGATGAAAGCAAGAAAATCATGGGAAATGTCAGAGAAATTGAGGTAGAGAGGTTCAGGAGCAGAGATGGTGTAAGGGGTGTGATGACCACAGTTTGAACACACAGAGAAGGCATGAGAGAAGTTTGTGTGGGTGTATTCTGGAAATATGGAAGGGGATTGGATGGAATGTCAGTAGTAGAAGTAGGAACTGTGATAGTGGGTATGGAGGTGGGTTCCTGAACTGGAGAGTGATGTGGAGATGGTTAAGAAGGAGACAATAATTGAAAGTAGGTTATGAGGAGGTAGATGGAATGTTAGATACATGAGTTTGATGAGGAGGGACTGGAGCCTCTACAACAGGTTGGGGAGTGACTATTTCAGTCCTTGTGTCCTCAGAGGTCCTAGAGGAAGAGGAGGCCCTGGAAGGTTTAACAATGGTCCTCTCCCATTTGCCAAAGAGGGCTGATGTTAACCTTTTTGAAGCATTAATAAAGATGGTCGGGGAGACCAGCAGCTGAGGGCACTTTTCCTGGAGGAAAAGCCCTAGTACCCGTCCAAAACTAACATCACTTTTAGAATTCTTCTTCTTTATCAAATCAAAAAACAAACTGCTCCAGTTGACTGATTTTTTATTCACTAACACACTCATCACAAGAAATCAATGCCTTGTGATATAGTCATGTGCAGATAAGTCCTTCTTCAATAGCTTGCTCGGGTTTCCAGTGGAGTGACCCATCGCAGTCAGCATAATAGAAAATTCATCATTGTTCATCTCTAAATCATCTTCTCCATTATTAAAACCAAAAATTTCAAACAAAATTGCAGGGGTGAGAGAGACCTGTTGTCCTGTAATGGTCCCGATGAGGGTTTGGGCGTCAGGAGACAAAGACGAATAAACCCATTCCTTGATCTCGAGCACTAGAAGTTTTATTCGTGTTGTCATGAACTTCTGTAAGTGCGGCTCCTCAAATAATTTCAGTATATCTTGGAAGACTTGATCTATGTGACTGAATGACTCTAAATCAATGTCAAAACCTGCATCAAATTTCATTGCGGAGAGAACGACCGCCGTAATCGTCATGGAGGTTTTCCTGCAAAGTAAGAAACAATGATCAAGTGCAAAGGGAATTGAAAGTGCGGGATAGATTTCGTCAAAAAAACCTAGTTATAAGGTTTTTAGAAGATGAAAAGACGATCTCAGTCCAACGAAAAAAAGAAAAATCTTTGATCTGAGTTCGACGAAATATTTTATTAATAAATGAGTTCATCGATCACAGTCTGAAGAATGAGAATAAATCGTCGACCATTGTTCGGCGAGGGACTCACAGAAGCAGGGATCGTCGATCTCCGTTCGACGAAATCTATTTCACTAAGAAGTGTTCGTCGATCTCCATTCAACAAACTCTTCACGAAGAGTTCACAGATCATCGATCTTCGTTCGACGAACCGTGTCAAATCGTTGACCATAGATAAAAATTAAGTTGAATCTTCCCCATTAATCATACCTAGCTAATTTAAGAAGAATAGATGTTTCTTCTCATCCAATGGCTTGGTGAAGATGTTTGCTCTTTGTAAATCAGTAGAGATAAAGACAAGATTAATTTTCTTTTTGTCTACACAATCTCTAATGAAATGATATCTAATTTCTATATGTTTGGTCCTACTATGATACACTGGATTTTGTGCAATAGATATTCTGCTTGTACTATCACAAAATATAGTTGAATTATTTAAGTTGAAACCATAATCCAGCAATTGAGTTTGTATCCACAAAATCTGTGAATAGCAGCTGCCTGTAGTTATTTATTCAGCTTCAGCAATTTATGTGGACATAGAGGTTTGCTTCTTACAAAACAAGGACACAAGCCTATCACCAAGAAACTGACAAGTTCCTGATGTGCTCTTCCTGTCCACCCTACATCCAGCATAGTCAGCATCAGAAAATCCAGTTAAATCAAATTCTGACTCTGATGGATATAGGAGTCCTAGATTTGGATAACCCTTTATATATCTCAAAATCCTTTTTAATAAAATATAGTGAGATTCTTTAGGGTTCACTTGGAACCTAGCACAAATACATGTGGCAAACATTATGTCAGGCCTACTTGTAGGGAGATATAATAGAGACCCAATAATAGCCCTATAAGTTTTCTGATCAACAGGCTTGCCATGTTCATCAGAATCAATCACAACATTAGCAGTTATAGGTGTTTTCATTGTTAAGGTATCACACATACCAAACCTTTTAATAAGCTCCTTAGTATACTTGGATTGGAAGATGAAGATACCATTAGGTGATTGCTTCACTTGTAGACAAAGGAAGTATGAAAGTTCACCCATGTTACTCATCTCAAACTTTGAATGCATTAGATGAGAAAATCTTTTGCATAGTTTGGGATTAGTAGAGCCAAAAATAATATCATCTATATATATTTAAACTAACAAAATTTTATTTATGATGCCTAATAAAAAAGAGTCCTATCTACTATGCCCCTAGAAAACTTATGCTCTAAAAGAAAGCTAGCTAAGGTCTTATACCAAGCTCTTGGGGCTTGCTTTAAACCATAGAGAGCTTTATGCAATCTAAAGACATAAGAAAGATGAGTTAGAGAGATAAAACCTGGTGGTTGCTCCACATATAATTCGTCTTTTAAATATCCATTTAGGAAAACACTCTTTACATCCATCTGGTAGACTTTGAATCTTTTATAGGCTGCAAAGTCTAAGAAAATCCATATAGCCTCAAGCCTTGCCACAGGAGCAAAGGTCTGATCAAAATTAATTCCTTCCTCCTGTGAATAGCCTTGAGCTACTAGCCCTGCTTTGTTCCTTATAATATTTCCTTCGGCATCCAGTTTATTTTTGAAGACCCATTTGGTTCCAAAGACTGGATTGTCTTTGGGTCTAGGAACCAAATCCCAAACTCCGCGCCTCTCAAACTGATTGAGGTCCTCTTGCATTGCAATGATCCAGTGGGGATCTTGCTCTGTATCTTTGATAGAGTGGGGCTCAAGTTAAGAAATAAAACAAGCATGCATCACATCATTGTTGAGTTGATGCCTTGTTTGCACACCAACTGAAATGTCTCCAATCACTTGAGATATAGGGTGATCTCTAAGTGTGACAAGATCAGTGAGAGGAGTTGGTTGAGCAACAGCTTGTGGAATTAATTCTTTTTGTGGAATTATATTAGTAGTTGGAGGAAGTTCAACCACTTCCAAGCTTTCTTCTTCAACTTATGGAGAAGGATGTGATGGAACTACTTGTGTGAGGTTTAGATCATCCAATCTCTCACACAAGTGAGGTACATTCGCAACTTTCTTGAAGGAGACTGCTCCAACTTTAACATCTACATAGCCTTTAGTTTGGTCACAGTTGGAGTCACCAAAGATCACCTTTGGACCTAGCTTTGACTTGTAGTTTATTAGATTGTCTTTACAGCCAATCATATGCTTGGAGCATCCACTGTCCAGATACCATTGTTGATTAAAAACTGGATAGTCCTTCACCTGCATAGAAAGAAGTTTGGTGTTCTTGATCCAGGTTACCTTGGGTCCTTGTTTCTTTTGATAAGAGAAACTGGAAATAACAGAAAATTTTGGTTGATTTTTATATCCTAAGGAATAATATCTTCTAGGTAGTATTTCCCATTGAGTAAAATGATTAGTAGATTCTCTAAATTGATTGAAGTTTCCGATAGAATTATAGTTTTTGTTAAACCTGACTGGGTTCGACGAATTATTATAAGTTCGTCGATCTGTGTTCGACAAATGGGGATGAGTTCGTCAAACTCTGCTCAGATAATGAACATAATCATTTTCTGTGCCCCAAGCTCGTCGATCACTGCCCGAAGAACCATATACAGTTCGTTGATCGCAGTAAGATGAATTATTATAGTTATAATTGGCGTTCATAGATCGTCGATCTAGGTTTGATGAACTATACACATTTCGTCAATCTGAGTTCGACGGAATCTGTTGAACATAGTGTTTATTCAGATTCTTATTCTTTTTCTTCTTATTTACCGATTTCTGAGAGACATTTAGTTGAGTAGTCTTCCCCCATTTTCTCATTGCCTTTTTCAGAGATAAATTTAATTACTATTGAAAGAATATTTTCTTTAATATATGGGGTAAGCTTGATGAAGCACCTAAGCCCAACTTGCCATTTAATCTGGCATTGACTGTGCTTGTGATGTCCATCAGCTTAAGGCTTCTTCCATTTAGATATTCCTCAAGTTTCTTTGCCTCACATAATTAGGTTTTAGTGAAATGATTTGTTTATTAGCTAAGTCTAAATCATTTTTCAGTTTGATATTTTCAGCAAATAGGTTATCAAATTCAAACTGTCTATCTCTAAGAATTTTTATTTCCTTCTCTGACTTGAATAAATCATTGTACAAGGATTTAAATTCAATTTTAAAATCTTCTGAATTGAAACCAAATGAAGAGATTACCTGATCTTCTTCAGATTCAGATTCCTCTTCTGATTCTTCAGCATGTTCCTCAGCATCAGATTTTCTGCTGGAGGTATTAATATCCATAAGGCAAACTTCCCTTGCCTTTGCCTCCTCTTCATCTTCACTAGAGCTGGAAGATGAGGATTCTTCATTTGTGTCAGTCCAGGTCTTAGCAATGAAGCCTTTCTCCTTTCTCTTGTTTTTGCTGGAGGAGTGCTTGTTATAGTGCTTGTTTGATTGCCTTTTATTCACCTTTTCTTTTCTTCTGTCTTTCTTCTGTACCTCTGGGTATTCAGGTAGAATGTGCCCAGATTTTTTGCATCCAAAACAAACAATCTCCTTGGTAGGAGTCTTGTCATATCTTGGTTTGTCATCATTCTTGGATGATCTTTTAAAGTCTTTCTTCGCCATTTTATAAAATCTTTTAGCCAACAAGCTCAGTAGTTCTTCAGTAGCTGGAAGAGCTTCTAATTCTTCTATTGCTTTGAAAGCAATGTTGTGCTCCTTCCTTGAAGATGTGAAAGCCTTCTGTTCAGCAGCCTCCCTTGTCTTAATCAACAGCTCATAAGACTTGAGCTTGCCAAGGACAGATTCTGTAGAAATCTCATTTAGACTTCTAGCCTCCTTAATTGGCCATATCTTGGAATCCCAAGTGCTGGGGAAGCACATTAAGATTTTGTCATTTATCTCAGTTAAGGAGATGTCCTTATCCAGGGTTCTTAGTTCATTTATGATGACACTGAGTCTGTTATACATCTTAGTAAAAGTCTCTGATTCCTCCTCCTTGAAATTCTCATACTGTGATATGAGGAGGGATCTCCTGTCTTTTCTTTCATTTAATGAGCCAGCAACTATTTGGTTTAATTAGTCCCAAATGGCCTTTGCAGAGGTGCACTCAGCCACCTTCTGAAAGATGTCAGCTGACATTGTCTGTGCTAGAATATTCATTGCTTTAGCATCAACCATCTTGGCTTTCTTTTGTGCATCAGTCCACTCAGGTGATGGAACTGCTGAAGTACTTGTTGAAGTAGCAGCTGTAGGTTGAGGGGGACCTGTCAAAATAGAGTTGAAAATGTGCTCATCAATAAAATTCATGTAGAGTTTGATTCTTACCTTCCAGAGTGCAAATTTAATCAAGTTGCACGCAGGAGGTCTGGTGTTAGAATATTCCTTATTCAGTATCATGTTGTAAACAAGAGGCTAGAGAGAAAAAGATCTATCAAAGATATTGGTTCAGATGTAAGTCTGTGAAACCAAAGCAACCTTATCCTCTGATTCCAATTGAAGGATGGTAAAAGCTTTACCACCTGAGAGGATTGATCTATTTAACTATAGAGGGGGTGAATAGAGTATTTTTAAAAACTTAATTGGTTTTTATAGCGGAATTAAAAATAGTAATATATATATATATATATATATATATATATATATATATATATATATATATATATATATATATATCTTAAGAGAGAGCAGGAAAGAAAAGCTAACACAGCACACAACAATAAGAAAAACAACAAGCAACCAGACGACACAAGAAATTTATAGTGGTTTTCCTAAACTTGGGTACATCCACTCTTCTATCACCCTAGTAGGAATCCACTACAGGTTTTTGATCAAGTGCCCTGTCACCAATAGGTTTTTGCTCTAGTGCTCTGTCACCATAAGATATATTTAAAGGGAGATCTCACAACCCTTTAGGCTTTTGATCAGGTGCCCAAAAACCAAGCTAAGTCTTTTGTTAAAGAGACTTAAGAACCAGGTGGTTAACTTTTGAAGGGAGTTAAAACCCTGTGTACAGTGGGAAAAAAAGAAAATGTGATATTGTCTTCTCTTTCTCAAACAGCTGAGAAGACTTTAGTGGATTTCTTGATGATGTCAAAGCTCCCCCTGAGATGATTATTGTTCAGGAATTTGCTGGAAGATTTGCAGGGTGTAGGTCTTCTTGATGAACTCTAGAAGCTTTTTAGACTGATTGTATTTTGATGTCTCTTGAAAGCTTGGTGAAGAGTTGCAGATTGGTGAAGACTGTATAAGTATGGAGACTGAATGTGTTTGTTCTCTGTCTGTCTGTTACCCATAGTGAAATTCTCTTCTCCTTTTATGTTTTCTACAGAAATTCTGTCTATGAATTTGAATTTTACTCCATAATTAACTGCTGAAATCTTGGTACTTGGACAAATGGCTAGAAGGCAATAAATTGATTTCTTAACTGTCCCAGTTATTAAGCCGAATATTAACTCTGTGAAATCCAGTAATTAATGCTGCCAATGAACGACTATATTCATAAGAATATATGCAATTAATTACTCAGAGCAATATATGCAATAATATATTATATAAACCTTGGTCAATCTAGAAAATAACTGTAGAGAATAGAAAACGATGAACTGACAAATTTTGTTGACCTGAACTCCAAGTTCGTCGAGCTGAGAAATCATCTTCGTTGAGCTGAGATCAGAGAAAGTTGATCGGGAAGAATAAGCTGTCAAAGCTGGGCTCCAAGTTCGTCGACCAGAGATAGAAGTTCGTCGAACTGAGAACTTGAGAGAAGATGGAAGATCGCCGACCTGAGCTCTAAGTTCGTCGAGCTCAACTCAGAGTAGAGATACTGAGTTCGTCGATTTGAGATCGACGATCGTCAAGCTGAGTTCGAAGAACTTCGAACTGATTTTCTAAACTCTTAATGACTGCCATTCTTCTAAGTCTAGATCTCTGAATTCTTCTGAGAGCTGGATCAAAGATTGACTAACCTAGTCAGACTGACCTACACCTAACAAAATGTCCCTAAGCTATACATGAAGGGTCAACAACCTAATAGTGAACCTAGCCCAAATCCAAACTAGGGATCCAACAGGGGACCCACACCATATTCCACGGATAGTCACTAGAGTTACATATTAATACCAAATTAGTATGATACAATATTGAAACCTAACATAGAGCATTCTAGCTGAAGCTTTTAAATAAGTTAGAAGAACCCAACAGAAAACATGAATGTCCACTATAACCCAAACCAGGAATTAAAGAACAAATATAAAAGAAGTCTTGGCCTTATGGCCTTACAATATTCAACTTGAATTAAAGTGTTTTACAGAGTTTGACACGCAGACCCGCCACACATGAACATAGTAAAGGAAAACACTTCGCTTTGGACTTTCAGAGCCTGCACAACTTCAAGGGCTTTAGCACGCTACTTGCCACTTGGCTCACCTATTCCTGCATAAGAACAATCCACCAAACAGTGGCAAAACAAGGCAACGGTTAGCTAAAGCTGATCAAATTATAATGACCTCACCCTCTACTCGGGGCAGCGAAGCTCCTTCCCTGCATTATATTAGCAAAACCAAACATAGCAATGAAAGTGCAATTTAAGCACACTTCACCACAAACGTAGGTACGAACGACCAAACACCTCGTGCTCTTAGGGCACATTCTCAGTGTCCGGACAAAAACCAGGGACCACCGCCGTTCACAAGACGATAACAAACATGAGCATTTTTGTAGTCTTTATGACCTGCGTAAGGCCTAAGACCCGTAACTATGTCAGCGACAGACATCACTACCCACGGACGCTCTACATAGCTACTAGGTAGGTTCGGCCCATTCTCGTTGCTCACATCGTTAGGCAAACAACCACGATGCGGGTCGGCCTCCCCATTCCCATTTATCCAACTTTATATAACCCAGTTATGATACACGGATGGCTCTCTGGCCACATGGCTAGGCTCTCAAAGCTCTCAACCCCACATCACAGGCCCTAGGTCTCCACGACACAGGCCACAAACAAAGATCTCAAGGAGCTATCGCTTGCAGTAGCACTATCGTTGCATGGTATCTGGTAGAAATACGATTCTACCCAGGTTTTTGGGTGCTCCTTGGAGTTAGTCCCCAAGGTTCTCTGCTACAATCTACGGTGTAGAAACCCAAAAAACAAACACCACGGAGACTTCTCCGGCCCATACATGCATAATGAAAAACATCACCAATCCAGACCAACCTGTCCGTATGGGTATCACACACCATGCCTATGTTTGTACTTCGATTCTGAACTCTATATGCAAAACTACGGGGATATAATGTATCTATCCGAAGGAAAACCTCACACTCACCATGTTGGAACCCCACCTATTTTCGGGTTGATTTGGGCTAGGTTCACTATTAGGATTGCATTGATTGACCCACAATGTATAGTTTAGCATCATAGGTCTTTATTGAATCTTAGGGTAGGCCAACAAGTCCGTTTAATTAGACCAATCCTTCAGAAGACTTAGAAGACTGAAGATTTCAGAACAAGACTGATTTTTCTATGTTGAAGAAGTCGTTCGACGAAATCTGAATGGAGTTCGACGATCTTCGTTCTCAGTTCGACGATCTCAAAGTTTCTTCTCTGAAGTTGAGATCGACGAAAGTTAACTGAGTTCGACAAACTCTGATCTCCTATCAGTTGTTGAGTTCGACGAACAACTATCTCAGTTCGACGAACTTGGAGCCCAGAATGGACAACATTTACTCATTTCAAAGTTCTTGAGGGCTCAGCTCGATGAAAGAGAGGATTGAATTCGACGATCTTGGATCTCTGATCGACGAAATCTGTCATTTCATCATTTTCTATTCTCTGCAGTTTATTTCCAGATTGACCAAGGTTTATATAATATATTATTGTCTATATTGCTCTTAGTAATTAATTGCATATATTCTTATGAATATAGCCGTTCATTGACATCATTAATTACTAGATTTCACAGAGTCAATATTCGACTTAATAACTGGGATAGTTAAGGAATCAATTTATTGCCCTTCTAGCCGTTTGTCCGAGTTCCAAGATTTCTGCAGTTAATCATGGAGTAGAATTCAAATTCAGAGACAGAATTTCTGTAGGAATATAAAAGGGTTGTTTTCAGAAGAATACACAATAAGGAAGCGAATTGATATAGAGGTTTTACTGAGACACAATAGCTGATACAAGTCTTACTGAGAATCTCATAGAGCTCTTCATCATCAGCATCAGAGCTTTTCAAGGGACAACTATTCAATATCAGTCCAAAAAACTTCTGAAGATCTTCTAAAGATTGAAGGCCTACATCCTGTGCAATGCTCTCATCTTCTTGAACCATTCAACTTCTCAGGGGGAGCTTTGACAAGATCAAATCCACTAGACTTCTCAGGGGGAGCTTTGACAAGATCAAATCCACTAAACTTCTCAGTTGTTTTTGAGAAAGAGAAGACAACATCAAATTTTTTTCCCACTGTGTATAGGGTTTTAACTCACTTCAAAAGTTAACCACCTGGTTCTTAAGTCTCCTTAACAAAAGACTTAGCTTGGTTTTTGGACACCTGATCAAAAGTCTAAAGGGTTGTGAGATCTCCCTTCAAACAGATCTTGTGGTGACAGGGCACCTGAGCAAAAACCTGTTGGTGGTAGGGCACCTGATCAAAAACCTGTAGTGGATTCCTACCAGTGTGGTAGAAAAGTGGATGTACCCAAGTTTAGGGGAACCACTATAAATTTCTTATATCGTCTGGTTGCTTGCTATTTTATTATTATTTTGTGTTGTGTGCTATGTTAGTTAGCTTTTTTTTCCTGCATTTTCTTAAGATATATATATATATCACTATTTTTTTATTCCGCCATAAGAACCTATTAAGTTTTTAAAATACTCTATTCACCCCCCTAGAGTTAAATAGAACTATCTCCTCAAGTGGTAAAGCTTTTACCATCCTTCAATTGGTATCAGAGGATATCTGATATCTCTTTCAATTGGTATTAGAGGATATCTGATATCTCTTTCAATTGGTATCAGAGGGTTAAGGTTGCTTTGGTTTCACAAACTTAAATTTTAACCAAGATCATTTGATAGATCTTTTTCTCTCTAGCCTCTTATTTCCAGTATGACACAAAATAAGGAATATTCTAGCACCAGACCTCATGTGTGCAACTTGAATAAATTTGCACTTTGAAAGGCAAGAATCAAACTCTTTATGAATTCTATTAATGAGGACATTTTCAACTCTATTTTGACAGGACCCCCTCAACCTACAGCTGCTTCTACAACTACCAATACACATAAAGTTCCACCACCTGAGTGGACTGATGCACAAAAGAAAGCCAAAATGGCTGATGCTAAAGCAATGAATATTTTGGCATAGACAATGTCAAATGATATCTTTCAGAAGGTGGTTGAGTGTACCTCTGCAAAGGCCATTTGGGACTCACTGAACCAAATAGTTGCTAGCTCATCAGATGAAAGAAAAGACAGGAGATCCCTCCTCATATCACAGTATGAGAATTTCAATAAGGAGGAATCAGAGACTGTTGTTGAGATGTATAACAGACTCCGTGTCATCATAAATGAACTGAGAACCCTGGACAAGGACATCTCATTAACTGAGATAAATGACAAAAATTCTAATGTGCTTCCCCAACACTTGGGATTCCAGGATATGACCAATTAAGGAGGCCAGGAGTTTAAATGAGATTTCTACAGAATCTCTCCTTGACAAGCTCAAGTCTTATGAGCAGTTGATCAAGACAAGGGAGGCTGCTGAACAGAAGGCTTCTACATCTTCAAGGAAGGAGCACAACATTGCTTTCAAAGCAACAGAAGAATCAGAAGCTCTTCCAGCTAATGAAGAACTACTGAGCTTGTTGGCTAAAAGATTTTATAAAATGGCCAAGAAAGACTATAGAAGAAGATCATCCAACAATGATGACAAGCCAAGATATGACAAGACTCCTACCAAGGAGATTGTTTGTTTTGGATGCAGAAAACCTAGGCACATTCTACCTGAATGCCCAGAGGCACAGAAGAAAGATAGAAGAAAAGAAAAGGACAATAAGAGGCAATCAAGCAAGCACTATAGCAAGCACTCCTCCAGCAAACACAAGAGAAAGGAGAAAGGCTTCATTGCTGAGACCTGGAGTGACACAGATGAAGAATATTTATCTTCCAGCTCTAGTGAATATGAAGAAGAGTCAAAGGCAAGGGAAGTTCGCATTATGGATATTAATGCCTCCAGTAGCAAATCTGATGTTGAGGAATAAGCTGAAGAATCAGAAGAGGAATCTGAATCTAAAGAAGATCAGGTAATCTCTTCATTTGATTTTAATTCAGTAGATTTTAAAATTGAATTTAAATCCTTGTGCAATGATTTAATCAAGTCAGAGAAGGAAATAAAAATTCTTAGAGATGGATAGTTTGAATTTGATAACCTATTTGCTGAAAATATCAAACTGAAAAATGATTTAGACTTAACAAATGAACAAATCACTTCACTAAAAATTGAATTATGTGAGGTAAAATAACTTGAGGAATCTCTAAATGGGAGAAGCCTTAAGCTGATGGACATCACAAGCACAGTCAATGTGAGATTAAATGGCAAGCTGGTCTTAGGTGCTTCATCAAGCTTACCCCCCATATTAAAGAAAAATATTCTTTCAACAACAATTAAATTTATCTCTGAAAAAGTCAAAGAGAAAATGGGAGAGACTACTCAACCAAATATCTCTCAAAAATCTTTAAATAAGAAGAAAAATAATAAGAATCTGAATAAAAACTATGTTCAATAGATTTTGTTGAACTCAGATCGATGAAATGTGTATAGTTCATCGAACCCAGATCGACGATCTATGAACGCCAATTATAACTATAATAGTTAATCTTACTGCGATCGACGAACAGTATATGGTTCTTCGAGCAGCGATCGACGAACTTGGGGAACAGAAAATGATTATCTTCATTCTCTGAGCAGAGTTCGACGAACTCATCTCTATTCGTCGAACGCAGATCGATGAACTTATAATAATTCGTCGAACCCAGTCATGTTTAATAAAAACTATACCTCTGTTAGAAACTTCAATCAATTCAGAGAATCTACTAATCCTTTTACTCAATGAGAAATACCACCTACAAGATATCATCCCTAAGGATATAAAAATAAACCAGAATTTTCTGTTATTTCTAGTTTCTCATATCAAAAGAAACAAGGACCCAAGATAACCTCGGTCAAGAACACCTAATTCCTTTTTATGCAGGTGATGGACTGTCCAGTCTTTAATCAACAATGGTATCTGGACAGTGGATGCTCAAAGCATATGACTGACTGTAAGGACAATCTAACAAACTACAAGTCCAAGCTAGGTCCAAAGGTGATCTTTAGTGACTCCAACTATGGCCAAACTAAAGGCTATGTGAGTGGCTTAAAGCATAACCTAATATCCATAAGTCAATTATGTGATGAAGTTTATCATGTATCTTATAACTCATCTTCCTGTATTATTTCTTGTAAAGAAAACAAACTTGTTTTAACTGGACTTAGACAAGATAACATATATGTAGTAAATTTTCAATCAGCTAGTTCAGAACTTTGTTTATTTAATCAGGTTAGCAATCGAAATGAATTTTGGCATAAGAGATTAGGACATGTAAATCTTATAAATATTGCTAAGTTATCTAGTGACAACCTTGTTAGAGGATTGCCTTCTGTCCCCTATAAGAAGGAAGGCCTCTACAGAGCTTGTCAGTTAGGCGAACAAACTAAAAATAGCTTTAAATATGTAAATAAAAGTGACTCACCTAGAATATTGTACTTGCTACATATGGACCTTTTTGGTCCTATTGCTATACAAAGCCTAGTAGAGAAATCTTATACTTCAGTGATTGTAGATGACTTCTCAAGATTCACTTGGGTATTCTTTTTGAGATCTAAGTCAGATAACTTCAAGGTTCTTATAGATTTTCACAAGAACATACAGATTGAGTACTCTACTCCAGTCCCATTGATTAGAAGTGATCATAGTACTGAGTTTGAGTCTCTTCTTATGCAAGAGTTCTGTGAGAAGGAAGATATCAGACACTGCTTCTCAGCTCCTAGAACTCCTCAACAAAATGGGGTTGCTGAAAGGAAAAATAGAACCATAATTGAATCTGCAGGCACATTACTTGCAGATGCTTACATGCCTCTATCTTTTTGGGCAGAGGCTGTGAGCATAACAAACTTTGTACAAAACAGAAGTCTGATACACAAGCTTAAGAATAAGACTTCTTATGAGTTACTTAAAGGGAAGAAACCTAAAATCACTTATTTTAAAGTATTTAGATGTCTATGTTATATTCACAATAATGACAAGAAATACACTAGAAAGTTTGAAGCAAAAGCTGTAGAGGGAATTTTTCTAGGATATTCCAAAGCCAGCAAAGCTTATAGGGTGTTTAACAAATCCACTTTAAAATTTAGGAATTGTTCATGTTACTTTTGATGAGGATAATATGTTTTATAAGGAGAAAGAAGTTTCTAACAATAACATTTTGCAGGTACCTCACTTGTGTGAGAGATTGGATGATCTAAACCTCACCCAAGAGGTTCCATCACATCCTTCTCGACAAGTTGAAGAAGAAAATGAAGAAAAAAGTTTGGAAGTGGCTGAACTTCCTCCAACAGCTAATATATTCGGCAAGAGAAATTAATTCCACAAGCTGCTGCTCAACCAACTCCTCCCACTGATCGTGTCACACTTAGAGATCACCCTACATCTCAAGTGATAGGAGACATTTCAGTTGGTGTGCAAACAAGGCATCAAATCAACAATGATGTGATGCATGCTTGTTTCATTTCTCAACTTGAGCCCCACTCCATCGAAGATACAGATCAAGATCCCCACTGGATCATTGCAATACAAGAGGAGCTCAATTAGTTTAAGAGGTGTAAAGTTTGGATTTTGGTTCCTAGACCCAAAGATTATCCAATCATTGGAACCAAATGGGTCTTCAGAAACAAACTGGATGCTGAAGGAAATATTATAAAGAACAAAGCAAGGCTTGTAGCTCAAGGCTATTCACAGGAGGAAGGAATTGATTTTGATCAGAACTTTACACCTGTTGCAAGGCTTGAGGATATAAGGATTTTCTTAGCCTTTGCAGCCTATAAAAGATTCAAAGTCTAGCTGATGGATGTAAAGAGTGCTTTCCTAAATGGAGAATTAAACGAGGAAGTGTATGTGGAGCAACCACCAGGTTTTATCTCTCCAACTCATCATTCTTATGTCTTTAGATTGTATAAAGCTCTCTATGATTTAAAGCAAACTCCAAGAGCTTGGTATGAGACCTTAGCTAGCTTTCTTTTAGAGCGTAAGTTTTTAGGGGCATAGTAGATATGACTCTTTTTATTAGGCATCATAAAAATAAAATTTTGTTAGTTCAAATATATGTAGATGATATTATTTTTGGCTCTAGTGATCTCAAACTATGCAAAAGACTTTCTCATCTAATGCATTTTAAGTTTGAGATGAGTAGCATGAGTGAACTTTTATACTTCCTTGGTCTCCAAGTGAAGCAATCACATGATGGTATCTTCGTCTCCAAATCCAAGTATGTTAAGGAGCTTATTAAAAGGTTTGGGATGTGTGATGCCTCAGTAATGAAAACATCTATGGCTGCTAATGTTGTGATTGATTCTGATGAACATGGCAAGTCTGCTGATCAGAAAACTTATAAGGCTATTATTGGATCTCTATTATATCTCACAGCAAGTAGGCCTGACATAATGTTTGCCACATATATTTGTACTAGGTTCCAAGTGAACCTTAAAGAATCTCACTATATTTTATTAAAATGATTTTGAGATATATAAAGGGTTGTCCAATTCTAGGACTCCTATATCCATCAGAGTGAGAATTTGATTTAACTGGATTTTCTGATGCTTACTATGCTGGATGTAGGGTGGATAGGAAGAGCACATCAGGAGCTTGCCAGTTTCTTGGTGATAGGCTTGTGTCATGGTTTTGTAAGAAGCAAACCTCTGTGTCCACATCAACTGCTGAAGCTGAATACATAGCTGCATGCAGCTTCTATTCACGGATTTTGTGGATACAAAATCAATTGCAGGATTATGGTTTCAACTTAAATAATTCAACTATATTTTGTGATAGTACAAGTGCAATATCTATTGCACAAAATCCAGTGCATCATAGTAGGACCAAGCATATAGAAATTAGACATCATTTCATTAGAGATTTTGTAGACAAAAAGAAAATTAATCTTGTCTTTATCTCTATTGATTTACAAAGAGCAGACATCTTCACCAAGCCATTGGATGAGAAAAAACATATGTTCTTCTTAAATCAGCTAGATATGATAAATGGGGCAGATTCAACTTAATTTTTGTCTATGGTCGACGATTTGACATAGTTCGTCGAATGGAGATCGACGATCAGTGAACTCTTCGTGAAGAGTTTGTCGAACGGAGATCGACGAACACTTCTTAGTGAAATAGATTTCGTCGAACGGAGATCGACGATCCCTGCTTCTGTGAGTACCTCGCCGAACAATGGTCGACGATTTATTCTCATTCTTCAGACTGTGATCGATGAACTCATTTATTAATAAAATATTTCGTCGAACTCAGATCAAAGATTTTTCTTTTTTTCGTTGGACTGAGATCGTCTTTTCATCTTCTAAAAACCTTATAACTAGGTTTTTTTGACGAAATCTATCCCGCACTTTCAATTCCCTTTGCACTTGATCATTGTTTCTTGCTTTGCAGGAAAACCTCCATGGCGATTACGACGGCCGTTCTCTCCGCAATGAAAGTTGATGCAGGTTTTGACATTGATTTAGAGTCATTCAGTCACATAGATCAAGTCTTCCAAGATATACTGAAATTATTTGAGGAGCCGCACTTACAGAAGTTCATGACAACACAAATAAAACTTCTAGTGCTCGAGATCAAGGAATGGGTTTATTCGTCTTCGTCTCCTGACGCCCAAACCCTCATCGGGACCATTGCAGGACAACATGTCTCTCTCACCCCTGCAATTTTGTTTGAAATTTTTGGTTTTAATAATGGAGAAGATGATTTAGAGATGAACAATGATGAATTTTCTATTATGCTGACTGCGATGGGTCACTCCACTGGAAACCCGAGCAAGCTATTGAAGAAGGACTTATCTGTACATGACTATATCACAAGGCATCGATTTATTGTGATGAGTGTGTTAGTGAATAAAAAATCAGTCAACTGGAGCAGTTTGTTTTTTGATTTGATAAAGAAGAAGAATTCTAAAAGTGATGTTAGTTTTGGACGGGTACTAGGGCTTTTCCTCCAGGAAAAGTGCCCTCAGCTGCTGGTCTCCCCGACCATCTTTATTAATGCTTCAAAAAGGTTAACATCAGCCCTCTTTGGCAAATGGGAGAGGACCATTGTTAAACCTTCCAGGGCCTCCTCTTCCTCTAGGACCTCTGAGGACACAAGGACTGAAATAGTCACTCCCCAACCTGTTGTAGAGGCTCCAGTCCCTCCTCATCAAACTCATGTATCTAACATTCCATCTACCTCCTCATAACCTAATTTCAATTACTGTCTCCTTCTTAACCATCTCCACATCACTCTCCAGTTCAGGAACCCACCTCCATACCCACTATCACAGTTCCTACTTCTACTACTGACATTCCATCCAATCCCCTTCCATATTTCCAGAATACACCCACACAAACTTCTATCATGCCTTCTCTGTGTGTTCAAACTGTGGTCATCACACCCCTTACACCATATCTGCTCCTGAACCTCTCTACCTCAATTTCTCTGACATTGCCCATGATTTTCTTGCTTTCATCTCTCCCACTCCTGAGCAACTAATAGCAAATGCTATTGCTCCTCTCTCTGCTTCTATCATTACTCTCTCTACTAGTATTGCTGCTTTCTCTTTTGTTCCTTCTTTTGGAGGACTAGCTTCAGGACCCTCTAAACCCTGCCACGGGGAGATGTTCTATGAAGAAGCTCCAGTTCCTCCTCCTTCAGTAGCAGCAGTAGCAGTAGATTCTAAAATGTTTGATGATTCAGCAGATGCAGCCCCTCCAACTGAAATAATAGATTTAATTGATTCTGATACTGACATGGCTGATACAGTTGCAACAATAACCACTGTTGGTGATTTCATTATAAATCCCACAGTTGATCTAGATTCTTTATTAGATTCTTTCAATTCTGCTTACAGAAATATTTTACCTAGTTTTGTTACTCAGTATTCTAAAAATATTGTAGTTTATTTAGCTCCAATAAGTTCTGAAGTTGTAGAACAACTAAATGCAAGTTTTGTTGTTGAAAATATTGCTGAGCCAGCTTCTGAGAACAAGGCATTCTCTCCACCAACCTTTGGCTGATGTGAATCTCCTATACCAAATCTGGATGACATTTTGTTTGCTGACATGGAAGAAGAAGCAGGAAATATTCAGACTGCTACAGCAATTTGTGCAGAGCCAAAAAGCCTAGCACAACCATAGATTCCTAGAATCTCAGCTGATTTGCTAAAGCAGCTAGTTGATCTTTATGACAATCCTGAAAATTCTTCTCAAGATGATGATGTTGATAATGAGTCAGATGACTCTGATAACAAAAGTTCAAAGAAAAGAAAGGCTCATGCTAAAACTGCTCCTCCAGAGGTTGTTCCTAAGCCAAATCCTTCTACTGATGTTCCATACTACATCCTCTATAACATAACACTCACTCCAGATACCCCAAACTGGATGAGGTATTCCAAGAATGAGTAAAAATCCAGGAAGAAGAGCAGGAGGTGCTCTCCACCTCCTAAATTCAGGAGAGGTCCTCCTTCTCCTCCTCCTCCTGCAGCAGGATCTTCTAGAAGTATTGGTCAAGTTCAGAAATCCACATCTTCTCAGCAGTCCAAGCCATCCTACAACAGGCAGCAACAATACCATTCCAGTAGAAGTAGGCAGCAACATCAATACCGGAAGCACAACAAGCAACAAAAAATATGTGAAGATAATCAACCTGATAAAGCATCTCCTGAAAGGCCTATTTCTCCAGTTTGTGATCCAGAAATGGACCCCAACTTTAGAATAGACAGATTTTAAGAATTGATAGCTCTTTCCCAGATCAGAAAAGCAAAGGAAGAAGGACAGAACATCTTACAGTATACCACTATGTCCTCCTATAGAAAGAATGAGCTAGACAAGTACCAGGTACATAATCTCTTTAATGTTGATTCTTACATGTCTTTACATCCAGAAGCTGTTGTCCCAAGAGCTGCATCTGTAATAATCCTTGGAGCCAATAATATAAAGATGACCAAACAGGAAGCTACAGATCCCAAATGGGAAATTATCTTTACCAGACCTGCCTTAGATGAGCAGAAGAAGAACTCCAAGAAAGGCTGAACAATTCTCTTTATATATTTTGATTAGAACTATTGTTTATTATTTGTTACTTCACAAGGCACTATGTTAATATCTGCTGAACAATTTTAAATTCTACAAGATATCTTTTATGCTTTGTGATTTTTCTCTTTTCTATTGTTCATAGTGACCTCACCCAAATAGGGGGAGATTGTTGGATCCCTAGTTTGGATTTGGGCTAGGTTCACTATTAGGTTGTTGACCCTTCATGTTTAGCTTAGGGTCACTTTGTTAGGTGTAGGTCAGTCTGACTAGGTTAGTCAATTTTTTATTCAGCCCTCAGAATAATTTAGAGATCCAGACTTAAAAGATTGACAGTCATTAAAAGTTTAGAAAATCAATTCGAAGTTCTTCGAACTCAACTCGACGATCGTCGATCTCAGATCGACGAACTTAGAGTCTTTAATATGAGTTGAGCTCGACGAACTTAGAGCTCAGGTCGACAATCTTCCCTCTTCTCTCAAGTTCTCAGCATGACTAACTTCTATCTCTGGTCGACGAACTTGAAGCCCAGCTTTGACAGCTTATTTTTCCAGATCAACTTTCTCTGATCTCAGCTCAACGAAGACGATTTCTCAGCTCGACGAACTTGGAGTTCAGGTCGATGAAATCTATCAGTTCATCATTTTCTATTCTCTGTAGTTATTTTCCAGATTGACCAAGGTTTATATAATATATTATTTCCTATATTACTTTGACTAATTAATTGCACATATTCTTATGAATATAGTCATTCATTAGCAGTATTAATTACTGGATTTCATAGAGTTAATATTCGGCTTAATAATTGAGACAGTTAAAGAATCAATTTATTGCCTTCTGGCCGTTTGTCCAAGTACCAAGATTTCAGCAGTTAATTATGGAGTAAAATTCAATTTCAGAGACAGAATTTCTGCAGAAAATATAAAAAATGAGAAGAGAATTTCACTAAGGGTAACATGCAGATAGAGAACAAACACATTCAGTCTGCATACTCATACAGTCTTCATCAATCTGCAACTCTTCACCAAGCTTTCAAGAGACATCAAAATACAATCAGTCTAAAAAGCTTCTGGAGTTCATCAAGAAGACCTACACCCTGCAAAGCTTCCAGCAAATTCCTGAACAATAATCATCTCAGAGGGAGCTTTGACATCATCAAGCAATCCACTAAATTCTTCTCAGCTGTTTGAGAAAGAGAAGACAATATCACATTTTCTTTTTTCCCATTGTACACAGGGTTTTAACTCCCTTCAAAATTTAACAACCTGGTTCTTAAGTCTCCTTAACAAAAGACTTAGCTTGGTTTTTGGGCACCTGATCAAAAGCCTAAAGGGTTGTGAGATCTCACTTCAAATAGATCTTGTGGTGACAGGGCACCAGAGCAAAAACCTGTTGGTGACAGAGCACCTGATCAAAAACCTGTAGTGGATTTCTACCAGAGTGGTAGAAGAGTGGATGTACCCAAGTTTAGGGGAACCATTATAAATTTTTTATGTCATCTGGTTGCTTGTTTTTCTTATTGCTGTGTGCTGTGTTAGCTTTTCTTTCCTGCTCTCTCTTAAGATATATATATATATCACTATTTTTAATTCCGCTATAAAAACCAATTAAGTTTTAAAAAATACTCTATTCACCCCCTCTAGAGTTAAATAGATCTATCCCCTTAGGTGGTAAAGCTTTTACCATCCTTCAGCCCCGACGAACCTTCTGTTATATCTGTTGGGTTTTGGGAATGACACAACACTTGTTCACGCAGCGGAAATAAGAACAAGAAAATCCCAAACGAGTTCGGATCTAACAATATTCATGAATCAAAAAGTAAAACATGCTGTAATAAAATTATCTTGAGGGATTGAGTTTGAGCTCAACCTAAATACTCTAGAAGAATCGGGTCAGCCACTCAACGACTAGAGTCTTGAGCACAAAAAGTATATCCGCGCCTCTACAAGAAATCCACACTATCGGGAGAACCCGTGACAACTTGTTGCACAAGCGCTAGGTCGGTAGAGGACACTCAGCGTCTCCACAGAATGCTAGATCTATTGAAGGAGAGGCAGCGACGACACTCGCCGGGATCGGGATCGGGATCGGCGACGATGAAGGAAGAACGGTTTCCGTCGGGCTTTTAGGGTTATCGGTCTTTCGCACAGTTATGACTCGTATGCTTAGAGAGAAAATTGATCACTTAATGGTCAAACCCTAACTTCATATTTATACTCCATGAGATAAATAGAACAACTTCCTATTGCTATTCTCAAACCCAAGACTTAGATTCCAGAATTCAGCAAGTCAACATTTGACTCAGCACTAGCGTTGAGTGAACTCAACACACTTAATACTGTCAATGCCTTCTGTGCCATGGCGAACTCAACACACTCAAGGCCAAAGGATAGATACGGCGTTCGACGAATCTACACCAAAGCCAAATTCGTCGAACGAAGCTCGACAAATCTGCGCCAAGGACAAATTCGTCAAACGGAGCTCGACAAATCCGCGCCAAGGACAAATTCATCGAACGGAGCTCGACGAATCCGCGCCAAGGCCAAATTCATCAAATGGAGTTCGGCAACTGTGCCATGGTGTTGAGTGAACTCAACGCACTCAACGCTTTTGCCTTAGAATATTTTAAGCATTTTCCATTTCTTTCAACACATCATATAAGCTAAACTATACAGATCCAATCTCCCTATTTCTCCATAATCTTATGTGCGACCCTGATAGGCTCATACTGAGTTGGCAGTGAGGCTACATGCTTGATCACTTCTAAATCACTATGGTCGTGCTAACAGTCTCCCACTTGATCTATAAAGTATCAAACAAAAGCTTCACAAACAATGATTGACATCTAGCAATACATCATTGTTCCCCAAATAGTAAGAGTTTATAAACTCATAAGCCATTATGACCAATGTTACAGTATTGCCATGTCCCTTCGTCCCTTACATCTGGAAAGAACTAGAGGTATAGACCGTGTCACCCTCATAATCATTCAATCCCAGTTTCTTGATCTAGAATGGACTTTCAGAAATTGGTGAGTCCAATATCATATATTGACTCAACAAATCATGGCCATGCATTTCTCAGTCCCATTCCATCAAGGGGCCCATGAATGCAACTCATGTCATATAGGAGGACAAATTCCATCTCTGCTCACACGCAAACACCCAAATGATTCGTAACGTACCCAATAACCACCTTTATCATCCAACTTTCTCAAGATTGGACTTTTGATGACATCAAAGCACGCTCTTCCTAAATCGATGAAAACTATGACTTCAGGTCAAAGGACCACAAACACCATTGCCACTTGAGCCAAGCTTGTGACACATTTATATAACAATCCAAAAGTATTCTCACGGTGGGTCTGCCCAGTATAACTTGTTCATAACAAGTACCCATATGATGACTTGATATCACAATATCATAACTTGTGAGGACGAGTCATCAATCAACACAAATGCTAGTCTTAAAGGCATCATCATCGCCCTTAGCTTCTAAGATGATACAACGACCAGAGACTCTTTAGGTTTGAAGCTTCTAGGATCATAGGTTCTCACATCAAGTCACTACTTGACCTTTGGAAGCAAACATTTTAAGGGTATTTATTTTAGTTAATTATTCTATCACAATAAAAATAATAACATAATAAAAGAACTTGCCAAAATATATAAAATGAAATGTATATAGTACTTTTATTAATCAAATGAAATATTTCAGCCAACATACATACAATCCACAAGACTCAAACTAGAGTTGATCATTCAAGTATCGTATTCCCATAGATCTAACATGACCATCATGCTTTCTCTACGCGAGAGGATTTGTTAGTGGATCTACAATGTTTTATTCAATCAGCACTCTACATATGCTCACATCTCCACGATCGACAATCTCTCAAATTAGATGGAACCACCGAAGTATGTGATTGGAGCGCTGATAAGATCTATGTTCCGAAATAAGTGCAATTGCACAGTTGTTGTCACAGTAGAGATCTACGGGACGAACAATACTAGGAACTACATCTAACTCGCTGATGAATTTCCTAATCCATACAGCCTCCTTCGCTGCATTTACGGTGGCAATATACTCGACCTTAGTAGTAGAATTAACAACTGTATCTTGCTTGGAACTCTTCCAGCTAGCATCACTTCCATTTAGGCAAAATACAAACCCTGATTGAGATTTTGAATCATCCCTATCTGTTGGGTACATTGGAAAATGTGTACCAGATTTGAAGAAGCCTCACCCTACTCAATGATATACATCAAGGTGTATTTGATGTGTTTTGAGTTTATATGTGCAGGTTAAGTAATTGCAGGAAATGCTAAAAAATTTCTAAGTCCATGTGTCGACACCTAGAGAAGCAGTGTCGACACTTATGAAGGCTTGTGTCGACACTGAAGAAAATCTGTGTCGACACTTGGAGTAAATTGTGTCGACACCAGGAAAGGCAGAGTCGACACTAGAAGAAATGTGTCGACACTTAGAGGCAGTGTCGACACACTGTGAAGAATAGTTGAAATAAATCGTGTCGACACTTAGAGGCAGAGTCGACACCTAGATAAGCTAAGTAGACATCAGCTGTGTCGACACCAAAAGGCAGGGCCGACACACAGAAGTATTTGTCAACATCAACTGTGTCGACACAAAGGAGATGTGTCGACACACAGCAAGTTTCAATACAGTTAAAGTAAAGAAGTACTTGTGTCGACACAAAGGAGATGTGTCGACACACAGAAGAATTTAACTAAGTTTTAAAGAAGAAGTACTTGTGTCGACACACTCAATCAGTGTCGACACATTCAATAGAAGCAATGTCGAGAAGCTGTTACAACAACAGAAGGAGTTGTGTCGACACCACCAAGGCATGTGTCAACACTTAGTCCACTTGCGTCGACACTTAGTCTATTTGTGTCGACATATAATGAAGATCAGTCTCGACACTTTCAGACAGAGACAGTATTTTCAAGAAGTGACTGGATGACTTGACAGCTGCCATTTCAACCGGTCTACCACAACTGTCAAAACTGTCAGAAGTTCGTTAGAAACCGGATCAGCCGGTTACCATGGAGAAAGACTATATAAAGGCTTTCTCCTTTAACAGAAAGTGATGATCAATCATTGTAGAATACAGATCCAGAGAAAACTGTAAATCAGTATTTTGAAGAAACTTCAGATTTACTTGGAGAGAGAGAACTCCAGTAATTGAAATCAAGAAAGAGACTTGTTTAATCAAATCTCTTAAGAAGTAGGTTCTGAACCAGACTGCAAAGAAGGATCCAGATTTAATTCTCCATCTTAAGAAGCAAGTTGCCAGCTGGTCTACTTCAAGAAGATCAACTTTTACTGAGTTCAGACTCAAGAAGCCTTGAAAAAAGCAAAGACAAAGTTGATCTCAAAAATCAGTTCGATCAAGAACTGATCAAGAAGGTTGCCCTCTTCATTCTCTCAAATAGAGTGGTAACCTAAAACCCTTTATTATTGTTTTTGTAGGATCCTAAGGGATCTGAGCTGTACGCCTATTTTATAAAGGCTGAGTGTAAGAGATTTAGATCTCTGAGTGTAGGTCTTGTTGAAGACTGAGTGGTAGGGCTTTGTTCCTGAGTTGTAGGAGACTGTGTTCTCTGAGTGTAGGCCTTGGTGAAGGATGAGGTAGGGCAGTTTGCCTGAGTTGTAGGAGTGGGGCACTCTGAGTTGTAGGAACCTGTTTGGGGTTCTGAGCTGTAAGATCTGAGGATCTGAGGAGAAGTGCAGAAGTTAGGCCGAATCTAGTACACTGCTAAATAGGCGAAGGGGGAAAGTGGATGTACGCAGAACTTGGGTAACCACTATAAACACTGTGTGCACTCTATGTATGATTGTTTCTGTGATTGCTGTGCTGATAGCTGTAGAATTTGCAATTGCTGCTTAAATTACAGAACAGATTGTCTGCCTTTAAAGTAAAAGAAAAATTACACCTATTCACCCCCTCTAGGTGGTTAGACACTAATTATTTCAAGTGGTATCAGAGGGAGGTTACTCAAAAAAGGACTTAACAGTCTGAGTAAGATCCTGTAGGCAGATTCAAAACAAACAAGAATCAAGAAAATGGGTTCTAGTGAGAATCACAAAGAGCTGGGGTCAATGAAATTGCCAATATGTAGAAAAGAGATATTTGACATATGGAAAGAGAGGGTCAGACTCTTTATGGAAGCTTCTGACCCAAGGATATATATTACAGTCAAAGAAGGCCCATATGTGCCAATGAAGATATGCATTCTGGATGCAAATCAGAAAACTCCCAAGGACTTTTCTGAAATAACTAAAGATGAAATCATCCTGGCCACTATGGACAAGAGAGCCCAGAATATCATTGTTAGTGTCATTGATGATTCAACTTTTCAGAACTTAATTCATTGTAAAACCTCTAAAGAAATGTGGGACACATTAATAGTCTATATGGAGGGATCAGAGAAAGTAAGACAAGATAGGAAGTCAATATTAAATCAGGAATATGAAAGCTTCAGACAAGGAAAGTCTGATAGCATTACAGAATGTTACAAGAAGTTCTATATGATAGTTAATGAGTTGATGTCCTATGGAAGAGTCTTCAGCAACTATGAGCTGAATGACAAGTTCTTAAGATCCCTGACTAAGGACTGGGATACCAAGATTTGTGCCATTAGGGAAGTGGACAAACTTGCTGATATACCTCCTCCAACTTTGTTTGGAAAACTACTATCTTATGAGATGCAGTTAATGGCTAGAAAGGAGGAAGAGAAGAATACTAGAGTGGAGCACAAGGAGTCCGTGGACTTCAAGATTGAAGCCACTAATAAGTATAGAAGCAAGTCTCCATCTTCACCTAAAATAATTGCTGAGGCTGTCACAGATAATTCAGATAGCAAGAGTTCTGATAGCAGTGAAAGTGATGAAGACTTTGCTGCTTTTACTAGGCACTTTCAAAGATTTCTAAAGAAGAGGCAGTGGAGGTCTAAGCCTTCCACTTCTCAGCCAAAAGATGACTACTATCAGAAGAGAAAGTCATCCAGGAATGATAGAAGCAGGTCCAAGCCAAGCAAAGCTACATCTTCAAAGATTGTGTGCTATTGCTGCAATAGACAGGGACATGTAATGGCTGACTGTCCTGAAAAGAGGAAGGAGTCAGCTGATAAAAAGAAGACTCAGTTTAAGGGCAAAAAGGAAAAGTCCTTTGTAGTTAAGAAAGACGAGAGTCTGACAGACCAGTCATCTTCAGAAACAGAATCAGAAGCTGAAGTCTACATTGGATTATTTGCTGAAGAGGATGAAGATGAGTTCATGCAGCTAATGAACTCAATTTATGAGCATGAAGACCATCAGTGCAAGGGACTGATGGCTATATCTGAAGGAGACAAGAGCCAGGATCAGCCTGGACCAAGTTAGGTACAAAGTTGTTCTTCTAGTTCAATTTATAGTACTGAGTTAGAGTCAGCAACATCTGCATCAAGTGATGTGGATGGGTCTGAGTCTGAAGGTGATATTCATCAGTTGATAGATGAATATAGAGACTTGCTGCAGGCACTTAAGAAGAGCAAAAACCTGGCCAAATCTCAGGCTAAGGAAATTACAGATCTTAAGATGCCTGCAGTTGATTCAGAGAAGTTGTTAGATCAGAAACTGAATGAGATAGCCATACTGAAAAACATTACTGTTATTCAGATGAGTACTATTACATTTAAGAATGATCGGATTAGAAATCTGGAGGTTAGCTTTCAGAAAGAGAAAGAGATAGTAGCTAGTTTTTCTAAACCTAAATCTGTTTTACCCTTGATAGATGAGTTTGTACCTCAAAAGGGTAAGGCTGGATTAGGGTTTAAGAAAACTGAAGGATCAAGCGCATAACCAACTGTTCCAAAAGCCCGGACTGTTGGAAAGGGTGCTACTTAATTTCTTAAATAAGTAGAAGAGCGCCACGGGTCAAGTGAAGGAACGCCGGACCCAACAATCCCCCCCCCCCGGCGTCCAGCACAACCCGTCGGCTCAGAGGTGGAGTTACCACATGGCCCACATGGCTCAGAGGTGGGGTTACCACATGGCCCACACGACTCAGAGGTGGGGTTACCATATGTCCACGGTTTCACGGCTCAGAGGTGGGGTTACCACATGTCCACGGTTGCCTGACCCGCCGGACCCACACAGGTAGAAGGGAAAAATCAGGATTTAAATAGCGCTCCCCCGGTCTTGAACCCGTGACCTGCTCTGATACCAATTGAAGGATCAAGCGCATAACCAACTGTTCCAAAAGCCCGGACTGTTGGAAAGGGTGCTACTTAATTTCTTAAATAAGTAGAAGAGCGCCACGGGTCAAGTGAAGGAACGCCGGACCCAACAAAAACTGCCTGGACTGTTAGGTCCAAATCTAAAGGCAAAGCCCCAGCACAAAACAAGAAGCTTACTGTAGATTATTCAGCCAGGGTAGTACCTAAACAAAGGTACAACAGGTTTGAGTGCTGGTGTTGTGGCAAGGTAGGCCACTTTGCCTTAGATTGTTGGCACAATTCTAGTGTCAAGGAGAGTAGCAATCTGCCTGCTAGAAGAGCTACAGGTAGATTTGTTAAAGTACAGACTAACTTGCACCAAGGACCCAAAAGTTATTTGGGTTCTAAGGTTAAGTAATCTGTGTTGCAGGTGAGTCCAAGTTGCCATGCCCCAATATAGTACTTGGACAGTGGATGTTCCAGGCACATGACTGGAACAAGGGGGTTGCTGAAGGACTACACACCTATCAAGGATGACCCTAAAGTAACCTTTGGTGGTTCAGAAAAAGGAATCATCAAAGGCTTTGGTAACATTTCTAGTAATCAGATTACTATCACTCAAGTGGCCTATGTGAAAGGCTTGAAACACAACCTTATAAGCATAAGTCAGCTGAGTGATTTAGGATATGACATTTAATTTATTAAGAATGGATGTCATATCAAAAGGTCAAATGATCAAAAGGTCATATTGATAGGATATAGAAAGAGAAATGTTTATTATCTTAATTTTGAGTGTGAGAACAATGTTTCGCCTATTTATCTTGTAGCTGATGAGAGAGTCTCACATTGTGTTAAATGGCACAAGAGGCTGACCCATCTTAACTACAAGACTATTGACCAACTCTTTAGCAAAGAGTTAGTGAGGAATGGTCCTCAAGTTAAGTGTATAAATGATGGGATATGCTCAGCTTGTCAAAAAGGCAAGCAGACCAAATCCACCTTTCATAGCCTTGAAAACAAGGATTCAGTGAGGTGTCTATACCTCTTGCATATGGATCTATTTGGTCCTATGCCAGTTCACAGTCTAGGTAGGAAGGTCTACATATTTGTGGTAGTAGATGACTATTCTAGATATTCCTGGGTGTTCTTCCTAAGACAAAAATCTGAAACCCCAAGTATCTTATATAGTTTTGTTAAACAAATTCATAATAAGTTGGACAGTATAGTGGTCAAAATCAGAAGTGACCATGGTACTGAATTTCAGTTTGAAAGTATGACAAGACTATGTGAAGAATTTGGGATTTTTCAGGAATTTTCCTCACCTAGAACACCACAGCAAAATGGTATTGCTGAAAGGAAGAATAGAATATTGATAGAGGCTGGTAGAACTCTATTGAGTGACACTTCTCTCCCAGAATATTTCTGGGCTGAGGTAGTAAACACTGCATGTCATGTGATCAATAGGGCTACTCTCACCAAGTGCCACAAAAAGACTCCCTATGAGATTGTGAAGGGCAGGAAACCAAATTTATCCTATTTCAGGATCTTTGGTTGCAAGTGCTATATACTTAATAATGGCAAGTCTTATCTAATTACATTTGCTGCCAAATCCCAAGAGGGGATCTTTGTTGGGTACAACAACAATAGTAAGGCTTATAGGGTCTACAACTTGGTTACTCAAGTTATAGAAGAGTCTGTACATGTAGTCTTTGATGAAACAAGGCTCATTAACAGTGAATTGCCAAGTAGTGTTTGCAGTTCTACAAGTATAAATGAGAGATTGGACAAGCTTACCATTACAGAAGGTTCTACTGCAACTCAGCAAGTGGAAAATGGTGGCTGCTGTCCAGGGGGAGTACAAGACTCTCTAGATGCTGAAGACGACCAAGAGGTGCAGCTAAATGAAGAGGCTGGAGGTGTTCAACCTGAAGATAGACTACCTCCAGCTAATAGACACTTAAAGGATCATCCAGCAAATCAGATAATTGGTGATCCAAGACAAGGAGTGCAAACAAGAAGCAGAAATCTGAGCACAGTTCTTTGCTCCAGCTTTCTATCACAAGTGGAACCCAAGAAATTTGAAGAAGCAGTTCTAGACCCACATTGGATTGATGCCACGCAAGAGGAGCTGAATCAGTTCAGAAGATGCAAGGTCTAGAAGCTTGTTCCTAAACCAAAAGACCACAACATTATTGGAACAAAGTGGATCTTTAGGAACAAATTGGATGAGAATGAGATCATTGTGAAGAATAAAGCAAGACTTGTTGCAAAAGGGTATAAGCAGGAAGAAGGTATTGATTTTGATCAAACCTTTGCCCCAGTAGCAAGACTGGAAGCAATCAGAATGTTCCTTGCTTTTGCAACATATCAAGGTTTCAAGGTATTTCAAATGGATGTAAAGTCAGCTTTCCTGAATGGAAATTTAAAGTAAGAAGTCTATGTAGAGCAGCCCTCAGGTTTTGTTGATCCTCTCAAATCTGATTATGTTTATAGACTTAGGAAAGCATTGTATGGGTTGAAACAAGCCCTAAGGGCTTGGTATGAAACCCTGTATAGTTTCCTCATTGAGAACAAATTCTCAAGGGGGAAAAATAGACAAGACTCTATTCCTTAGGGAATCTAAAGGAAAGATAATTCTAGTATAAATATATGTTGATGACATAATATTTGGGTCTACTGAAAGTAATCTTTGCATAAAGTTTGCAAAACTTATGCAAGGAAAATTTGAAATGAGCAGTATGGGGGAACTTAAGTTCTTCTTGGGTCTTCAAGTAAGACAGACTAAAGATGACTTGTCCATATCCCAGTCTAAGTTCACCCTAGAGTTAATAAAGAAGTATGGTATGGAATCATCCACTACCATGAGAACTCCTATGGGGTCAAGTGTATCTCTAAGCAAAGATGATGCAGGGAAACCTGCAGATGAAACTTTGTATAGAGGGATAGTTGGCTCCCTTTTATATCTGACTGCTAGTAGACCAGATATCATGTATGCTACATGTGTCTGTGCTAGATACCAAGCATGCCCTAAAGAATCTCATCTGACTGCAGTAAAAAGGATTTTGAGATATCTTAAGGGCACACCTTATTTAGGCCTTTGGTACCCTAGGAATAAAGATTTTCTACTGACAGGCTATTCAGATGCAGATTTTGCAGGTTGCAAAGAAGATATGAAGAGTACTACAGGAACCTGTCAATTTCTAGGTGGAAGACTAGTGTCTTGGAGTAGTAAGAAGCAGACCAGTGTGGCAATCTCCACAGCTGAGTCAGAATATGTTGCTGCAGGAAGCTACTGTGCACAATTTTTGTGGATTCAACATCAGCTAGTAGACTATGGTATTCAAGTAAGTAGAACACCTTTGCTTTGTGATTCTACAAGTGCAATTTCTATAGCTAATAATCCTGTATTACATAGTAGGACTAAGCAAATAGAAATTAGATACCATTTTCTTAGAGAATATGTAGAAAAAGAGGACATTTCCCTTGAATATGTTAAAATAGATAATCAGATTGCTGATATGTTTACTCAGCCTCTTGATGAAACTAAATTCAATAAGTTTAAAATTGAATTAGGAATGTTGAACTTAGAATAGTTTGATAAAAATTGGCTAAGTAAAATAGTGTCGACACAAGGAGTTGTCAGTGTCAACACATAGAAGTGGTGTCGACATTTCAGAGAAATGGTGTCGACACATCTAGAAAGTCTGTGTCGACACTTCAGATAAATAGTGTCGACACATCCAGAGTAGGTGTCGACACATCCAAGGTGGTGTCGACACTTAGGTTTAACACTAATTTCGTCGAGTGAAGTATCGACTAATCGTTGATCGCAGATGTATAAGTGTCGACAGATCATAATTGGTGTCGACACATATATGTCAACACTGTTGTCGAGAATTAAGTAGTCTGTGTCGACACTTTTCAACAGTGTCGACACATTTAGAGGATTATGATGCGCCTTTTCACCTTCATTTTTAGAAAGGTATAAATAGGTCTTCACCATTGTTTGTCGACACGCTCTCAATAGTTTCGAGACCAAAACTTTGTGTCGACATATCTCTCATCTAATTTCAAGATTTCTCAAAACCCTAATGGCGCCAAAGCTCGAGGAGAATGTCAATGAAGGATATGAGTTAGTACGGAATGCATTTGACCATGCGGAATAAGAAATTAAGGATAGTGTAACCCTAATTACTGAGAACGGGTTGGAGTATTTAGTTTCCGAGCCAACCAAAATTTGGAAGAAGGAAGTACTCGAATTCTTTGGTGCAGCTACCCTTGATGATACTGGACTCAAAATCAAGTCTGCAGTTCATGGAGTAAAAGTAAAACTCACCCAGAAGAGTCTAAGAAAAGTTCTACATCTACCAAGAACTAAAGAAGAGGAAGATGTCCCTACATCTAAGACTAGGAATGCATTGCAATGGTGTGGGCTAGATTCAACCATGAAGATTGGCTCCATTTTTAACAGGAAAGGCATAAATATGCAAGGCAAGTTCTTGTCTGAAGTAGTAGGAAAAATGATTCTGAGCAAGCCAGGTGGGCATGATAGGATACCAGCTCACATGTTCAGCTTAATGACAAGAATTATCTTTAAGCTAAAAACTGATTGGTCAGCAGTGATGTTTGAAAAGATTAAGGAAAGTCTAAAGAAGCCCAATCTGGGTAGAATTATGAGTCTATACTTAGCTGGAACAATTCCAGAAGTCATGAACCAAGCTGCTGGTTCTAAAATTAACCATATGAGGAGGATGGATATTAGGATAATCTCAAGGTGGGATAGGGTGTTAACCAAGGACATGCCTACTCCAGAAAAGGAAGTTCCTCCACAGAACAAGAAGAAAGACATAATGGTTCCTGAATCATCCAGTAGCTCAGAGGAGCAAGTAGTTTTTAGTTCTGATGATGGAGAGGCTGGAAATACTGGAAGGTCACCAGTAAGGAATGAAGATGCACAAAGGTAGGGGGAGCAACCAACTACTAGCCCCATCCACCTGGATCCACTCCAGGGGGAGCCTCAACATGTGGAAGAGCCTACTCACTTAGACAGTGAAATGGCAACTCAAACAATCCTTGAGGTAATACATGAAGTTAATCAATCAATTTTCCATATTGAGAATGAAGTATTAACTGAGTCTTTAATTGATGTTGATCAGCAAACTCAGTTAAATAGTCAACCACAAGATATTGTCATGAAAGATACATCAGTTGCTGATAATGCTCCTGAGATAAGAGAATCTCCAGTCCCTACTCAACAGGAGTTTACTCTAGAAGAGCTGTTCACTGATTTGGTACAAACTGATTTTGAGGGAGAGAAAGCAGTTTTTGAGGGGGAGAAGGTAGATCTTGAGGGGGAGCAAGTAGGAGCTCAGGGAGAGAATACAATGACTGAAACTGAGGAGTAAAGGACTCAGGGGGAGCTACCAAGACCTGAGAAGGAATTACCTCCAAGTCCTAAGGAAAGGGTTGACATAGCTAGTACCTCAGAATCTGAAGATGCTTCTGAGGCTCAAGCAAAGAAGAGGAAGCTTATGGTCTTCAAAAGAAGAAGCCAGAGCTACAAGAAAGCATTACAAACTGTGGCTCCACAGCCTGCCCCATCAGTTGATTACAGTTCATTATTAATATCTTTACAAGTAAAGTTGGATGAGCAAAAAATAACAATGGAGAAGTATATGGATGAGACTCACAAAGACCTCCAATTCTCCTTGGCCCAAGACATCAAATCTATAAGATTTGAAGTAAATCAAAATAAGAAGAAAATGACTGACTGTTTCCACAAAGGAGGTAATGCAGTGGTTTACCTAGCCACTCATCAAGAAAAAATAAAGACACAGGTGGATTATATAGCAGTAAAGGAGGGATATGTCTTAGAAAATCAGATTAGAATGAATGATAATCTGATTGCATCCCATAATGCTATTGTTACAGAATTGAACAAAGTTGCAATAGCCCAGCCTACTGATAATTCTAAAGCCAAACCAGAGTTTGATAAGGAAAAGTTTGATAAGGATTTCCAGGAAGGCATAACTGCTGTAAAAACTGCTATTACAGATTCTCAAAAGATTATTTCTGGACTGCTGCTGAAGTTGAGGGGTCTTTATAAAGATGGATTTAATTATATGGATGAACTGATCAGGTTTCAGAAGGATGATCTTAGAGATCATGTGACTAGAGAAGTCATAAAGGGGGAGAGAGTACTAATCAAAGCTGGATCTGATCATGCTAAATGGATTTCCAATAGCATCAGAGCCACTCTTGGATATCCACCCCTTTGTGATGATGACAATGTAGCTAAATCTGGGATTCTCCCTGCTTTTTTTGGAGGAGAGCCTGCTGAAGTTGCTCAAGTCATTTATCCTCCAGCAGATTTTGAATTGATACATCATGAAGTCCAATCAATGTATAACCCTCAAGAGGGAAATAAAAATATTATCATTAAGAAAGTAGACCAGCCTGTGACAGAGGCAGTATTAAAAGAGCAAGAAACCCTTTTGTCCAAGAAGAGGTTCAGAGAACAGGCTGAGTTAAGGCCAGATTTTGAGCAATGGAGCCCTACTTCTAGAAATATCATTCTAACTGCTTGGAAAGCTGCAAAGGACAATACCCTAGAGAGGTAAATGGTACTCGGAACAAGAGGAAAGAAAACATGAAGCCAGACAAGAGACTATTGTTCAGTACAGAAGGAAGGCTAAACTTGGGAAGCTACCTCCTAATGCACATGAGCCTAGCAAGTATTTCCCTAAGCCTTATCATTATTTTGAAAGACAAAAGATAAGGGTTGAAGAGCTGAAAAAGAAAGATCAAAAGGGCAAGAAGCCAGTTGATGAGAGAGATGTTCCAGTTCAAGCCAAGATTCAGTCTGGCAAGGGCATTGTCATCAAAGAGCCAGAGAAGCCTTAGTTTAGATTTTCTTAAGTTTATAACTTTGTAATCATTTATGTTAAAATCCATGTAAACTTTTGATTAAAGAAACCTTTGTAGTTGAAGCAAAACATGTTTAATGCTTGTTCTGTGTTAGCATTATTATTATTCTGAGATGCTTTGTTTTATATGTTTTGTTTAAGTATTTACCCTGTCATATATTGCTATTATACATCATAATGTGTATTTGTTATGTATGATGTATATCATTGACTAAGGGTTATGACTTCTCCAAATAGGGAGAGATTGTTGGGTACATTGGAAAATGTGTACCAGATTTGAAGAAGCCTCACCCTACTCAATGATATACATCAAGGTGTATTTGATGTGTTTTGAGTTTATATGTGCAGGTTAAGTAATTGCAGGAAATGCTAAAAAATTTCTAAGTCCATGTGTCGACACCTAGAGAAGCAGTGTCAATACTTATGAAGGCTTGTGTCGACACTGAAAAAAAGCTATGTCGACACTTAGAGTAAATTGTGTCGACACCAGGAAAGGCAGAGTCGACACCAGAAGAAATATGTCGACACTTAGAGGCAGTGTCGACACACTGTGAAGAATAGTTAACATAAATCGTGTCGACACTTAGAGGCAGAGTTGACACCCAGAGAAGCTAAGTCGACATCAGCTGTGTCGACACCAAAAGGCAGTGTCGACACACAGAAGTATTTGTCAACATCAACTGTGTCGACACAAAGGAGATGTGTCGACACACAGCAAGTTTCAACACAGTTAAAGTAAAGAAGTACTTGTGTCGACACAAAAGAGATGTGTCGACACACAGCAGAATTCAACTAAGTTTTAAAGAAGAAGTACTTGTGTCTATACACTCAATCAGTGTCGACACATTCAACAGAAGCAATGTCGAGAAGTTGTTACAATAACAGAAGGAGTTGTGTCGACACCACCAAGGCATGTGTCGACACTTAGTCCACTTGTGTCGACACTTAGTCTATTTGTGTCGACACATAATGAAGATCAGTCTCGACACTTTCAGACAGAGATAGTATTTTCAAGAAGTGACTGGATGACTTGACAACTGCCATTTCAACCGGTCTACCACAACTGTCAAAACTGTCAGAAGTTCGTTAGAATCCGGATCAGCCGGTTACCATGGAGAAAGACTATATAAAGGCTTTGTCCTTCAACAGAAAGTGATGATCAATCATTATAGAATACAGATCCAGAGAAAACTGTAAATCAGTCTTTTGAAGAAACTTCAAATTTACTTGGAGAGAGAGAACTCCAGTAATTGAAATCAAGAAAGAGACTTGTTTAATCAAATCTCTTAAGAAGCAGGTTCTGAACAAGACTGCAAAGAAGGATCCAGATTTAATTCTCCATCTTAAGAAGGAAGTTGCCAGCTGGTCTACTTCAAGAAGATCAACTTTTACTGAGTTCAGACTCAAGAAGCCTTGAAGAAAGCAAAAACAAAGTTGATATCAGAAATCAGTTCTATCAAGAACTGATCAAGAAGGTTTCCCTCTTCATTCTCTCAAACAGAGTGGTAACCTAAAACCCTTTATTATTATTTTTGTAGGATCCTAAGGGATCTGAGCTATAAGCCTATTTTATAAAGGCTGAGTGTAAGAGATTTAGATATCTGAGTGTAGGTCTTGTTGAAGACTGAGTGGTAGGGCTTTGTGCCTGAGTTGTAGGAGACTGTGTTCTCTGAGTATATGCCTTGGTGAAGGCTGAGGTAGGGCAGTTTGCCTGAGTTGTAGGAGTGGGGACACTCTGAGTTGTAGGAACCTGTTTGGGGTTCTGAGCTGTAAGATCTGAGGAGAAGTGCAGAAGTTAGGCCGAATCTAGTACACTGCTAGATAGGCGAAGGGGGAAAGTGGATGTACCCAGACCTTGGGGAACCACTATAAACAATGTGTGCACTCTGTGTATGATTGTTTCTGTGATTGCTGTACTGATAGCTGTAGAATATGCAATTGCTGCTTAAATTACAGAACAGATTGTCTGCCTTTAAAGTAAAAGAAAAATTATACCTATTCACCCCCCCTCTAGGTGGTTAGACACTAATTCTTTCACTATCAGTTTAGAAGCTATCATCCGTGTAACCCTTTACAACGAGCTCTTCCTCCCCGTCGAATACCAAGAATGTATCCTTAGTCCTTCTTAATTAATTTAGGATATTCTTGACAGTAATCCAGTAACTTTCATCGGGATCAGACTAATACCTGCTAATCTTGCTCAAAGCATAAGAGACATCGGGTCTAGTACATAACATTACATACATGATTGACCCAATTGCCGAAGCATATGTGATCAACTTTTTGCGGTCCTTATCTTCACAAGACTTAGGACACTGGTCCTTAGAGAGACTCACACCATGAGACATGGGCAAGAATCCTTTCTTGGACTCAAGCATGCTGAACTATTTCAACACCTTGTTAATGTACGTACTTTGGGTCAAACCCAGCAACTTCTTCGATCTAACTCTATAGATCTTAATACTGAGTATATAAGTCGCTTCCCCTAAGTCCTTCATCGAAAAATAGTCCCCTAGGTTGTTCTTAACAACTTGTAGGGTCGGTTTGTCATTCCTGATCAATAGTATGTCATCTACATACAAAATCAGGAAGACAACTATGCTCCCACTAATCCATTTGTAAACATATGGTTCATCCTCATTTTTGATAAAACCAAACTCTTTGATCTTTTCATCAAAATGAAGATTCCAACTTCGAGATGCCTATTTTAATCCATAAATGGATCTCTACAGCTTGCATATTTTAGGGGCTTCACCTAGAGATATAAAACCCTCAGGTTGTGTCATATACACTTTCTCAAGGTGGTTTCCATTAAGAAAAGTCATTTTGACATCCATCTGCCAGATATCGTAGTCATAATACGCAGCAATATCAAGCAGAATTATGATGGACTTAACCATGACAATAGGGGAAAAAGTATCATCATAGTCCATACCATGAATTTGCTTGAAATATTTAGCCACCAGTCGCCCTTTGAATGTCTGTACATTCTCATCCATGTCAGTCTTCTTCTTGAAGACCCACTTACAACCTATGGGTCTTACCCCTTCAAGTGGTTCCACCAAAGTCCATACTTAGTTTTCATACATGGAGTCCATTTCAAATTTCTTGGCCTCAAGCCACTTCTCGGAGTCCGGTCCACACATAGCCTCATGGTAGGTTGCAGGCTCATCACTATGATCCATAAGCAACACACTACCTATTTGAGATACGAGAAATCCATATCTCTCAGACTCAAACTTGGTCTACCAAATCTACATAGAACTTATGTTTCCTAAGCAGGTTCTCCAGCTACAGCTACTTGTAGTCCTGACTTAGGTCCCAATTCCGGTTCATTCACAGTTTGCGGTTCCTGAACTTCTTCAAGTTCTACCCTGGCTGTCTTTCTACTTAAGAACTCTTTATCAAGAAAGACACCAGTCCTTGCAAAAAACACTTTGCCCTCGGATGGTAGGTAGAAGTAGTACCATTTGGTTTCCCTAGGATACCCCACAAGATAACACTTATCTGATTTAGGTTCCCACTTATCAGGAATTTGACATCTTACGTATGCCTCACAGACTGAAACCTTAATGAACGATATACTGGGATGCTTCCCAGTCCATATCTCATATGATGTCTTTAGAATTGCTTTCGTTGGAGCACGGTTTAGTGTTAAAGCAGCAGTATCTAGAGCAAATCCCCAAAAGGAAATAGGCAGATCTGCATGACTCTTCATCGATCACACCATGTCTAACAAAGTACGATTTCTCCTCTCATACACACCATTATGTTGTGGTGTTCTAGGTGGAGTGAGATGTAATACAATACCACACTCTATCAGATGATCACAGAGCTCATGACTTAGGTATTCGCCACCTCGATCAGATCAGAGTGCTTTAACCTTCTTACCCAGCTGGTTTACTACTTTGTTTTTAAACTCTTTGAACTTTTCAAAGATTTCGGATTTGTAATTCATAAGATACACATATTTGTATCTACTGAAATCATCAGTAAACGTAACAAAGTAGAAAAAACCCACCTCTAGCGATAGAACTCATAGGTCCACATACATCACTATGTACTATACCCAAGAGATCATCAACCCTCTCATTGAAGCCAGTGAAAGGGACTTTAGTTATCTTGCCTAACAAACAAGATTCACATATCTCAAATGATTCATAATCAAATGAGTCCAACAATCCATCTTTATGGAGCTTGGATATACGATTCTCATTTATATGGCCCAAACGACAATGCCAAAGATACGTATGGTTCGAGTCATTTGTTCTTAGTCTTTTAGTATTTTCAATATTATAGATCAGATGGTCTAAGTTCAAAACATATAGACCATTAAACATTTGTGCCACACCATAACAAACATCATTCTTAAATATTGAACAACAATTGTTCTTAATAATAAAAGAAAAACCCACCATATCTAAACATGACATGGATATAATGTTTCAAGTTATGGAAGGAACAAAATAATTATTATCTAGTTCTATTACAAGCCCACTGGGCAAAGCAAGACGATAAACACCTACGGTAACAGCAGCAACTATTGCTCCATTGCCAATGCGCAGGTCCACCTCTCCTTTACTCAGCATTCTTCTTCTTCCCAGTTCCTGCACATTTATACAAATGTGAGAACCACATCCGGTATCCAATACCTAGGATGAAGGAGTAGCAAGGTTTATCTCTATAACATAAATACCTGAAGCGGAAGTCATACCTCCCCTCAGCTTTTGCAGGCCCTCCACATAAGAAGGACATTTCCTCCTCCACTGTCCAGCCTTGCCACAGTGGTGGCACTTTCCATCTTTCATTAAACCTTTCTTTTTCAGCGCTGAAGACTTGGGCTCTAGTCTAGACTTAGGTCCCACCTTCGTCTTCTTGAATCCCTTGTCCTTGCCCTTGCCTTTATGCACCATCAATATGGGGATAGTAGGCTTGACCTTCTTCATGTTTATCTCGGCAGTTCACAACATGCCTAGGAGCTCGGAAAGTGTCTTGTCTATTTCATTGATGTTATAGTTTAAGACAAACTGCTCATAACTGTCCGGCAATGATTGCACGATCAGGTCTATATCCAACTCTTGGCCCAGAGGGAACCCTAATCTTTCAAGGTTCTCGATATACCCAATCATCTTGAGTACGTGAGTCCCAACTAGGTCCCGAGCTCCCATCTTACACTAGAACAACGCCTTAGTGATGTCGAATCTCTCTTGATGAGCTTGCCCTTAAAATATTTTCTTGAGATGCTCGTCAATTTCCTTGCAACCCATGCTCTCGTGTTGCTTTTGGAGCTCAGAGTTCACGGTCGCAAGCATGAGACACTTGACGTCTAAGGAGTCGTCAAGATACTTCTTTAACACCCATGATTTTTCGGTATTTATTTTCATTCCTGTAGTGGCATAATTTTGACGTCAGGGCATTATTTTAACGCATGTTTGGCTTGTGTCGTGGTTAGAGCGTTGTTTTGTTCTTTGAGTTTTCTATGTGGCTGGGTTTAGCCTGCTTGCAAGTTTCCCTTGCAAGCCGGGTATGTTTTGGTGACTCGGTGGAGCTTTTTTCGGAATGCTTGTGTTTTGGCTTCAGGAGGTGTTTGCCCAAGTTTTTGTTTGTCGAATTTGAGTTTCTACATCGCCGTTGGATTCGTAGAGTCAGTATTTAGCTACGGTGCAAATTTCATAGAATTCAGAGTTTGTTATGGATTTTGGATCGTTTTAGGATTTAATGTAATGAAATATTGAATTGTAATGAATTAATTATTAATATTATTATATATATATATATATATATATATATATATATAGGTAATAACGAAAACCTAAGGACATTATTCATCTTCTTCCCTACCCGACAACATTTTTCGTTTCGCGAAAGAAGGAGGCGTGCGGCGGGCGGAGCTTTAGGCCTGCGAGATTGGGTGATTTATTGGTCGGTTTCGGCGTTTGAGTAGAGATTTGGAAAGCTTTCGGCGAGGGGCTTCGTGATCGTGGTAAGATCTTCCCGTTTTCCCGATTTTTGTATGTTAGGGTTTGAGATTTTGACCTCCTTTCTCCTCCAAAAGTTTCAGGAAACGTTGCTTAGGGCTTTTCTATGGCCGATCCTTGAAGCGGCGCGAGTGGGCAGCATTTCTCCAAAGTTTTGAGGCAAGTGGATCTCTCTCCCTTGCTTGTTCATTTTTACTTGACCTCTCTTCTCGTTCCTTCCTCCCCTAGAGTTTAGGAGTAGTATAGGAAGCATGAAAATATCCCTCTAGGTTAGGTCTAGACTTTTGGCCAAACCATATAGTTTAGGAAGAAATCGGGATAAGTAAAAAATTCGGTGATTATCATGTAGTGATTCGTCGAGTATCGTCGAATTTAGATAAGGAATTTTCGCAGAGTAAAAGGTTTGTAGCCTAAGTAGAATTCGGCGGGTATCAGGTTGGAATTTAGCGAGTATCACAGAATTTAGGTTAAGTCATTTTCGACGAGTATCATAAGTTAGCGCTAGAAGTTCGACGAATATCGCTGATCATTCGTCGAGCATTGGTCCATTCGTCGAACGGAGTTCGACGAATATCGCTGTTCATTATTCGAGCGTCGAGCGGAGGTCGATGAATTTCATTACCCATTCGTCGAACGGAGTTCGACGAATATCGCTGACTGTCGAGCAGAGTTAGATGGATATCGTTACACATTCGTCGAATGGAGTTCGACGATTATCACTGTCCATTTGCCGAGCGTCGAACGGAGTTCGATGAATATTGCCGGTTGTCGTAAGGAAAATCTGCCGAATTTGTTGGGACTTAGAATTTGTCTCCGTTTTTGTCCAATTTTGGCGGGTTTAGTCCTTAGCATGGTTTCAGGACTGGTTTTAGTTTATCTTGAGGTTTGATCTTGGGATTTGGGTAGGTTTTGATGTTTCTTCGACTATGGAGGTTGGTAGTGGATAAAGGACCACCAATTGGATGTCAGTTGTGGATCGTTGCACTTGGCGGATGTTTGGTCTCTATTTTTTGAGGACTGGTAGTTGGGTTTGGACAAGTGGCCACCACCGCAGGGCCTCTGTTTTTTGAGACATTTGAGCATGGGAGCCTGGTTTGGGACAATTGGTCACCAACTCCGCCCGATTGATTTTGCCAAGTGTTAATGATTCACGTATTATTCGAGCTGTTTATGCTTAGTTTGCCTCTTAGATCAGTCTATGCTTTTTATGCAAATTCTTGTAGATACTATTGAAGCATGGTTTTGTTTTGCACTTGGTGCAATTACTTGATTGACTCATTTACTACTCATTTTATTGTACTTATAATTATTTGGTTATGCAGCTGTGATCTTCAGCATTTTGTACTCGGGTTTGGTAGACCCATCTCTTACCTTGCACTTTTACCTGATTATTTTCCTTTGCTACTTGTATTTTTTTGCTGAGGTGTTCTTCTTTTGAATGCCTCAGGTTCAGGGCAGTAGCCGGTTGAGCGGCTAAGATTGGGAGCTTGCTCGTGGACTGCTTGTTGCAGGAGTTTTCCTCACCCTTGTGAGGTATTTTCTTAGGCTATTTTCTTTAGTACTGATATGCATGCTCACCAGTGGATTCATGTCAGGTTGTTGGTGCCCACTGGTGGTTTTCTTTTGAAATGCTGAGTACTTTGCTAAGCTGCTGTGTTGCCTGTTTTCTGTGGCTGTTTGTAATTGCTCTCTAGGAAGGTTTTATGTTAGGTTGCATGTTAGATATTTTTAACTTATAAAACTTTACTAATAGTATATCATACATGCCATCTCTTTCAAAACTAAGTCACTACTTTTAATTAACGTAAAGACATTTCCTATACTTATTATAAATCTAGAGTCTTGCATAACATAAGTTGTCTTTCAGGGACGTTTATACTCATATAGGATGTTAAAAATCAATTTAAACAAAGTATTTTCCACGACGTATAACTATATTTTTAATCGTGGACTAGTTGATCCACTAAGCTGAGGGATACGACTAACTGCTTAACCAAAACTAGAGTTTTCTTAAATAACTAATAAATCTTTCAAAAAGTGTTTAGATGTGGTCTCACATGAATGTTTGCAGTTATCCCCTGCCGACGTGACATCACAACGCGTGTTTTCTCCTTACTTTAATATATCCTTTTATGCGGAGAAAATGCGGGTTTTGACAGTTGGTATCAGAGGGAGGTTGTTTGACAATTGGCCGAGCAACCTTCTCTTGTTAGTGTTATTTGTCTAGTGACATTTCATACACACACTGATGTGTCATCAGTACATCTTGGCTGAAGCATGAATACTACACTCATAGCATGATAAGAAGTATACGAGGCATATTATGCAGTATGAGATACATAATATGTGTTTGTATATGGATCCACCATAGGTGGCAATATGTGGCGGTTATGTAGTATGAAATGCATAACCATCATCATATGGGTGCCCATTAGCACGTTTTCTTTTTTCCATTACATGCGATGTTATGTAGTATGGGATGCATAACATTTCATGTGTACACCACTCATAACATCCATTAAGGTCTTTTTAGATTGCATAGCATAACATGCATGACATAACATTGCATCTGCACACATGCCAAGCTAAAGATTTACATGATGACACATGTACACACATGATTTTGAGTAAAAAAGAATAAGAAATTCATGCATTCATGGTTTAGGCGCATGCGTCAGTAGGTTGACAGCTTATCATCGTAAGTTTAGGCGTGACATCATGATTAAAAATCCTAGAGCAAGTTAGCAGCTTTAGCAGGTACTTAAGCATGTTTTGTCTGGACTATGTTGTTTGGTGCTAGTTGTTGGACAAGGTTTTGATTAGATGTTCGCTATCAGTTTAGATGGCACCTAAGCATGTAGCGACTAGGTCGACTCCCTAGTCAGATGGCAAGTCTTCTGGTGCGTAGAGCGAAGCGATGATTGAAAGTCTGCGACAGAGTAATGAGACTTTGTCCAGACAGATGGTGGAGATGCAGACACAGATCCAAGAATTTTTATCAGTTGTGTCAGGAGAGTTGCCGCGAGTGCAGGACCCGGCTGTGGGTCACGCTGTTCCTGTTACCCCTACTCCTCTGGCGCCACCGGTGTTGTTGCCACCAAAGATGACGTTTATTTCGCACTTTCAGAGACTGGGACCCCTACTTATGATGGTAGGACAGACTTTATGGCCATAGATGATTGGATAATTGCCATCGAGGAGATGTTAGCTTACTCGGGAATTTTAGCGGACCAGAGGGTGATGGTTGTCGTTGTATGGAGACCGGGCGGTCTGGCGGTCTGATTCTGGCAGTTTAGAGACAGGGCGGTCTGTCGGTTTCTCTCCTGTGGTTTGGTGGCTAGACTATTGTTGTGGTTATCCGGGCGGTCTGACGGTTGGTCTCAGGCGGCTTAGAGACCGGGTGGGTTGGCGGTCTCCTATAGCGGCTTGTTCTCTCTTTCTTGTGGTAGCCAGGCGGTTAGCCTACTCATCTAACCGCGTGGCCTGTTCGGCTTGTTTTATGTTAAACCGCTTACACCTGTAATTGTTTACTCCCATATTGCTTAGTTGTATTCCCTCTCATCTCCTCCATTCTATAAAAGGGATGCTATACCTTTGTAATAGATACCTTTTTTGGATAATAAAATTTTTGTTACTCCAATTTTTTGGTCTCTTGTTTTCTATTCACACATGGTATCAGAGCCCTCGATTGTTTCCTCCTGATTCTGTGAGCTTCCTCTATCCGCGCGACCTGTCCGCGCGGCTTGCTCCTTCTTCTCATGACATATTTGCGACTTGTTTCTTCTGCCTGTTGCGCCCTATTTGCGCGGTTTCTGCCTCCTCTTTGTCGCTGCCCTTTGTGTGCGTGGCCTATCTCTTCTTTTTCTCCACGACCTGTTTTCACGGTTGCTTTGCCTCTTCTCTCCCCGCGATCTCCTTTTTTCGTACGGCTAGTTTCTGCTCGTGCGGTCTCTGCTCTGTTCGAACGACCTGTTTGCCTTTCTCGTGAACTCCTCCCAGTTCGCATGGTCTTCTCTCTCTCCTGTTCGCGCGGCCTTCTCTCTAGCCGTGCGACTGCTTTCCCTCTGATTTGCTCTACTTCTTGGCTATGGCCTTCCTAGCTGCAGGTCCTACTTGCCGGTCGCCTGGCTTGGTGTTTCTGCCCTTATCGTGGCAACCTTCTTTCTCTTCGCATCTTGCCATTCTCGCGTGGTCTCCTGTTTGATCGCGCAGTCTCTATTCTATGGCCTCCACCTCCTCCACACAGTCCGCCTCGGTGGTCACATCTTTCGGTAGTGCCCACATTGTTACTCATGGCAGATGGTTGATCGACTATGGTGCTACCAATCATATGACAAAAAATCCTCAGTGTTTTTCTCTTCTAGAAACACATGATCGGTTGCCCCCTGTCTTTGTTGCGGACGGCTCTTCCTCACCGGTCAAAGGATGGGAGTGGTTCAAGTCACTCCGTCTCTTCGCCTGGCAGATACCCTCTATGTGCCCAAGTTCCCTTGTAATTTATTATCGGTTACTTCTCTATGCAAGTAAGTACGATGTTCCATCACATTCACTCCTACTTCTTGTTCTTTTCATGATCTGGACTCCCAACGGACGATTGCTACTGGGATTGAGAGCGGCGACCTCTACTTCCTCGATAACATTTCTGCTCTATCTGCCTTCTCCTCCTCCTCCTCTACAAATCTTCTCAAATGGCATCTTCGTCTTGGTCATTGTTGGGTACATTGGTTTGAATGTACCTAATTTGAAGAAGCCTCACCCTACTCAATGATATACATCAAAATGTATTTGATGTATTTTGAGTTGCCTTGTGCAGGTTAAGTATTTGCAGGGAAAGATGAAAAGTTTCTAAGTCCATGTGTCGACACCCAGAAGGAAAGTGTCGGCACTTAAAAAGACTTGTGTCGACACCCAGACAAGCAGTGTCGACACTTGGAGTACTTGTGTCGACACTAGGGATGCAGAGTCGACACCCAGACAGAAAGTGTCGACACATACAGTTTGTGTCGACACTCAATGAAGAGAAGTCCAGTGAAGCTGTGTCGACACTTAGAAGCAGTGTCGACACCTAGAGGAACTATGTCTACACCAGAATGTGTCGACACTTGGAGGCTGTGTCGACACTCAGCAAATTTCAGCAGAGTCTAAGTATAAGTGTCGACATAATGAGGAATGTGTCGACACACAGCAGAAGACTCAGCACTTGAATAAAGTGTCGACACAAGAAAGAATGTGTCGACACTCAGCAGAAGACTCAATACATGAAGAAAGTGTCGACACTAGGAGGCTGTGTCGACACTTAGCAAAGTTCAACAAAATTCTAAGTACAAGTGTCGACACAAAGGAGATGTGTCGACACTCAGCCAAAGTCTCAACAAAAGAAAGAATGTGTCGACACAAGGAGCTGTGTCGACACTCAGCAAGTATCAACACAGAAGACATGTGTCGACACCAAGAAGATGTGTCGACACTGAACAAGTTCAACACAAGAAGATGTGTCGACACAAAGGAGTTGTGTCGACACTTACAAGAATTCAACTAAGTACTGAAGAACAAGAAGTTGTGTCGACACACAATATCAGTGTCGACACATGATGAAGAAGCTGTGTCGAGAAGTGAATTCGACAACACAAGGAGTTGTGTCGACACCTTGAAGGCTAGTGTCGACACTTGGTCTACTTGTGTCGATACTTGTTTATAAGTGTCGACACTTAAAGACAGACTGTCTCGACACTTTCAGACAGTTACAAATATTTCAAGAACTGACTGGATGACATGACAGCTGCCATTCCAGCCGGTCTACTGCAACTGTCAGAGTTATCAGAAAACTATTAGGAACCGGATCAGCTGGTCACCATGAAGAAGGCCTATATATAGTCTTATACTGTCAACAGAAAGACATGATCAATAGATTGAGATTAACAACAAGAGATCAACAATCAAAGAAGAAGATCTAGCTATTCATTCATTGAAGAATCAAGTGAAGATCTAAGAAGTTGGAGAGAGAGAGCTCCTTCTAAGAAGACAGCCGTTGGAACCAGGCTGTGAAGAAGGGTTCAGACCTAGTTCTGAATCTTAAGTTGCAGTGATTGAAGATCAGCAGCAGAGAATCAATCCTATTGTGTTCTACATTCAAGAAGCTTTGAAGAAAGCCAAGTGAGGTTGATCTCAGCAGAGTTCTTCCAAGAACTCATCAAGAACCTGTCAACTCATCTCTCTTTTTCTGAGTTGTAGGTATATACTTTTATTCTAAATTTCTTGTAGTATCCTTAGGGATCTGAGTTGTAAGCCTGTAATTATAAAGGCTGAGTGGTAGGGCCTTTGTGCCTGAGTGTAGGAGATCTATTTCTCTGAGTGTAGGCCTGTTGTGGCTGAGTGTAGGCCTTGTGGCTGAGTGTAGGCCTTGTTGAAGGCTGAGTGTAGGTCTTTGGAGAAGACTGAGTTGTAGGGCCTTGGGCCTGAGCTGTAGGAACCTGTTTGGGGTTCTGAGTGTAAGATCTGAGGATCTGAGATAGTGGAGGAGTTTGACCGAATCTAGTACACTACTAGATAGGCGAAGGGGGAAAGTGGATGTACCCAAATCTTGGGGAACCACTATAAATCTGTGTGTTCACTGTGTGCATGTTTGATTCTGTGATTGCTAAGTGATTGCTGTAAAGAAGTAGTTGTAACTCTGTGATATAATCTGCAATCTGCCTAAAAAGTTTAAAAAAAGATTTAGTCACCTATTCACCCCCGCCTTTAGGTGATTAGGTACAATTTCTTTCAAGTGGTATCAGAGGGAGGTTACTCAAAAAGGACTTAACTGTCTGAGTAGATCCTGTTTGCAGATTCAGTATAAGTAAAGTGCAGAATCAAGAAAATCAAGAAACATGGGTTCAATAGAGAATCATAAGGAACTTGGATCCATGAAGTTGCCCATTTGCAGAAAATGGATTTTTGGCATCTAGAAAGAAAGGGTGAGACTGTTTATGGAAGCCTCAGACCCTAGAATATATATCACAGTTAAAGAAGGGCCATATGTGCCTATGAAGGTATCAATCTTAGATGCAAATCAGAGAACACCTAAAGACTTTTTTGAAATGACAAAAGATGAGAATATTCTGGCCACCATGGACAAGAGGGCTCAGAATATCATTGTGAGTGCCATAGATGATGCTACATTTCAGAACTTAATACACTGTAAGACATCAAAGGAGATGTGGGATACTCTTATAGTGTACATGGAGGGTTCAGAAGAAGTGAGACAGGACAGAAAGTCTTTGTTAAACCAAGAATATGAAAGTTTCAGGCAAGGTAGGTCTGATAGCATAACAGAATGCTATAAGAAATTTTATAGGATTGTCAATGAGCTAATGTCCTATGGAAGAGAATTCAGCAATTGTGAGCTGAATGATAAGTTCTTGAGGTCCCTAACAAAGGATTGAGACACCAAGATCTGTGCCATAAGGGAAATTGCCAAGTTAGCAGACATCCCTCCTCCAACTTTGTTTGAAAAACTGCTATCCTATGAAATGCAGTTGATGGTAAGGAAGGAGGAGGAGAAGACTACAAGAAGTGAGCACAAAGAAAGAGCAGTGGCATTCAAAACAGAAGCCACCAAGAAATACAAAAGTAAGTCTCCATCTCCACCTCCAAAGGTTGCTGAGACTGAGTCAGATGAATCAGAAAGCAGGAATTCTGAGAGCTGTGAGAGTGATAAGGACTTTGCAGCTTTCACAAGACACTTTCAGAAGTTCCTAAAGAAGAAACAGTGGAGGACTAAGCCATCCACAACACAGAGGTTATCAAAGAATGGCAGAAGAAAGCCCAAGTCAAATAGAACTTCATCTTCAAGGATAGTTTGTTATTGTTGTAACAAATAAGAACATGTTATTGCTGACTGTCCAGAGAAAAGGAAAGAGTCTAATGATAAGAAGAAGACTCAATTCAAGGGCAAGAAGGAAAGGTCCTTTGTTGCCAAGAAGGACAAAGGCCTGTCAGACATGTCTTCTTCAGAAACTGAGTCAGAAGCTGAAGCTTACATAAGACTGTTTGCTGGAGAAGAGGAAGAGGAGTTCATCCAGTTAATGAACTCTATATATGAGCAAGAGGACACTCAGTGCCAAGGACTGATGGCCTTAACAGAAGGTGACAAAATCCAGGATCAGCCTGGACCTAGTAAGGTACAAAATTGTTCTTTAAGTTCAATTTCTAGTGATAGTTCAGATTCAGTTACATCAGTATCAAGTGATGCTAGTGGATCTGAATCTGAAGGGGATGTTCATCAGTTGATTGATGAATATAGAATTCTGTTGCAAGCATTTAAGAAAAGCAAAACCTTGGCTAAGAGTCAGGCTAAGGAGATTGCAAGTCTTAAAGATGCTGTAACTGATTTTGAGAAGCTGATTGATCAAAAGTTGAATGAAATAGCCAGACTGAAAAACATAACTGTTATTCAGATGGGGGCTATAACATTTAAGAATGATCAAATCAGAAATCTGGAGATTAGTCTTCAGAAGGAGAGAGACATTGTTGCAAGGTTTTCTAAACCAAAGTCTGTTCTACCCTTGATAGATGAATTTGTTCATCAAAAAGGTAAAACTGGATTAGGGTTTACTAAACCTGCTAGGACTGTTCAGTCCAAGTCTAAGGGCAAAGCCCCAGTACTCAACAAGCCTGCTGTAGATAGAACAGCTAGGGTTGTACCTAAGCAAAGATACAATAGATTTGAGTGCTGGTGCTGTGGCAAGGTAGGCCACTTTGCCATAGACTGTTGGCATAATTCTAATGCCAAGGTGAGTAGCAAACTGCCTGTTGGAAGATCTGCAGGTAGATTTGTTAAGAGGCAAACTAACCAGCACCAAGGACCCATGAATTCTTTGGGTTCTAAGGTCAACTGATCTGTTTTGCAGGTGAGTCCAAGTGGCCATGCCCCAATATGGTACTTGGACAGTGGATGTTCCAGGCACATGACTGGAACTAGGGGATTGCTAAAGGACTACACACCAATCAAGGATGGTCCTAAAGTCACCTTTGGTGGTTCTGAAAAAGGAATCATCAAGGGTTTTGGTAACATTTCTAGCACCCATATTACAATTACTCAAGTGGCTTATGTTAAATGTTTGAAACATAACCTTATTAGTATAAGTCAATTGAGTGATTTAGGATATGACATCTCATTTGTCAACGATGGTTGTCATATCAAGAGGTCAAATGATCAAGAGATTATTTTGACAGGTTATAGAAAGAGAAATGTCTATTGCCTAGACATTATGTGTGAGACCAATGGTTCTCTAGTGTGTCTTGTAGCTGATGAGAAAGTCTCTCATTGTGTCAAATGGCACAAGAGGCTAGCCCATCTTAACTACAAGACAATTGGCCAACTCTATAGCAAAGAGTTAGTGAGGAATGGTCCTCAGGTTAAGTGTATTAAAGATGGAATATGTTCAGCTTGTCAAAAGGGCAAGCAGACTAGATCCACCTTTAATAGTATTGAAAACAAAGATGCTGTGAGGTGCTTATACCTTTTGCATATGGATCTCTTTGGTCCTATGCCAGTTCACAGCCTAGGTAGGAAGGTCTACATATTTGTGGTTGTAGATGACTACTCAAGGTTTTCCTGGGTGTTCTTCCTTAGACAGAAGTCTGAAACACCTAGTATCTTCTATAGCTTTGTCAAACAAATTCAGAATGAGTTAGACAGTACAGTGGTCAAAATAAGAAGTGACCATGGTACTGAATTCCAATCTGATAGTATGACAAAACTATGTGAAGAATTTGGGATATTTCAGGAATTTTCTTCACCAAGAACACCTCAGAAAAATGGCATTGCTGAGAGGAAAAATAGAACCTTGATTGAGGCAGGTAGGACCCTATTAAGTGATACATCTCTCCCAGAATATTTCTGGGCTGAGGCAGTTAATACTGCATGCCATGTAATTAATAGGGCTACCATTACTAAGAGCCATAATAAGACCCCCTATGAGATTGTGAAAGTCAGAAAACCAAATCTATCCTATTTCAGGATCTTTGGTTATAAGTGCTTTATACTTAACAATGGAAAGTCTTACTTGACTAAGTTTGCTGCCAAATCCCAAGAGGGGATCTTTGTTGGGTACAGCAACAATAGTAAGGCTTATAGAGTCTACAACTTGACTACTCCAGTTGTAGAAGAGTCAGTACATGTAGTATTTGATGAAGCTAGACTTATTAACAATGAGTTGTCTAGAAGTATTTGCAGCTCCATAGGTGTGACTAAGAAGATGGACAAGCTCACTATTGAAGAAGGATCTACTGCAAGTCAGCATGTAGATGATAGTGGCTGTTGTTCAGGGGGAGTACTACATGTACCTAATGCAGAAGAAGACCAAGGAGTGCAGCAAGTTGAAGAAGCTGAAGGAGTTCAACCTGAAGTCAGGCTGCCTCCAGCTAATAGACATCTAAGAGATCATCCAGCAGATCAAATCATTGGTGATCTAAGACAAGGGGTACAAACAAGGAGCAGAAATCTAAATGCAGTACTCTACTCCAGTTTTTTATCCCAAGTAGAGCCAAAGAAGTTTGAAGAAGCCATCCTAGACCCTCATTGGATTGAGGCAATGCAAGAGGAGCTGAATCAGTTCAAGAGATGCAAAGTCTGGGAGCTTGTTGCTAAACCAAAAGACCACAACATAATTGGAACCAAGTGGATCTTTAGGAACAAGATGGATGAACATGGAGTGATTATTAAGAACAAAGCAAGACTGGTTGCTAAGGGATATAGACAGGAAGAAGGTATTGACTTTGATCAAACCTTTGCTCCAGTAGCCAGACTGGAGGCAATAAGGATGTTCTTGGCCTATGCAACCTATCAAGGTTTTAAAGTATACCAAATGGATGTTAAGTGAGCCTTTCTGAATGGTAATCTGAAGGAAGAGGTCTATGTGGAACAGCCATCAGGTTTTGTTGATTCAACTCAACCTAATTATGTCTATAGACTTAGGAAGGCTTTGTATGGGTTAAAACAAGCCCCTAGGGCTTGGTATGAAATCCTGTCTAGTTTCCTCATTGAGAATAAATTCACAAGGGGGAAAATAGACAAGACTCTATTCCTTAGGGAATCCAGAGGCAAGATCATACTAGTCCAAATATATGTAGATGACATCATATTTGGGTCTACTGAAAGTAGTCTTTGCAAAAGTTTGCAAAACTTATGCAAGGATAATTTGAGATGAGCAGTATGGGGGAACTTAAGTTCTTCTTGGGTCTCCAAGTTAGACCGACTGAGAATGGTTTATCCATATGCCAGTCTAAGTTCACCCTAGAACTGATAAGGAAGTATGGTATGGATTCATCCAGTACCATGAAAACTCCTATGGGGTCAAGTATGTCTCTTAGCAAAGATGATGTAGGGAAACCTGTAGATGAGACTTTGTATAGAGGGATAGTTGGCTCCCTTCTATATTTTACTGCAAGTAGGCCCGATATCATGTATGCTACATGTGTCTGTGCTAGGTACCAAGCATGCCCTAAAGAGTCTCATTTGACAGCAGTCAAAATAATACTGAGATATCTTAAGGGCACTCCTTATCTAGGCCTTTGGTACCCTAGGAATGGAGACTTTGAACTGACAGGTTATTCAGATGCAGATTTTGCAGGCTGCAAGGAAGATAGAAAAAGTACAACTGGAACCTGTCAATTCCTAGGTGGAAGACTGATATCATGGAGTAGCAAGAAGCAAACAAGTGTGGCTATCTCCACAGCAGAATCAGAGTATGTGGCTGCAGGAAGTAGCTGTGCTCAACTTCTATGGATACAACATCAGCTTGAGGATTATGGTATTCAAGTAAGTAGAACACCACTGTTTTGTGATTCTACTAGTGCTATATCTATTGCAAACAATCCTGCTTCCCATAGTAGAACTATACACATTGAAATAAAATATCATTTTCTAAGGGAACATGTAGAAAAAGAAGATATTTCACTGGAGTATGTTAATACAGATAATCAACTAGCTGACATGTATACTAAGCCACTAGAAGAAACCAAATTCAATAGGTTTAAAATTGAATTAGGTATGATAAACTTAGAATAAGTTTATAGAAATGGCTAAGTAAAATAGTGTCGACACACAGAGTTGTCTGTGTCGAGACAGAGAATTGGTGTCGACACTTCAGAGAAAAGGTGTCGACACATCTAGGAAGTTGGTGTCGACACTTCAAAGAATTAGTGTCGACACATGCCGTGTAGGTGTCGACACATCCAAGGTGGTGTCGACACTTAAGATTTACACAGAATTAAGCAAGTAAAGTCTCGACTAAGTGTCGAGTTAAGTGGTGTCGACACATAAACAAGTGTCGACACATATCTTCTGTCGACTATACTTGTGTCGACACATAGTTGTCGAGACATTATAAGTCTGTGTCGACACTTTTCAACAGTGTCGACACAATTTGAGTTTGTTGACGCATCCTTTCATCTTCAATCCTAGAAAGGTATAAATAGGGTTTCAACATTGTCTGTCGACACGCTCACCAAAGTTTCGAGATCAAACTTGTGTGTCGACACCTCTCTTCTCTCAATTCAAATTCTTCAAACACTAATGGCGCCCAAGCTCGAAGAGAACGTGAACGAAGGATATGAACTAGTGCGGCATGCGTTTGATGATGCAGAACCAGAGATCAAGGATGTGGTAACCCTAGTTGCAAACTCAGGGTTAGATTTTCTTGTTTCAGAGCCAACCAAGATATGTAAGAAAGAAGTTCTGGAATTTCTGAATGGAGCAACCCTAGACGAATCTGGACTCAAGATAAAGTCAAGGGTTCATGGAGAAAAGATGAAGGTCTCATCTAAGAGTTTGAGAAAGGTACTAAACCTACCAAGGACTAAGGAAGAAGATGAAGTTTCTGCTTCTAAGACCAGAGAAGCTTTAACATGGTGTGGACTGGATTCCAAGATGAAAATTGGATCAGTATTCAACAGAAAGGGAATGAACAGCCAAGGAAAATTTCTCTCTGAAATAGTTGAAAAAGTGATCCTGTGCAAGTCTGGAGGACATGACAGGATTTCAGCATATATGTTCAGTCTTATGACAAGGTTAATCTTCCAACTAAACACTGATTGGTCTGGAGTTGTGTTTGAGAAGATTAAGGAGAGCCTGAAGAAACCCAATTTGGGTAGGATACTAAGTATTTACTTGGCTGGTAGTATACCAGAAGTAATGAGCCAAGCTGCAGGATCAAAGATCAATCACATGAGAAAGATGGACATGAGAATCTTCACAAGATGGGATAGGGTCTTGACCAAGGAATTGCCAACACCTGAGAAGGAAACCCCACTAAAGAAAAAGAAGAAGACAGCCCCTGTGGCTCAATATTCCTCTAGTAGCTCTGAAGAGCATGTTGTCTTTACACCAGATGATGAACAAGAAACTGGAACTGTTGGAAAGTCTCCAGATAGACAAGAAGCTGCAGACAGGCATTGGGAGCTACCACAGGCTAGCCCTCTTCACCAGGATTCTATCCAGGGGGAGTCTCTACTGGTTGAAGAGCCAACTCCTCTAGAAAGTGAAAGAGCTACAAAAACTATTCTTGAGGTAATCACTGAAATCAATCAATTAGATTTCCTTATTGAGAGTGAAGTTATAACTGACAAGTTATCTGATGTTAATCAGCAACCTCAGATTCATAGTCAACCCCAAGATGTTGTCATGGAAGACACATCTGTTGCAGATCAAGTAGTGTCTGATCAAGTAGTTGATGAGATCAGAAATTCTCCACCCCATCCTCCACAAGAATTCACCCTAGAAGAGCTATTCCCTGACCTACTCCCAACAGACTTTGAGAAAGAAAGTGCAGCTGCTGAGGGGGAGAATGCTCATGTTGAGGGGGAGCAAGTAGTTACTGTTGAGGAAACTACACGAAAGGAACCTGAAGTACAGAAGGAGTTACCTCCAAGCCCTAAGGACAGGGTGGATATTGCAAGAACATCTGCTTCTGAGGATGAGGAGGCTGCCAGAGCCAAAAAGAGGAAATTCCAAGTATTTAAGAGAAGAAGCCAAAATTATAAGAAAGCTCTGCAAACCATTGCACCACAACCTACACCACAGCCAGCACCATCTGTAGATTACAGTTCTCTGATGGTTGCAATGCAAAAAAAGCTTGATGAGCAAAGGAAAGCAATAGAAACATATATGGATGATGGACATAAGTCTTTATAATTTGATCTGGCCCAAGACATTAAGTCTATTAGATTTGAGATGAATCTAAATAAGAAGGAGATGACTGACTGCTTCCACAAGGGAGGGAATGCAGTAGTCTATCTAGCTACTCATCAGGAGAAAATCAAAGCTCAAGTGGATGACATTGCACTGAAGCAAGGATATGTTCTGGAGAATCAAATAAGGATGGATGATAATTTAACAGCTTCCCACAATGCCATTGTAACTGAATTAAAGAATATAGCAACTGCCCAGAGTGCGGCCCTGACCACTGCCAAAGAAGACTTTGACAAAGCACTGCAAGAGAGCCTAACTGCTGTCACTTCTGCAATTCAAGATTCTCAGAAGCTGATCACTGAAAAACTCCAAAGGTTGAAACCTTACTTTAAGGATGGAGTAAACTATTTGGATGCCCAAATAAGGTTTCAGAAAGATGATCTAAGGGATCACATGGAAAGAGAAGTCATAAAGGGGGAGAGGGTGTTAGTCAAAGCAGGCTCTGATCATGCAAAATGGATTTCCAATTCCATCAGAGCCACTCTTGGTTATCCTCCTTTATGTGATGATGACAATGTAGCAGAGTTTGGGATTAATCCTGCTTATCTTGGAGGGGAGCAAGCTGAAGTGGCTCAAGTTATTTACCCTCCACCAGACTTTGATATGGTACAAGCAGATATACAGTCCATGTATAGCCCACCTGAGGGAAAGCAAAATGTCATCATAGAGAAAGTGGTTCAGCCTGTGTCGACACAAGGAGCTGTGTCGACACTCAGCAAGTATCAACACAGAAGACATGTGTCGACACCAAGAAGATGTGTCGACACTGAACAAGTTCAACACAAGAAGATGTGTCGACACAAAGGAGTTGTGTCGACACTTACAAGAATTCAACTAAGTACTGAAGAACAAGAAGTTGTGTCGACACACAATATCAGTGTCGACACATGATGAAGAAGCTGTGTCGAGAAGTGAATTCTACAACACAAGGAGTTGTGTCGACACCTTGAAGGCTAGTGTCGACACTTAGTCTACTTGTGTCGACACTTGTTTATAAGTGTCGACACTTAAAGACAGACTGTCTCGACACTTTCAGACAGTTAAAAATATTTCAAGAACTGACTGGATGACATGACAGCTGCCATTCCAGCCGATCTACTGCAACTGTCGGAGTTGTCAGAAAACTGTTAGGAACCAGATCAGCCGGTCACCATGAAGAAGGCCTATATATAGGCTTATACTGTCAACAAAAAGACATGATCAATAAATTGAGATTAACAACAAGAGATCAACAATCAAAGAAGAAGATCTAGCTATTCATTGAAGAATCAAGTGAAGATCTAAGAAGTTGGAGAGAGAGAGCTCCTTCCAAAAAGACAGCCGTTGGAACCAGGCTGTGAATAAGGGTTCAGACCTAGTTCTGAATCTTAAGTTGCAATGACTGAAGATCAGCTGCAGAGAATCAATCCTATTGTATTCTACATTCAAGAAGCTTTGAAGAAAGCCAAGTGAGGTTGATCTCAGCAGAGTTCTTCCAAGAACTCATCAAGAACCTGTCAACTCATCTCTCTTTTTCTGAGTTGTAGGTATATACTTTGTATTCTAAATTTCTTGTTGGATCCTTAGGGATCTGAGTTGTGAGCCTGTAATTATAAAGGCTGAGTGGTAGGGTCTGTGTGCCTGAGTGTAAGAGATCTATTTCTCTGAGTGTAGGCCTGTTGTGGCTGAGTGTAGGCCTTGTGGCTGAGTGTAGGCCTTGTTGAAGGCTGAGTGTAGGTCTTTGGAGAAGACTGAGTTGTAGGGCCTTGGGCCTGAGCTGTAGGAACCTGTTTGGGGTTCTGAGTGTAAGATCTGAGGATCTGAGATAGTGGAGGAGTTTGGCCGAATCTAGTACACTACTAGATAGGCGAAGGGGGAAAGTGGATGTACCCAAATCTTGGGGAACCACTATAAATCTGTGTGTTCACTGTGTGCATGTTTGATTCTGTGATTGCTAAGTGATTGCTGTAAAGAAGTAGTTGTAACTCTGTGATATAATCTGCAATCTGCCTAAAAAGTTTAAAAAAAGATTTAGTCACCTATTCACCCCCGCCTTTAGGTGATTAGGTACAATTTCTTTCAAGTGGTATCAGAGGGAGGTTACTCAAAAAGGACTTAACTGTCTGAGTAGATCCTGTTGGCAGATTTAGTATAAGTAAAGTGCAGAATCAAGAAAATCAAGAAACATGGGTTCAACAGAGAATCATAAGTAACTTGGATCCATGAAGTTGCCCATTTGCAGAAAAGGGATATTTGACATCTAGAAAGAAAGGGTGAGACTGTTTATGGAAGCCTCAGACCCTAGAATATATATCACAGTTAAAGAAGGGCCATATGTGCCTATGAAGGTATCAGTCTTAGATGCAAATCAGAGAACACCTAAAGACTTTTCTGAAATGACAAAAGATGAGATTATTCTGGCCACCATGGACAAGAGGGCTCAGAATATCATTGTGAGTGCCATAGATGATGCTACATTTCAGAACTTAATACACTGTAAGACATCAAAGGAGATGTGAGATACTCTTATAGTGTACATGGAGGGTTCAGAAGAAGTGAGACAGGACAGAAAGTCTTTGTTAAACCAAGAATATCAAAGTTTAAGGCAAGGTAGGTCTGATAGCATAACAGAATGCTATAAGAAATTCTATAGGATTGTCAATGAGCTAATGTCCTATGGAAGAGAATTCAGCAATTATGAGCTGAATGATAAGTTCTTGAGGTCCCTAACAAAGGATTGGGACACCAAGATCTGTGCCATATGGGAAATGGCCAAGTTAGCAGACATCCCTCCTCCAACGTTGTTTGGAAAACTGCTATCCTATGAAATGCAGTTGATGGTAAGGAAGGAGGAGGAGAAGACTAAAAGAAGTGAGCACAAAGAAAGAGCAGTGGCATTCAAAACAGAAGCCACCAAGAAATACAAAAGTAAGTCTCCATCTCCACCTCCAAAGGTTGCTGAGACTGAGTCAGATGAATCAGAAAGCAGGAATTTTGAGAGCTGTGAGAGTGATGAGGACTTTGTAGCTTTCACAAGACACTTTCAGAAGTTCCTAAAGAAGAAACAGTGGAGGACTAAGCCATCCACAACACAGAGGTCATCAAAGAATGACATAAGAAAACCCAAGTCAAATAGAACTTCATCTTCAATGATAGTTTGTTATTGTTGTAACAAACAAGAACATGTTATTGCTGACTGTCCAGAGAAAAGGAAAGAGTCTAATGATAAGAAGAAGACTCAATTCAAGTGCAAGAAGGAAAGGTCCTTTGTTGCCAAGAAGGACAAAGGCCTGTCAGACATGTCTTCTTCAGAAAATGAGTCAGAAGCTGAAGCTTACATATGACTGTTTGCTGGAGAAGAGGAAGAGGAGTTCATCCAGTTAATGAACTCTATATATGAGCAAGAGGACACTCAGTGCCAAGGACTGATGGCCTTAACAGAAGGTGACAAAATCCAGGATCAGCCTGGACCTAGTAAGGTACAAAATTGTTCTTTAAGTTCAATTTCTAGTGATAGTTCAGATTCAGTTACATCAGCATCAAGTGATGCTAGTGGTTCTGAATCTGAAGGGGATGTTCATCAGTTGATTGATGAATATAGAGTTCTGTTGCAAGCATTTAAGAAAAGCAAAACCTTGGCCAAGAGTCAGGCTAAGGAGATTGCAAGTCTTAAAGATGCTGCAACTGATTTTGAGAAGCTGATTGATCAAAAGTTAAATGAAATAGCCAGACTGAAAAACATAACTGTTATTCAGATGGGGGCTATAACATTTAAGAATGATCAAATCAGAAATCTGGAGATTAGTCTTCAGAAGGAGAGAGACATTGTTGCAAGGTTTTCTAAACCAAAGTCTGTTCTACCCTTGATAGATGAATTTGTTCATCAAAAAGGTAAAACTGGATTAGGGTTTACTAAACCTGCTAGGACTGTTCAGTCCAAGTCTAAGGGCAAAGCCCCAGTACTCAACAAGCCTGCTGTAGATAGAACAGCTAGGGTTGTACCTAAGCAAAGGTACAATAGATTTGAGTGCTGGTGCTGTGGCAAGGTAGGCCACTTTGCCATAGACTGTTGGCATAATTCTAATGCCAAGGTGAGTAGCAAACTGCCTGTTGGAAGATCTGCAGGTAGCTTTGTTAAGAGGCAAACTAACCAGCACCAAGGACCCATGAATTCTTTGGGTTCTAAGGTCAACTAATCTGTTTTGCAGGTGAGTCCAAGTGGCCATGTCCCAATATGGTACTTGGATAGTGGATGTTCCAGGCACATGACTGGAACTAGGGGATTGCTAAAGGACTACACACCAATCAAGGATGGTCCTAAAGTCACCTTTGGTGGTTCTGAAAAAGGAATCATCAAGGGTTTTGGTAACATTTCTAGCACCCATATTACAATTACTCAAGTGGCTTATGTTAAAGGTTTGAAACATAACCTTATTAGTATAAGTCAATTGAGTGATTTAGGATATGACATCTCATTTGTCAAAGATGGTTGTCATATCAGGAGGTCAAATGATCAAGAGATCATTTTGACAGGTTATAGAAAGAGAAATGTCTATTGCCTAGACATTATGTGTGAGACCAATGGTTCTCTAGTGTGTCTTGTAGCTGATGAGAAAGTCTCTCATTGTGTCAAATGGCACAAGAGGCTAGCCCATCTTAACTACAAGACAATTGGCCAACTCTATAGCAAAGAGTTAGTGAGGAATGGTCCTCAGGTTAAGTGTATTAAAGATGGAATATGTTCAGCTTGTCAAAAGGGCAAGCAGACTAGATCCACCTTTAATAGCATTGAAAATAAAGATGCTGTGAGGTGCTTATACCTTTTGCATATGGATCTCTTTGGTCCTATGCCAGTTCAAAGCCTAGGTAGGAAGGTCTACACATTTGTGGTTGTAGATGACTACTCAAGGTTTTCCTGGGTGTTCTTCCTTAGACAGAAGTCTGAAACACCTAGTATCTTCTATAGCTTTGTCAAACAAATTCATAATGAGTTAGACAGTATAGTGGTCAAAATAAGAAGTGACCATGGTACTGAATTCCAATCTGATAGTATGACAAAACTATGTGAAGAATTTGGGATATTTCAGGAATTTTCTTCACCAAGAACACCTCAACAAAATGACATTACTGAGAGGTAAAATAGAACCTTGATTGAGGCAGGTAGGACCCTATTAAGTGATACATCTCTCCCAGAATATTTCTGGGCTGAGGCAGTTAATACTGCATGCCATGTAATTAATAGGGCTACCATTACTAAAAGCCACAATAAGACCCCCTATGAGATTGTGAAAGGCAGAAAACCAAATCTATCCTATTTCAGGATCTTTGGTTATAAGTGCTTTGTACTTAACAATGGAAAGTCTTACTTGACTAAGTTTGCTGCCAAATCCCAAGAGGGGATCTTTGTTGGGTACAGCAACAATAGTAAGGCTTATAGAGTCTACAACTTGACTACTCCAGTTGTAGAAGAGTCAGTACATGTAGTATTTGATGAAGCTAGACTTATTAATAATGAGTTGTCTAGAAGTATTTGCAGCTCCACAGGTGTGACTAAGAAGATGGACAAGCTCACTATTGAAGAAGGATCTACTACAAGTCAACATGTAGATGATAGTGGCTGTTGTTCAGGGGGAGTACTATAGGTACCTAATACAGAAGAAGACCAAGGAGTGCAGCAAGTTGAAGAAGCTGAAGGAGTTCAACCTGAAGTCAGGCTGCCTCCAGCTAATAGACATCTAAGAGATCATCCAGCAGATCAAATCATTGGTGATCTAAGACAAGGGGTACAAACAAGGAGCAAAAATCTAAATGCAGTACTCTACTCCAGTTTTCTATCCCAAGTAGAGCCAAAGAAGTTTGAAGAAGCCATCCTAGACCCTCATTGGATTGAGGCAATGCAAGAGGAGTTGAATCAGTTCAAGAGATGCAAAGTCTGGGAGCTTGTTCCTAAACCAAAAGACCACAACATAATTGGAACCAAGTGGATCTTTAGGAACAAGATGGATGAACATGGAGTGATTATTAAGAACAAAGCAAGACTGGTTGCTAAGGGATATAGGCAGGAAGAAGGTATTGACTTTAATCAAACCTTTGCTCCAGTAGCCAGACTGGAGGCAATAAGGATGTTCTTGGCCTATGTAACCTATCAAGGTTTTAAAGTATACCAAATGGATGTTAAGTCAGCCTTTTTGAATGGTAATCTGAAGGAAGAGGTCTATGTGGAACAACCATCAGGTTTTGTTGATTCAACTCAACCTAATTATGTCTATAGACTTAGGAAGGCTTTGTATGGGTTAAAACAAGCCCCTAGGGCTTGGTATAAAACCCTGTCTAGTTTCCTCATTGAGAATAAATTCACAAGGGGGAAAATAGACAAGACTCTATTCCTTAAGGAATCCAGAGGCAAGATCATACTAGTCCAAATATATGTAGATGACATCATATTTGGGTCTATTGAAAGTAGTCTTTGCAAAAAGTTTGCAAAACTTATGCAAGGATAATTTGAGATGAGCAGTATGGGGGAACTTAAGTTCTTCTTGGGTCTCCAAGTTAGACAAACTGAGAATGGTTTATCCATATGTCAGTCTAAGTTCACCCTAGAACTGATAAGGAAGTATGGTATGGATTCATCCAGTACCATGAAAACTCCTATGGGGTCAAGTATGTCTCTTAGCAAAGATGATGCAGGGAAACCTGTAGATGAGACTTTGTATAGAGGGATAGTTGGCTCCATTCTATATTTGACTGCAAGTAGGCCAGATATCATGTATGCTACATGTGTCTGTGCTAGGTACCAAGCATGCCCTAAAGAGTCTCATTTGACAGCAGTCAAAAGAATACTGAGATATCTTAAGGGCACTCCTTATCTAGGCCTTTGATACCCTAGGAATGGAGACTTTGAACTGACAGGTTATTCAGATGCAGATTTTGCACGCTGCAAGGAAGATAGAAAAAGTACAACTGGAACCTATCAATTCCTAGGTGGAACACTGATATCATGGAGTAGCAAGAAGCAAACAAGTGTGGCTATCTCCACAGCAGAATCAGAGTATGTGGCTGCAGGAAGTTGCTGTGCTCAACTTCTATGGATACAACATCAGCTTGAGGATTATGGTATTCAAGTAAGTAGAACACCACTGTTTTGTGATTCTACTAGTGCTATATCTATTGCAAACAATCCTATTTCCCATAGAAGAACTAAACACATTGAAATAAAATATCATTTTCTAAGGGAACATGTAGAAAAAGAAGATATTTCACTGAAGTATGTTAATACAGATAATCAACTATCTGACATGTATACTAAGCCACTAGAAGAAAGCAAATTCAATAGGTTTAAAATTGAATTAGGTATGATAAACTTAGAATAAGTTTATAGAAATGGCTAAGTAAAATAGTGTCGACACACAGAGTTGTCTGTGTCGAGACAGAGAATTAGTGTCGACACTTCAGAGAAAAGGTGTCGACACATCTAGGAAGTTGGTGTCGACACTTCAGAGAATTAGTGTCGACACATGCCGTGTAGGTGTCAACACATTCAAGTTGGTGTCGACACTTAAGATTTACACAAAATTAAGCAAGTAAAGTCTCGACTAAGTGTCGAGTTAAGTGGTGTCGACACATAAACAAGTGTCGACACATATCTTCTGTCGACTATACTTGTGTCGACACATAGTTGTCGAGACATTATAAGTCTGTGTCGACACTTTTCAACAGTGTCGACACAATTTGAGTTTGTTGACGCGCCTTTTCATCTTCAATCCTAGAAAGGTATAAATAGGGTTTCAACATTGTCTGTCGACACGCTCACCAAAGTTTCGAGACCAAACTTGTGTGTCGACACCTCTCTTCTCTCAATTCAAATTCTTCAAACCCTAATGGCGCCCAAGCTCGAAGAGAACGTGAATGAAGGATATGAACTGGTGCGGCATGCGTTTGATGACTCAGAACCAGAGATCAAGGATGTGGTAACCCTAGTTGCAAACTCAGGGTTAGATTTTCTTGTTTCAGAGCCAACCAAGATATGTAAGAAAGAAGTTCTAGAATTTCTGAATGGAGCAACCCTAGACGAATCTGGACTCAAGATAAAGTCAATGGTTCATGGAGAAAAGGTGAAGGTCTCATCTAAGAGTTTGAGAAAGATACTAAACCTACCAAGGACTAAGGAAGAAGATGAAGTTTCTGCTTCTAAGACCAGAGAAGCTTTAACATGGTGTGGACTGGATTCCAAGATGAAAATTGGATCAATATTCAACAGAAAGGGAATGAACAACCAAGGAAAATTTCTCTCTGAAATAGTTGGAAAAGTGATCCTGTGTAAGTCTGGAGGACATGACATGATTTCAGCATATATGTTCAGTCTTATGACAAGGTTAATCTTCCAACTAAACACTGATTGGTCTGTAGTTGTGTTTGAGAAGATTAAGGAGAGCCTGAAGAAACCCAATTTGGGTAGGATACTAAGTCTTTACTTGGCTGGTAGTATAGCAGAAGTAATGAGCCAAGCTGCAGGATCAAAGATCAATCACATGAGGAAGATGGACATGAGAATCTTCACAAGATAGGATAGGGTCTTGACCAAGGAATTGCTAACACCTGAGAAGGAAACCCCACTAAAGAAAAAGAAGAAGACAGCCCCTGTGGCTCAAGATTCCTCTAGTAGCTCTGAAGAGCATGTTGTCTTTACACCAGATGATGAACAAGAAACTGGAACTGTTGGAAAGTCTCCAGATAGACAAGAAGCTGCAGACAGGCAGGGGGAGCTACCACAGGCTAGCCCTCTTCACCAGGATTCTATCCAGGGGGAGTCTCTACTGGTTGAAGAGCCAACTCCTCTAGAAAGTGAAAGAGCTACATAAACTATTCTTGAGGTAATCACTGAAATCAATCAATTAGATTTCCTTATTGAGAGTGAAGTTATAACTGACAAGTTATCTGATGTTAATCAGCAACCTCAGATTCATAGTCAACCCCAAGATGTTATCATGGAAGACACATCTGTTGCAGATCAAGTAGTGTCTGATCAAGTAGTTGATGAGATCAGAAATTCTCCACCCCATCCTCCATAAGAATTCACCCTAGAAGAGCTATTCCCTGACCTACTCCCAACAGACTTTGAGAAAGAAAGTGCAGCTGCTGAGGGGGAGAATGCTCATGTTGAGGGGGAGCAAGTAGTTACTGTTGAGGAAACTACAAGGAAGGAACCTGAAGTACAGAAGGAGTTACCTCCAAGCCCTAAGGACAGGGTGGATATTGCAAGCACATCTGCTTCTAAGGATGAGGAGGCTACCAGAGCCAAAAAGAGGAAATTCCAAGTATTTAAGAGAAGAAGCCAAAATTATAAGAAAGCTCTGCAAACCATTGCACCACAGCCTACATCACAGCCAGAACCATCTATAGATTACAGTTCTCTGATGGTTGCAATGCAAATAAAGCTTGATGAGCAAAGGAAAGCAATAGAAATATATATGGATGAGGGACATAAGTCTTTACAATTTGATCCGGCCCAAGACATTAAGTCTATTAGATTTGAGATGAATCTAAATAAGAAGGAGATGACTGACTGCTTCCACAAGGGAGGGAATGCAGTAGTCTATCTAGCTACTCATCAGGAGAAAATCAAAGCTCAAGTGGATGACATTGCACTGAAGTAAGGATATGTTCTGGAGAATCAAATAAGGATGAATGATAATTTAACAGCTTCCCACAATGTCATTGTAACTGAATTAAAGAATATAGCAACTGCCCAGAATGCGGCCCCGACCACTGCCAAAGAAGACTTTGACAAAGCACTGCAAGAGAGCCTAACTGCTGTCACTTCTGCAATTCAAGATTCTCAGAAGCTGATCACTGAAAAACTCCAAAGGTTGAAACCTTACTTTAAGGATGGAGTAAACTATTTGGATGCCCAAATAAGGTTTCAAAAAGATGATCTAAGGGATCACATGGAAAGAGAAGTCATAAAGGGGGAGAGGGTGTTAGTCAAAGCAGGCTCTGATCATGCAAAATGGATTTCCAATTCCATCAGAGCCACTCTTGGTTATCCTCCTTTATGTGATGATGACAATGTAGCAGAGTCTGGGATTAATCCTGCTTATCTTGAAGGGGAGCAAGCTGAAGTGGCTCAAGTTATTTACCCTCCACCAGACTTTGATATGGTACAAGCAGATATACAGTACATGTATAGCCCACCTGAGGGAAAGCAAAATGTCATCATAGAGAAAGTGGTTCAACCTGTGTCAGAGGCCATAATGAAAGTACAAGAAGCCTTGTTGCTGAAGGAACAAGAGACTCAGTTGTCTAAGAAGAGGTTCAGAGAGCAAGATGAACAAAGGCCTGATTTTGAACAGTGGAGCCCCACTTCAAGGAATATTATCTTAACTGCATGGAAGGCTGCCAAAGACAATATTCAAGATAGAAACAAGTGGTTTTCTGAACGGGAGTGGAGGAAGCATGAGACCAGACAAGAAGCCATTGTGCAATACAGAAGAAAGGCTAAGATGGGAAAGCTACCTCCTACTACCCAGGAGCCTAGCAAGTACTTTCCTAAGCCTTATCATTACTTTGAGAGACAAAAGATCAAAGCTGAAGAGCTAAAGAAAAAGGATCTTAAAGGCAAGAAGCCTGCTGCTGCTAAAGATGCTGAAGCCCCTGTGCAAGCAAAGATACAGTCTGGGAAGGGCATAGTTATCAAGGAGGCTGAACAGAAATAGAATAGAATTTATCTTTAGTTTACAACTGTAATCTTTTGATTTTAAACACTGTAAATTTTTGTATAATGAATATGACATTGTTAGAACAATGTGATGTGTGAAAAATCTATTACATAATTATTCTGAGATATCTGTGTATACATGTTTTGTTTTAATACATGTTTATGTTTTCCCTGTTTGCATAATCCTGTTTTACATCATACTGTAATTTTGTTATGTATGGTGTATATCATTGACTAAGGGTTATGACTTCTCCAAATAGGGAGAGATTGTAGGGTACATTGGTTTAAATGTACCTGATTTGAAGAAGTCTCACCCTACTCAATGATATACATCAAAATGTATTTGATGTATTTTGAGTTGTCTTGTGCAGGTTAAGTATTTGCAGGGAAAGATGAAAAGTTTCTAAGTCCATGTGTCGACACCCAGAAGGAAAGTGTCGACACTTAAGAAGACTTGTGTCGACACCCAGACAAGCAGTGTCGACACTTGGAGTACTTGTGTAGACACCAGGGATGCAGAGTCGACACCCAGACAGAAAGTGTCGACACATATAGTTTGTGTCGACACTCAATGAAGTGAAGTCCAGTGAAGGTGTGTCGACACTTAGAAGCAGTGTCGACACCCAGAGGAACTGTGTCTACACCAGAAAGTGTCGACACTTGAAGGCTGTGTCGACACTCAGCAAATTTCAGCAGAGTCTAAGTATAAGTGTCGACATAATGAGGAATGTGTCGACACACAGCAGAAGACTCAGCACTTGAAGAAAGTGTCGACACAAGAAAGAATGTGTCAACACTCAGCAGAAGACTCAATACATGAAGAAAGTGTCGACACTAGGAGGCTGTGTTAACACTTAGCAAAGTTCAACAAAATTCTAAGTACTAGTGTCGACACAAAGGAGATGTGTCGACACTCAGCCAAAGTCTCAACAAAAGAAAGAATGTGTCGACACAAGGAGCTGTGTCGACACTCAGCAAGTATCAACACAGAAGACATGTGTCGACACCATGAAGATGTGTCGACACTGAACAAGTTCAACACAAGAAGATGTGTCGACACAAAGGAGTTGTGTCGACACTTACAAGAATTCAACTAAGTACTGAAGAACAAGAAGTTATGTCGACACACAATATCAATGTCGACACATGATGAAGAAGCTATGTCGAGAAGTGAATTCTACAATACAAAGAGTTGTGTCGACACCTTGAAGGCTAGTGTCGACACTTAGTCTACTTGTGTCGACACTTATTTATAAGTGTCGACACTTAAAGACAGACTGTCTCGACACTTTCAGACAGTTACAAATATTTCAAGAACTGACTGGATGACATGACAGCTGCCATTCCAGCCGGTCTACTGTAACTGTCAGAGTTGTCAGAAAACTGTTAGGAACCGGATCAGCCAGTCACCATGAAGAAGGCCTATATAGGCTTATACTGTCAACAGAAAGACATGATCAATAGATTGAGATTAACAACAAGAGATCAACAATCAAAGAAGAAGATCTAGCTATTCATTGAAGAATCAAGTGAAGATCTAAGAAGTTGGAGAGAGAGAGCTCCTTCCAAGAAGACAGCCGTTGGAACCAGGCTGTGAAGAAGGGTTCAGACCTAGTTCTGAATCTTAAGTTGCAGTGACTGAAGATCAGCTACAGAGAATCAATCCTATTATGTTCTACATTCAAGAAGCTTTGAAGAAAGCCAAGTGAGGTTGATCTTAGCAGAGTTCTTACAAGAACTCATCAAGAACCTGTCAACTCATCTCTCTTTTTCTGAGTTGTAGGTATATACTTTGTATTCTAAATTTCTTGTAGGATCCTTAGGGATCTGAGTTGTAAGCCTATAATTATAAAGGCTGAGTGGTAGGTCCTGTGTGCCTGAGTGTAGGAGATCTATTTCTCTAAGTGTAGGCCTGTTGTGGCTGAGTGTAGGCCTTGTGGCTGAGTGTAAGCCTTGTTGAAGGCTGAGTGTAGGTCTTTGGAGAAGACTGAGTTATAGGGCCTTGGGCCTGAGCTGTAGGAACCTGTTTGGGGTTTTGAGTGTAAGATCTGAGGATCTGAGATAGTGGAGGAGTTTGGTCGAATCTAGTACACTACTAGATAAGCGAAGGGGGAAATTGGATGTACCCAAACCTTGGGGAACCACTATAAATCTGTGTGTTCACTGTGTGCATGTTTGATTCTGTGATTGCTAAGTGATTGCTGTGAAGAAGTAGTTATAACTCTGTGATATAATCTGCAATCTGTCTAAAAAGTTTAAAAAAAGATTTAGTCACCTATTCACCCCCCCTCTAGGTGATTAGGTACAATTTCTTTCAGTCATGCTCCTCCCTGGCTTCTTCGCTAGCTTCTGCCCCACCTCCCTCCGCATCATCCACCTCTCAACTGGGATGCATGTTAGCTTGGCAAGCATCACCACTCCTCCTTTCCACCAATGCAAAAGCTGTGGCTCTTCCCGTCCATTCGACCTCGTTCACTCTGACATATGGGGTCCTACTCCTACCCTCACCATCGGTCGGGGTAGTTCATATTTTGTCACATTTATTGATGATTTCTCTAGGTGTATGTGAGTGTATCTTCTGAAGGATCGCTCTGAACTGTTCTCTGTCTAAACATCATTTTATTATATGATTAAGACTCAGTTTGATATATCTATTAAACTCTTTCGTTCTGACAATGCTAAGGAATATCTTAGCCATAATTTCTCTTCTTTCTGTATGCAACATGATGTTTTTCATCAAACTAGCTGTGTCTACACCTCACAGCAAAATGGTGTGGCGAAACGCAAAAATCATCACCTCCTCGATGTCGCTCGCACTCTGATGACACAGATGCACGTTCCTCGCTCCTATTGGGGCTATACTGTCCTCCTCTCCTGCTATCTCATCAATCACATTCCCTCCACCGTTCTCTACGGTGCCACCCCATTCTCCATTCTTTATCCGAACAAGAATCTGTTTCCTCTTACTCTACACATCTTTGGGTGCATAGCCTTTGTGCACTCTCCCGCTGCCATCAGTGACAAACTCTCACCACGGGCCACTAAATGTGTCTTTCTGGGATACTCTACCACTCAGAAAGGTTATTGTTACTTTGACCCCGTTACTCGCAAGCAGTTTGTCTCTGCGGATATCACCTTCTTTGAACATGCATCTTACTTCTCTCCCTCCTCCTCCTCTACTCATGATGATCCTACTTCTCATACCAACCCATCCATTCCATCTACACCTACTGACGTTCCACCACCTCCACCGTCTCCACCCTCTCCTCCGTCGTGTCCACCTCCCGCAATATCTCCCTCCTCTCTACATCCGTCTCTCTCTACTCCCGGGACAGCTCTCCCCACCATGAAGGCTCCTGATACTGAGGAACATGCTGACCTGGATCTCCCCATTGCTCTTCGCAAAGGGGTTCGGTCATGTACCCAACACCCGCTTGCTGTTGTTGTTTCCTATGATCATCTTACCCCTTCTTGCAGAGCTTTTGCACTGGCTATCTCGGCCACTGCTACCCCCCGCTCTTACCATGAGGCCCTTACTATTCCTCATTGGAAGGCTGTTATTGATGAGGAGATTTCTACTCTCACTGAACGGGGTACATGGACCCTCTGTCCTCCTCCCTTCGGCATAGATGTCGTTGGCTGTCGCTGGGTCTATGTGGCGAAGTTCCACCCTGACGGCAGTGTGGATCGTTACAAGGCCCGTCGTGTTGACAAAGGCTTTACCCAGACATATGGCGTTGACTATTTTGACACCTTCTCTCCAGTTGCTCGTCTCAGCACTATCAGGGTCCTGCTCTTTGTCGCTGTCAACCGGGATTGGCCCATTTCTCAACTGGATGTTAAGAATGCCTTTCTATATGGGGACCTTCAGGAGGACGTCTATATGGAGCAACCTCTAGGGTATGTTGCTCAGGGGGAGACACAGGTATGCCAGCTACGGAAGGATATCTACGGTCTCAAGCAAAGCCCTCGGGCATGGTTTGATAAGTTCAACGGGATTGTGGCGGCTGTGGGTTTTACGAGAAGTTCTGCCGATCACTCCTTATTTATTCGCAAAACCTCCTTGGGTCTTGTAGTGCTTGATGTATATGTGGATGATATTCTTCTCACTGGAGATGATCAGGCTGGGATAACCTTGACATAGAAGCATCTTCGCCAACACCTGGTCACAAAGGTTATGGGCTCTCCAAAATACTTTCTAGGGATAGAAATCTCTCGGAAGCCCAATTCCCTTGTCCTCTCCCAATGCAAGTATGCTCTTGATTTGATAAAAGAGACAGGGATGACTGGGACTAAACATACCTGATGCCCCATGGCGACTGGAGAAGATAAACTATGGATGGATGACTCTCCTCTTCTTTCAGATGTTACGAGGTACAGACGTCTGGTTGGCAAACTTATATATCTCACAGTGACCATACCCGACATCGCATATGCTGTAGGAAAGGTTTGCCAATTCATGCAGGCTCCTAGGGAGTGCCATCTACAGTCTGAGGATATTGGAGTATGTTGAATCAGCGGTTGTGAAAGGACTACTCTTTCAGAAGAATAGTAATTTGAAGATTTAAGCGTACTCAGATTCAAGCTATGCTGATGACAAAGGAGACTGCAAGTCAACATCAGGCTTTTACACCTTTGTGGGAGGAAATCTTGTGAGCTGGAAGAGCAAGAAACAGGCTGTCGTCTCCAAGTCTAGCGCCGAAGCAGAATATCGAAGTATGACATCGACCACATGTGAATTGAAGTGGTTACGAGCTCTCATGCTTGACTTAGGAAAGGTCTACAATCATCCTCTACCTATGTTTTGTGACAACAAGGCTGCTATATATATCTCCAAAAATCCGGTCTTCCATGAGAGAACAAAGCACATTGAAGTCGACTGCCACTTTATTCAGGAAGAGATTTTGAAGAAACAAATTTATACTCCATTAGTCACCTCTGATATAAAGCTGACAGATATTTTCACCAAGCCAGTGTCTGCCTCCTTTCTTCATATTTACGACAAGCTGGGCATGATCGACATATATGCTCCAGCTTGAGGGGGAGTGTCGCTGTATGGAGACCGGGCGGTCTAGCGGTCTAATTCTGGCAGTTTACAGACCGAGCGTCTGTCGGTTTCTCTCTTGTGGTTTGGTGGCTGGACTATTGCTGTGGTTATCCGGGCGGTTTGACAGTTTGTCTCAGGCGGCTTAGAGACCGGGCGGTCTGGCGGTCTCCTATGTCGGCTTGTTCTCTCTTTCTTGTGGTAGCCGGGCGGTTAGCCTACTCGTCTAACAGCGCTGCCTGTTCGACTTATTTTTATGTTAAACCGCTTACATCTGTAATTATTTAGTCCCACATTACTTAATTGTATTCTCTCTCATCTCCTCCATTCTATAAAAGGGAGACTATACCTTTGTAATAGATACCTTTTTTGGATAATAAAATTTTTGTGACTCCAATTTTTCGAAATCTTGTTTTCTATTCGCACAATGGTCGCTGCATATCAACTCAAGGGACTTGCTAAGAGTTAGTGGCTAAGGGAGAAGGAGAATTTGAATGATGGATGCTCATGAGAATCTTTCAAGGAGTTGCTGCTGAAGAAGTTTCTAGCTTCGATCAAGAGAGACCGTCTGATGAATGATTTTCTACACCTTAAGCAAAGACAACTTACTGTTACTGAGTATGAGGTGGAGTTCAACAAACAGAGTCATTTTTCCCCGGACATGGCTTCTTCAGAGTCGAACCAAGTTAAACGATTTCTAGGTAGTCTTAGGAATGACATCCAACAGCTAGCTAGTGTTTATGGATCTGAAAGCTATGCTGAAGTGGTGGAAGTTGCTCTGAAGGTGGAGGTGATTGACAATGCTAAGAATCGAGGACAACAAATGATAAAGGATAAGAGGAAGGACGGTGAGGGTAAAAGTTCCCAAGAACCCGGTACCGCTTCAGGGAAAAGAAGCAAAGAGATATGCAGTTTTTGTGGCCGGCCAGGCCATCTGTTCGAGAGATGTTACCAGAGATTAGGAGCCCAGAAGAAAGAACAAGTGCATGCTATTCAGGGTGCTCCTAAAGGAGATTTGGTTTGTTTTGCATGTAAGCGGAGGTGGCACGATGCTGCTCGTTGTTGGCTTAAGGACAAGAACTGCTTCCAGTGTGGGCAGAAGGGACATGTTAAGTCAAAGTGACCGCAAGTTCAGCCCCCGTTGCAACCAGTTCCACTCTAGGCTTTGCCGTCGCCGCAGCTATTGGACAAGGGGAAGAGCAAGCTGAATGTGGTGCCTTTGGAGGAAGCTCATACATCTTTGCAAGTTATTACAGGTTAGATCCTAACCTATCCCTTGTTTTTCGTTTGAAGATGTAATTCGACGTTCGTTTCCTTAGTTGCGTCAAGAACCACTAGGCGCGTGTTTTGTTTGATTCCGGTGCTACCCACTCATTCGTGGATAGGACTTTTGTAGAGCGTCATTGTTTGACTCTCGATCGGTTTGGCGATGCGGTTAGTGTCAAGTTTCCCTCTAGAGAATCTGTGGTATCATACCAAGGCATTCCGAGCTGTCCGATTCTGTTAGGTGATTTTCTAGCGGTTAAGAATTTGAAGATGATATACTTGGAAGATTTCGATGTAATTCTGGGCATGGATTGATTGTCCAAGTATGATGCGATTATCCAATGCAAGGTTAAGCGCTTGGACTTCAAGATGGACAATGGTCAACCCAATAGCATTTATGGTTTTCCGCACCAAGTTTCTCCGATTATATCTGCGGTATGTGCTCGGAAGTTGGTTATTTCCAGATGTTTTGCTTATTTGATTTCGATGTTGGCGACCGATGGTTGTTTGCCGTGAGTGGAGGAGATTGATGTTGTGCGCGAGTTTCCGGATGTGTTTCCTAATAATCTTCCTGGTCTTCCACCCAAGAGATACATGTTGTTCGTCATATATTTGGAGCCGGGTACTCATCCTATTGCTAAGGCGCTGTACCGTATGGCCCCGCGTGAGCTGGAGGAGTTGCGTACCCAAATGGATGAGTTACTTTAGAATGGTTTTATTAGGCCGAGTTCTTCTCTATGGGGTGCTCCTATGCTATTTGTAAAGAAAAAGGATGGATCGATGATTCTTTGCATCGATTATAGAGAGCTAAATAAGGTGACTATCAAGAATAGATATCCCCTGCCTAGGATTGATGACCTGTTTGATCAGTTGCGTGGTAGCTCTGTGTTTTCAAAGATCGATCTTCGTTCAGGCTACCACCAGTTGAGGATTCGTGAGGCAGATATTCCACGGGCTGCTTTTCGTTCGCGGCATGAGCATTTTGTGTTTTTGGTGATGTCTTTCAGATTAACTAATGCACCGTCTATCTTTATGGATATTATGAATGGGGTATTTAAGGATTACATGGAACGTTTAGTGGTTATTTTCATAGTTGATGTTCTGGTGTACTCCCGCAGTGCTAAAGAGGATGCCCAGCACTTGCGCCTAGTTTTGTCTACCTTGAGGAAGCATAGTTTATATGCCAAACTAAGTAAGTGCTAGTTTTGGCTTCCTCAGGTTTCATTTATGGGTCATGTTTTTAATAAAGATGGAATTTCTATGGACCCTGAGAAGATAGCTGTTGTTATGGATTGGAATAGGTCTGCCACTCCCAAAGAGATAAGGAGCTTCCTAGGGTTGACAGGATATTATAGAAGGTTTGTTGAGGGTTTCTCTATGTTGTCTGCGTCACTGACTATGCTTACGCAGAAGAACACAGCTTTTGTGTGGAGTGATGAGTCCGATTTATATAGGGGTTTTCGGACTCGTCTGGGCTAGTTTTCACGCACTTACACTTCACTTTTAGTATGCTATCATTGATATTTCATTTATATAGTTTTTCACGCTAAGTGCATTATTTTAGCCCTTATGGTGTGCAATTTCACATTCTGTTTTTGGGGGTATGCACATGGTGCTCCCCAGGGGCTCTTTCCAGTTGCTTTTGTTGCATTTCTGCTTTATTGGAGGATCTTCTTTGGTTTTATTATATTGTATGCAGGTGGTGCGTTTTCCCCAAGGCTAGAATACATGTTTAAGGAAAATGCACGGTCGTGCGTTTTCTTAGCGCACGGTTCTTTGCGATCATGCGTTTTCTTTGTGCATGAGAAACGTCGAGTGGAGCTCGACGAATTTCATCGAGCTGAGCCTGACGATCTTCACGCACGGTTAACGCACGGTTTCTTCGGAACCGTGCGTGAAGGAAGCACACAGTTTTCCTGTAGCTTTTTTGTCTGTTCCATTCTGTGGTTAATCGTGTGTTTTGTTCACGCACGGGCGGAAACGCCCGTGCGCGTGTAAAACGCACGGTTCCCCTGTGTTTCCCTATTTTCCTTTGCTCTGTGTTTACCCGTGCAATTTCCTTCACGCATGGGCAGACGCGCTCGTGCGAGTATAAAATGCACGGGTCAACTCATCTTCTTCCGCAAGCTTGTCCTGAAAGTTAATAACGCACGGTAGCACACCGTCGTGCGCCAAACCGTGCATGCCTATTTTCTGACCTGCTTCTATTTAGGCACAAATTTTCCTCCATTTGAGAAGACCGAACTTGAGCTATTCCATCCGCCATTTTAGGGAAAAGTTCCGCCATTTTCATCATTCTCCACCTTGGAGAGGCCTCCGGGCAAGCTTTCAACGCCAAATTAAAGCCAGAGCTTCCTCTCGACCTCCTCCTTCATCCTTGAGCTTCAAGAAGAGTTTGATCTAGCTTTCTCCATCAAGATAGGAGAAGTTTATGCCATCCTCCACTGGATCGTGACACAAAAAGACGGGTTCATTGGGAGTTATTGACAGCCTCCTCCACCCCGGATGCAGTTGAGGACCGAGCTTTGACGTGGATTGATAACCCAGCGATTCCTTCCATGAATCCTCAACAAGACTTCGGATTCAGTGGATTTCACACACACTCTTCTTGTATTGTAATTGATAGGTAGTTGATCTCTTTGTATGTGATGAATTATGTTTAATGTAATATACGTTTGTATACCATCATGTCTATGTGATTTTATATGTACATTGTTTGCTTTAGGTGCGCCATTTCCATCCGCCTCCACATCCGTTCTGCCGCTCTAGCGATTGTTAGAGATGTGCATAGCGAAGAGGTGCTCACAACCCTCATTCCACCGTCCTCACCACCTCATCCACAGGCCTACTCATCCATCCGCCAAACGATTCGGTGTATAGCGGCCCGTGTAGTCTTCCATCCCGCCTGGCGAAGCATCGCATAGCGGCGTTGCATAGGAGTAGTTTATAGTGTTTTACTTTCTTTTTCAGCAACAATCAAAACCCCCCTTTGTAAACGCCGACCTAAGGACTTCAATCTCAAGTCCTCCTCAAAAATAACTTCACCTTATTGTGTTCCTTGAAAGATCGATACTTGGGGACATTCGCCTATTTTATATTACTTGTGCGACCGGTACACTTGTCGTTCAACGCATCATGGAGCGATATGTGCGAGGAAGCTTTTCTGGAAGTGAAAAGGAGATTGTGCACGACTCCAATTTTGGCCTTGCCTACTAAAGGGATAAAGTATGCTGTGTATGTGGACACATCATATGTTGGACTTGGTTGCGTGCTAATGCAAGAAGGTAAAGTAATAACGTATGGGTCAAGGCAGTTAAAGACTCATGAAAGGAATTATCCTACGCATGATCTGGAATTTGCTGCTATGATTTATGCCTTGAAGTTATGGAGGCATCTTTTATATGTTGCTTTGTGCAAAATTTACACCGATCATAAGAGTTTGAAGTATGTGTTCACTCAAAAGGAATTGAATTCGTGCTAGTGGAGGTGGTTAGAATATGTGGCGGATTATAATGTTGAGATTCAATATCATCCTGACAAAGCTAACATGCTAGTCGTTGCTTTGAGTAGAAAGTCAGTAAAGATTTTTAATCTTTTTGTAGATTCGTTGGTGGAAGAATTTCTTCTGATGGATATATTGGCGGGGAGTAGCGACTCAGCCAGTAGCTTGGAAGTGTTAGAGCCTTCATGGATTTCACTGACGAGGCTACATCAAAAGGATGATCCTGATTTGATGCACCTTTATATTAGAACTGCGAAGTGGGAACTGCCGAGCTTTTCCACTGATGACGCGGGTACCTTGAAATACTGCGGCAGATTCTGTATCCCCAATGTTGAAGATATTCGAGTTAAATTGTGCAAGGAGGCACATGGTTCCAGTGTTGACTACCACCCTGGTTCTACTAAAATGTATCGAAACCTGAAGCAGATTGCCTGGTGGTATGGTATGAAGGGAGATATAGCTAAGTATGTATCAGAGTGTTTTACTTGCAAGCGTGTGAAGGCCGATCATGGTAGGACAAGAGGCAAGTTGACGCCCTTAGAGATTCCAAGTTGGAAGTGGGAGAGCATTTCGATGGATTTTGTTACTAGATTGCCGAGATCTCCTCGAGGACATGATTCTGTTTGGGTTATTGTGGACAGATTGACAAAGTGTGCTCACTTTGTGCCGTTTAAGATTGACTACTCCAAGAAGAAAATAACCGAGTTATACTTGCAAGAAGTCATCAGGTTACATGGAGTCCCTGCCAGTATATATCATATTGAGACTCCAGGTTTACGTCTCACTTTTGGAAGAGTTTACAGGAAGGATTGGGTATCGATCTACGGTATTCCACCGCTTATCATCCATAGACTAATGGTCAAACAGAAAGAGTAAATCAGATCATTGAAGATATGATCAGTGTTATATATTAGACCACGGAGGTGCATGGGATGCGCATTTGAGGCTAATGGAATTCTCTTATAATAACAGTTATCAGAAAAGTTTGAAGATGGCCCTGTTTGAGGCATTGTACAGGAGGCGTTGTAGAACTCCTTTGTTTTGGGCCGAGGTAGGTGAAAGACCATTGTTGGGTCCTAAAGCGTCAGAGGAGATGGAAGTTTCTGTAAAGCTTATTCGAGAGAATATTCAGGCATCTCAAGAGCGATATAAGAAGTATGCCAATCGTCGTAGGACCGATTTGGTGTTGGCTTTAGGGGACATGGTGTTTCTTAAGGTTTACCTGATGTCTGGAGTTAAAAGGTTCAGTAAGAAACATAAGTTGGACCCGAGGTATGTTGGGACTTTTGAAATTGTTGAACGGATTGGTGTGACAGCTTACAGGTCGGATTTACCCGCAAAATTTACTAGTGTGCATGATGTTTTTCACGTAAGCCAATTGCCGAAATGTGTGCAAAGCGACATACAAGTTCTTGATTCTGTGCCCCAGTTGGAGCCCAACCTTTCTTATGTGGAGGTGCCTATTCGTGTTTTGGATACTCAAGATCGGGTATTGCAAAGGAAGACAATACCGATGGTTAAAGTTTTGTGGCAGAACCAAGACGTGGAAAACACGACTTGGGAGTTGGACTTAGCTATGAGGGAGGCTCATCCTCATCTATTCTCCTGATATTTTGGTAAGTGTTTCCTCTGTTTGCATATCATTGTTTTTATTCTGTATAGGATTTGATCCTGTTTATGTTAAGTTTCGGTACGAAACTTCTTTTTAGGAGGGGTGGCTGTAACACCCCTGATTTTTCGGTATTTATTTTCATTCCTATAGTGGCGTAATTTTGATGTCAGAGCGTTACATTAGCGCATATTGGCTAGTGTCATGGTTAGAGCGTGGTTTTGCTCTTTGAGTTTTCTGTGTGGCTGGGTTTAGTCTGCTTGCAAGATTCCCTTGCGAGTCGGGTCTGTTTTGGTGACTCAGTGGAGCCTTTTTGGGAATGCTTGTGTTTTGGCTTCAGGAGGTGTTTGACCAAGTTTTTGTTTGTCGAATTTGAGTTTTTACTTCGTCGTTGGATTCGTAACGTCGGTGTTTAGCTACGGTGCGAATTTCATAGAATTCAGAGTTTGTTATGGATTTTGGATCGTTTTAGTATTTAATGTAATGTAATATTGAATTATAATGAGTTAATTATTAATAATATATATATATATGTAATAACGAAAACCTAACGACACTATTCATCATCTTCTCTACCCGACGACAGTTTTAGTATCGCGAAAGGAGGCGGGCGGCGGGCGGAGCTTTCAGCCGGCGAGATTGGGTGATTTAGTTGTCGGTTTCGACGTTTGAGTAGAGATTTGGAAAGCATTCTGCGAGGGCTTCGTGGTCGTGGTAAGATCTTCCCGTTTCCCCGATTTTTGTATGTTAGGGTTTGAGATTTTGACCTTCTTTTTCCTCCAAAAGTTTCAGGAAACGTTGCTTAGGGCTTTTCTACAGCCGATCCTTGAAGTGGCGCGAGCGGGCTGCGTTTCTCCAAAGTTTTGAGGCAAGTGGATCTCTCTCCCTTGCTTGTTCATTTTTAGTTGACCTCTCTTCTTGTTCCTTCCTCCCTTAGAGTTTAGGAGTACTACATGAAGCATGAAAATATCCCTCTAGGTTAGATCTAGACTTTTGACCAAACTATATTGTTTAGAAAGAAATCGTGATAAGTAAAAAAATTTGGCGATTATCATGTAGTGATTCGTCGAGTATTGTCGAATTTATATAAGGAATTTTCGCAGAGTAAAAGGTTTGTAGCCTAAGTAGAATTTGACAGGTATCAGGTAGGAATTCTGCGAGTATCCCTGAATTTAGGTTAAGTCATTTTCGACAAATATTGTAAGTTATCGCTAGGAGTTCGACGAATATCGCTGACCATTCGTCGAGCGTTGGTCCATTCGTTGAACGGAGTTCGACGAATATCGCTGTTCATTCGTCGAGCATCGAGCGGAGTTCGACACATTTCGTTACCCATTCGTCGAATGGAGTTCGACAAATATCGCTGAGCGTCGAGCAGAGTTCGACGAATATCATTACCCACTCGTCGAACGGAGTTCGACGATTATCGCTGTCCATTCGCTGAGCGTCGAACGAAGTTTAACGAATATAGTTGGTCATTCGTCAAGCGTCGTCCGGAGTTAGACGAATATCGCGGGTTTTCATAAGGAAAATTCGCCGAATTTGCTGGGTCTTAGAAGTTTTCGCCATTTTTTTCCAATTTTGGCGGGTTTAGTCCATAAGATGGTTTTAGGACTGGTTTTTGTTTATCTTGAGGTTTTAACTTGGGATTTGGGCAGGTTCTAATGTTTCTTTGACTATGAAGGTTGGCGGTGGATAAAGGGCCACCAACTGGACGTCGGTTGTGACAACTTCTTGTAAGCATCTTTATCAGTACGGGACACATTCCCAAAATGCTCATCAGGGGATACCTCTTCCAAAACATAGAGCTTACACTCTTACCTAAGAACAATTCTCATTTTCCTGTACCAGTCCAAATTATTTGTACCACTCAGCTTCTCCTTCTCAAGGATCGCTCTGAGGGACAGAGTGGAGTGTGAATCACTTGCCATGGAAATTCTATAAGGATACAAGCAAAGCAAATTAGTACTACATTTCAAAATATATTTTCTTTCATTTAGGACTTTAATCAAAATAACTTCCACTATTTTTATCAAATTGATAACCCTCAATATCAATTCGAAGAGTTTGGCGAGCAACCCTCTTAGTGGATAAGATCCATATTTCACTAACACTATGAGTTAGTTTTGGCTTTTATCTCACAATACAGCTATTTAGGTTGGCAATGCTTGCCAATTCCATCACTATGCAATTCTTGTATGACTGGTGAATAACTCTTTATTCGCATCCATTATATGGTGCATGACAACCCTATTCCTCTGGGCACTCAACCTTTGAGGTCACCCAGTTAAGCTAGACCCGATGTCGACAGTGGGATATCACAATTATCCGCTCGCACCCTCACCAATATAGATTAATGCACCTTGCTTTGTCAAGACCACACTTCATCGATCGAGGCAGGAAGAGTGACATCCATCAGAAGGCATCCGAATACTTAATATTACTTAAGGGATTTTAATTAGTTGATTAACTCTTTAATCATGGTTTACAATTAACTAGTGTGAACATCAAGCCAAATAAAATTCAACAAGCATAATCCAAATGCATCCTAGATGTGCACAAGAATCATCAACACTTGATGAACAGGGCTAAGTCTGAACATCTGGAACATTTCTAAATCTTCAGATCTACATGCACTGAACATGAGCAACACCAACTCCACTTACATAGTAGATAAGCTTGTCACTTCATGTGAGATTCAAAATCTAACATTTGCATAGTTTCACAAACCAACAAAGTGACAGTTACTATTGAGGAGTAAACTTCAAAGAAATCGCATGCGTTCCTGTGAAGATCCAAGACTAGATTTGGGCATTTAGAACACTTCTAAATCTCCAAATCTACACTCCATAGATTTAGCAACTTTTGAAACAATGAATATTACCGGCAACTTGCCTCTAATACCACTGTTGGGTTTTTGGGGATGACACAACACTTGTGCATGCAGCGAAAATAAGAACAAGAAAAACCCAAACAAGTTCGGATCTTACAATATTCATGAATCAAGAAGTAAAACATGCTGTAATAAAATTACCTTGAGGGATTGAGTTTGAACTCAACCTAGATGCTCCAGAAGAATCAGGATGACCACTCAGCGGCTAGAGTCTTGAGCGCAGAAAGTATATACACGCATCTACAGGAAATCCACACGATCGGTAGAACCTGTGGTAACTTGTCACACAAGCACTAGGTTGGGAGAGGACACTCAGTGTCTCCACAGACTGCTAGATCTATTGAAGGAGAGGCATCGATGACACTCGCTAGGATCAGGATCGGGATCGATGACGATGAAGGCGGAACGACTTCTGTCGGGCTTTTAGGGTTATCAGTCTTTTGCACAGTTACAACTCGTTTGCTTAGACAAAAAATTGATCGCTTAATGGTCAAACCCTAAAACATCATATTTATACTCCAGGAGATAAATAAAACAACTTCCCATCTGAAAGTGAGTTAGATCTGATATACTCTAGAGGGGGGGGGGGGGTGAATAGAGTATGGTGCTTCCTAAAAACGTTTTACAACAGTTGTTGTATTCCTAAGTGAATAGGGAAGCAAATAATTAAATAAACACAACAACTATCTAAAGCAAAAGCAACCACAAATCACAGCCAGAAACAAAAAGAAAGACAAGCAACAAGATGACACAAGGAGCTATAGTGGTTCCCCAATCAACCTGGGTACATCCACTCTTCTACCACCCTAGGTAGGAATCCACTGCAGGATGAGTTGATCAGGTGTCCTGGGCACCAATGAGCTTTTGATAAGGTGCTCAAAAACTAAACCAGATTTTTTGATCAGGTGTCTTGCCACCACTGAGTTTTGATAAGGTCTTAGAAACCAAACACAAACTTTTGAAGGGAGTTTGAAAAACCCTTTACAGCAGAGAGAGAGAGAGAGAGGGATGAGATGATCTTCTCTGTCAATAGTCAGAGAGAAGATAGTGGATGTTGTCAAAGCTCCCCCTGAGATCTTGAGTTGTTCAGGAAGTGAAGCTTTACAGTAGGGTGATAGACCTTCAAATGATTTGATCTCCAGCAATAGATGATTTCAGCAGCAATTGAAATGTGAGGTGTCTGGAGTCTTGAATGATGACGTCCTTTGAACACTTGAATCAAAAGAGATCTGAAGATTTCAGTTTTGTTGATCTCCTTTGGTGATGGTGTTCTTGTATGAATCTTTGAGACTGAGAATATCTACAACTCTCTTTCTTTCTCTTGTGTAATTGTTGTGTTGTAAGAGTTGTTGTTGCAGATAATATGTGTCTGACTTCATGTTCTTCTACAGCAGGAATGAAAAATCCGATCTTTTATTCCTTTTGTCTGAATAGAAATGATCCACTGTTCAAGATAGTCGTTAGCCTGTCAATAAATGACTTCCTTAAATGTATTTGTCTTCTGGAGGAAAGTCCAACAAAACATTCCTTGAAAATTCCTTGAAACTTGCTCCAGATTAAATGAAAAACGGCTACAAAATCTCTGAATTAAATGCTGACATTAATTCCACAGCTGTCCAAATTTGAATCTTGAAAAACATTGAACTCTTCAGAGAAAACGTCGAACTGAGCTCCACTATCGTTGAACTGAGCTCAGATACTTGGACTTAGACAGAAACAGAGATCGTCGATCTGAGCTCAACTATCATCGAACTGAGCTCAGAGATAGAGAATCAAACTGGAGTCAAGATCGTCGAATGGAGTTCGACGACTTGATGAAGTTAAGCTCAGAGATCGTTGAATGGAGTTCGACGATCCGTCAAAGTGAGCTCAACGATCGTCGAATGGAGTTCGACGATTCGTCGAAGTGAGCTCAACGATCGTCGAATGGAGTTCGACGATTCGTCGAAGTGAGCTCAACGATCGTCGAATGGAGTTCGACGATTCGTCGTACTGAGCTCGACGAAATAACTTGGTCTCCAAAACTGAAAATCTCTGGTCTTGAGGGCAGCTTTCAAACCTAAGTACTAACCCTTAGACTCAATTCTAATTGATCTTTAGATCTATACAATGAGGTCAAAACAGGTTTCCTAAGAGACATATTGATCCTTGCCCAAATAAGTAATAGGGTGTTCCAACAATCTCCCCCTATTTGGGTTATGATTACTATTTACAGATATTGGAAAATTAAAAACATATACAAAGCAATAATATAACAAACAAGACATTGCAGAATCACAGACATAATCTCAGATAGATCAGAAATCAAAATAACTGTCACCTTACAGAATTACTCTTTTTCCTTATTCTTTATAAGTACTATTTCTCTGTTTGGATTGAGAGCTTCCTTTTTAGATCTTATGTCATCAGCTGCACCTAAAGAGGTTTGTTGCTTAGGCCTGGGCACTACAGCTTCAGGGTGCAGCTTCATGTAACTTTCTGAATCAAAAAAACTTACTGGAAGAATATCTTTCAAGTTCCTTCCTCCTTTGATCTGATAAGGTAGTGATACTGGAAATGTCTTTGCCTTGTTCTCTGGCTTTCTTGATCTGGTCCAGAGCAGCTAATTCTTTCATCCTGGCTGTCCATGAAGTAGGATTATTCTCTGGATCCTCAAAAGGAACTGGAGGCTCATATCTATTTGAAGGATTGTCTAGAGGAGCTCTGGAGGAGACTAACTCTTTCAGCTTGTAAGGAAAGGAACCTGAAGTAGTATCAGTGGAAGCTTGTCCTTCCCTTGAATAAGGGTGTTGCCTGGAATGACCTTTGGAATAAACTTGAAATTCTCTTTGGTTTCCTCTGTAATTTCCTCTCCTTGATTGATAGCCTCTAGATTGGCTTCCTCTGTATTGAGATCTACCTTGAGTTTGATAAGAGGATTGGATTCTGGTAGAGGGTTGAGATGCAGAGCTTCCACTTGTACCTGCACCTGGTGATGGAGGAGGAGGAGGATTGAACTGAGAGGATCCTTTATCATACTTACTCTTTTTATTCATAGCCTTCAGTTGATTTTTGGAGTATTGCATCCAATGTTCTGTGATAGGACAGTTATGCAGTATGTACTAAGGAATGTCATTGGTATCTTTGACTTTTGTTGGAGGAACTCTTTTCATTACTTTGCTTTTGGCCTTTCTTTTTCTTGCAATAGTAGCAGAGGAATCATCTGAATCAGTTCTGAACTGATCACTTTCTCAGCTTTGATCATCATATAGTGCATCAATCCTTTTGAGATAGTCTATCTGTTGTTGAGATTGAGCAGAAGTAACAGTAGTGACAGCAATAGTAACAACAACAGTAGTAACAACAACAACAGGAAGAGAAGTATAAATAACACTGGCAGAAGAGGTCATGACAGCAGCAGTAGATACAGCAGTAGCTGGGGCAGCAGATTCAGATATAACAGTTTCAGCAGTTTCAGATACAATACTTTCAGATACAACAGTTTCAGTAACAGAAATAACATCAGTAGTAACAGCAGGCTCAAAGTCAAATGCCTCTGTCATATGTATATCCTCAGATATTAAAACATCAGAATTAATAGCAATATCAACAATATCAGTACTTTCAACAGAAACTGAAGGAGCAGCAGCAGAAAGGGACTTTACAAAAGAATGTATTATACTGGTGTCACAGCTTGAAATAGACACAATGGCCTTAGAGAGATCTTCAGAAGGCTGGACTGCAGTATGCTCTGGAAGACAGCTAAAATATACAAAGTCAAAATCTGACAACAGTGACCTGAGGTCCACTGTGATAACTGCAACTGGAGGTGTTGAGTCTTGAGCTTGGGCTGAAGTAACAGCAGCAACAGCAGCATCAGACAATCTATCCACTTCATGAGGCATCTCCCCCTGCCTAGATTCAGTCAGGACTGGATCAAGGCACCTAGAGGAAGGGATTGCCTGAGGAGGAATGAGAGAGGAGAGCCTGGCAGACAGTTCTGTAACTGACTGTAGAAGTGGAGCCAAGGAGGTCTCCAACAAGAGTGATAGCCTGGGAGCTATCAGCTCATAGAGTCTGTCTGCTAAAGCTGGAAGATCTACATGCTCAAGAGGGACTTGAGCAGAGGTAGAAATTGAAGGTGGAGCAGCTGGAGATGTGGATGGAGAGATGGTCGATGGTGGAAATGAAGGTTGAGATATGGGGATTGTGGAAATAGAAGATAATGGAATGGAAATGGCTGGTGTGAAAGATGGTTGTGCAATGATATCTTGCAGTAGTTGGTGATAAGATGTGGATGAAGAGGGTAGTTTAGGAGGGCAGGAAGGAGAATCATCCATAAAGGAATCATCTAGCAGTTGGAAAGATTGTATATGAGAGGATGATTCAATGTCCAGGTGGGGGTATTGATGTAGAGGGTGGAAGATTTCTCCTGTTATTGGAGGAATTGGAGAATGGATAGAAGTTGGAGATGGGGTTGAAATTATGATGGTGGAGGAAACTGTAATGGTGGATGTGACTGGTGTAGATGAAACAGGAGGAGGAGGAGGAGGAGGAGGAGAAGAAATAGGCAAGTCTTCTGTAGGGGCAGAAGATTGAGGGGAAGTGACTGCAGCAGTCCTGGTGCCTGAAGTAGTAGATGCAGAGGGCATGCTGGGCTTCACTATTTGCCTATCCCATTTGCCAAATAGGGCACAGGTGAGCCTCTTGGAGGCATTGATGTGCATCCCATTTGAAACTAGCGGGGCAGGGCATCTGTTTTGAAGAAACAACCCTAATATTCTTCCAAAATTAACAAAATTTTTGTTGTTCTTCTTCTTAATCAAGTCAAAGAAAACTTCTCCCCAATTCAATTGTTTCTTATCTACAAGAGCACCCATCAAACATAGCTGATACCTGGAGATGGTATCATGGGCTGAGTGTTTGGCCAATAACACCTTTCCTACAACATCAGCCAAAAATCTGTACTCCACAGATAATTTTTTCTTCCAGAGTTTGCTAGGGTTTGCATCTGAATGACCCATTCTATTAAGCAGATCAAAAAATTCTTCTCCAGACAGTTCAGCAGAGTCTTCTCCAGAATTTAATTGAAAAATCTCTATCAGGGCAGCAGGTATTAGATATACCTGGGTTCCTGAAATTGTTCCAACAACTGTATTCAGATCCTGGTTGTGGGCAGTATACACCCACTCTTTTATTTCATCAGCAGCTAATTTGATCCTGGTGGACATGATAGTAACGAGCTGTTGTTCCTTGAAAAGTTCGAGAATATCTTGGAAAATCTGATCACTGTTATTGAAGGAATCCATATCAATATCAAATCCTGCATCAAATTTCATTGCGGCCAGGACTGCAACTGAGACGGCCATTGATTCCTGCAAAAATCAACAAACAAACGACCAAGTGTAGAGAAGTTTGGAGGGAAAGAGAAGTTTTGCAGAAATTATGAAAGCGCAAGGGAGAACGACGACCGAAAAATGAATTTTATATTAGGGTTCGACGCAGAAAAGGAAAGTTCGTTGAACTCAGTTCGACGATCTGGGCTTCTAAAGGAAACTGAAGGGTCATCAACATCGTCGATCTCCATTCGACGATATTGGAGAGCGTCGAGCTCCGTTCGACGATAGTTCAGAAAACAAAACCGTCGAGCGCCGTTCGACGATCGCTGACCTGGAGAGATAGTTTAGACTATCTGAGAAGCGCTGAACTCTGGTCGATGATTTCAAAAAGCGTAGATCTCCATTTGACGATCGGGGGGAAAATCATTGAGCGTAGTTCAAAGATCAGAAATACTCTTATACACTAGAAAAATCAAGAAGTTTGCCTAGTCTTGGTCAATTTTTAGAGTTTTAAAATCTTGGATATTATTTTAGACTTCCTCCATCTAACATTCCTAACTGATTCAGGAAGAAGGTGTGTTTCTTTTCATCCAAGGGTTTGGTGAAAATATCTCCCCTTTGCAAATCAGTTGGGATATATTGAAGTTCAATTTTATTTTTCTCAACATTATCCCTTAAAAAGTGATGCCTAATTTCTATGTGTTTTGTCCTACTATGGAGAACTGGATTTTGGGCTATAGAAATAGCACTGGTATTATCACAAAATATTTTTGACTTCTCTAAGTTGTAGCCATAGTCTAGGAGTTGGTTTTGAATCCACAAGATTTGTGAACAACAACTACCTGCAGCCATATATTCAGCTTCAGCAGTTGAAGTTGACACAGCTGTTTGTTTCTTATAAAACCAAGAGACAAGTCTGTCACCAAGAAACTGACAAGTTCCACTGGTGCTTTTCCTGTCTATTCTGCATCCAGCATAATCAGCATCAGAAAATCCAGTTAAGTCAAATGCTGAATCTTTTGGATACCAGAGACCTAGATTTGGACAACGTTTTACATACCTGAGAATCCTTTTTACTAATATTAGGTGTGACTCTCTAGGGCTCACTTGGAATCTAGCACATATGCATGTATCAAACATTATGTCAGGTCTACTAGCTGTAAGGTACAATAAAGAGCCAATCATTGCTCTATATGTTGTCTGATCAACAGGTTTCCCATGTTCATCAACATCTAATACAACATTAGTAGGCATAGGTGTTTTCATACATGATGCTTCAGACATACCAAATTTCTTAACCAATTCTTTTGCATACTTGGTTTGAGATATAAATATGCCTTCAGCATGTTGTTTGATTTGTAATCCTAGAAAGAAGGATAGCTCACCCATGCTACTCATTTCAAATTTGGAATGCATTAGATTGGAGAACCTTCTGCACAAATTTAAATCATTAGAACCAAAAATAATATCATCTACATAGATTTGTACTAGTAGGGTATGAAACTTATAGGTTCTAATAAAAAGAGTTTGGTCTACACTACCCCTTATAAATTCATTTTTCAGAAGAAAGCATGCTAGGATCTCATACCATGCTCTAGGAGCTTGCTTTAGACCATATAATGCTTTGTGCAACTTGAAAACATAATCAGGATGAGTTGAAGAGATAAAACTTGGAGGTTGTCTGACATAGACTTCTTCTTTGATATCTCTATTTAGAAAAGCACTCTTTACATCCATCTGGTATACTTTGAAACCTTTGTGTGCTGCATATGCTAAGAAGATTCTTATGGCCTACAACCTTGCAACTGGTGCAAAAGTCTGGTCATAATCTATCCCTTCTTCTTGAGAGTATCCTTGAGCAACTAGCCTTGCCTTGTTCCTTATAATTACTCCTTGATCATCCAATTTGTTTCTGAACACCCATTTTGTTCCAACAATGGAGTTATCCTTAGGCCTTGGTACTAGTTCCTAAACTTTGTTTCTTTCAAATTGATGCAACTCTTCTTGCATTGCAATGATCCAGTGTGGATCTTGCTCAGCATCTTGAATGGATTGAGGTTCAATTTGAGAAAGAAAGCAAGTGTGCATCAAGTTTTGATTGACCTGATTTCTAGTTTGCAGACCAGCTGAGATGTCTCCAATTACTTGAGAAATTGGATGGTCTCTTGATGTTACTAAATCAACAGGAGGTGTTGATTGTTCACCAACTTGTGTTGTTGTTTTCTCTGGTGGTACAACAACTGGCTCTTCAAGAAGTTTCTCTTCAAGATGTTGAATGTCTTCTTCATCTTCACTGCTTTCCTCTTTTTGAATGATTTGTAATTGTTCAAGTCTTTAGCAAGAGAATGTACCTACAAAGGTTCTATGGTAGAAGTATTCTTCTCCTTGAAAGACATGTTACTTTCATCAAAAGATATATGAACAGATTCTTCAATTTTATGAGTTGATTTATTATATACCCTATAAGCCTTACTGATCATGGAGTATCCCAGAAACACTCCTTCATTAGCTTTAGCTTGAAATTTTGCTAAATATTTCTTGTCATTATTATGAATATAACAGATACAACCAAAAATTCTAAAATAATCTACTTTAGGTTTCTTCCCTTTGAGTAATTCATAGGGAGTCTTGCCCTTCAGTTTATGTATTAAACTTCTGTTCAGCACATAGTTGGAGGTGTTCACTGCCTCTGCCCAAAAGGATAGAGGAAGGTGAGCATCTGACAACAATGTAGTGGCAGATTCAATAAGGGTTCTATTTTTCCTTTCAGCTATCCCATTTTGTTGAGGGGTTCTAGGAGCTGAGAAAGTGTGTCTGATCCCTTCACTCTGACAGAACTCTTGTATAAGAAGAGAATCAAACTCTGTCCCATGATCACTTCTGATCAGGGCAATGTGAGTATTGAACTCACTCTGTATAAATTTGAGAAACTCTGTCAAACACTGAAAGTTATCAGAGTTCTTCCTCAGAAAGAACACCCATGTGAATCTGGAGAAGTCATCTATAACCACTAAAGTGTAAGATTTCCATCCTAAGCTTTGTACTGTAATGGGTCCAAAAAGATCCATGTGTAACAGATACAAAATCCTAGGTGAATCACTCTTATTAAGTGACTTGAAACTATTTTTGGTTTGCTTGCCTAATTGACAAGCCCTGCAGAGTCCTTCCTTCTTGTAGGGGCCAGAAGGTAGTCCTCTAACAAGGTTGTCCTTGGATAGCCTAGCAATGGTTCTAAGGTTTATATGCCCTAGTCTCTTATGCCATAGCTCATTAGGTCTACTAATATAATTAAGCAGGCAAATATCTACTTCTGTTGAAAGAAAGTATACATTATAGATGTTACCTTTCCTTTTACCTGTCAACACAGTTGTGTTGTCCTCTGATTTGATCTTGCATAAGGATTTGCTGAAAGTCACCTGGTAGCCTTCATCACATAGCTGACTGATGCTGATCAAGTTATGCTTCAGTCCTTCCACATAGGCTACTTTCTTGAATGTGACTGTGCCAATCTGAACTGCACCATATCCTTTAGTTAAAAGTTTGAATCACCAAATATGACTTTGGGTCCAAGCTTGGCTTTAAAGGATGTGAAATTGTCCTTACTCCCCGTCATGTGCTTGGAGCACTCACTATCTAAATACCATTGCTGGTTTGATGTTGGATAGGTCTTCACCTGCATATAAAGCAATTTACTTATTTTTGACCCAGTTTACCTTGGGCCTAGGTTGATAACTTTTAAATTCAGAAATAAATGACATCCCTGGTTGACTCTTATAACCTTCAGGATGATATCTCCTTGAAGGTATTATCCGTTTAGTATTAGGGTTAAAGCTTTGGGATGAAGGACCCCTAAGTTTGGATTTTGATTTACCCTTGAAAAAAATTTCAAAGCTCTGATCTCTGCTCGACGATCGTGGAGCTGAGTTCGACGATCTTGGGTCAGATCGTCGAGCTCCGTTCGACGATCGACTGTGGCAGAGTTCAAGGTTTAGAGATCATCGACCTGAGTTCGACGATTTTGCCTGAGATCGTTGATCTCCATTCAACGATTGTCTAGCTCCATTCGACGATTTCTGTTGAACCTTGGTTTTCTTGGGTAAGTCAGAATTTTTCCTAGCTACCTCTACAACTCCCTTCCCTTTATCAGAGATAAATTTAATTGGGGTTGTTAGAACTATAGGTTGGCTGGATGAAGCACCCAAGCACAGTGTACTATTGAATCTAGAGTTCACTGTGCTTGTGATGTCCATTAGCTTGATGCTTCTCCCATTAAGGGATTCTTCAAGCTTCTTGGCCTCTGATAGCTCACCTTTCAGTGAAGCTATCTGCTCCCTACAGCACTCCAACTCCTTAGAGAGTTTGAGGTTTTCTGATTTTAAGGTACTATGTTCAGATAATTGATTTCTGAGAGAAATGATTTCTTTCTCAGACTTTAATAAGTCTAAACATAGTGCTTTAAATTCATACTTAAAGTCCTCAGAATTGAAATCAAATGAGTCTATTACCTGGTCTTCTTCAGGTTGAGTCTCTGAGTCTAACTCTGACTCTTCTGCATCAGAATTGTGTTGAGAGGCATTGATAGCCATCATGCAGAATTCCTTCTCTTCAGCATCATCCTCATCATCACTTGAGCTGGAAGAAGTTTCTGATTCTTCTTCTGTCTCACTCCAAGATTCAGCAACAAATCCCTTCCTTGTGTGTTTGTTCTTGCTGGAGGAGGGTTTGCCATTGTTATTCTTCTTGAAGTCCTTGTCTTTTCTTCTTTCTCTCTTATCCTTTCTGTCCTTATTTTTGTTCTCTGGACAGTCAGGCACAATGTGGCCTGGTTTCCTGCAACCAAAGCAAATAATTTCTTTATTATTTGATTTATCATACCTTGGCTTGTCATGTTCTTTGTATGATCTCTTCCTGAAGTCCTTTTTGGACATTTTGTAAAATCTTTTGGCCAGTAGACTAAGCATCTCATCATTGCCTGTGATTTTGTCTTCAGGCTGATCTTCAGTGGCTTTGAAGGCTATTGACTTTTCCATTCTTGTGGCTGGTGAGGCAGCCTTCTGCTCTTCTTCTCTATTTTTGATGAGCAGCTCATAAGACTTGAGCTTGCCCAAGAGAGCTTCTGTTGTGATCACATTGAGACTTCTGGCATCCTTGATTGGCCAGATCCTTGAGTCCCAAGTGCTTGGGAAGCACATTAGGATTTTGTCATTTAGTTCAGTCAAAGATATCTCCTTATCCAAAGTTTTCAGCTCATTGACTATGAGACTGAGTCTATTGTACATATCTCCTACTGACTCAGCTTCTCCTTTCTTAAAATTCTCATATTAGGTTATGAGGTGAGATCTTCTGTCCTTTCTTTCATCAGCAGATCCTGAGACTATTTCAGATAGCTTATCCCAGACGTCCTTTGCTGAATTGCATTCAGCTACCTTTTGGAATATCTCATCAGACATAGTCTGGGCTAGAATGTTCATAGCCTTTGCATCTGCAACTTTCCATTTCTTGATGTCAGCATGTGTTCCTGAGGGAGGTGGAACAGCATTTGTACTTGTATTCCCTGGAGGTCTTGGACACACTGTCAACATAGAATTGAAAATGTCCTCATCAATAGAATTCATGTAGAGTCTAATCCTTGCCTTCCAAAGTGCAAACTTGGATAGATTGCACAATGGAGGTCTGGTGCTAGCATAATCTTTGTTTTGGGCCATGTTTTGTGAAGAAATAATTCTAATAACAAAATCAAAACAAGCAAATCTAACTATAGGAATCTTTGGGTTCAGGTGTTAGCCTGTACAACCACCAAGGTGTGGTATTTTTAACCAACCTCCCTCTGATACCAATTGAAAGTGCAAGTTAGATCTGATATACTCTAGAGGGGGGAGGGGTGAATAGAGTATGGTGCTTGCTAAAAACTTTTTACAACAGTTGTTGTATTCCTAAATGAACAGGGAAGCAAATAATTAAATAAATACAGCAACTATCTAAACAAAAAGCAACCACAAATCACAGCCAGAAACAAAAAGAAAGACAAGCAACCAGATGACACAAGAAGCTATAGTGGTTCCCCAATCAACCTGGGTACATCCACTCTTCCACCACCTTAGGTAGGAATCCACTACAGGATGAGTTGATCAGGTGTCCTGGGCACCAATGACCTTTGATAAGGTGCTTAAAAACCAAACCAGATTTTTTGATCAGGTGTCTTGCCACCACTGAGTTTTGATAAGGTCTCAGAAACCAAACACAAACTTTTGAAGGGAGTTTGAAAAACCCTTTACAGCAGAGAGAGAGAGATAGAGAGAGAGAGAGAGATAGATGATCTTCTCTGTCAACAGTCAGAGAGAAGATAGTGGATGTTGTCAAAGCTCCCCCTGAGATCTTGAGTTGTTTAGGAAGTGAAGCTTTGTAGTAGGGTGATAGGCCTTCAAATGATTTGATCTCCAGCAATAGATGATTTCAGCAGCAACTGAAATATGAGGTGTCTGGAGTCTTGAATGATGATGACCTTTGAACACTTGAATCAAAAGAGATCTGAAGATTTCAGTTTTGTTGATCACCTTTGGTGATGGTGTTCTTGTATGAATCTTTGAGACTGAGAATGTCTGCAACTCTCTTTCTTTCTCTTGTGTAATTGTTATGTTGTAAGAGTTGTTGTTGCAGAGAATATGTGTCTGACTTCTTGTTCTTCTACAGCAGGAATGAAAAATCTGATCTTTTATTCCTTTTATCTGAATAGAAATGATCCACTGTTCAAGATAGCCGTTAGCCTGTCAATAAATGACTTCCTTAAATGTATTTATCTTCTGGAGGAAAGTCCAACAAAACATTCCTTGAAAATTCCTTGAAACTTGCTCCAGATTAAATGAAAAATGGCTACAAAATCTCTGAATTAAATGCTGACAATAATTCCACAGCTGTCCAAATTTGAATCTTGAAAAACATTGAACTCTTCAGAGAAAACGTCGAACTGAGCTCCACTATCGTTGAACTGAGCTCAGAGACTTCGACTTAGACAGAAACAAAGATCGTCGATCTGAGCTCAACTATCGTCGAACTGAGCTCATAGATAGAGAATCAAACTGGAGTCAAGATCGTCGATCTGAGCTCGAAGATCGTCGAATGGAGTTCGACGACTTGATGAAGTTGAGCTCAGAGATCGTCGAATGGAGTTCGACGATCCGTCGAAGTGAGCCCAACGATCGTCGAATGGAGTTCAACGATTCATCGAAGTAAGCTCAACGATCGTCGAATGGAGTTCAACGATTCGTCGAAGTGAGCTCAACGATCGTCGAATGGAGTTCGACGATTCGTCGTATTGAGCTCGATGAAATGACTTGGTCTCCAAAACTGAAAATCTCTGGTCTTGAGGGTAGCTTTCAAACCTAAGTACTAACCCTTAGACTCAATTCTAATTGACCTTTAGATCTATACAATGAGGTCAAAACAGGTTTCTTAAGAGACATAGTGATCCTTGGCCAAATCAGTAATAGGGTGTTCCAACACCATCGCTATCTGCAAACCCAAGACTTATATTCCAGAATTCAGCAAGTCAACATTTGACTCAGCACTGACGTTGATTGAACTCAACACACTCAACGTTGTCAAAACCTTCTATGCCATGACGTTGAGTGAACCCAACACATTCAACGCCAAAGGCTAGATACGATGTTCGAGGAATCTGTACCAAGGCCAAATTCGTCGAACAGAGTTCGACGAATCTGCGCCAAGGCCAAATTCGTCGAACGGTGTTTGACGAATCTGCGCCAAGGCCAAATTCATCGAACGGAGTTCGACGAATCTACGCCAAGGCCAAATTCGTCGAACGGAGCTCGACGAATCTGCGCCAAGGCCAAATTTGTCGAATGGAGCTCAATGAATCTGCGCCAAGGCCAAATTCATTGAATGGAGTTCGGCGACTGTAACATGGCGTTGAGTGAACTCAACACACTCAACGCTTTTGCCGTCGTCTGTGATTGATTGGTAGATAGTTCTATGCTTAGATCTTAAATTTTTATTCCGCAAAAATATGCACATCTCACCTATTCACCTCCCTCTAGGTGATTTAGGTAGACAACTAAACACTTTCAAGAAGACATCTTAAGAGAGGCTCATTGTACCAAATATTTGATGCATCCCGGGATTACCAAGATGTACACTGACTTGCGAAAGACCATGTTTTGGCCAGGAATGAAGAGAGATGTCATGTACTATGTTACGCATTGCGACTCCTTGTTAGAAGGTGAAGGTGGTATGTAAGAGCCCTCGAGGATTATTGTAGTCGTTGCTCATCCCCGAGTGGAAGTTTGAAGATATTTACATGAACTTCCCCACTCTCGCTCCTGGAATGATTTAGTTTGGGTGATCGTAGATCACTTGACAAAGGTTGACAGGTTCATCTCGATGTGGAAGGATGCACATGTCAATATTTTGGTACGTCTCTTTATGGAAAATTTTGTTCGGTACCATGGGGGTGCCCAAGACAATAGTTTCAGGCCGTGATGGTCGCTTCACCTCTAAGGAATGGAGGGCAGTTTAATCATATTTAGGCTCTCTCCTTACCTTCAGCATGACTTTTCATCCTCAGACTAGCAACCAGTCTGAGAGGACTATTAGGACTATGGAGGACTTGCTGCAATTTTGCATTTTTCATAGGGAGAGATGTGGGAGAGACTTCTGTCGTTGGTAGAGTTTTCATATAATAATAGTCATTAGGCAAGCATCAGAATGACGACCTATAAGTCACTTTTTGGTAGGAGGTGCATAACGCCTTTATCATAGGTCCGGAGGAGGATCCAAAAAAATTGGGGGTAAAGTACATCGATGACACCGACACTTTGATTAGAATGATTTGGGGCTGCATGCTAGATGCTCGAAGCCGACAGACAAAGTACTATAATGTGAAACACAGGATGGTGGAATTTCAAGAGGGTGACAAAGTACTCTTAAAAATTATGCTGATGCATGGAGTGTCACGTATTTGTGGAAGGAAGAAGCTCAACCAATGATATATAGGTCCTTATACCATTTAGAGAGGGTTAGTCCCTTGGCTTATAGGCTGGAGCTACACTGGAACTGGGGAACTTACATGATGTTTTTCACGTGTCTTCTCTTTAGAAGGAATTGCTTCAGCCTGATCAATTTGTCATGGATACTTCTTGCCCTGTGGCATCTGATAGATCTGTCCGGCTAGAGACTGTGTGGATTTTATATATTGAGATCTGAAGATTGAGGCGAAAGAGTGTTCCATTGGTAAAGGTCCCGTGGTCCAACTATGGGAATGAGGAATAAACCTGGGAGCCTATGGAACTTATGTAGTAAAGCTACCTGAAATTCTTTCCCCATGGTATATCTGAAACATACCTTATATACCTCATACTTTGATACCCGTAGTCCTAACCTAAATTTTGGGGATGAAATTATTTATTTATTGATTAGATTTATAACGTCCCATTTTCAGCTTGACTCCTCGTATGTATTTTGTGTCACCTTGAGTGGCATAGGCACGATAGGAAAGTTTAAGAGAGGGAGCCTAAGTTCAAGGGGTGGAAAGTAGGGAGAATCGCCGAGTGAACTGGATGAACCATTGAGTGAACTCGACGAACAGCCGAGTGAACTCGACCACCAATGGCTGAACTTGATGAACCGCCGAGTGAACTCGATGAACCACCAAGTGAACTCGACGAACCGCCGAGCGAACTTGATGAACAGCCGAGTGAACACGACGAACCGCCGAGTGAACTCGACGAATGGAATGGTCGAGTGATCACGACGAATGAAATGGTTAAGTGGACTCGACGAACAGTCGAGTGTCACTTGATGAAGTCTCAAGTACACTGGACGAATCATCGAGTGAACACGACGAATGGAATGGTTAGGTGAACTCGATGAACTGTCGAGTGTCACTCGACAAAGGGTTATGTAAACTCGACGAATCATCGAGTGAACTCTACAAATCGTCAAGTGAACTCGACGGATGGAACGTTCTTGTGAACTCAATGAATCAACAAGTGAACTCGACAAATCATCGAGTGATCTTGATGACTGGACTCAACATTTCAATTTACGGCCTGGAAAGCAAAGTGGTGTCCAGTGAGCAGAACAGAATGTCCTGATCTAGTTCGTTCTTCCATTATCTTCTAATGAGACATATGATATGACTTTGTCCATGCTTATTAATGTGCCTATGACAAATCCTTGCTCTTCCCAAAGTTGGGAGGTGGTTTTCATCCAATAAGGAAGAAACATGCCACACCTGTCATTCAAAGGTATGGGAGGGACTATTCCCATCACCTGTTAACAAAAATGAGTAAATCCTTCCTCCTCCTAGAAATTTTCTCACCACTCTACAACTGAGATCATAACCCTTCTTGGAAGAACGAAGCATGGAGCAAATCACCAGAAGCCGAGCACCGCCATGCCTCCAAGAAGAACTCGAACCGTTGCCGCAAATCAGGCGAGCATTCTACCCTCTCCCTTGGTGCTATATCTTTAGATCCGAAATTAGGAGAGACGTCAGACTCAAGAGAGATTGATTTTGGTGAATTTAATGGAGTTTTCTAGGAAGTGACCATGTTAGAACTTCCATTCTAGGGTGTCAATCGCCGCAAAATATCTTCAATCATTTCCTCTCTTCAATACGAAGGCGATGAACTTGATTTCATGAAGAACAGTGGTCTATTGTGGGAGAAAAGGAGGAGAGAAGTTAAACATTTTTGTACATAGACTGCAGGACGTAGATTAACAGATGCCGTCCATCAGTCTTTAAGATTCATGTGGAAACTTTATAATAATAAAACACAGAAATCTATATTTTATGCGTGATGGACTTCAAGCCCATTTTTAGGCATGATCTAGTGAGATTCATGTAACACCACTATTCGTTACATGACATATAATAGAAGGTATGGCCGGGGACCCACACCATATGCCACAAACAGGCGGCGAAGTTACGGGTTAATATCAGAGTTGCACATCCTAACTCAGAACATTCTAGCGGAAGCTTTTAAGTTGATTGAACTCCTCATCTGAATGTCCACAATATATAAACCAACATTTATATATAACAACCCGAAGGAATGTGCTGCAAATACATAGCAGGTCTGGCCTTATGGCCTTACAGTTAAGCTTTATACATATGGCTTTCATACATCGACACGCAGGCTGGCCACACATGAATGTACTATCATATAAACTTCTTTGGCCTTCGAGGGCCAGCATAGCAGCAGTAGCAATAACAGTAGAAAAAATAAGGGCTTCAGTCCCCTATTTTCTGCTCGGCTCTCCTGCACCTGCACAGGACAATCCACCGGACGGTGGTAAATAAGGAAACAGTCAGCGTTCAGCTGACCAATTTATAACGACCCTACCCCTTACCCGGGGCAGTGGTATTCCTTCCCTACAGGCATTGGATTTCACAAGCAGATATATCACACAATGTGCACTCACGCACAATCAACATATCACAAACGTCGCCCATACGACCCGACTCTCCGTGCACTCATGGCACATTCTTGGTGTACCGGATAAACCAGTGGCCCACCGTCATTCAAGGCCCGAAGCCCAACGAAAAACTTGAGCATTTCGCTCCACGGCTTTCAGCCGGAGACTTTAATCATAGAGTAACCACCCGAGATTTGGCCCATAGCCCCCCATGGCATCGCTACCAGATGGCTCTCAAGCATAAGACTCTCATTATGTGTTTTTGTCGAATGCCAGACGCCCAGGCACTCATGGCGGACAACTATAACGGGATACAGTTGTAACAACCCCATCCGTTCATATGCTATATTCTAGAAGGTCCGGCCTGGGCCCCACAGTATATATCACAAAACAGGAGGTGAAGGTACAGGATGATATCAGAGTAGCGCATCGCACCTATCACAAAGCATTCTAGCGGAAGCCTATACTACAACTTGAACTCCTCCCTTGAATGTCCAACAAAGAAAACACTATGTTTTATAGCACATAGGAATGTCTTACACATGTACACAAGTTGGCCTTATGGCCTTACATGGCTTTCACACAGTGGCTTCAACTATTGGCGCGCAGGCCGGCCACAATAAAAGAAAACACACAACAAGCAACACATATAGCCTTCGAGGGCTAGCAGCAGTAGCAGCAACAGCAGCAGGGACATCAAAATAGCTTCTTCATATCGTTGAACATCTTCGTGCTCCCGGGGTGAATGGAATACTTTGTATAATGCGCTTCATACATCAGTTCTTCCCTCAATTTTCCCACATTCGGGACGCACAAACGGCCCTCTTTTCGCAAAAGACCGTCAATCCAGGTGAATTTGTACTCTGACCCTTCATTCACATAGCGTAAGAGATCTTCATCTAACTCCGTTCAGCGCTTCTCAGATAGTCTAAACTATCTCTCCAGGTCAGCGATCGTCGAACGACGCTCGACGGTTTTGTTTTCTGAACTATCGTCGAACGGAGCTCGACGCTCTCCAATATCGTCAAACGAAGATCGACGATGTTGATGACCCTTCAGTTTCCTTTAGAAGCCCAGATCGTCGAACTGATTTCAACGATCTTTCCTTTTCTGCGTCGAACCCTAATATAAAATTCATTTTTCGGTCGTCGTTCTCCCTTGCGCTTTCATACTTTCTGCAAAACTTCTCTTTCCCTCCAAACTTCTCTACACTTGGTCGTTTGTTTGTTGATTTTTGCAGGCATCAATGACCGTCTCAGTTGCAGTTCTGGCCGCAATGAAATTTGATGCAGGATTTGATATTGATATGGATTCCTTCAATAACAGTGATCAGATTTTCCAAGATATTCTTGAACTTTTCAAGGAACAATAACTCGTTACTATCATGTCCACCAGGATCAAATTAGCTGCTGATGAAATAAAAGAGTGGGTGTATACTGCCCACAACCAGGATCCGAATACAGTTGTTGGAATAATTTCAGGAACCCAGGTATATCTAACACCTGCTTCCCTGACAGAGATTTTTCAATTAAATTCTGGAGAAGACTGCTGAACTGTCTGGAGAAGAATTTTCTAATTTGCTTAATAGAATGAGTCATTCAAATGCAAACTCTATCAAACTCCTGAAGAAAAATCTATCTGTGGAGTACAGATTTTTGGCTGATGTTGTAGGAAAGGTGTTATTGGACAAACACTCAGCCCATGATACCATCTCCAGGTATCAGCTATGTTTGATGGGTGCTCTTGTAGATAAGAAACAATTGAACTGGGGAGAAGTTTTCTTTGACTTGATTAAGAAGAAGATCAACAAAAATTTTGTTAATTTTGGAAGAATATTAGGGCTGTTTCTTCAAAATAGATGCCCTACCCTGCTAGTTTCAAATGGGATGCACATCAATGCCTCCAAGAGGCTCACCTGTGCCCTGTTTGACAAATGGGATAGGCAAATAGTGAAGCCCAGCAGGCCCTCTGCATCTACTACTTCAGGCACCAAGACTGCTGCAGTCACTTCCCCTCAAGCTTCTGCCCCTACAGAAGACTTGCCTGTTTCTTCTCCTCCTCCTCCACCTCCTGCTTCATCTACACCAGTCACATCTACCATTATAGTTTCCTCCACCATCATAATTTCAACCCCATCTCCAACTTCTATCCATTCTCCAATTCCTCCAATAACAGGAGAAATCTTCCACCCTCTACATCAATACCCCCACCTGGACATTGAATCATCCTCTCATATACCATCTTTCCAACTGCTAGATGATTCCTTTATGGATGATTCCCCTTCCTCCCCTCCTGAACTACCCTTTTTATCCGCATCTTATCACCAACTACTGCAAGATATCATTGCACAACCATCTTTCACACCAGCAATTTCCATTCCATTATCTTCTATTTCCACAATCCCCATATCTCAACCTTCATTTCCACCATCCACCAGCTCTCAATCCACATCTCCAGCTGCTCCACCTTCAATTTCTACCTCTGCTCAAGTCCCTCTTGAGCATGTAGATCTTCCAGCTTTAGCAGACAGACTCTATGAGCTGATAGCTCCCAGGCTATCACTCTTGTTGGAGACCTCCTTGACTCCACTTCTACAGTCAGTTGCAGAACTGTCTGCCAGGCTCTCCTTTCTCATTCCTCCTCAGGCAATCCCTTCCTCTGGGTGCCTTGATCCAGTACTGACTGAATCTAGGCAGGGGGAGATGCCTCATGAAGTGGATAGATTGCCTGCTGCTGCTGCTGTTACTTCAGCCCAAGATCAAGCCTCAACACCTCCAGTTGCAGTTATCACAGTGGACCTCAGGTCACTGTTGTCAGATTTTGACTCTATATATTTCAGCTATCTTCCAGAGAATACTGTAGTCCAGCCTTCTGAAGATCTCTCTAAGGCCATTGTGCCTATTTCAAGCTGTGACACCAGTATAATACATTCTTTTGTAAAGTCCCTTTCTGCTGCTGCTCCTTCAGTTTCTGTTGAAAGTACTGATATTGTTGATATTGCTGTTAATTTTGATGTTTTAATATCTGAGGATATATATATGACAGAGACATTTGACTTTGAGTCTGCTGTTACTACTGATGTTATTTCTGTTACTGAAACTGTTGTATCTGAAAGTATTCTATCTGAAACTGCTGAAACTGTTATATCTGAATCTGCTGCCCCAGTTACTGCTGTATCTACTGCTGCTGCCATGACCTCTTCTGACAGTGTTATTTCTACTTCTCTTCCTGCTGTTGTTGTTACTACTATTGCTGTTACTATTGCTGTCACTACTGTTACTTCTGCTCAATCTCAACAACAGATAGACTATCTCAAAAGGATTGATGCATTATATGATGATCAAAGCTCAGAAAGTGATCAGTTCAGAATTGATTCAGATGATTCCTCTGCTACTATTGCAAGAAAAAGAAAGGCCAGAAGCAAAGTAATGAAAAGAGTTCCTCCAGCAAAAGTCAAAGATACCAATGACATTCCTTACTACATACTGCATAACTGTCATATCACAGAACATTGGATGCAATACTCCAAAAATCAACTGAAGGCTATGAAGAAAAAGAGAAAGTGTGATAAAGGATCTTCTCAGTTCAATCCTCCTCCTCCTCCTTCACCAGGTGCAGGTACAAGTGGAAGCTCTGCATCTCAACCCTCTGCCAGAAGCCAATCCTCTTATCAACCTCAAGGTAGATCTCAATACAGAGGAAGCCAATCTAGAGGCTATCAATCAAGGAGAGGAAATTACAGAGAAAACCAAAGAGAATTTCAAGTTTATTCCAAAGGCCATTCCAGGCAACACCCTTATTCAAGGGAAGGACAAGCTTCCACTGATACTACTTCAGGTTCCTTTCCTTACAAGTTGAAAGAGTTAGTCTCCTCCAGAGCTCCTCCAGACAATCCTTCAAATAGATATGAGCCTCCAGTTCCTTTTGAGGATCCAGAGAATAATCCTACTTCATGGACAACCAGGATGAAAGAATTAGCTGCTCTGTAGAAGATCAAGAAAGCCAGAGAATAAGGCAAAGACATTTCCAGTATCACTACCTTATCAGATCAAAGGAGGAAGGAACTTGAAAGATATTCTTCCAGCAAGTTTTTTGATTCAGAAAGTTACATGAAGCTGCACCCTGAAGCTGTAGTGCCCAGGCCTAAGCAACAAACCTCTTTAGGTGCAGCTGATGACAAAAGATCTAAAAAGGAAGCTCTCAATCCAAACAGAGAAATAGTACTTATAAAGAGCAAGGAAAAAGAGTAATTCTGTAAGGTGACAGTTATTTTGATTTCTGATCTATCTGAGATTATGTCTGTGATTCTGCAATGTCTTGTTTGTTATATTGTTGCTTTGTATATGTTTTTAATTTTCCAATATCTGTAAATAGTAATCCTAACCCAAATAGGGGGAGATTGTTGGAACACCCTATTACTGATTTGGGCAAGAATCACTATGTCTCTTAGGAAACCTGTTTTGACCTCATTGTATAGATCTAAAGGTCAATTAGAATTGAGTCTAAGGGTTAGTACTTAGGTTTGAAAGCTGCCCTCAAGACCAGAGATTTTCAGTTTTGGAGACCAAGTCATTTCGTCGAGCTCCGTACGACGAATCGTCGAACTCCATTCGACGATCGTTGAGCTCACTTCGACGAATCGTCGAACTCCATTCGATGATCGTTGAGCTCACTTCGACGGATCGTCGAACTCCGTTCGACGATCTCTGAGCTCAACTTCATCAAGTCGTCGAACTCCATTCGATGATCTTCGAGCTCAGATCGACGATCTTGACTCCAGTTTGATTCTCTATCTCTGAGCTCAGTTCGACGATAGTTGAGCTCAGATCGACGATCTCTGTTTCTGTCTAAGTCCAAGTCTCTGAATTCAGTTCAACGATAGTGGAGCTCAGTTCGACGTTTTCTCTAAAGAGTTTAATGTTTTTCAAGATTCAAATTTGGACAACTGTGGAATTATTGGCAGCATTTAATTCAGAGATTTTGTAGCCATTTTTCATTTAATCTGTAGCAAGTTTCAAGGAATTTTCAAGGAATGTTTTGTTGGACTTTCCTCCAGAATACAAATACATTTAAGGAAGTCATTTATTGACAGGCTAACGGCTATCTTGAACAGTGGATCATTTCTTTTCAGACAAAAGGAATAAAAGATTAGATTTTTCATTCCTGCTGTAGAAGAACAAGAAATCAGACACATATTCTCTGTAACAACAACTCTTACAACACAACAATTACATAAGAGGAAGAAAGAGAGTTGCAGACATTCTCAGTCTCAAAGATTCAGACAAGAACACCATCACCAAAGGAGATCAACAAAACTGAAATCTTCAGATCTCTTTTGATTCAAGTGTTCAAAGGACATCACCATTCAAGACTCCAAACACCTCACATTTCAGTTGCTGCTGAAATAATCTATTGCTGGAGATCAAATCATTTGAAGGCCTATCACCCTACTGCAAAGCTTCACTTCCCGAACAACTCAAGATCTCAGGGAGAGCTTTGACAACATCCACTATCTTCTCTCTGACTGTTGACAGAGAAGATCATCTCATTTCTCTCTCTCTCTCTGCTGTAAAGGGTTTTTCAAACTCCCTTCAAAAGTTTGTGTTTGGTTTCTAAGACCTTATCAAAACTCAGTGGTGGCAAGACACCTGATCAAAAAATCTGGTTTGGTTTTTGAGCACCTTATCAAAAGCTCATTGGTGCCCAGGACACCTGATCAACTCATCCTGCAGTGGATTCCTACCTAGGGTGGTAGAAGATTGGATGTACCCAAGTTTATTGGGGAACCATTATAGCTCCTTGTGTCATCTGGTTGCTTGTCTTTCTTTTTGTTTCTGGCTGTGATTTGTGGTTGCTTTTTGTTTAGATAGTTGTTGTGTTTATTTAATTATTTTCTTCACTCTTCACTTAGGAATACAACAACTGTTGTAAAAAGTTTTTAGCAAGCACCATATTCTATTCACCACCCCTCTAGAGTATATCAGATCTAACTTGCACTTTCAAGTCTAGCCCACCAGCTGATCGAATAACTCATCAATCCGGGGTATCAAATACTTATTCTTCTCAGTTAGCTTATTCAGTTCACGGTAATCGATACACAACCGCAACCCACCATCTTTCTTCTTTACAAAAAGCACAGGCGCGCTCCAAGGTGACATGCTTGGGCGTATACAACCTTGCTCCAGCAATTCTTGTAATTGGACCTTCAACTCCGCCATCTCTTTTGGCGCGACGCGATATGGCGAGTGGGCCACAGGTTTCGCACCTGGCACCAACTCAATCGTGAAGTCAATCTCCCGCCGGGGTGGTAGCCCAGGGAGATCCGTGGGAAACACATCTGTAAATTCCCCCACAATCGGAACCTCGCACACACTTGCCTTAGGATCAACAGCCTGAATCAGTGCGAAGTAACACTCCGCACCCTTCCGAACAGCCTTGACTACCTGGAGTGCAGACATCAATGTCCCGCCTACTCCTCGCATACTAGCGAACTTTGTCTCTTGTTTGGTATTTTGGCCCAACGTGATCTCTTTGGACTGGCAATCAATCATAGTATGCTGCTCCGCAAGCCAATCCATCCCAAAAATCACGTCGAATTCCGATATGGGCAAAACAAATGCAGTTAAACGAAAATCCCGACTTCCTAACTAAACCGCCACATCGCAAGCTTGATCCGCAAGCATCCAACAACCATTCGGCAAAATCACTCTGACACTATCTGTCTTTGCACGACTAGAGATCCCAAGTCGCACTATAAACTCACTAGACAGAAAAGAATGCGACGCACCCGTATCAAACAGTGCTCGCGCCAGCGAGTCCCGAATCATCACAAAGCCTGTGACAATCATGTCACACACACAAACGGCAAACATAGGGGTACTAAGCAAAGAATACAAACAAGAACATATGCAAAACTAAACTCATACCTGTGACAATGTCACTCTGCTTGATGGCCTCCTGCAGGACAAGATTGTAGACCCGGGGTTGCGCCTGCGAGGCAGAGGAACCCACCACTGTCTTTCCTTTTTCTACATAAGATGCTCCTGCCTTCTTTTCACCCTTTGGCGGCATCCGACAATCTCGCACAATATGCCCCATCTGGCCACAATTGAAGCAGATACGAGTATCTGGCTTGGAGGTATCCCCCGATGTTGCTCCCGTTGCAACTGATGAAGGAGCTTGTCCACTTGTCTTGGACTTCTTGCCCCATCTCTTTTTATAAAATGGTTTCCCAGATCGGGGCGCCTTCCACTCCGGTTGCGTCACAACCAAAGCTCTCTTCCCATGAACCCTCTTCATATCCTTTTCCAACGCGCTCGCAGTGTCAGCCAACGCTTGGAAACCTTGGTTCACAGAACTCGAAACCAGGAACCTCAATTCGTCCCTCAGTCCTTCATAGAACCGATTGGTCTTCCTCTGCTCATCCGCAAATATAGAACCCGCATACCACCCCAAGCGAGTAAATTCTTGCAGATACGCGTCAACACTGCCATCACCTTGTGTTAGCCTTTGGAATTCATTTTCCATGGCTATCCGTTGCGCCGCAGGAAGGTGCTTTACTAGGAAGAGTCAGGAGAATTCTTCCATCGATACTTGGGTTAAAGAACGACCCGCCAAGTGATGCAACTCCATCTCATCCCACCACAATCGAGCTTCTCCTTCAAGCAAGAAGGTAACTAAGGTAACTTTCTGATGCTCCACCGTTCCAATCGCCGTCATCACTCGCTTGACGCGCGATAGCCAATCCTCAGCCTGCGTCAGAGTTTCCGCTCCCGAGAACGTAGGCGAATGGAAACTCATAAACCGCGTTAGCTGCTTCTCAGCCGCTCGAGGAGCCACATCCACTACAGGTTCAGGCCTTGCCGCCACCTGTTCTGGCCTCACAGCTGCTTGTTCTTGCCTAAGTGGCTGGCCTTGGATCATGGTAAATAAAGCCTCCGCAACTAAACACACATGTTCCGCAGACGGTGGATGTGTAGGCACCGCGGCTGGTGCCGTACTTTCATCAGAACGCTGGGGCTCAGACGGCCCAGCTCCACTTCGTGTCACCTAAAGTAGGACAAGACACACACATTAGTGGTCTTACACAAGCAAACAACACAAAATAGGAACACACAGGTTCCTCAAACAGACAAATTTGCATTCCTATCATGGACATTCAGGAGTTCAATCGTAGACTTTGGTTTGCACAAACACGTGCTCGCCAACCCACAAAAGAAGTCGACCACGACTTTGAGAGGGAAATACCAAAACAACTGATACCAAAAATGTAACAACCCCATCCGTTCATATGCTATATTCTAGAAGGTCCGGCCGGGGCCCCACAGTATATATCACAAAACAGGCGGTGAAGGTACAGGATGATATCAGAGTAGCGCATCGCACCTATCACAAAGCATTCTAGCGAAAACCTATACTACAACTTGAACTCCTCCCTTGGATGTACAACAAAGAAAACACTATGTTTTATAGCACATAGGAATGTCTTACACCTGTACACAAGTTGGCCTTATGGCCTTACATGGCTTTCACACAGTGGCTTCAACTATTGGCGCGCAGGCCGCCCACAATAAAAGAAAACACACAACAAGCAACACATATAGCCTTCGAGGGCTAGCAGCAGTAGCAGCAACAACAGCAGGGACATCAACTTTTATGCGTCCCGCTCGGCTCTCCAGCACCTGCACAGGGACAATCCACCCAACGGTGGCAAACAAAAGCAACGGTCAGCATTCAGCTGACCCAATTATAACGACCCTACCCCTTTTCTCGGGGTAGCTGTAAACTTCCCTGCAGGCATATCATATCACAAGCATGGCAATATATCTCATATAATGTGCTTTCACGCACACATGCCATCACAACCATTCGCCACCCGGCCCAACGGTCCGTGCACTCAGGGCACATTCTTGGTGTTTTGGCAAATCACATGCCCACCACCGTATCAGGGTCATCGCCCAACGACAATTTACTTGAGCATTTACTCCATGGCGTGCAGCCAGAGTTCTAGTCTTACTATACCAGGATGGCCCGTAGCCCCCCATTGTGTCATGGAGCGCAGACCTAAGACTCTTGCTATGCGCTCCAACAGACCGCACCTTTTGGTATCACGTCGGACGGACATAGCGCAGGTCAGATCCTCCACCCCCTTTGCTCAAATCGCCTTGCCTTCTCCGAGTACAGCGTACTCATGGCTTAATCAAAGGCGCGGGTCGGTCTAACCAATCCTATTCTTGGCAGACAGCCTGGGTATTTCCTGGCTACCATGCCAGTACTTCCTGTTACTCGCTTCAGAGGTGGACACCCTACGACATCAAGCATCACAAAGGGCCTTTCCTTGTCACACCAGTACTTCCTGTGCCTCATTCATAGGTTGGACCCAAAAACATAACACAGATATTTTCTTGGACTACCACTCCAGTACTTCTTGCTACTCCTTTTCGCAGGCATAACCTGTTGACTTCGTAAACTACACGTTTATCACGGAGTCTTCTCCGGTTCGTATGCAACATCACCAATCCAGACCAACCTGTCCAGATGGGCTTTACACAGCATGCCTATTCCGTACTCCAATTCCGGATCTATATGCCCACAAAGGGGATTTCATGCATCCACCCAAAGACTCCCAAAATCAGCCACCTCTTGGTGGGGGAATCACAAATATATACCAAAAGGAAGCCTTCACATGGCTAGGAAGAAAAGTCGTTACCCTTGAAACCCTCTTTGGTGCCATCAGCTCCAAGCTAGCTTGAACTAATCACAAGAGCTTTTCCTCTGCAACGCCGGCTTCGGATCTCTTGTCGGTAAACCATAGCACCACCACCAGCAGCCCTTCCTCTTCTTCCTCCTTCTTCCTCTCTCTTTCTCTTTCTAACTTGGAGAAAGCTGAAGGCGCTAAACAAATGAGAATATGTTCTCAGGTTTCGGTCTTTAGGAAATAGGAAAGAAGCCCTAGCCCTTGGATCCCAGCTGAAGGAACGGACGGCCACAAAAATGCCAGAAAAGCTGAATTTGACCTGACACGGCCTGTGACACGCTCGTGTCCCAGGCCGTGTGCCTCAAGCGGTGATCAACTGACTTATCCAAACCAGTGACACGCCCATGGGATATGCCCGTGTCATGGGCCGTGTCACCCAACACGCCTTCAGACACGCCCGTGTCTGTGACCGTGTGCCCATACAGGTCACTAAGACATGCCCTGGCGCAAAATTCGTCGCGCTGAGTTCGTCGACCCGAATTGACACGCCCTGTGACACGCCCATGTCACAGGCCGTGTGCAACTTCTCGACATTCGACGACCACATCTCGACACTCGACGATCGTCGAGCAAAATTCGTCGAGCACACGACATGACCTGGGACACACCCGTGTCCTTGGCCGTGTGCCTCCTCTCGACACATCGTCGAGCGAAAACATCGACACCCAGGCCGATCGTCGACACGGCCTCGACACGCCCTGATACACGCCCGTGTCTCAGGCCGTGTCTGCTGTTCGACGACCGTCGACTCCAAATTTCGTCGACCTCGCGGCCAAATCGTCGACTCCAGCTTGACACGCCCTGGGACACACCCGTGTCCCAGGCCGTGTCACCCGAAAATTGCCTGCTGAGAAAATTGGGCTGTTACAATCCTCCCCTCATACAAGAAATTTTGTCCTCAAAATTCCGACACAGGAAGGCAATAAGTAACCAGCAAGAAAAATGTTATAACATTCAACTTTTTATGTTACAACACAAAACTCTCCACAGATTATAAAAACAGCTCGGGGAACTCTTCTCGCATGGTTTGCTCTCGCTCCCATGTCAGTTCTTCACGGCCACAGTTGTCCCATCGGACTTTCACCATGCCGACCGTCTTGTTCCGCAACTGTTTCTCGGCTCGATCTTCGATCTGAATGGGTCTAACTCTCGTTGTTAGCCCATACTCCACCGGCACACGATCATCCGCGATCACTTGGGCTGGATCTTTCACGGCCTTCCGAAGCATCGAGATGTGAAATACATCATGTAATCCACCCAAGTCTGCCGACAGTGCTAGCCGATAAGCCGCTTTGCCAACTCGCTCAACCACCTCAAAAGGACCCAAATATCTTGGACTCAACTTTTTCAAGCGTCGAATCCGGGAGACACCCTTGAATGACTTGATCTTCAAGTAGACCCAATCGCCAACCACAAATTCCACGTTTCGGTGCTTGTCGTTGTAGTACTTTCTTGTCGATCTTGAGCAATAAGTAGCCTCTCTCGAATAGTCCGTATGGTTGAGTTTGCTTCATCAACCTCATTTGGTTTACAAACCCGAGCTTCGCCCGCTTCGACCCAAGCCAAGGGAGTACAACACTTCCCTCCATATAGAGCTTCATATGATGCCATCCCAATGCTCGCCTGGTAGCTGTTATTATATGCAAACTCTACCATATAGAGAAGATCTTCCCATCTCTTTCTGAAGTCAAGGGCGCACATTCAGAGCATGTCCTCCATTGTTTTGTTGGTACGTTCAGTTTGGCCATCCGTTTGGGGATGAAAGGCCGTACTAAAAGTCAACTTCATGCCCAACAGTCGGTGAACTAGCCTCCAATCATCTGACGTGAATCGCCCATCTCGATCACTTACGATGCTCCGAGGAACACCGTGAAGCCGTACAATCTGGTCAACATATAACTTTGCCAAACTTTCAACTGAATCATCCCGCCTGTTCGGGAGAAAATGTGCCACTTTAGTTAGCCGGTCAACAATTACCCAAATGGAATCATTTCCTCGCTGCGATCTCGGCAACCCGTGCACAAAATCCATGGAAATATCATCAAATTTCCACTCTGGGATCGGCAGTTACTTCAAATAACCGCCCGGCTTTTGACATTCCTCCTTTACCATCGCACATGTTTGGCATTTGGATACATACAGGGCAACATCTTTCTTGAGCCCTGGCCATCAGAATAGCTTCTTCATATCGTTGAACATCTTCGTGCTCCCGGGGTGAATGGAATACTTTGTATAATGCGCTTCATACATCAGTTCTTCCCTCAATTTTCCCACATTCGGGACGCACAAACGGCCCTCTTTTCGCAAAAGACCGTCATTCCAGGTGAATTTGTCCTCTGGCCCTTCATTCATATAGCGTAAGAGATCTTCATCTAACTCCGTTGCCCGTCGAACTCGGTCTGCAAGGTCACATTGCACCTCAGTCCAGTTCAAACATGCAGTGGCAGTGTAATTCTTGTCAACACAATCAATCTCCAACGCCTCCAGCTCCCGGATAAGACGTTCATCATGCCTTTGTAACCAATTTACTGTCGCCGGAACCAGCCGACTCAAGGCATCCGCGACAACATTCCCCTTTCCGGGCGTATAATGGATCTCGAAAGTGTAGTCCCCAAGGAACTCCAACCACCTTCGTTGTCGCATGTTCAAGTCTTTCTGCTCCAATAGGTACTTGAGGCTTTTGTGATCTGTATAGATCTCCACCTTCACTCCATAAAGGTAGTGTCGCCACAACTTGAGTGCAAAAATCACCGCCGCTAGTTCCAAATCATGGACGGGATAATTTCGCTCGTGCACCTTCAGCTAGCGTGAGCCATAAGCAATAACCTTGCCAGCCGCTCCCTGAGGCATCACTATAAATCACAAATCCGTCGGTTCCATGTGGCGAAGACAACACCGGTGCCGTGGTCAACCGAAACTTCAGCTCTTCAAAAGCTCGTGCGCACTCTAGCGTCCAAACGAACTTCTGATCTTTTCATGTCAACGTGGTTAGCGGCAAAGCAATCCGCGAGAAGTTTTCCACAAATCTTCTATAGTAGCCCGCAAGTCCAAGGAAACTCCTGACCTCGACCACGGAAGACAACATTGGCCACTCCTGTATGGCCCTTATCTTCGCTGGATCCACTGCAATGCCCTCTCCACTCACCATATGGCCTAGGAACGCCACTGACGATAGCCAAAACTCGCACTTCGAGAACTTGGCATAGAGCTGATTTTGCCTCAACGTATTCAACACCAACCACAAGTGAGTCTCATGCTCAACTTTCGACTTCGAGTACACCAGGATGTCATCAATGAATACTATCACAAACAGATCCAGGTACTCTCGAAAAATACGGTGCATCAGATCCATAAACACCGAGGGCGCATTGCACAGTCCAAATGGCATGATAGTGAACTCATAGTGCCCATAACGTGTTCCAAATGCGGTTTTGGGAATATCACCTTCCCGAATTCTCAACTGGTAATAACCAGACTTCAGGTCCAACTTCGAATAGACGGTCGAGCCCACCAGCTGATCGAATAACTCATCAATCTGAGGTATCAGATACTTATTATTCTCAGTTAGCTTATTCAGTTCACGGTAATCAATACACAACCGCAACCCACCGTCTTTATTCTTTACAAAAAGCACAGGCGCGCTCCAAGGTGACATGCTTGGGCGTATATAACCTTGCTCCAGCAATTCTTGTAATTGGACCTTCAACTCCGCCATCTCTTTTGGCGCGACGCGATATGGCGAGTGGGCCACAGGTTTCGCACCTGGCACCAACTCAATCGGGAAGTCAATCTCCCGCCGGGGTGCTAGTCCAGGGAGATCCGTGGGAAACACATCTGTAAATTCCGCCACAATTGGAACCTCGCACACACTGGCCTTAGGCTCAACAGCCTGAATCAGTGCGAAGTAACACTCCACACCCTTCCGAACAGCCTTGACTACCTGGAGTGCAGACATCAATGTCCCGCCTACTCCTCGCATACCGACGAACTTTGTCTCTTGTTCGGTATTTTGGCCCAACGTGATCTCTTTGGACTGGAAATCAATCATAGCATACTGCTTCGCAAGCCAATCCATCCCAAAAATCACGTCGAATTCCGATATGGGCAAAACAAATGCAGTTAAACGGAAATCCCGACTTCCTAACTGAACCGCCACATCGCAAGCTTGATCTGCAAGCATCCAACAGCCATTCGGCAAAATCACTCTGACACTATCTGTCTTTGCATGACTAGAGATCCAAAGCCGCGCTATAAACTCACTAGACAGAAAAGAATGCGACGCACCCGTATCAAACAGTGCTCGCGCCAGCGAGTCCCGAATCATCACAAAGCCTGTGACAATCATGTCACACACACAAACCGCAAACATAGGGGTACTAAGCAAAGCATACAAACAAGAACATATGCAAAACTTAACTCATACCTGTGACAACGTCACTCTGCTTGATGGCCTCATGCAGGCCAAGATTGTAGACCCGGGGTTGCGCCTGCGAGGCAGAGGAATCCACCACCGCCTTTCCTTTTTCCACATAAGATGCTCCTGCCTTCTTTTCACACTTTGGCGGCATCCGACAATCTCGCGCAATATGCCCCATCCGGCCACAATTGAAGCAGATACGAGTATCTGGCTTGGACATAGCCCCCGATGTTGCTCCCATTGCAACTGATGAAGGAGCTTGTCCACTTGTCTTGGTCTTCTTGCCCCATCTCTTTTTATAAAATAGTTTCCCAGATCGGGGCGCCTTCCACTCCGGTTGCGTCACAGCCAAAGCTCTCTTCCCTTGCACCCTCTTCATATCCTTTTCCAACGCGCTCGCAGTGTCACCCAACGCCTGGAAACCTTAGTTCACAGAACTCGAAACCAGGAACCTCAATTCGTCCCTTAGTCCTTCATAGAACCGATTGGTCTTCCTCTACTCATCCGCAAATATAGAACCCGCATACCGCCCCAAGCAAGTAAATTCATGCAGGTACGCGTCAACACTGCCATCACCTTATGTTAGCCTTTGGAATTCATTTTCCATGGCTATCCGTTGCGCCGCAGGAAGGTGCTTTGCTAGGAAGAGTCGGGAGAATTCTTCCATCGATACTTGGGTTAAAGGATGACCCGCCAAGTGATGAAACTCCATCTCATCCCACCACAATCGAGCTTATCCTTCAAGCAAGAAGGTAACTAAGGTAACTTTCTGATGCTCCGCAGTTCCAATCGCCGTCATCACTCGCTTGACGCGCGATAGCCAATCCTCAGCCTGCGTCGGAGTTCCCACTCCCGAGAACGTAGGTGGATGGAAACTCATAAACCGCGTTAGCTGCTTCTCAGCCGCTCAAGGAGCCACATCCACTACAGGTTCAGGCCTTGCCGCCACCTATTCTGGCCTCACAGCCGCTTGTTCTTGCCTAAGTGCCTGGCCTTGGATTATGGTAAATAAAGCCTCCGCAACTAAATGCACATGTTCCGCAGACGGTGGAGGTGTAGGCACCGCGGCTGGTGCCATACTTTCATCAGAACGCTGGGGCTCAGACGGCCCAGCTCCACTTCGTGTCACCTAAAGGTGGACAAGACACACACATTAGCGGTCTTACACAAGCAAACAACACAAAATAGGAACACACAGGTTCCTCAAATAGACAAATTTGCATTCCTATCATGGACATTCAGGAGTTCAATCGTAGACTTTGGTTTGCACAAACACGTGCTCGCCAACCCACAAAAGAAGTCGACCACGACTTTGAGAGGGAAAGACCAAAACAACTGATACCAAAAATGTAACAACCCCATCCGTTCATATGCTATATTCTAGAAGGTCCGTTCGGGGCCCCACAATATATATCACAAAATAGGCGGTGAAGGTACATGATGATATCAGAGTAGCGCATCGCACCTATCACAAAGCATTCTAGCGGAAGCCTATACTAAAACTTGAACTCCTCCCTTGAATGTCCAACAAAGAAAACACTATGTTTTATAGCACATAGGAATGTCTTACACCTGTACACAAGTTGGCCTTATGGCCTTACATGGCTTTCACACAGTGGCTTCAACTATTGGCGTGCAGGCCGGCCACAATAAAAGAAAACACACAGCAAACAACACATATATCCTTCGAGGGCTAGCATCAGTAGCAGCAACATCAGCAGGGACATCAACCTTTATGCATCCCGCTCGGCTCTCCAGCACCTGTACAGGGACAATCCACCCAATGGTGGCAAACAAAAGCAACGGTCAGTGTTCAGCTGACCTAATTATAACGACCCTACCCCTTTTATCGGGGCAGCGGTAAACTTCCCTGCAGGCATATCATATCACAAGCATGACAATATATCTCATATAATGTGCTTTCACGCACACATGCCATCACAACCGTTCGCCACCCGGCCCAACGATCCGTGCACTCAGGGCACATTCTTGGTGTTTTGGCAAATCACATGCCCACCACCGTATCAGGGTCATCACCCAACGATAATTTACTTGAGCATTTATTCCATGGCGTGCAGCCGGAGTTCTAGTCTTACTACACCGGGATGGCCCGTAGCCCCCCATTGTGTCATGGAGCGCAGGCCTAAGACTCTTGCTATGCGCTCCAACAGACCGCACCTTTTGGTCTCACGTCAGACGGACATAGCGCAGGTCGGATCCTCCACCCCCCGTTGCTCAAATCGCCTTGCCTTCTCCGAGTACATCGTACTCATGGCTTAATCAAAGGCGCGGGTCGGTCTCACCAATCCTATTCTTGGCACACAGCCTGGGTATTTCTCTACACCCATGTCCTTATCACAACAGCAGGTCTTTCCTGGGCATCCCAGTACTTCCTGTTACTCTCTTCACAGGTGGACACCGCAACATCACAAATGTCAGGGGTCTTTCCTGGCTACCATGCCAGTACTTCCTGTTACTTGCTTCACAGGTGGGCACACTACGACATCAAGCTTCACAAAGGGACTTTCCTGGTCACACCAGTACTTCCTGTGCCTCATTCACAGGTTGGACCCAAAAACATAACACAGATATTTTCCTGGACTACCACTCCAGTACTTCCTGCTACTCCTTTTTGCAGGCATAACCCGTTGACTTCGTAAACTACACGTTTATCACGGAGTCTTCTCCGGTTCGTATGCAACATCACCAATCCAGAAAAACCTATCCAGATGGGCTTCACACAACATGCCTATTCCGTACTCCAATTCCGAATCTATATGCCCACAAAGGGGATTTCATGCATCCACCCAAAGACTCCAAAAATCAGCCACCTCTTGGTGGGGGAATCACAAATATATGCCAAAAGGAAGGCTTCACATGGCTAGGAAGAAAATTCATTACCCTTGAAGCCCTCTTTGGTGCCATCAGCTCCAAGCTAGCTTGAACTAATCACAAGAGCGTTTCCTCTGCAACACCGACTTCAGATCTCTTGTCGGTAAACCGCAACACCACCAACAGCAACCCTTCCTCTTCTTCCTCCTTCTTCCTCTCTCTTTCTCTTTCTAACTTGGAGAAAGATGAAGGCGCTAAACAAATGAGAATATGTTCTCAGTTTTCGGCCTTTAGGAAATAGGAAAGAAGCCCCAGCCCTTGTGTTGGAACACCCTATTACTAATTTGGGTCAGGATCACTATGTCTCTAGGAATCTGTGTTTGACCTTCTGTATAGCTTAATAGGTCAATTAGAATTGAGTCTAAGGGTTAGAAGTCTAGGATTGGAAGCTGCCCTGAAGACCAAGTTTTTCTGTAGACCAAGTCTAATCGTCGAGCCCAGCACGACGTTTCGTCGAACTCCGGTCGACGATCGTCTAGCTCAACTTCTACAGATCGTCGAGCTCCATTCGACGATCGCTGAGCTCAACCTCATAATATCGTCGAGCTCCACTCGACGATCGCTGAGCTCAACTTCACAATATCGTCGAACTCCATTCGACGATCGGTGAGCTCAGGTCGACGATTTTGACTCTGCACTGGATCTTTATCTCTGAGCTCAGTTCGACGATCTTTGAGCTCAGATCGACGATTATTTTGTTGCTTGAATTTTCCAATTCGCTGAGCTCAGCTCGACGATAGCAGAGCTCAGTTCGACGTTTTCAGTTATCTTTCAGAATTCAAATTCAAATCAGTTAGAAGTTATTCTGCATTTAATTCAGAAGATCTGCTAGCCGTTTTCATTTACTTCTGGACCAAGTTTCAAGGGATTTTTCAAGGAATAATTCAGTGGACTTTCCTTCAGAAGAAATTATGCAATTAAGGCTGTAATCAATGCAGACCAACGGCTATCTTTGATAAAGTGATATTCTATTCTGGCACAGAGAATAAAAGATAGAATGTTTTTGAATCAAGATAGAGATTGACAAGAACAGGACACACAACTCAGTATACAGAGACTCTTTCAAAATTTTCTGTCAAGAAGAATTCTGAAGAACACTCATCAAATAGATCAAGCAATCTTCAAATCTCTTCAGCTCTCAAAGTGTTCAAGGCCAACATCATTTCAAGACTCCAGACTCTCAATATTTCAGCTTGCTGAAATCATCTTGTGCTGGAGATCTATCTTTGAAGGCCTATCACCCTCAGCAAAGCTCATCTTCCTGAAGATTTCAAGGGTTCAGGGGGAGCTTTGACATCAATCCACTTAGTCTTCTCAGTTGATTGAGAAAGAGAAGACTGCCATAACTCTCTCACCCCCACTCTGTAAAGGGTTTTTCAAACTCCCTTCAAAAGTTTGAATCTGGTTTTTGAGCACCTTGTCAAAAGCTCATTGGTGGCAAGACACCTGATCAAAAAATCTGATTTGGTTTTTGAGCACCTTATCAAAAGCTCATTGGTGCCCAGGACACCTGATCAACTCATCCTGCAGTGGATTCCTACCTAGGGTGGTAGAAGAGTGGATGTACCCAAGTTTGGGGAACCATTATATTTCCTTGTGTCATCTGGTTCTGCTTGTTTTTCTTTTTGTTTCTGGCCTAGATTCTCTTATGCTTAGTCTCTGCATAGCTTAGTTTTGTGATTAGTTTTATTTCTGCTTCCCTGCTCACACTCATTATAACAATTGTTGTAAAGCTTTGCAAAAGTTTTTTCTTTGTGTTTTAAAAGCACCATATACTCTATTCACCCCCCCTCTAGAGTATATCAGATCTAGTTTCCCTTTCAATTGGTATCAGAGCCAGGTTGGTTAAACATACCATACCTGATTGGTTGTACAGGCTAACACCTGAACCCAAAGATCCCAAACTAGATCTGTTTTCTTTTGTATTTTATTATTAGATTTTGTTTGCACAAATCATGGCCCAAAACAAAAATTATGCTAGCACCAGACCTCCAGTATGCAATCTGTCAAAGTTTGCACTTTGGAAAGCAAGGATTAGACTCTACATGAATTCTATTGACGAAGATATTTTTAATTCTGTTTTGACAGTGTGTCCAAGACCCCCAGAAAGTACAAGTACAAATGCTGTTCCACCTCCATCAGGAACAGATGCTGACATCAAAAAGTGGAAAGTAGCTGATGCCAAGGCTATGAACATTCTAGCTCAGACAATGTCAGATGACATTTTTCAAAAGGTAGCTGAATGTAATTCAGCCAAGGAGATTTGGGACAAGCTCTCAGAAATAGTTTCAGGCTCAGCTGATGAGAGAAAGGACAGAAGATCCCATCTCATCTCCCAATATGAGAACTTCAAGAAGGGAGAGACTGAGTCAGTGGGAGACATGTACACCAGACTGAGTCTAATTGTCAGTGAACTGAAGACATTAGACAAAGAGATCTCACTGACAGAACTTAATGACAAGATCCTAATATGCTTTCCCAGCACTTAGGATTCAAGAATCTGGCCAATTAAAGATGCCAGAAGTCTGAATGAGATCACCACTGAAGCCTTGTTGGGTAAGCTCAAATCTTATGAGCTACTCATCAAGAACAGAGAGGAAGAACAGAAGGCTGCTTCACCAGCCACAAGAAAGGAGAAGACCATAACATTCAAGGCAACTGAGGATCTGCCTGAAGAAAAAGGAACATGCAATGATGAACTTCTCAGCTTGTTGGCCAAAAGATTCTATAAGATGGCCAGAAAGGACTTCAGAAGAAGATCATACAAGGAGCAGGATAAGCCAAGGTATGACAAGTCCATTGGCAATAACAAAGACATTATTTGCTTTGGTTGCAGGAAACCAGGGTATATAGTTCCTGACTGTCCAGAGAACAAGAACAAGGACAAAAGGGAAAGAAAAGAGAGAAGAAAGGAGAAAGACTCCAAAAGGAGTGGCCATAGCAAACCTTCTTCCAGCAAAAATAAGCATACAAGGAAAGGATTTGTTGCTGAATCCTGGAGTGAGACTGAAGAGGAGTCAGAAGCCTCTTCCAGCTCCAGTGATGATGAGGATGATGCAGAGGAAAAGGAGTTCTGCATGATGGCAATCAATGCCTCACAACACAACTCAGAGGAAGAGGAGTCAGAGTCAGACTCAGAGACTCAACCTGAAGAAGATCAGGTAATCAGCTCTTTTGATTTTACTTCAGAAGATTTTAAATCTGAATTTAAAGCACTATATTTAGACCTTCTAAAGTCTGAGAAAGAGATCATCTCTCTTAGAAATCAATTATCTGAACAAAATGTTTTAAAGTCAGAAAACCTCAAACTCTCTCAGGAGTTGGAGAACTATAGGGGACAGATAGCTTCACTGAAAAGTGAGCTCTCTGAGGCCAAGAAGCTTGAAGAATATCTCAATGGGAGAAGCATCAAGCTGATGGACATCACAAGCACAGTGAACTCAAGATTCAACAGTACACTGGGCTTGGGTGCCTCATCCAGCCAACCTATTGTTCTGACAACTCCCATCAAGTTCATTTCTGACAAGGGAAAGGGAGTTGTAGAGGTTGCCAGGAAAAATTCTGATCTACCTCAGAAAACTAAGTCCCAGCACAAATCGTCGAACGGAGATCGACGATCGCCGAATGAAGATCGACGATCGCCAAACGCAGCTCGATGATCTCAGGACAAATCGTCGAACGCAGATCGACGATCTCAGCCAAGATCGTCGAACGCTGGTCGACGATCCCAAATACCTGACCTCACCCATAGTCGACCGTCGAACGGAGCTCAACGATCTGACCCACGATCGTCGAACGCAGCTCCAAGATCGTCGAACAGAGGTCAGAGCTCTGGAAACTTTTTCAAAGGCAAGTCAAAATTGAATCCTAAGGGTTCTTCATCCCAAACCTTCAACCCTTATACTGAATGGATTATACCTCCAAGGAGATATCATCCTGAAGGATATAAGAGTCAGCCAGGGATGTCTTTCATTTCTGAATTTAAAGGTTATCAACCTAGGCCCAAGGTAAAATGGGTCAAAAACAAGTGAATTGTTTTATGTGCAGGTGAAGACCTATCCAACATCTAACCAGCAATGGTATTTGGATAGTGGGTGCTCTAAGCACATGACAGGGAACAAGGACAACCTCAATTCCTTTAGAGCCAAGCTTGGACCCAAAGTTATCTTTGGTGATTCCAACTTTGGACAAACTAAAGGATATGGTGCAGTCCAGATTGGTTCTGTAACCTTCAAGAAGGTAGCATATGTGGAAGGACTGAAGCACAACCTAATCAGCATCAGTCAACTATGTGATGAAGGGTACCAGGTGACCTTCAGCAAAACCTTATGCAAAATCAAGTCAGAGGACAACACAACTGTGTTGACAGGTAAAAGGAAATGTAACATCTACCTTGTAGATTTTCTTTCAACCAATGTAGATATCTGTTTATTCAATTCAGTCTGTAGACCAAATGTTTTATGGCATAAGAGACTAGGACACCTAAACCTTAGAAATATTGCTAGGCTATCCAAGGACAACCTTGTTAGAGGACTACCTTCTGGCCCCTACAAGAAGGAAGGACTATGCAAGGCTTGTCAATTAGGCAAGCAAACTAAAAACAGTTTTAAGTCACTTAATAAGAGTGATTCACCTAGGATATTGTATCTGTTACTCATGGATCTATTTGGACCCATCACAGTACAAAGCCTAGGAGGGAAATCCTACACTTTAGTAATTGTAGATGACTTCTCTAGATTCACTTGGGTGTTCTTTCTAAGGAAGAAGTCTGATAACTTTAAGTGTCTGACAGAGTTTCTCAAATGTATACAGATTGAGTTCAATACTCACATTGCCCTGATCAGAAGTGATCATGGGACAGAGTTTGATTCTCTTCTTATGCAAGAGTTCTGTCAGTGTGAAGGGATCAGGCATACTTTCTCAGCTCCTAGAACTCCTCAACAAAATGGGGTAGCTGAAAGGAAAAATAGAACCCTTATTGAATCTGCCACTACATTGTTGTCAGATGCTCATCTACCTCTATCCTTTTGGGCAGAGGCAGTGAACACCTCCAACTATATGCTGAACAGAAGTCTGATACATAAACTGAAGGGAAAGACTCCCTATGAATTACTCAAATGGAAGAAACCTAAAGTTGACTATTTCAGGATTTTTGGTTGCATTTTCTATATTCACAATAATGATAAGAAATATTTAGCAAAATTTCAAGCCAAAGCTGATGAAGGAGTGTTTCTGGGATACTCCATGATCAGCAAGGCCTATAGGGTCTATAATAAATCATCATTGAAAATTGAGGAATCTGTTCATGTTTCTTTTGATGAAACTAACATGTCTTTCAAGGAGAAGATTTCTTCTACCATAGAACCTTTGCAGGAACACTCTCTAGTTGAAGATATGAACAAGTTACAGGTTACTCAAGAGGATGAAAGCAGTGAAGAAGAAGGGAATGCTCAACACATTGAAGCACAACCTGAAGAGCCAGTTGTTGTACCACAAGAGGAAACAACAACACAGGATGGTGACCAATCAACACCCCCTGTTGATTTAGTAACATCAAGAGACCATCCAATTACCCAAATAATTGGAGAACTCTCAGCTGGTGTGCAAACCAGAAATCAGGTCAACCAAAACCTGTTGCACACCTGCTTCCTTTCTCAAATTGAACCTCAGTCCATTCAAGATGCAGAGCAAGATCCACACTGGATCATTGCAATGCAAGAGGAGTTGCATCAATTTGAGAGGAACAAAGTATGGGAACTAGTGCCAAAGCCAAAGGATCATTCCATTGTTGGAACAAAATGGGTATTCAGAAATAAACTGGATGATCAAGGAGTAATAATAAGGAACAAGGCAAGGCTAGTTGCCCAGGGATATTCTCAAGAAGAAGGAATTGACTACGACCAGACCTTTGCACCTGTTGCAAGATTGGAAGCCATCAGAATATTTCTAGCTTATGCAGCTCACAAAGGCTTCAAGGTTTATCAGATGGATGTCAAGAGTGCCTTCTTAAATGGAGACATCAAAGAGGAAGTCTATGTCAGACAACCTCCAGGTTTTATCTCTCCAACTTATCCTGATTATGTTTTTAGATTAAATAAAACACTATATGGTCTCAAGCAAGCTCCTAGAGCGTGGTATGAGACCCTAGCATGCTTTCTCTTGGAAAATGGTTTTATCAGGGGTAGAGTAGACCAAACTCTTTTTATTAGAACCCATAAGTCCCATACCCTACTAGTACAAATTTATGTAGACGATATCATTTTTGGTTCTACTGACTCAAAATTGTGCAGAAGGTTTTCTAAACTGATGCATTCTAAATTTGAGATGAGTAGCATGGGTGAGCTATCCTTCTTCCTAGGATTGCAAGTCAAACAACATGCTGAAGGCATCTTTATTTCTCAAACCAAATATGCCAATGAGTTGGTTAAGAAATTTGGTATGTCTGAGGCATCTTGTATGAAAACACCCATGCCTACCAATGCTGTATTGGATGCTGATGAACATGGGAAACTTGTTGATCAGACTACATATAGAGCAATGATTGGCTCTTTACTGTATCTTACAGCTAGTAGACCAGATATAATGTTTGCTACATGTATATGTGCTAGGTTCCAAGTAAGCCTAGAGAGTCACACATAACATTAGTAAAGAGGATTCTCAGGTATGTTAAAAGTTGTCCAAATCTAGGTCTCTGGTATCCAAAAGATTCAGCATTTGAGTTAACTGGATTCTCTGATGCTGATTATGCTGGATGCATAATTGACAGGAAAAGCACCAGTGGAACTTGTCAGTTCCTTGGTGATAGACTTGTCTCTTGGTTTTGCAAGAAACAAACATCTGTGTCAACTTCAACTGCTGAAGCTGAATATATGGCTGCAGGCAGTTGTTGTTCACAAATACTGTGGATTCAAAATCAACTCCTAGACTATGGTTACAACTTAGAGAAGTCAAAAATCTTTTGTGACAATACAAGTGCTATTTCCATAGCTCAAAATCCAGTCCTCCATAGTAGGAAAAAACACATAGAGATTAGGCATCACTTCTTAAGAGACAATGTTGAAAAGAATAAAATTGAATTACAATATATCCCAACTGATTTACAAAGGGGAGATATTTTCACCAAGCCTTTGGATGAAAAGAAACACATCTTCTTCCTAAATCAGTTAGGAATATTAGATGGAGGAAGTCTTAAATAATATCCAAGATTTTGAAAGCTAAAAATTGACCAAGACTAGGCAAAATTCTGATTTTTCTTAGTGTCTAGAATTTTCTGATCTCTGAACTGCGCTCGACGATTTCCCCAAAGATCGTCGAACGGCGCTCGACGATTTCCAGAATCGTCGAACTGAGTTCAGCGCCCCTCAGATAGTATGAACTATCTCTTCCGGTCAACGATCGTCGAACGGCGCTCGACGATTTTGTTCCCTGAACGATCGTCGAACGGAGCTCGACGCCTTTCCAGATCGTCGAACGGAGATCGACGATGTTGGAGTCTCTTCAGATTCCTTTAGCAGCCTCGATCGTCGAACCGAGTTCAACGATCTTTCCAATTCTGCGTCGAACCCTAATATAAAACTCATTTTTCGCCGTCGTTCTCTCTTGCGCTTTCAATTTCTCTGCAAGAATTTTCTTCCCTCCAAACAGTTCTACGCTTGTTCGTTTTGTTTGTTAAGTTTTGCAGGTACAATGGCCGTATCAGTTGCTGTTCTAGCCGCCATGAAGTTTGATGCAGGATTCGACATTGATCTGGAATCGTTCAACACTACTGATCAAATCTTTCAGGACATTTTGAATTTGTTCAAGGATCAGAACTTGTCCACCCTCATGACCACTAAAATCAAGCTTGCTTCAGATGAAATAAAAGAATGGGTCTATACTGCTCACAACCTTGACAACAACATAATAGTTGGAACTATTGCTGGAACCCAGGTACCTCTGACCCCCATAGCCTTAACAGAGGTTTTTGGTTTAAGAAATGGAGAAGAAACTGCTGAACTATCTGGGGAGGAATTTTCTGATATTCTTGCCAGGATGGGTCATCCAGAGGGAAACCCTAGCAAGTTGTTTAAAAGGAACTTGTCTGTTGAGTACAGGTTCCTAGCAGATGTTGTAGGTAAAGTGCTGCTGGCAAAGCACTCAGCTCATGATACTATCTCCAGACATCAGCTCTGCCTCATGGGAGCTCTGGTAGATAAGAAAAGTTTGAATTGGGGAGAGGTCTTCTTTAACCTAATAAAGAAAAATATTAACAAAACCTTTGTAAATTTTGGAAGATTTCTTGGAGTTTTCCTTCAGGCAAGGTGCCCTGCTCTGCTGGTCTCCTCTGGAGTGCACATCAATGCCTCCAAGAGACTTACCTGTGCCCTGTTTGGCAAGTGGGACAGGCAAATTAGCAAACCCAGCAAGCCCTCTTCAACTGCTCCTTCAGGCACCAGGACTCAAAGAGTCACTCCCCCACAGGTTTCTGCTGCTGCAGAAGACCTGGCTGTTGCTGGTGCTGCCTCTCCTCCTCCTCCATGCCCAACCCTACCTCCATCTCCATCCACCACTCCAGTTCCATCCACCATTACCATCTCTAGCCCTTCCCCAACCTCAATTCCATCTCCAGCAACCATTTCATCACCTCCAATAGACCATTTCCACCCATTGTTCTCATATCCACCTCCAGATGTCACCTCTTCTCCATCCATACCACCATTCACCCTTCTGGATGACTCCTACATGGATGATTCCCCCTCTTCTCCTCCAGAATTACCCTCCTCCTCAACATCTTTCCAAGATCTCCTCCACCACATCATTGACCAACCAACCTTTACTCCATCCATATCCATCCCCTTACCCTCCATTTACACCATCCCCACTCCTCAGCCATCAATCCCTCCACCATCCAGCCCTCCACTTCCAGCATCCTCAGCCATCCCCATACCCTCTACCTCTGCTCCTGCTAGTGAGCATGTAGATCTGCCAGCCTTAGCTGACAAGTTGTATGAGCTACTTGCCCCCAGGCTCTCTCTTCTCATGGAGGCCTCCTTAGCTCCTCTACAACAGTCAGTGGCAGCTCTGTCTGCCAGGCTTTCCTCCCTCATTCCTCAGGCAGCACGTCCAGCAGTGTGCCTTGATACAGATGTATCTGCATCTAGGCAGGGGGAGATGCCCTATGAAGCCAGCCTTCATGCTGCTGTTGCTGCTGCTTCTGCTCCTGCTGTTGATGATACTGCTACTGCTGCTGTTGTTTTTGAATCTGCTGTTCTTGTTGCTGCTACTCCAGTTTAGGCTCCTACTGCAGTTTTGGCAATAGACCTAAGGTCTCTGCTTTCTGCCTTTGATACTGCATACTTCAGCTATCTCTCAGAGCCTAATGCTGTCCAGCCCCCAGAAGATCTGTCCAAGGCTCTGGTGCCTTTCTCTGGCTGTGACCCCAACATTATTTCCTCCTTTGTACTCTCAGTGATTACTGCTGCTGCTGCTAATGAAGAAAGGACTGCCTTTGCTTCTGAATTTGTTGACGCTAATGCTGAAGTTGTTCTCCCTGCTGCTGAACTTCAAGTTGCTTCTGATGAGCAAACATCCCAGGATTTTCTGATGACAGAGGCCACTGGTTTTGAGCCTGCTGAAGATTTTGTTGTTGTTGCTGAAGATTTTGTTGAAGATTCTGTTGTTACTGAAGCTGCTGCCATCACTCCTGAAGTTACTAGTGTTGTTTCTGCTGTTGCTCCTGTATCTGCTGCTGTATCTATTGCTGTATCTGCTGCTGTTCCTGCTGCTGCCCCTTCTGCTTCTGCCTCATCTGCTGCAATGCAACTGAAGAAAGATCTTATGAAGAAGATAGATGCTATATATGATGCCCAGAGTTCTGACTCTGATGAGTTTAAGACAGATTCTGATGACTCTGCTGCCACTATTGCCAGGAAGAGGAAGGCTAGAAGCAAGGCTATGAGAAGGGTTCCTCCTGCCAAAGTAAAAGATGATAATGATATTCCATATTATATTCTGCATAACTGTCAAATTACTGAACATTGGATGCAGTACTCTAAAAATCAGCTAAAAGCAATGAAAAAGAAGAGAAAGTATGAGAAGGGCTCCTCCTAGTTCAAGCACCCTCATCCTCCTCCACCACCTCCACCTGATGCAGGTGCAGGTGGCAGCTCTGCAAGTCAGGCCCCATCTAGAAGCCAGGCTCCCTATCAACCCCATGCCAGATCATACCAAAGGGAAAGCCAGCCTAGGGTTTCTTATTCCAGGAGAGGAGGATACAGGGGAAGTCAAAGAGATATTCAGGTATATTCTAAAGGGCATTCCAGGCAGCACCCTTACTCCAGGGGAGGACATGTTTCTTCTGATACATCTTCTGGTCCATTCCCCTATAAGCTAAAAGAGACAGTGTCTGCTAGGCCTCCTCAGGACACTTCTTCCAACAGGTATGAGCCACCTGTACCATTTGAGAACCCTGAGAAGAACCCTGTTGCTTGGACTGCTAGGATGAAGGAGTTGGCTGCATTAGACCAGATAAAGAAAGCCAAAGAACAAGGCCTAGACACTTCCAATATTTCTACTATGTCAGAACAAAGACAGAAGGAATTAGAGAGATATGCCTCCAGCAAGTTCTTTGATGCAGACAGATACATGGAGTTGCATCCTGCTGCTGTAGTTCCCAGGACTTCAAAGCAAATTTATTTGGGTGCAGCAGATGACACCAGATCCAAACAAGAAGCCCTGAATCCTAACAGAGAAATCAAGATGGTTAAAAGCAAAGAGAAGAAGTAACTCTGTAAGGTGACAATCCTTGGTTTTTCTGACTGCTATCTGGATGTTATATATATATATATATATATATATATATCTCTGTGATGTTTCTGCAATGTGTCTAGCTGCTGTTGTTTTTATGCTTTTCTGATTGTATGCTGTTATTTGATTTTTCCAAAGTCTGTAAATAGTTTTCCTAACCCAAATAGGGGGAGATTGTTGGAACACCCTATTACTAATTTGGGTCAGGATCACTATGTCTCTAGGAATCTGTGTTTGACCTTCTGTATAGCTTAATAGGTCAATTAGAATTGAGTCTAAGGGTTAGAAGTCTAGGATTGGAAGCTGCCCTGAAGACCAAGTTTTTCTGTAGACCAAGTCTAATCGTCGAGCTCAGCACGACGTTTCGTCGAACTCCGGTCGACGATCGTCTAGCTCAACTTCTACAGATCGTCGAGCTCCATTCGACGATCGCTAAGCTCAACCTCATAATATCGTCGAGCTCCACTCGACGATCGCTGAGCTCAACTTCACAATATCGTCGAACTCCATTCGACGATCGGTGAGCTCAGGTCGACGATTTTGACTCTGCACTGGATCTTTATCTCTGAGCTCAGTTCGACGATCTTTGAGCTCAGATCGACGATTATTTTGTTGCTTGAATTTTCCAGTTCGCTGAGCTCAGCTCGACGATAGCAGAGCTCAGTTCGACGTTTTCAGTTATCTTTCAGAATTCAAATTCAAATCAGTTAGAAGTTATTCTGCATTTAATTCAGAATATCTGCTAGCCGTTTTCATTTACTTCTGGACCAAGTTTCAAGGGATTTTTCAAGGAATAATTCAGTGGACTTTCCTTCAGAAGAAATTATGCAATTAAGGCTGTAATCAATGCAGACCAACGGCTATCTTTGACAGAGTGATATTCTATTCTGGCACAGAGAATAAAAGATAGAATGTTTTTGAATCAAGATAGAGATTGACAAGAACAGGACACACAACTCAGTATACAGAGACTCTTTCAAAATTTTCTGTCAAGAAGAATTCTGAAGAACACTCATCAAAGAGATCAAGCAATCTTCAAATCTCTTCAGCTCTCAAAGTGTTCAAGGCCAACATCATTTCAAGACTCCAGACTCTCAATATTTCAGCTTGCTGAAATCATCTTGTGCTGGAGATCTATCTTTGAAGGCCTATCACCCTCAGCAAAGCTCATCTTCCTGAAGATTTCAAGGGTTCAGGGGGAGCTTTGACATCAATCCACTTAGTCTTCTCAGTTGATTGAGAAAGAGAAGACTGCCATAACTCTCTCACCCCCACTCTATAAAGGGTTTTTCAAACTCCCTTCAAAAGTTTGAATCTGGTTTTTGAGCACCTTGTCAAAAGCTCATTGGTGGCAAGACACCTGATCAAAAAATCTGATTTGGTTTTTGAGCACCTTATCAAAAGCTCATTGGTGCCCAAGACACCTGATCAACTCATCCTGCAGTGGATTCCTACCTAGGGTGGTAGATGAGTGGATGTACCCAAGTTTGGGGAACCACTATATTTCCTTGTGTCATCTGGTTCTGCTTGTTTTTCTTTTTGTTTCTGGCCTAGATTCTCTTGTGCTTAGTCTCTGCATAGCTTAGTTTTGTGATTAGTTTTATTTTTGCTTCCCTGCTCACACTCATTACAACAGTTGTTGTAAAGCTTTGCAAAAGTTTTTTCTTTGTGTTTTAAAAGCACCATATACTCTATTCACCCCCCTCTAGAGTATATCAGATCTAGTTTCCCTTTCACCTTGGATCCCAGCTGAAGGAACGGACGACCACAAAAATGCCAGAAAAGCTGAATTTGACCTGACACGGCCTGTGACACGCCCATGTCCCAGGCCGTGTGCCTCAAGCGGTGGTCAACCGACTTATCCAAACCAGTGACACGCCCATGGGACAGGCCCGTGTCATGGGCCGTGTCACCCAACACGCCTTCAAACACGCCCGTGTCTGTGGCTATGTGCCCATACACGACACTAAGACACACCCTGGGGCAAAATTCGTCGCGCTGAGTTCGTTGACCCGAATTGACACGCCCTGTGACACGCCCGTGTCACAGGCCGTGTGCAACTTCTCGACATTCGATGACCATATCTCGACACTCGACGATCGTCGAGCAAAATTCGTCGAGCACACGACACAGCCTGGGACACGGCTGTGTCCTTGGCCGTGTGCCTCCTCTCGACACATCGTCGAGCGAAAACGTCGACACCCAGGCCGATCGTCGACACGGCCTCGACACGCCCTGAGACACGCCCGTGTCTCAGGCCGTGTCTGCTGTTCGACGACCGTCGACTCCAAATTTCGTCGACCTCACAACCAAATCATCGACTCCAGCTTGACACGCCCTGGGACACGCTCGTGCCCCAGGCCGTGTCACTTGAAAATTACCTGCTGAAAAATTGTACTGTTACAATAGTTCAGCCCTTGCCCATTGCTCAATTCGGTAGTTCAATAACCAGGCTAACGCGGGTTGGCATCTCCTTGTCCGTTCGGCACGAGGCCTTTTTAAGAGCTCATCAAGCTCACAAATAGCCACACTGTCCCCGAGGGACTTGCTTCACAATCATAGGTTAACTAGGTGTCATCGCCAGCGACACTCACTCTCGCCCGACGTTAACGACATAACTCACTTTCCATCCCTAGCCCTAACCTTATTTGGATCAACATCCAACAATCCATGCAGCCACCTACAGTACTAGAAACACTCATACAACACAAGCACATTGCAGGTATTTTCCTGGACTTTCACTCCAGTACTTACTGCTACTATCCTTCACAGGCAGAACCCACCGAATCAGCAAACATGTTCATTTATACGCGGAGTCTTCTCCGGTGTGCAAAATAAAACATCACAATCTAAGCCAACCTGTCCAGATGGGCTTCACACAGTATGCATATTCCGTACTTCACGTTTTTGGATCTACATGCAAGATATCTTGGGGACATCCAAAATTAACCCAAGGGGAATCCCTCAACAAGCCACCTTTTGGTGGGGGAAACCCATGCATATGCCAAATTAAGGACTTCACATATCCAAAGAAGAAAGATCGTTACCCTTGACGATCGCTTTGGAGCCATGGAAAGCTAGCTGGATGAAAAGCACTGCAACGGCCTTGCCTCCATGAATCTGGACTCGGCACGTGATTCGGGGCTCTAAAGCTCCACCGGCAGACGGATTCCTCCTACTTCTCCCTTGCTCTCCCCACTCTCCACCTCTTTCCAAAGAGAGATAAGCCTTAGATAATGAGAGAGTTATCCTCAACTCATGAACTTATAACAACAGGGAGATCTCAGGACCGTTAGATCCTAGTTGAAAGGAATGAACGACCACGAAAGCCCTGAACATCACTTTCCTGTGCCAGAAACAGCCTGTGACACACCCGTGTCACAGGCTGTGTACCTTAAGCGGCAAAGAAACCGACTTAACAAGACCACGACACGGCTGTGTGACACTCCCCTATCACAAGCCGTGCGCTAGACACGGCTTCGGACACGCCAGTGTCCAGCCCGCGTTCATCAGTCTGCCCAAGCACAGAGAAGGACACAACCCTTGACACGCCCGTGTCACAGGTCATGTGCCCCACTCGAGGATCGTCGAGTGTATTTCGTCGAACTCACTCGAGAACTCGTCGAGTGCATAGCATGATACGGACCTGGACACGCCCGTGTCACAGGCCGTGTACCTCACTCGAGGATCGTCGACCGTATTTCATCGAGCTCACTCGAGAACATCATGCCAGCACTCGGGTGTAGGACACGGCCATGGACACGCCCGTGTCCCCGACCGTGTGCCTCACACAGAGTAGGATATGACTTAGGGACACGCCTGTGTCCCAGACCGTGTGACCCACTCACCTCAGCCCAGTCATCACTGATATTTGGGGCATTACAATTCGAGTCTCAGGCTCTACATGAAAGTTATAGCCCTCGAAAAGAACTTTCCAACGAGTGATTACACATTTTTGAGGGAGCTTTGTAGCTCCCTAAAAGTAAATCAATGTTTTTATACTAAAATAATTTTATACAAGATAGATTCTGTCCAAGTTTGCACGTCCGAGTTCAATCCTGATTTTAGGCATGATAGACTTAGGCTCCATTTGGGGGGCTCATTTTCACTTGTTCATGCGGTTATGACCGCATGAACTGGATCATAATTAAGGTCCGGTTCATGTGGTCGTAACCGCCTGACTGGTGAAAATAAGTCCCCCCAAACAGTCTTAGATCTGGATCTAAAACGTTACAGAAAAGTTGTAGTCCTCGAAAATACCTTTCCAGAATGGGGTTAAACTTGATTTTTGGTGGTTTGTAGCTTCGAGAAATCTAGTTTCTATAAGCTATGTTGTAAACATACAGATTTTGATGTTTCAAGAATTTCTCTTAAAAGATTCATCTGATACTAATGAAAATTGGTAGACACATGCTTGATGAAATTGCTATCACCCCTATTGAATTTCATAATTTTTTGATAAGTATTTGTAGAGATATTGATATATGGTAATATAAATATTGGCTTTGTAAATGATTTCCAGGAAGTCTAGATAGGCTGAAACTTTGTGAGAATGTTTAAAATGATAGACTTGATATATGGTATGAATCTCAATGAATATGGATGTCGTATGATCTTTCAAATAAATATTTATTAGATGTTTGTCTCACATTCAGAAGCTTGCATTTTTAGAATTATAATGATGTCCGAATAATTGTATGAGGAAAAAGACGATGAAATTACTTGTTGGAGTGCGGGGAATATGTTTGGTGATGACCTCACCATGTTATTAATACACATGTTGTCCTATAGGACCCTTGGAATTAGTATTCCTTGTTTTGCTCACATTGATGCGAGGTGTTATGACAACAGAACACTCAATTTGGTGATGCCTTGTTGGTAACCGTAGGATATGTTGTATCTTGTGATGTATTGTGTAAGAACGCGGTTGGATGTCCTTGGGTGATTCTTTGCATGTTTGGTACCTGGGAATTACTTGGTGTGTATGTTGATACATAGTTGTTAAATTATTCACAGTCGAGGATTACTTGTGGCAGGTCTACAAGCTTACTGATCATCACACCGATGGAAACTGGCAGATAGACATTGCCCGGTTGGGATGGGTTCTTTGGTGCTTACTTCCCAAACACACCTTCCATGCTAGTTGAGCTGGTTGTACTGGACTCTCTGGTGTTTATATCCCAAAGACCCCTTCTATGCTATTTAGGCCAGTTGGGCTGGGCACTTGGTGTTTACTTCCCAAGAATCATTATGTATCGTAGTATGTAGGAGCTTGGCTATTAGTTTTGTTAGCATTGAGTCGTACAGAGGCCTAGGCCTAGTAGTGTGTATGCCTACGTAGCAGTGGAGATGCCCGCTCCACTATCACTGTTTGACCAAGATAGGTGATGCATGAGAGGTTCTCCACCTCTCAAAAAGTGGCAACTAAAGGTCTATGTTGACATAATAAGATAGAGTGCGTGTGTAAACATGGGTGCGTCATCATATACTCATTACATTGCATTACATTGCACTGCATGAGATCCTTATCATATAAATTAGTATGAGATCTTTTATATGATGAGTTACTATTTATTATACTAGACCCTTAACTTATAAGCTTATATGAACATCCTTATAAGTTAAGTTCAATTCAGTTTGTTATATATGTGCTCTTATACACATGTATATGTCTTCTGTGATTACCTGCTTACTTATTGAACTATTGATATATTAACTGCTAGATTAATAATAGCATCATGTCACATGCTTATTATTAATTATTATTAATAATAGTCACCGACATGAGAGGATGTGAAGTCACTTAGTTTTTATGACTAACGGTTGCTAATCCCACCTTTTTAGGAGGACACCCCGTAGACGGAGCAACAACAACCACCCATGCAGGAGTGCAGCCAGACCAGGGAGACAAGGCCTAACACTATGATACTTTCACTCCCCTCAGTGGCAGATGTGAGATTTTGAACATTTTGTTGAAGCCCTTTAGGCAATTTTTGTACTCTAATATTTACAGGAGCTAGTGTAACTTCCAGATTATTATATTATCATAGACATTTACTTTTGTGGATTAATGAGTACAATTATATGTCCTTTTTACTATCATATTTGTAATCATGTCCACTATTGTATACATCCAATTGTTATAATTGTGCGAAAATAGTTAAAAATTTGAATTATCACGAATAGAAGAGCACGATATGGAGTTTCCTTTATTTCATGTATTAAACTATTTATTTGTTCATTCATCTTCTTAATGCAGGTATTGCAAGTCCTTGGAACTAAAAGTCTTGGAGATAACAGAGGTGTTCACGGATCCAACATGACTGAGGATAGGACTGGAATTTGGCACACACTGGTAGGAACACGCCCATGTCACTACCCGTGTCCTTATCAAGAAAGATCACAAGATTGGAAGAGAAGTCAGAGAACCACACGGGTAGGAACACGGCCGTATCCCTACCCGTGTCCTTATCGGGCCTGCTGCCAAACCAAGCCATGTGTGGAGCCATGAAGAACAACACGACCATGTTTTCAGAAAGAATAATACAAGCTTGGCGGGCAGCACTGGAGACCGCCGAGACCGCCTCGTCCGCCAAGGTCGCCCAAGCCACCCAAGCTGCAACTGCTACAAGCCGAATAACACACGGAGTTCGCTGAGACCGCGAGGTCAAGAAGACACACCGTTATTCGCTGCCTACTGAAGAATATAGGAACAGACCGCCTACCCTCCTAAGACCGGTGGATAGGTTATTGGAACTTGATCAAGCTGAAGTAGAAAACTGACAAGCCGCAGAAGCGACCAGCTGAGACCGTAGAGACCGCACACTTCAGTGCCCAACTCCTGGCTCCTTGAAGCTAGTCGCGAGACCTGCACATAGCACACCGTAAGCACTACTCAACCCGCACGGACAAAAAACTGCAGACCGCAACACTTGCCCAAGCCCAACTTACTGTTCACTCCATTACTGTAGACCTGCCGGGGGGGGGGGGGGGGTTCTATTTATATGCGAGGTGAGGAGTGTGGTCACCACCCTAGTGAATAGAATCACCACCCCAGCACGCGTACTAACAAAACCCAGTCCACCAAGTCCGCATGGACTTGACAACACCTCCAGGAGCCAGAACAGAAAAAGGCCAGTCCGCCTCTATGCGGACTCACATGCTGTCGACCTGCCTATCACTGGCACAAAGCCAGTCTGCCCAAGGCAAATAGAGCTAAACCACCACCAAATACAGCACGCGGACACCCCCGTAACATAAGCTGCAGTCAGCCCGCAATACCATATCATGCGGACTCAGGAGACAATTCACAGAGCTCGACAAACAACACCAACCCGCCGAGTCCACAACCAACAGGCAGTCCACCCAGTCAACATCGGACTCTGCGGACACTGCGAACACAGATGCTCCAGATCGCCAACCATCAGGACAGTCCACCCAAGGATGGATAACATTCACTCCATCATGGAAAGCTCGACAAGAAGCAAGACACCGTCCACACAGATGCGGACTCCGCGGATGCAAAGGCACGGAAAAGGGCAGAGTCAGCAAGGTCTACCCAAATAGCTCTCCACAAAGGCCACCTGCCGGACTCCAATCACCAGTCCGCGCAGTCCTCCACAGCAGAACACCGCTACACCACTTGAGCTCGGCAAGGGCCGCAGCCGAACACCAAGGTCAGTCCGCAACAGCGGACACCGCAGACTCATCAGTCCGCAAGCCTCCCGCGGATAAGGCACACAACCCGCTGTTTAGCACAAGCTTGCAACACATAAGGCCGTTGAACAGAGCACAGCCTATAGCCCGCAAACCTCTGTCCACTCAGGCCGCTCCTCAATCAGCCAAGCCACCAAGACAACCAACACCCTATCCGTAGACAGCAGTCCGCCTAGGCCTCGGACTCAGTCCGCACAGGCCGCTCAGACCGCCCAGCCTGCCCATCACCCACTTCCACTTCACAAATTTTAACACCCCCCCTTGAAGTGAGAAGTGGTGATCAAGCCTAGCAGACTACGTAACCGCTGAAAAGGCCCCTTTGATAGCGGCTTCGTGAAGATGTCAGCAAGATTATATTCACTCCGAACATGCCCGACCAGAAGAGATCCCTCCAACACCCTCTCCCTTATGAAGTGGTGTGCAATCTCAATATGCTTGGTCCTTGCGTGACACAATGGATTGTTTACCAGTTTGAGAGCACTCTCATTGTCACCCCGGAGTAAAGTAGGCCCTTGCACTTCTTCATGAACATCCTCTACAAGCCTCCACAACCAGATAGCTTCCCGAGCAGCCAAGGACGAAGCCTTATACTCAGCTTCCGTAGTAGACACGGACACAGAATCCTGCTTCTTGCTACACCACGAAATACCAGTTGAACCACAAGTGGAAACATAACCTGAAGTTGATCTCCGATCATCCGAGTCACCACCATAGTCAGCGTTCGTGTATCAAAGCAAAGCAAAGTCCGCATCCCTACTATAGAGGAGTCTCATATCAAAAGTTGACTTGACATACTTCAAGATGTGCTTTACCGCTACTAGATGAGACTTCCTTGGTTCAGCCATAAACCGACTTACTCGGCCAACAACATAAGCAATGTCTGACCTTGTAATCGTCAGGTAGATCAAACTCCGTACAAGAGCCCTGAACACCAAGGGATCAGGAAGAATCCTTCCTTCATCTCGTTGAAGCTTCAGCCCATGTTCTAGTGGAGTAGAGCAACACTTCCCTTCGCCCATGCCGAATCGACTTACAATACGATCTGCATAGCCCTTCTGGCAAATGAGAATTCCACACTCCTTCCTATCCACTTCAAGACCAAGAAAGTGATGAAGCTCTCCTAAGTCTTTCATCTCAAAGTGTATAACAAGCTCAGCCCTGAGCCTTGCTACTTCCTCCTCCGAATTCCCTATGACAATCATGTCATCCACATACAGCAGGAACAAGACTTGAAGGTCCCCCTTCTTTTTGACGAACAAGCTAGAATCCGAGTTGGAAGCAAGATACCCGCAGAATTGCAAATACTCTGCTATCTTCCCATACCAAGCTCTAGGAGCTTGCTTCAACCCGTAGAGAGCCTTCCTGAGCTTGCAGACATAATACAGATGAACTTCATAAACAAATCCAAGTGGATGATCCATGAAGATGTCCTTGTAAATCTCTCCGTAAAGAAAAGAATTCTTCACATCAAGCTGCCACACCCTCCATCCCTTGCTAGCAGCCAAGACGATCACCACTCTAACTGAAGTCATCTTTGCAACCGGACAAAAAGTCTCCTCATAGTCTTCTCCATACTGCTGTGAGATTATTCGAGCAACCAGGCGAGCTTTGAACCTATCAATGCTCCCATCAGCCTTCTTCTTCAACTTATATACCCACTTGTAAGTCACTGGAGTAATGCCATCAACCTTGGGCACAAGGTCCCAGGTTTCATTCTTCTTGAGAGCAGCAATCTCTTCCTTCATGGCATCATCCCACTCCTTGACTCCAGTGGCCTCATTGAAGTTTGCAGGCTCTCGCTCATCCCGAGGACCTGCAAAGAAGCAGGAGACAAAGCTCACTGCATTCCCATCACAATAACGAGCCGGTGGCTTAATAACCCTCTTCGATCTCCAGAGGGTCTGCTCCTTGCTTACTACCTCTGTTTCTCCTTCAGGATCAACACCACCTTCAGGCGAGCTTTGAGCAATGCTCCACCTGCTTCCTGAGCCAGAAGCCTCAGCACCAGAATTTGAAGCAACATGACTACTGATGAAACAACAAGCTCCTCTTCCAGGCCTTCAGCAGCCACCATCGGTTCTTTATCAATATTGCTTCCGGTTAGCTCAATCGAGCCACCTCCATACGACGTCATCTCGTCAAATACAACATCTCTTGACACAACAAACTTATTCGTCTCATGATCCATGCATTTCCAACCCTTCTTCCGCTCATCGTAGCCAACAAAGACAAGCTTCCTTTCCTTTGCATCCAGCTTAGTCCTTGAAGCATCCGGGACATGCACATAGCAAGTTGAACCGAACACCCGAAGGTGTTCCACACTAGGCTTATCCTTCAGCAATAGCTCAAAAGGAGTCTTCATGTTAATCGGGCTAAGCGGCATCCGGTTGATGACATAAGAAGCACAAGACATCCCCTCCGCCCAAAGGACCTTGGAATGTCTTTCGCATGAAGCCAACATTTGCAAGTCTCCATCAGATGACGGATCTTCCGCCCCGCTACTCCATTTTGTTGTGGAGTGTGAGCACAAGTGAGCTCTCGTTGGATCCCGTGCTTCCTGCAGAAGTTAGAAAACTCGGAGGAGATAAACTCACCACCGTTGTCTGTTCTAAGCTTCTTAATCCGCAAGCTAAGCCGGCCCTCCACCAACTCCTTGAACTCCACAAACAAACGGAAAGCTTTAGACTTCTTTTTCAAGAAATATACCCAAGTGTATCTTGAGTAGTCATCAATCAGCACAAGCATGTATCTTCTCCCACCAAGGCTTGCAGTGACAGTTGGTCCCATCAAGTCTCCATGGATGCACTCCAATAGTATCTTGCTCCTCATTTGTGATTTATCAAACGGAAGGAGATGAGCCTTACCATACTGATATCCCGCGCAAACGTGACCGTCACCAAATGAAGAAAGCTTAGGCAAGCCTCTTACAAGACTTTTGTTTGCCATAGATTTCAATTTCTCCATTCCTACATGCCCCAGCCTTTCATGTCATATAGCCGCGCTATAGTTTGCTCTCATCCTATCAACATAAGAGTTAGTAGCAAGAACAAAGAAGTTCTTCACTCTTCTCCCAACATGAGCAACATCATCCTTAACCGCTGATACGTTGCGAAGGAACTTCACTTCTGTTGGCCCAAACAGAACGTGATTACCTGCGTCTACCGCAATGGTCACCGAGAAGAGGTTCTTATTCATGCCCGGTATTTGATACACACTCCTTAACGTGAGTGGCCCATTATCACTACCCATGACACAACTCCCGCCTTATCTACTGCATAAATAGTATTATCAGCAGTTATAATAGCTTCATTACATGAGTAGGCTTGTAGAGAAGAGAACTTCGACTTGTCTCCGATGAGGTGATGACCACACCTGGAGTCCACGATCCAATCATCGTTGAAGTCGACAACGGACAGGGTACGGACACAAGTGCCCGTCATGAAAGCTCCGCCGTATTCATCTTCCTCACTCTTAGAGCAAGCTTCTTCTTTGCCAGCAACATGCCTACGTTGTAGTTTGACCTTGCAGTCCCGCTTGAAGTGTCCTCGCTGATGACACCTGTAGCACTTCAGGTTCTTCTTCCAGTCCTTCTTAGGAGCAGTGCTCATCTCTGCCTGATAAGAATTTGAAGGCTATTCTCAGCAGCGACTTACTTCTTCTTCCCTTCCCATCTCTTCTTCTTCTTGCCCGTGAAGAGTGCTTCACCGCTCTCCTCAGAGACAGTGACTCCAGCCATCTGCCTTGCCAAGCTTTCTTGTGAGTCAAGCAGATTCTCAAGCTCCAGCAAAGATGGTTGAGTAGCCCAGCCTTGAACTGATGTCACAAAAGCAACATACTCCTTCCGCAAGCTGCAGATTATGTGCCTTTTCAACTTGGCCTCAGAGATAGGCTCATCAGGATCAAGCGCTGATATCTCTGCACACAGACTCTTCATCTTCAAGAAGTATTTAGAGATAGTCAGGTCTCCTTAAGTTGTCCCGGCCAACTCATTCTCCAAGAATTGTAGCCTTGCTACATTCTTCCTATTGAACAACTCATCAATGGTTGTCCAAATATCAACAGCTGATTCACATCCCATGATGTGATCAAACAGCTCTGGTGAAACAGCTCTCTTGAGAAAAAACTCCGCCTTAGCATTTGTTTTTCTCCAGAGCCTCACCTGCTCAGCAATACCAAAAGCAGCAGTCACTTCCTGTCTGTCATCACCACCGACGACCTCCCATAGCTCCTCACCAAGAAGAAAACTCTTCATACACGACTTCCACTTCTTGAAGTTAGTCGTGGTCAAGAGTTCAATACCAAGACCCCTTGCATAGCTCCCTTCCATTGCAACAACCGTTGGTAAGCAAACTTCCGGAAGCATAGAGCACCAACACAGGTTGATCACCACTCAAGCACAGAGCAACAACACTGGTTGAACACTGCTCAAGCAACTGAACCTGGCTCTGATACCATGTTGAATTTTCTCAAAGTGGTCAGCAAGGTAGCCTAAAGCAAAATTAATATTTTCAAAACTACCCATTTCACACTTTGATCATGCGGAAGCCCAAGGAGCAAGTTTAACACCAACCACAAATGGAAGAACAAGCAGGTCTTATATTCATTCACACCTTTTTACAAGACGAGGTATACGTAGCGAGACATGATTTCGCTAGTATACAAGCTACAAATAGAAAGAACAATACAAGCCGGTCGGATAGCACTGGAGACCGCCGAGACCGCCTCATCCGCCAAGGTCGCCCAAACTGCCCAAGCTGCAACTGCTGCAAGACGAATAACAAATGGAGTCCGCTGAGACCGCGAGGTCAAGCAGACATACCGTTATTCGCTGCCTGCTGAAGAATAGAGGAACAGACTCCCTACCCACCTGAGACCAGCGGACAGGTTATTGGAACTTGATCAAGCTGAAGCAGAAAACTGACAAGCCGCAGAAGCAAGCAGCTGAGACTACAGAGACTGCAAACTTCAATGCCCAACTCCTGGCTCCTTGAAGCTAGCTGCGCGACCTACACACAGCACACCGTCAACACTACTCAACCTGCGCGGACAGAAAACCGCAGACCGCAACACTTGCCCAAGCCCAACTTACTGTTCACTCCGTTATTGTAGACTTGCGGGGGGGGGGGGGGGGGGGGGGTTCTATTTATAGGTGAGGTGAGGAGTGTGGTCACCACCCTAGTGAGTAGAATCACCTCCCCAGCCCGCGCGCTAACACAACCCAGTCCGCCAAGTCCGCATGGACTTGACCAGACCTCCAGGAGCCAGAATAGAAAAAGGCTAGTCCGCCTCTCTGCGGACTCACATGCTGCTGACCTGCCTATCACTGGCACAAAGCCAGTCCGCCCAAGGCAAACAGAGCTAGACCACCACCCAATACAGTACGCGGACACCCCCTCAACATAAGCTGCAATCAACCCATAATACCATATCACGCGAACTCAGGAGACAATCCGCAGAGCTCGGCAAACAACGCCACCCTGCTGAGTCCACGACCAATAGATAGTCCGCCCAGTCAACAGCGGACACTGCGGACACAGAAGCTCCAGATCGCCAACCATCAGGACAGTCCGCCCCGGGATGGATAACATTCACTCCATCATGGAAAGCTCGCAAGAATCAAGGCACCGTCCACACAGATGCGGACTCCGTGGACGCCAAGGCACGAAAAAGGGCAGAGTCCACAAACTCTACCCAAACAGCTCTCCACAAAGGCCACCTGCCGGACTCCAATCACCAGTCCGCGCAGTCCTCTACAGCAGAACATCGCTTCGCCACTTGAGCTCGGTAAGGGCCACAGCTGAACACCAAGGTTAGTCCGCAACAGCTGATATCGCGGACTCGTCAGTCCGCACGCCTCCCACGGATAAGGAACACAACCCACTGGTTAGCACAAGATTGCAGCACACAAGGTGGCTGAACAGAGCACAGCCTACAACCCGCAAACCTCTGTCCGCTCAGGCCGCTCCTCAATCAGCTAAGCCACCAAGATAGCCAACACCCTGTCCGCAGACAGCAGTCCGGCCAGGCCGCGGACTCAGTCTGCACAGGCCGCTCAAACCGCCCGGCCTGCTCATCACCCACTTCCACTTCACAAATTTCAACATGTACAAGTCGTTCCTAAGAAGGGTGGTTTAACTGTAGAAGCAAATGATAAGAATGAATTGATTCCAATGCGAATAGTAACCGGTTGGCGTGTCTATATTGATTATCGAAAGTTAAATGATGCTACTACAAAAGACCATTTCCCTCTACCATTTATTGATCAAATATTAGAACGCTTTTCAGGACATTCTTATTATTGTTTTCTAGATGGATTCTTTGGATACTTCCAAATCTCTATAGCACCAGAAGACCTGGCGAAGACAACATTCACTTGCCCATTTGGTACCTTTGCCTATAGGCGTATGCCATTTGGTTTATGTAATGCACCCACAACTTTCCAAAGGTGCATGTTAGCTATATTTGATGAGTATGTTGAAGATATTATGGAAGTATTTTTGGATGTTTTCTCTGTGTTCGGTGATTATTTCGATTTGTGTTTGAAAAATTTAGAAAACGTTCTAAGGAGGTGTGAGGAAAAAATTTAGTGCTTAGTTGGGAGAAGTGCCATTTCATGGTGCAAGAAAGGTTAGTACTTGACCATATGATCTCAAGCCAAGGAATTCAAGTAGATAAAGCGAAGATTTAAACCATAGAAAAGTTGCCACCACCAACCTAAGTTAAGGCAGTGAGAAGCTTTTTAGGTCACACCAGATTTTATCGCCGGTTCATTAAAGACTTCTCTAAAATATATAAACCACTTACTAGGCTTTTAGAGAAAGACACACCTTTTATTTTCGATCAAGAGTGTTTGCATGTCTTTGAGTTCTTAAAATAAAGACTAATTAATTCTCCTATTATGATTGCACCTGATTTTGCTAAACCTTCTGAGATCATATGTGAAGCTAGCAGTTTTGCGGTAGGAGCTGTTTTAGGACAATGGAGAAACAAACACTTTCACCCTATATATTATGCTAGCAAAACACTTAATAACGCACATGATAACTATACAGCTACGGAAAAAGAACTTCTAGCAGTGGTATTTGCCTACGATAAATTTAGATCCTATTTAACATTATCTAAGGTGGTACTATAGACAGATCACTCTGCCCTAAGATATTTACTTGCTAAAGCGGAAGTAAAGCCTCGTTTAATATGTTTGGTTCTTTTATTGCAAGAATTTGATTTGGAAAATAGGGATAAACGAGGAGCAGGAAACTTAGCGGCAGATCATCTCTCATGTTTAGAAAATCCATTATGAACAATGTTAGATGAGTTTGAGATTAGTGATACATTTTTGGAGGAATCGTTGTTTGCGTTATCTACTGATATAATTACTGATTATCCGTGGTTTACCGACTATATAAACTATCTTGTGTCTAAGGTCCTTCCAAAAGATTTTTTATATCAACAGAAAAAGAAGTTTTTCTCTGACTTGAAATATTACTTTTGGGAGAACCCTTTTCTTTTTCGGATATGTGCAGATTCCATTATACGTAGGTGTGTATCAGCGGAGGAGGGCTAGAAAATCTTGGAGCAGTGTCATTCAGGCCCTACAGGTGGTCACTTTGGAGCAAATCGCTCAGCTAAAAAGGTTCTTGATTCTGTTTTTTATTGTCCCCTTCTATTCAGTGATGCCCAGAGGTATGTGCTTTCATGTGATTCTTATCAAAAATCAGGTAATATCTCTAAATTACATGAAATTCCACAAAATTTTATTCTTGAATGTGAAGTGTTTGATGTGTGGAGGATTGACTTTATGAGACCATTTCCATGTTCATATGGGAATAAATATATTTTGGTAGTTGTAGATTATGTATCTAAGTGGGTAGAGGCGCAAACTTTTCCTACTAATGATAGTAGAATAGTAATTCAATTTTTGAAAAACTTATTCGCACGATTTGACACACCATGTGCACTTATTAGTGATAAGGGTACACACTTTTGTAATCTACAGTTAGATAAAGTATTACAAAAAAAAAATGGGGTCACACATAAGATAACCACTCCTTATCAACCACAAACTAGTGGTCAAGTTGAAGTTTTAAATAGAGAGCTTTAGAGAATCATAGAAAAATATATAGAAGGGAATAAGAAACAATGGTCTAAGAAACTACACGATTGTTTGTGGGCATATAGGACTGCATTCAAAACACCTATAGGGACCACTCCCTTTAGATTAGTCTATGGTAAGTCATGTCACCTGCCTATAGAATTAGAACACAAGTCATATTGGGTAATACGCTCTTTGAATTTTGACACAAATTCTATAGGGGAGAAACAAAAACTTCAACTTAACAAGTTAGATGAGTGGAGAACCATGGCTTATGAAAACTCCCAGATATATAAAGAGAAGACTAAATTATTCCATGATCGTCACCTTCGAAAACCCAAGAAATTCCAGAAAGGTGACCAAGTCCTCCTTTATAATTCTCGTCTTTGTTTTTTCCCAGGGAAGTTAAGGTCTAAGTGGTCCGGACCGTTCCAAGTCAAAGAAGTTTTTCCCTATGGCACCATCAAACTAACCAACCCTGAGAAGGGAGATTTTAAAGTTAACGGGCACCTATTAAGACTTTATTATGGTGAGCTTCCTCAAGATTTCGCTCGCCAAGAATCATGCCTCCGGCTAGACTAGGATTAAGTGTAATGTAGTAGTTTTTCTAAGTTTATAAAATTTTTGGATAAAATTCTAGTTAAATGTTAATATTTAAAATATTATAAAAATCACCTAGGAGGTAATTCCAAACTATATGGGCACACTGGTTAACACACGCCTGTGTGCGGGGCTGTGTGCATACGAACCTTGGTTTAGCCCAGTCGTGTTTGAATTAAAGCTGAGATGACTCCTTTTTCCCGAGCACCACACGGCTAGACACACACCCGTGTGTCAGGACGTGTAGAGTTGTTTTCAATTTTCTCACACAATCATCCAGAGCAGGACACAGGTACACACACACTTGTGTTGGTGCCCGTGTGCAGATATAGAAGTTCGATGATATTACTCCAAAGAAGGACACGTGTTGATGCCCAGCCGTATTCGAACCCGTGTAGGAGCTCGACGATGTTGTTCCCAAGAAGGAGACGGGTCCACACACACCATGTTGCTGACCATGTCCGCCTGGCGCGGTCCTTTCCCATCACTTTGACCGCACGTCTTTTCGAGGCCCGTTCTCCATGCGGTTGAGATTCATTAACACGGGTTAAGACACGCCCGTGTCGGAACCCGTGTTCGTTTTTTTATAAAAAGCTATATGTGGTAGTTATCTTCATCCTCTCCAAAACCTGTTAAACCCTACTGTCCTGCACTTCCTCCATGGCCAGAACTCGGCTTTGAAGCTTCTGACTCCAAACTTTGCAGATCCATCTCCTCTCCTCTCGATCTACACTACTAGGTGAAATTTTAATCATTTTCTTGATATTCAATTCATATTTTCTAAATCTTTTTCTTCTTCTTCTTCTTCCAAACCTCAAGATTCATTCTCTTCTTCTTCTTCTAAACTTCATTTCTCTTCTCATTTCTTTTTCTTTGTCTCAATCATCCTCTACAGATCATATCGACTGGACGATCATAAGGGGGACACCATCGTCGTCCAAATCTCCAAGCATTATCTACAGAAAGGCGCGAAAATGCTGCGCCACTGGAGTTTACGGATCCGACGCACATTAACCATTTTAATCGCCTCCAGTCCAAGAAATTTCAAGACATTCATATTATTGACTAGAGAGTTTTGGAGGAGATTCATTTAGCTGCGAAAGTTCGAGAGTTAATTTCTGTAATGCGGTGGGAACAATTTTTTAGTATTGATGAGTTGAAATTTAAGGAGCTCACGTTAGAGTTTATGTCCTCCTATCTAAACCTCAGGCCAACTTTCACTGAGCAGACCAACACACATGAAGGCGTTATTTCATTTCAAGTAGAGGGCACTACGTATACCCTTTCTCTTCTCCAGTTCACAGAGTATTTCGACGTGTATGAGGACTCTTTCCTCTATAGCGCCGCATATTCTGACCTTCACTTTGATCTCCCCTCTCGGGACCATGCTGCCAATATCTGGGCTCGGTTTACATTCGACATATCCCCATATGAGGCCAAGAGATCCAAGGCTTCAAGTTGTGTTCTCTCGCACTTCATTACCTACATCATCTTCTGAGTCATACGTTGAGTGGCCGGGGCGAAAACTCTGGTGTAGTGAGTAGGCAGGATATGCTTTACCTCTATAACATGTCGTCGCGATACCACATTCATTTGGGCTATATGTTAGCATAGTTCATTCTTCACCAGGCCGATAACTCCCGTATTGGGTCTATCTGTGTAGCACCCTACATCATGCGCTTGGTGAAGAACATGAATGTATTTTCTTCCCTTCCCGCGATAACAGTGGTAGCAAAGACTATTACTATCACTATGGCTAGTCTTCGATCTCTCTGCCTCATCACTGCCCGTCAGGGTTAGGGTGGACCTGTTTATTCCATTGCGAGGCGTGGACCTTAGCTTGCTCCTGATGATGATGATGATGACGATGTCGATCATGACCTCGATGAGCCTTTGGTTCCTCCACCCCAGTCTACTTATACTCATGGAGAGTCTTCTACACCTCCTCCTCTATCGCGCTCTCAGTATTCGCGTGATTTTCGCCACTTTTATGAGACTGAGCTCTCACCGCTCCTACAACGTATAGAGGATTCATAGAAGCGGACAGAGGATGCCATATCCCAGATCAGTGAACACTTGAGGATCTCTGCTCCAGCTCCGGCAGCTCCCGGCTCCTCTCACATCCCCGACGATCCGTCAGATTCTGCCGACCCAGCCTTCTATTTTTGATTTCTCTATACTTTTCTTTTATATTTGATATAACTTGAAGGAGACTCATTTTTGCTCATGTTTTAGTTCTTGTGCTCTTTAATTTTATTGATAGTCAGTTCTTTACATATTGGTGTATGTGTTTTCTCAGTTCTCTTCGTTGCATTGAGGACATTGTAAGTTTTAAGGATGGGGGTGGATGTTCTTCAATTCTAATATTTCAGTGCTGGACATGATTACAATTGGTTATATTTTTGCTAGAATCGTACTCATTATTGTTAAATCCCCCAAATAAAATTGTTTATAAGTTTTCTTTTAAGCTTTCATTAATTCACTCATTTGAGATTATAACTAGTTAATTTGCTTTTGCAAGCTGATTAAAATGAATTAAAGTAGACTCATTGAGTGGATAAATTTGTTGATTAGTAATTATATATAGAAATTCATTAGTTTAATTTTCTCTATATAACTTATTTTTAGGATTATCCTCTATATTATTAACTAACAATCACTCTATTTTAGAAAATATAATTATTTATAATAATGCAAGTTGATGAGTGTAACATTTTGATAAGTTTGTATTAGGAACCCAAAATGAAGAATACCCCTTTATTGGTCTCCAGAACTTGCCCCTAGCGACCCTCAAAAATTCACATAAGTTAATTAGTTAGGGCAGAAATGACTTAGGCCTCCCATTGGATAGCTTGAGCCTTGCATGCCTAAAACCCTAAACATTATGCCCTTGCGCACCCAAGTTGGACCTAATCCCCTTTTCTTTCGATACTCTACTACTAAAATTCTCCAAGGCCAAAAATCCTTACCTATTAGCACATCTATCATTGAGACCTTCTTGGAATGAGTTTGTTCATAGTGATATGTGGCCTGAGTGTGTGTACACCCACATGGAATGATCACTACTATGGACCCTTGGATAAAAAATAGTGATATGTGGCCTGAGTGCGTGTACACCCACTCAGAATGATCCCTACTATGGACCCTTGGATAAAAAACTAACAAAAATATAGAGTATCCGTCAGAAGAAGGAAAGAAAAAGTAAGAGAAAAAATGTGGGAAGTCCGAAGTATAATAATTGTAAAGTCTGGGGGTGTTTTTATAGTATTGATGTATGTTAAGGTAATTACAAAGCAAGAGGCTCAATCGTTATTTAGGTGTGATATGAACCATCAAATTTATCTTTGATTACCCCACCCATAATCTTTTTTCCTAAGACAAAAGGTTACATCATAGTACAAGTCCTAACAATCCAACCTAGCTAATCCTAACTAGTGTCATGGAGAGGGTGTGAAAAGGCAAGCTTATGGCTATCAATATTAGTACTTATAAGTTTTGAGCCACTAATGCCTACCTTATTGAGATTGTTATTTTCTCCTTACGTATGTGATGGATGACTGTAGTTTTATTTCTAGGAAAGTGTGAACAATAGTTAAGAGAAATATGCGAGGAATTTTAAGATAAAGTTATATTTAGAAAAGTCTGTTATACTATTTCCTATACAATTACAACATCAAATTTCTCTTTGAATTCATAGCAACCAGCTTGCGAAAGAAAAATTTATTGTTGGTAACCCAAGTGTTTGAATTAGTTTGCTTAGGGACAAGCAAATACTTAAGTCTGGGGGTATTTGATGAGTACAATTATATATGTACTTTTTACTATCATATTTGTAATCATGTACACTATTGTATACCTCCAATCGTTAAAATTGTGCGAAAATAGTTAAGAATTTGAATTATCACAAATAGAAGAGCACAGTATGGAGTTTCCTTTATTTCATGTATTAAACTATTTATTTATTCATTCATCTTCTTAATGCAAGTATTGCAAGTCCTTGGAACTAAAAGCTTTGGAGCAAATATAGGTGTTCACGGATCCAACATGGCTGAAGACAGGACTGGAATTGGGCACACACGGGTAGGAACACACCCATGTCACTACCCGTGTCCTTATCGGGAAAGATCACAAGGATTGGAAGAGAAGTCAGAGAACCACACGGGTAGGAACACGACCGTGTCCCTTCCTGTTCCTTATCGGGCCTGCTGCCAAACCAAGCCGTGTGTGGAGCCATGAAGAACAACATGACCGTGTTCTCAGCTGTGTAAAATGACACGACCCATGACCAGACACATCTTTTCGTGTTAAACTTCTTTAGAACCGCCTATACGGCATGTGATACGGCCGTGTTGGAACCCGTGCTCGTCCCTGTTTGCAAGAAGACTATAAAACCTGTATGAAAAATAGAATAGGGACTTTTGGATTGGAGAACTTGGAGAATTCCTGGAGAATGTAGGTGGAGCACTCAAGTGAAGGAGAAATTAAAGGAGATAATTCGTATGGTTTTAATCTTTATGTATCTCTTTTAATCTTCCCTTTTTCTTAGTAGATCTAACTTTATTTCTAAACTTTGCTTGAGAATTGTTTTTATGGATCAATTCAGTAATCATGTATGTTGTTTTTTTCTTTGGATTTGTGGTATTTTATTCGTATGGATGCTTTCAAACAAAGAGATGATATTAGATTTGAAGTTAGAACTTATTTTATTTGAATCCCAAACTTCTAGATTAAGAAATTGAATGTTTGTGATGATGTTTATACGTTCATATTAGGGTGTTCTTTCTCTTTGTATTTCAAATCGTATGATCGAGAGATATGTTGTTTGGATCATGGTAATACAGATAATTGGATTCATGGTATTTTAGAGATAGAATTTCATGAATTTATGTATTAGATAGGGTTGCTTTATATTAGTGCAAACTTGAGTGTTGTGAATTGTTCGAGAGAAAATTTACTCAACTTAGGTTTAGGTATTGGATTGCTCGAGAAAGAATTCGATAGAGGTTTATCCCTTAGAATTCTACGAATTCAATAATCTTGTTATTACGTGATTACATAGAATTGAATTAATGAGTGATTATTCTCATGTGATTACTCTTAGATTATCTGCTTTTTACTATCCTTAATCCTTCAATGTCTTTTTATCCAAGTAGTCCTAATAAGATTAATTTAGGGTAACAATCAATTTTAATTATAGGTATGATAATAGAGTGAGAGTGAGTACGAGTACTTGAAAAGACCCTGTGGAATACAACACGAGATGTAGATTTCTCCTATACTATGATCGATAGGTGCACTTGCCTGAGAGTAAAATCAAGTTAACTTTTTACCTATCTACATAGTTTATACATAGAGTAAAAAACAATCGCATCATGGATCATGACTTCTATGTTTTTTTTATTGCTGGGTTGACAATGTGATATTGGAATTTAGAGGGCAGAATAGGATTTTTGTGGTACAGGTTAGCCCGTGCGCTGTCGCTACTGCAAGGAGGCTGTTCTGAGAATAAGACTCTCCTCGGCCGTGTCTTATGTTCTAGGAGGAGGGGACTTATACTCTGTAGCTCCCTAGAACAAAAATTGAAAATACTATGCCAAAATATATTATACTTTAGGCTCTTGACAGATTTTGTCCAGATTTAAACTACCGAGTTCAAACACAATTTTAGGTACACTTAGTTCTAAAACTCAGGCTCAACATAAAAGTTTTAGGACATCAATAGACCTTTCCAGAAAGGCGTAGCACATTATATTTGCTGGACTGTAGCTCATAGAAATCCAATTTTAGTAAACAGTGATGTATTCATATAGTTTGTGTTATTTTGTGAGTTCCTCTTGATATTAATATTAGATGCATATAGTATTTGGTAGACATGTGCCTGATGAAATTGATTACACCCATGCTAACTTTTATTTTTTGTGGATTGGTATTTACGACAACACTGTCAATCTCATTATGAAAACTTATGGTGTTGTAAATAAATACTGCAATATCCGATGAGTCTAAAATTTGGTTAAATTGGTTGAAATTTGTGAGGTTCTGGTTTTGAAATGATGCCTATATTTAATATGTCGTTATAAATTCTTATGCTGAATTTGAAACATGTTGATGTTTAATTGTGCTAGTATTTTGGAAAAACATGCGTTCAGTTTTGGTAATATTATTGAGTTAGACATGATATTGATCTCATATTAAATTACTATTGATACAAGTGTCAAACATTAAAATTTTACAAATACCAAAAGTAAATAAAAAACATATTTTATAACTTATATTTATATTTAAATTTAAATAGAAAAAAAACATCAACTAAAATGAAAAACAATAACAAAATTGCACCAACAAAAACAAATAAATGAAAATCAGATGAAATATTAAAGGTTTTTGGGAAAACACAGTTACCACTAGCGACAAGCAAACACATGACAAAATCTCATAGAAATTCAATTTTTTATGAAAACAACTCAATTTTTGATAGTTTTCACTTCTATGTTTACTTGAATATGATGTATGATTGTAAGGTCTGTCTAATACAAAGAAAAAATCAGACAAAATGAAGAAAAGTTGTTGATATTAAAAATTAGCTTAAAAGATCCAAAACCCCTAATTCTAATTGAACTATGGAAAATCATGCGCCAGGGAGAAGTTTTGTGAAAATATTCTCAAGTAATCTTCTATGCCAATATATTTTACTCCCTTATTCTCCTTTTTGATATGGTATGTAAGAACCATCTCTCAGTAATTGGTCACAGCCAAGGGGATTCTTATGCCAAGGGCAGTTTCCATATGGTAGTGTTAACAAATGGGATAACCTCCATTGTCTGACACTTTCCCCCTAAGCAAGTTATCATCACAATATACTAATATCAATCTAAAACAAAAAGTAGCAGAAAAGGATGAAGTCCAAAACACAGCCATATATATATATATATATATATATATATATATATATATATATATATATATATATATATATATATATATATATATATATATATATATATATGTGTGTGTGTGTGTGTGTGTGTATGTGTGTGTGTGTGTGTATATGTGTGTTTATGTATATATGTGTGTATATATATATCTATATATATATATGTGTGTGTGTGTATATATATATGTGTGTGTGTGTATATATATATATCTATATATATGTGTGTGTGTGTGTATATATATATATATATATATATATATATATATATATATATATATATATATATATATATATATATATATATATATATAACCAAAGTACACACCATTATACTAGAAGTCACGGCAGTGACCTAGGGGCGTGTCCCCTCAGAGCACGCCTCTAGCCAATCCAAAGCTCATCAAGAAGTTATGCCCCTGATCCCACTAAAGTCATGTCCATGACCTTCATGTGTCACACCCGTTTAAGTGCCACAGATCGACTGTCACACGTTAGCTCGCCAAATGTTCCCGCTAAAAGCAGTCTCCAGAGATCATGCCCCCATGTCAAGGGTTTGACCAAGGGGCGTGATAAGCCCATAATGCCCGTATTGATGTAGATTTCTCCCACTCCACCTCCATCGTTCATGACCTTAAGATGCCCCCAGGTCACGGGCACGTACTGGGGGAGTGTTACCTGCGTGTTTAGCATTATAAAGCCAGCTACTCCTTGAATTCCAGGGTGGAATTTTACCCCCTCTTAGGCCATTTTCAGCTTCCTTTTCTTGCATTTTCTTTTAATAAGTGTAGATTTCAATTTCATTAGGCACACTTTTAATTCATAGTTTAGATTTCCTTTCCTTACACTTGTACTTTTCTTTCCCTTACTAATAAAATTGTTCTTCTTCTATAAGTTCTTTTTCTCTTAATTTGATTCATGTTTATCTAGATTTATTTTAACATTTGATCATATGACATCGTTTTGAATTTTATTTATGTAAATATCTCTTAATCATTGAATGCAATTTTTTGATTTATTCTCGATTAATTTAAATATCATATGTCTACGTATGATTTTGTATTTGTTTCGTATTCTGGTTAGTCGAGAGGTTTGTATGTACGAATCGATCACTCGAGAATAAAATGAGTTGATCGCAACCCTCAAGAAAGGATGACGAAAGTCTTCCAAATAGGAGTCAAAGCCAATAGTGGGATTCACCACGATAAGGCATGTTTTAAGTTATTGATTTGAATGAGATTTCTGTCAATATGTCTTAAGCTCAATTGGGTGTAGTTCTTGAGAGAGGTGCATTAATGCTTTAGGAATCTCCACGTTCATGTTCTCTTTCTTGTAGTTTTTGAGTTTTAATCACACAAATTTTAATTTCATTAAGGTTGATTCTAGATGGAATGCTTTTTCTTTTATTATTTTATTTTTATTCTCAAAGCTCTCAATCTATTCGTCAATCAGATAATAATAACTCAAAGTATAAAAACTTAGCAGCTCCTAGTCTAATACGACCTTGATTTTTTATGAATTGTATACTACTGTCAATACGGTACACTTGCCATCATCTTTTGTGGTCGTGATTTTGTCCATCACAAGGGTTCGAATTAGGGCTAAAACTAGGGCTAGGGCTGGTACTACTAGAACTGCTGCGGTTGGGGCACCTGGATTGTTTTATGAAAACCATTAGTCATTTTGACAAAGTCAGATTACTTCTCTTTCCCCAACACATCTTGTAGCGTGGGGTAAAAGGGGGACAAGATGCACAAGTGGTGATATTAGTAAACCAAGTGATGGTAGAGAATGATTGTGTTATGAAGTGGTAATAAATAAGGGAAGTATAAGTAACTCATCTTATAAGAACGCTCATACATCCTTATAACTTAAGGATTACATTGTAATATTTATATAAGTAATAGTGAGTAAGCAAGTTAGTTAAAGACTGAAAAAGTAAATGCACAACAATTTATAATAATGAAATAACTTAGCTTATATGAATGTTCATACAGACTTATAAGTTAAGATTCTTTTTCATAACACGAGATTATCTTACAAGATGTCCATACAAACTTGTAACATAAAGGTTAACAAATGCAAGGTACGTTAAAATAGAATAATATGATGTTCTATTTTATTGAATGTGTAACATCCCACAAACAACCAGACCTCTGAGAAGTTTTTGTCATGATAAGGTCATGACAAAGCTCAAAGAAGATCAAGAGGACCATGGGTGCCTAGGTAAATAGAGAAAACACCTTGGTCTACAAATAGTAATTTCTAGTCACCTAAGCTAGGGTTTCACTTTTGGGCCCCAACCTGACTACTTGATTCACTAAACCACTTCCAATCTCATGGGGACCCTTTAGAGACCTTACGACCCATTTGGGGTCAACCAAGGGGGTCAGGTTAACCAGGGTCAACCCTAACCATAGTTAGGTCAAATTTCCTTAACATGACACAAATTGATTGTACCTAGCCACATATGGACTTGGGTGGTGGCAAGGGAATCAAAAACACTTAGTTGACCAGTCAACCTACTCATTTTACCAAGTCAACCTTGGTCAAACCAAGCCCAAAATGGGGAAGGAAGTCAAAACCAACTCCAATCCAATTGGGCTAGGCCTAATTATGATGGCCCACTAACAATAATAAGTGGAAATTACCTAAAGAGGCACTCAAATTCTGGAAATGGTGACTAGTAGAGAGATGATTAGGGTTCCATTCAAGGGAGGAGAGAGAAAGATGAAGGGGTTAATGATGAATGCAAAGAGGTTTCCCCACTCCCCTTCCCTAAGCCTCCATTCACCTCACCAGTCCCTTGGGAGGAGATTGCCATCAATTCCAGCCGAGAAGGCATAGGAGGAGGCACCTATTCACCATGGTCGAAAACCTCCTTCATGGACATTAATGGCCATTCAAGGATTGCCTCTCACACTCCCCAAAACAACCCCTCCAACAGTTTTAAAAGCTCCCAAGCAATCAAAATGAATCTTTACATCACTGGTTTGGGTGGAGGATTGAGAATTCGGTAAGGAAAAAGTTTGGGGTCGTTGTCCACGACATACCACTAAAACACTCGCTGCCAAGCCCGCTTGAAGATATAATCCTCTTCCTTCTCCTATGTGCTAGATTTGTAGATCTTTAGGTAGAGAAATCGGGCTCAATCGAGCCCGATCAGTGAGGAGAAAATGAGCAATTTTCCATGAAAATTCAACCCCTCGGGTTCTCCAGAAACGGCCCCTCCGGCGGTCGTACCACCATCTGGCAATAACCACCACCTCAACGAAGGTGGTGGTGGCTAGCTAGGGAGGTGGATGGTTGGCCGGGAATTGGAGTTTGAAATGCTCCAGGAAGCTTTGATCCTGGCCTTTTGCTCATCGGGGACGATGACCAGGGGCCATTGGATCGACGTGATCAAATAAAGGCAGGCCAAATTTTAATATATATATATATATAAATTCATTTTGTCATACTTTATCAGCTACATTATTTTAATTATTAAAAATAGTTAGAGGCATTTTCTGTAAATATGTTCAACATAGAAAACCTAGCCCTTGGTGTCAAATTTAATAAAAAATTTGAATAAACCCATTTGGATCAATGGATTTCCCTCAGCACACGTTTTGGTGCATGATGTCCAAAGGTTAACTAGAAATTAAAATGAGTGCCCTCAGTGGCCCACTCAATCAATGGTCTGAAATTTTGACCATAGGTTGGTTTGGCCATGACCCACAACATATCCAAAACTCAAAATTTTTAGAGATGATTTTCCTATAGTTTTTGTAAACAATTAATAATCGATAAATGTGATTAAATTAGGGTGTATGGACCCCAAATTTCCCCCAAACTATTGTGGATGACTAGAAGGCTCATTATATGCCTATGAAAGAAATATCAGCCATTTGGAGTTGCTTTGATGGGGCAACTTGGTGAGCAAAGTTGGCCACTTAAAGGAAATAGGCCTAGTTCTTCAATAGTGCACATGGTATTTTTGAATTGTCAACCCCTCCACCTAACAAGGTGAAACCTTGGCCACTAACATATTATCACTTGAAACACCCCTTGAAGTAGTCTTAGAAGTATTTAGGGTTGGAATACCATGAAACCCTAGTTAAAGCCTTAGGGTTGCCAATTATGGTTAATAAAGGACATAGGGCCATACTTCCAACCCTTAGATCAAGACTTTGTAGGTAGTTTCATTGGGTGGAGAAACACCTTGGATAATTTAGTTGAAATTTTAAGGGCACTTCTCCCCCACAAATCACTTATTATTTAAAATATGAACTTCCTATCAAGTGCAAAATACATGTCCATACAGTGTTGAATGGTCATGAAACTTAGGTAATGGGTCTTTACTGGAGTTACTTATGTTTGCAAGTTTTCTTGTAATTTTTGGTTGAAGAATTATAGTACTTTCTTTGTAATTCTAGAGATTATTGAATAAAGAAATTAATTATTTCAAGACAAATTGAGTACTGAAAAATTATGAAACATGACCAGTAAACTTTCTAGACAATAGTGATACCATTTTAATTTTATTGCAATTTTTAGAAGTAGATATGGAGAGGTTCATTCACAAGTTGCCCCGTGAATTTCTATTCATTAATTTATTAATTTGGCTAAAATAATTTGGAAGACTATGAAATTTGGGCAGTAAAATTTTCTGATCATTATAAGCTTTTAGTAATTTTATTATAATTTTTGGATTATAAAATCTTGTACTCACTTTGTTAATTGTCATTTTGATCAAAAGATTTGTATTTTATTTTATGATAGAAATCATTTTAGGAAAATCATGAAATTCATACCTTACTGTTATATATTCAATTGGAAGGTGTGGAAAGTTTTGTGAGATAATTGCATGTCAGAATTCAATACTTCATGTTAAAAGTCATAGGAGGCATGATTTTAGGAAAATTAAGAAAATGCTGATATAACTAGGAAAAATACAAAATTCTAGAATTGGGCTCAACATGTCATGGTAGATCCCCAATAGTAATCGTAAAGTTATTAACAAAGTAAATTGGGGTGTTCACTTTCATACACATAAGCTAGTTCATTTGGACTGCATTCAGCGAAATGAAGTATTCAGGGTAAAATTTTAGGCCTCACATGGTTTGAAATATAGACGATGCACCTAGTTGAGTGGAGTCTTTATAAGGTCACGCTTAGGGCCAAATGTCAGGTAGTTAGGGTGCCAAAGAGATAGAGTTATGCTCGGGGCCGACGAAGTATCGTCTTCACCATGAGGATGGTAATCCACTTAGCGTTCGCTAATGAGAAATGTGGGATATGGCTGGTAAAAAAGGTAGTTACCCATAAAAATAAGTACCTCGAGAAATGGAGATTTGGACTTCAGCCCAACATAGTTCCTAGTGCCCTCGAGAGCCCATCACCGGGCATGCCCAGGGCAGTCCAAGGTTAATCCTAAACTGTAAAAATAAGCAGACTAAAAGAGTAACCAATAATAAACCACCGTCACGTACACTCACCCCGTCATTTCGGGAGGTTAGTTGGTTTAGATCCACAAGCAGTGGACTCGGTGTTTGATAGGATTGATGGCTTAGATTGGTGAGCCGATTTCTCGAAAGCTCCTTATAGAATGTGTACATGTGCATTAAGTGGTGGATCCTCGTTATTGGACGATCGTTCACACCGACGTCGATACGTTGACTTGGCAAGTGTAAGTATTCACTTAGCCTATAAAAGACTTGTGGTTTTACCAACATTAGTACAAGAGAATCTGTAGCACCCGATTGTGGGTGTACCGAGTAGTACGGAGGGTCTAGGCTGGGTAGTGTGAATACCGACCTAGGAGTGGGGAGGCCAAACCCACTACCTCTGTTTGCCACTACGGAGGTACCTAAGAGTTTAGCTAACTCCAAATGGGGGGAACTAAAGGTCTGTGTGCATAGAGTCGGGTGGGTGTGTTACACTTGTGTGAAACATATCATCAAGCATGCATAACATTTCATGTCATACCTAACTTGCATAAAACCTCTACCCATAACATATACATTATTATGTGATCTTTTATACGTTAGGCCTTGCAAAATGATCCCTTAATTTTTAAGTATATATGGGCATTCTTATAAACTGAGGTTACCTTCCATGTGATGATTAGTTAGATGCTTAACTTTATATTAATCTACTGCTTCCATTATGCTACTACTTTTACTATCTGTTCGTATATATACCACTCATTACTGTGATAGATACTTTAATCATATGATAGTTAGGGCCACTGTAACCTGCTTTTGTTTACTCTCCACTTTCAGTACCTTCCTTTTCATCTTCCCCCGCATGGTGCCTAGGAGTCGGAGGGAATGTGAAGAGGACCAAGACTTAGTTTTACCTAACGGCCTGATGGGCATAACACCTGGGATTCCAGCCAGGAGAAAGGGTGCAACACTAGATGAACTGCCACATCCAGGAGGAGGTGAACCAACCTAGTCTAGGTGTGGCAGCATCCGCAGTCATGGGATCAGTGAGTGACTAGCAGCTTTACTTCCGCGAGTGTTATGTAGTGAGGATAATATGTACTGGGCAGGAGCCCTTTTATCTTCCCTTCAAACTTACTATTTCATGATTGATCAGCTTTTGAGTTTATGTGGACATATATATATATTGCATGTGATGGTGGATTGGTTTATCTCTATGGATATCACTTCTTTTCGTCTACGTATATACTCGAGTATTTGCCGGCAAAATCGGTGATTTGTGGCGATGACCTCCTCGGGAGTTGGTGTCACTACAAAGCGGCGGTTTTGGGCATAAGATCCCAGAAAAAGGGGGTCTTACAATTGGTATCAGAGCAAAACCTCGAACCAAAGAAAAGAAGTCAACAAACCCTGGGACACCTCCGCCATGGTGTGCCCATAAAGGGAATCACAAGCAAAAGTCCACTCCCAACTAGATTTTATTCAACCACCTTATTAGAAAACCCTTCATTTTGAAGCTTATAATGAACCCTGACCTTTGAAATGGGAATTCCTCCGGTTTAGAATGTTGTTCCACCCACACCAGTTCCCACTCCGATCCAGCAATCGGAGATGGGACAGACATTGAATGCTATCTTAAAGGCTTTTAAGGAACAACAGGCTCCAGCTTCTCAACCAAGTCCTGAGGATAATTGGCTGAGCATCTTCTGATGCCTCTTCCCTCCATCATATTTGGGGACGGAGTCAGCCGTACGGACAATGGAATGGCTGGACATCATCCATGAGATGTTGGCTGGGATACGATGCCCGACTGATATGACCATATCCTTAGTTGATTCATGTTTGGAGTTTGACACTAAGAGGGGGTGGAAGTCCCTTCTGGAAACCACCTATGTAGGATTTGAGGGCACAAACATCACTTGGGATAAGTTCAAGACAGCGTTCTTGGAGCATTTTGTGCCACAGTCAACGAGATATGGGCTGGAGGACAGATTCATATTGTTAAGGCAGGGCAACAGGTCAGTTTTGGAGTACTACTAGGAGTTTATGCACCTGGCTCGCTTTACGGATTCATACCAGCTGGATGATGATGGATACATGAAGAGGTTCTACAAGAGCCTTCCAGATGACTTGAGGCAGTGACTCCTTTTTATTTCTGACGGTAGCTTGGCCTGGATCCTGGAGATGGCAAAGAAGTTGGAGGCGGACCAGCTCACGGTTCGAGGCAGAGGAAAAAGACCAGTAGATGACACAATTATTTATGGCAGGAGGGAATAATAGAAGAGAAATGGGGATCAACCCCGCCCGAAGCATAGACAGGAGCAGAGGGATCCAGAATTATTGACCCCTCAACCATTAAAGATGCGGGAGATGCCAAGAATAGAAGATGGAGCAACTCCCCCGCCAGTGTGCTACCACTGCCACCAGCGTGGACATATTCAAAGTAACTACTCTAGAAGATAGACACCACTACCAGCACCTCAGGCTGCTGCACCTGTATAGCAGCTCAGGGGCTGGGGATGTGGTCAACAACGTGGTTTCCAAGTCAGCGACCATAGTCCAGATAGAGATCAGATGTATGCTTTGGATCTTGCTCAACCCCAGGACCTGGATACGGTTATAGTAGGTAATCTAGCAATTTAATTTCCTATCCTTATTTTCCCCTAAAAAATAGAATTGGTGCCAGAACCTGTATTTTCTCCGCAATTAAATGGTCTATTAGAGTAAGAGAGAACACGCGTCGTGATGCCACACCATGTAGGGAATAACTGCAAAAGCTTAAGCAAGACCCCAACTAAACACTTTATACAAAATCCATAAGTTTAATATGAAGAAAACTGTCATTTCGGTTAAGTTTTATTGGTCGTATCCCTCAGATCAGTGGATCAACTAGTGCACAAGTAAAAATATGAATATACGCTGAAAAAAATATTTTGCTTATATTTGATTGACATCTACATGAGCATAAACATCCAAGTAGGACAACTCATGATATACATACCTCTAAATTTAATATGAGTATAGAAAGAGCTTTTATGTTAGTTGAAATATAGTGACTTTGATTTAAAGTGATGCTATGCATGAGATAGTCAAAAGATGCTTTTATACTTTGAAAATAACTAACATGCAATACTAGCAAGAAACCTTCCCAGAGAGCAAGTGAAACCAACCAGTCACAATTAACAGATTTAGCTGCTAGCAAGTACTAAACATTCCACAAGAAAACAGTCAGTGTGCATCAACAAGCTGACACGAACCTACTAAAAGTATGTATGTCTGAACTAAAACAAGCAACAACTACTACCTTGCAATCGATGAGGTAAAGACAACCTTAACCGCTGTAGAATGCAAGCCATAACCAAACCCTAGCAGCTCAACAGGCTACTGCTCCGAGCCTGAGGCATTCAAAGAAAGAACACCTCTTCAAAAAATACAAGTGGTAAACAAAAATATTAGTAAATAGTAATCAAGAGAAAGCAAAAAGGATTACCAACCCCAACTATAAGAATGGTTGATAAACCTCAGCTAAAAAGTCAAGTTATAACAAGTAAGATAGGAATTTCAATAGTAGAGTATGAGAAATTACAACAAGTGCAAAGTGAAGTCATGCTTCGATAAAATTTGCAAGAGTAAGCATACAACAAATGACTAAACAAAATGAAGAAAAGAGACTAAAATGATCTACACACGTGAATCATTAGCACTGGAAAAAACCATGGTCCTGAGTCGATGGCCACATTATCCAACATGAACTAACAGACCTAAAAACATCTCAAAAAAGAATTATGGTGCATTGTTCAACACAAACCAACAGTCTATGAGAAGTGACAAAAACCCACCAAGTGCAATGATTCACGAAACGACGTCATGTTCGTGGTCCTTTATCCACTACCAACCTAGCCGTCAAAAGCACCTCCAAAACTCCAGTAAACCTCAAACCTAACACCAAACAACTCCCACAACAAGAGGATAGAACAACTCAAAAATTTACCCTAAGACCCATAGTCGACTAATTTGACAAAACGGCGAAAATATTCTAAGTCCAGCAAAATTCGTCGAATATGCCCGAGGAACCAAGGAATAATCGACGAATTGGACTTGGCGACAAAACTACACTCAGCGATACTCGACGAATCGGACTTTAATAGGCGAATATAGGCGACGAATCCGTCGAGTTTACTCGACAAATATAACTTCACTGAACGCTAAGACTACTGATAGTCAACTAACTCGAGTCCTAACTGAGGAGGGAAAGAAGAGGAAAGACATGAACGAAAATAGCAAAGAAAGGGTGAGATAGTCATTTTCCTCGAAACTCCCAAAATCTTACTCCTCCAAGCACTCTACGACAAGGCTCAGCCGTAAGAAGTCCTAGGCAACATTTTTTTGAAACTTTTCGGGGAAGAAGGAGGTCAAAAACGCAAACCCTAATGCTTAAAAATGCAAGAAATGGAAAATACTTACCACACACTTGTAGATATAGGCGAGAGCTTTCCAAATCTCTACTCTGACGAAACCGACAATCAAAATGATCCCTATCGGCAGCTGAAGGCAAGCGACAACACCGCTGATTCTTCTCTTTCACAAAACAGACGGACGGCGGGGAAGAAGTTGAATAGGGTTTCGTCACATCGCTTCTATTTATACTTATATATATAATATAATATTAATTATTAAATAAACGTCCAAACGACCCAAAAATCAAACCAACTCAAATTCTACGAAAATCGCACTGTAGATAAATATTGACGCTACGAATCTAATGGCAAGGTCATAATCAAAATCCGACAAACTAAACTCGGGTAAAAACTCCCCGAAGTCAAAACACCAAATATCACAAAAAGGCACCACCGAGTTCCAAAACAATCCCGGCTCACAAGGGATATCTCAAAATACACAAGAAATTAGCTAGGCTAATGTTCTAAGTCAAAATCTCAGGTACCAAATGAGAAATAGTCACACACCAGCAACGGTATCTAACATCTATGCATCAACGTAACGCCCTGACGTCAAAAATACATCATTAAAGGAATTAGAATAAACGTCGAAAAACCTGGGACGTTATAGCCACTCCACCTAAAAGAAAGTTTTGTCCCAAAACTTTACGCATAATGATCCTATTACAGAAAGAAATTACCAAGGGTTGTCGAGAATAGAAAAACAAAGCAAAACATGCTTGGAGAATTGATGGGGATGAGCCTTCCTCATAGCTGAATCCAACTCCCAAGTCTCGCACTCCACGTCTTGGTTCTGCCACAAAACTTTGACCATGGGTATTGTATTCTTTCGCAACACCCAATCTTGAGTGTCCAAAATGCGAACTGGCATCTCCACATAAGATAGGTTAGGCGGCATCTAGGGTACCGAATCATGAATCTGTCGGTCGTTATGCGCACATTTTTGCAACTAGCTCACATGAAACACATCGTGCACACATGGAAAATTTACGAACAACTCCAGCCTATAAGCTAACACTCCAATGCGTTCAACAACCTTGAAATGTCCCACATACCTAGGATCAAACTTGTGGTTCTTTCCAAACCTCTTAATACTAGACATAGGAGAAACCATCAGAAAAACCATGTCCCATACAACAAATTCCAAAATAGTCCCACACCAATTAGCATTCTTCTCATAACGCTCCTGTGCTATCTGAAGCTTCTCTCGAATATGCATCATAGAAGTATTCATCTCTTCAAAATTTTTGGGACCCAACAATGGTCCATCACCAACCTCAACCCAAAACAAGGGAGTCCTGCAACGTCTCCCATACAAAGCCTTAAATAAGGCCATATGCAAGCTCTCCTGATAACTGTTATTGTAAGTGAATTCCATCAATCTCAGCCACTCATCCCATACTCCTCCGTGGTTTAAGATGTAACATCTTATCATGTCTTCCACAATCTGATTTACTCTCTCCGTCTGACCATTGGTCAATGGATGATAGGCGGTCGAATATCTGAGGTCGGTACCCAACCCTTCCTGCGAACTTTTCCAAAAATGAGACGTAAACCTAGAATCTTGATATGACACAATACTAATAAGTACTACATGCAGTCTAATGACCTCATCCAAATATAACTTTGTTATTTTCTTCATGAATTAATCAATCTTAAATAGTATGAAGTGAGCACACTTCTTTAGTCTATCCACTATAACCCAAACTGAATCATGTCCTCAGGGAGATCTCGACAAATCGTTAATAAAATCCATCAAAATGCTCTCCCACTTCCAACTTGGAATCTTCAATGGCGTCAACTTGGCACAAGGCCATCCATGATCTGCCTTAATACTCGTGTAATTGAAGCATTCAGACACAAACTTGGCTAAATCGTTCTTCATTCCATACCACCAAATGATCTATTTCAAATCTCTATAAATCTTAGTACTGTCAAGGTGGTAGGCAACACTAAAACCATGTGCCTCTATGCACAACTTAACTCGAATATCCTCAACTGCAGGGATATAATATCTAGCGTGATACTTCAAAGGTACCAGTATAACGCCCCATTCGTCACATGACATATAACGATGGATCCGGCTAGGGCCCCACGCCATATGTCACAGACAAGCAGTGGAATTACGTGTGACAATCATCAAATTTTATTCGCATCCTTAACTCAATCCATTCTAGCGCAACATTTTTTAAGTTAAAGAACTCAGCTCAGAGAATGTCCACTTCTATATAAACTCCACATTTATATATCAACACTAGGAATGTATACAATGCACACACACTGGCCTTAAGACCTTACAAGTTTCTCTTTCCACACAATTACATTTTCGTACATCGGCACGCAGGCCGGCCACACATGAAATCCAAACACATTCCTTCGCATGGCCTTCAAGGGCCTTTAGCAGCAGTCCATCCATTCCGCTCATTTCATTTCAAGCAGCAGCATCTGCAATTCACCATCCAATCCAAACAAGAAACAGAGTAACGGTCAACATTCGCTGACCACTGATAATGACCCCACCCCCTACCCGGGGCAGTGGTTACTTTTCTGTATGCATGGCCATCATCATATCATCAAACACCATATCTATCATTCTCTTTCTCAATCTAGATCAATTGGTGATGATAAGTGAAGGAACTCCATAGTTAAGCGTGCTTGGGTGAGAGTAGTATTGGGATGGGTGACCTCTTAGGAAGTCCCCGTACGACCCAACTTAACTGTCGAGTTCGCTCATCAAAGGGAGGATGTGGCCACCAACAACTCGCCAGTGGGCTGGAGAGGGGTTGAGTTGCTTGGGCTGCAGCCCGGTAACCGGAACCGGATCAGGTGGAAATTAGAGTACACGCTGGGGCGCGGGGACGTTACAACCCGCATCATTGATTAAAATGTCTAATAATTCTCCTTTCTTAGTTCTATCATGAAGGTGCAGTAAATCAGGGTCGTCCTTTTGATGTAGCCTTGTAAGCATAATCCATGAAGGCTCTGCTACTTCCAAGCTACTTGTCGAATCGCTACTTCCGACCGAGATAACCAAAAAGAGAAACTCCTCCACTAAGAATTCCACCGAGAGTCCAAAGATTCACGTGGTCTACCTACTCAAGGCATCCACTACCACATTAACTTTACCCGGATGATATAAAATATCAACATCATAATCAGCAACATATTCTAACCATCTCTATTTGCGCAAGTTTAGCTCCTTCTAACTGAAAACAAACTTCAAACTCTTATGATCCATGTAAATCTAGCACAACGTGCCTTACAATAGATGTATCCAGAGCTTCGAGGAATAAATCACTGCTACGAACTCTAAATCATGCGTAAGGTAGTTACTTTCATAAATCTTTAACTTACTCGACCCATACACAATCACTTTGCCTTCTTGCATCAACACACAACCAAGTCCGACATGTGATACATCCACATACACAACATACTCTAATCCTTCGGTTAGAAAATTTAACAATAGAGCAGTGCACAATCTCTTTTACAATTTCTGAAAAGCTTCCTCACACTTATCGCTTCACATGAACGCTGCATTCTTCCATATAAGCCTAATCAGCGGCGCAGACAACGTATAAAGTCCTTCCACAAACCTTTTATAATAGCCTGCTAACCCTAGGAAGCTTCTTATCTCTTTGAGTGTGGTAGATCTCTTCCAATCTTTTATGACAGCTATCTTTTTAGGGTCAACAGAAATTCCGTCCTTATTCACCACATGTCCCAAAAAGGAAACCTGAGGTAACAAAAACTCACACGTACTCAGCTTTGCATACAACTTATGTCCTCTCAAAGCTGATAGAACCAACCTCAAGTGCTAGGCATGCTCCTCAGTACTCCATAAATAAACCAAAACATTATAAAAACACAACCACAAAATGGTCCAGAAAATCTTTGAACACTCTATTCATCATAGTAATGAAGACAGAAGGTGCAATCGTCAATCCAAATGACATCACCAAGAACTCAACATTCCCAAGCCGAGAACGAAAGGAAGTCCGTAAAACATCCGACTCACAGATTCTTAACTGATGGTAGCCTGAACGAAGGTCAATCATCGAAAACACTGCACTACCATGCAACAGATCAAACAAATCATCTATCTGCAGCAAGGGATATCTCTTCTTGATAGTTACCTCATTCAATTATCTATAGTCAATGCACAACCTCATAGATACATTCTTCTTATTCACAAACAACACGAGAGCACCCCAAGGCGAAGTACTTGGCCTTATAAATCCACACTACAACAACACATCCAGCTGAGTACGCAACTCTTTCAACTCACGTGGGGTCATACGATATGGTGCCTTAGCTATAGGACGAGAACCCGACTCCAAATCTATAACAAACTCCACATTTATCACAGGAGGAAGAATAGGAAGATTAACTGGGAAAACATTCGGAAAATCATGCACCATAGGAATCTCCTCTACACGCTGCAAACTAGCAACAATCTCCAAAATAGAAACCAAGTACGCTAAATAATCAGAATCTAAAAGCTTTTGAGCACATATCTCAGAAATAATAGGGGAGTTCTAGCGCGTAAAACCATAAACACTCTTGGAGTGGTCGTTGTACATCTTGAAGTCCAGCCACTTGACCTTGCATTGGAGAACCACATTATACCTGGACAACTAGTTCATGCCCATGATCAAATCGAAGTCTTCCAAGTCTATCACCTTCAGATCAGGAATAGCTAGAAAATCTCCAAACAGGATCAGACAACTCTAAATACCTTGGTCCGACACCACTGAATCACTAGAGGGAAACTTAACACGAAACACATCGCCAACTAGATCGAGGGTTAAACAATGATGCTCTATAAAGGTCCTATCCACGAACGAGTGGGTGTCACCAGAATCGAAAAGAACGTGCGCCCAACGGTTCTTTGCCTTAAACTTTCAAATAAAACCACATACGTAACTAAGTGAACTAACATCGAACTACTGTTATTACCTAATGAGCTAGAACTAGGTTAGAATCTAACCTGAATTCAGTTAGGCAGACGTTTGCGCTTCCTCCATATTCATCACATTAAGCTTGCCCTTCGCTTTGTCCAAATGTTCCGGCGGCGGCAGTGCCTGAAGTGGAACTGGCTGCAGCGTGGGTTGAGTCTGCGGGCAACTTGAGTTGAAATGTCCCTTCTGTCTTCACTGGAAGAAGACCCTTTCCTTAGACCAACAATGGGCAGCATCGTACCACTTCTTATTAAACACGACACAAACCAAGTCTCCTTTGGAAGCGCTCTGAATCGGATGCACTTGATCCTGCTTCTAACCTCCCAAACTCTTGAAACATCTATCAAACAGATGTCCATGTTGGCCATTGAAACTGCACACCTCCTTGCTTCTTTTCCTTGAAGCAGAACTAGATTCCTGAGAGTTCTTACCAGCTTCAGACTTCCTCTTATCTTTCCTCATCTCCATGCCTCGTTTCTTGGCATTGTCAATGGCTTCAACCTTAAGAGAAGCTTCAACAACCTCCGCATAACTCTCAAATCCATAGTCACTAGCCAACTGCTGGATGTTATTCCTAAGACCACCCAGAAAGCGCTTAACTCTGCTAGCTTTAGAAGATACCAAATCATGGGCAAACCGGCTCAACTTGTTGAACTAAATCTCATACTCACAGACTGTGAGTTGCCTTTGCTTCAGGTACAGAAAATTATTTATCAAGCGGTCTTGCTCGACCGACGTCAGAAACTTTCTTAGCAATAACGCCTTGAAGGACTCCACGAACATCCATGCTTAAGGTTCTCTTTCTCTCTCAACCACCTCCTACTCCTCCACCAGCTGCAGGTGCTTCAGACAATCTAGCCTCAAGAACCACATCTTCTCAGCACTCAAGGCAATATTCTTATCAGAAATATGACAAATCTATCAAGAGTGACTACAGAAGCAACCACAGCAGCAGTGGATGGCAGCACCCTTCTAAATCTGAACATAAGGAAAGACCTTACTCTCCACTAGTTCCTTTTGTTGATCTAGAATAGGAAAACATTTCTAAAATGGCTAGATTTCAAGAGCTGGTTGGACTTTCTCAGATAAATAAAGCTAAAGAAGAAGGTAAAGATGCTTCTCAATATACTACAACGTCTTCTTATAGAAGAGAAGAATTAAAAAGTTATGACAAAGCTAAACACTTTTTTAATGTTGATGCTTCTATGAGCTTACATCCAGAGGCAGTTGTTCCAAGTGCAACTTCAGGCAATATCATTGGAGCAGCTGATATGACTATGTCTAAAAGAAAAGCAGTAAATCCCAATAGGGAAATCATTTTCAGGCAACCATCAGAGAAAGACAAGTCTAAGAAATCTAAATAGTTTTTTGATTAGCTTATTTTCCCTCTGAACTATTTATTTTGATTAATTTGTCAAAAAGTACTTGATGCATATATATCTGCTAGACTTTTACTTTCTGCCAGATATTTGTTATTATGCCCAAATAGAGCATCAGGAGAAAAAGCAAAAGAAGTGAAATATGAACTATTTTATTTCTGTCTGTCTATCTTAAACTATCTCTTAATGTCTGAACAAAGCTTTTATGTAAATATATCTGCTGCATGTGTTAATTATCCCTGCCAGATATATCTTTTTCCTGCTTTATTTACTTTGCATTTTTATTTTGAGTTTATTAGTGACCTCACCCAAATATGGGGAGATTGTTGGATCCCTAGTTTGATTTGGGCTAGGTTCACTAACTTAGGATAATGTGACCGAACATGTATAGCCCGGGTCAAAGTTATGTCCTAGAATCTAGGTCAAGTCCTAAGAGTCAATATCATATGGACAAGTCAACATCAGACTGCCAGAGACTCAAGACATAAAGCTTTTCCTCAAAATTCAGAGATTTCTCAAGATACTAAGTAAAATGAGTTCGACGTTCGTCAAACTTAGGTCGACGATAGCCGTTCTCCGTTCGACGATCTCAGAGAAATATTATCTGAGCTGAGCTCGACGAACTTCAGTCCAGATCGATGAACCTTGGACTTCACCTTCAGAATTCTAAGTTCAGACTGTTCTCTTGACTCAGGTCGACGAACCTAGTTCTCAGTTCGACGAACTTCATTCTTTGCTCGACGATTCTTGGACCTCCACTTCAACTCTATTGCCAGAGGTTCATCAAATAGTTTCTAAGTCCAGTATCATTCTCAGCTCGACGAATTCAAGGTTATCCAGACTTAGCTCGACGAACACCATTCTTCGGTCGACGAATCTTTGGACTACCACAGCATTCTGTCGAGACTATATTCTCAAGTCTCGGGTCGACGAACCCTGTTCTCTGCTCGACGAATTCTGGAACCAGAAGACTTATGTCGATAGTAGAAGAACTTGTGTCGACACCAAGATCATCAGTCGATATTGTGGAAAGGCTATGTCAACACCATACAGAAGATTTGTGTCGACACACATGAGCAATTGTGTCGACACAGGATTTTTGACAACTTCAGAATAATTGCTGAACTCCAGTCGACAAACATATTTACCAGCTCGGCGAATAGGCAAAGATCAAAAGAGATAGCAGTTCAGTTTTCAGTTCGATGATCATGGAACTCAGCTCGACGAACAGAAGTCGTCTGGTCGACGAATACAACATCTCAGCTCGACGAACTGTGAACTCAGTTCGACGAATTCTGCCATCTGCTCGATGATTCCAGACTTAGTTATTTCCAGCCTTCTGTCCCCACTCTAATGCTATAATTCCTGGGTAATTAATGCTCTAACATTCTCTGAATGTATCCGTTAGAAGGAGCATTAATTATGGTCGTCTCCAGGATTATTGCTTGCCGTTTTTCCACGGGACAGTTGGGGAAGTAAATTAATGCCGATTATTCTCAAGGCTGTCAGCATTAATTACAGAGAAATTTCAAAGTTTGGAAGATACAGAAGAAGAGAACAACAGACACAGACAGACAGGGATAAAAAGAATTAATCAAGAGAGACACAAAAAAACTTTACACAGAATACTACTAACTAAGAAGTATACAGTAATTTGAAGAAGAAGCAAGAAGAACATACATTTTTCAAAATCAAGAATCTTCCTGTTCTTCTTCTCCAGGACCTTGCTAAAGACATTCAAGCACTATCAGTCTAAAGCTTCTAGATCAAGTCTCTCAATTGAAGGCCTATCACCCTGTGCAAAGCTCCAGATCTCTCGTACCCTTTTCCATCTCAGGGGGAGCTTTGACAACATCATTGAATCCACATAGTCTTCTCATTGTGATTGAGAAAAGAAGACTTCCATCACTCTCTCACCCCCACCTCTATAAAGGGTTGTCATCTCCCTTCAAAAGTGATTCCTTGGTTGCCAGTCTCCTGATCAAAAGACTTGGGTTGGTTTTTGAGCACCTGATCAAAATCTCATTGGTGTCAGGCACCTGATCAAAAATCTGAGTGGATTCCTACCAAGGGTGGTAGAAGAGTGGATGTACCCAGGTTGGGGAACCACTATAAAATTCTTGTGTCATTTGGTTGTCTCCTTTTCTTTTGTTCTTGCTGTGCTTTAGCCTTATTGTTTGCTAGGTTATTAATTTCTACACATTTGATTTACAACAAAAGCTGTAATAGTAGTTAAGAAATTTTTAAGAATACTCTATTCACCCCCCCTCTAGAGTATTTCTGATCTAACACTCATTTTCACAGACTTTGCAGGCTGTAGAGAAGACAGGAAAAGTACCACAGGTACATGCCAATTCCTAGGAGGAAGACTGGTGTCATGGAATAGCAAAAAGCAGACAAGTGTTTACATATCCGCAGTAGAGTCAGAATATATAGCTGTTGGAAGTTGCTGTGCTCAGTTAATCTAGATACAGCATCAACTGGAGGACTATGACATCAAGATAAGTAAAACTCCTCTATATTGTGATTCTACTAGTGCAACATCAATTGCTAGAAATCCCATTTCACATAGTAGAACTAAGCACATTGAAATTAGGTAACATTTTATAAGAGAACATGTAGAGAAAGAGGACATATGCTTAGAATTTATTTCTACTGATACTCAAGTAGCTGATATATTCACTAAACCTTTAGATGAAACAAAATTCAATTACTTTAAAATTGAATTAGGCATGTTAAACTTGGAATAGATGGTACATATGACTAAGTAAATTTGTGTCAACACATTAAGAAATCTGTCGACACTTAGTAGTCGGTGTCGACACTTAAGGACAAATTTTATCGACACTCAGAATTTGGTGTCGACACATAGAGTTCTTATCCTAGAGAAGTTGGTGTCGACACATCAAGAATATTATGTCGACAGACAGAATTTGGTGTCCACATATAGTATTGTAATAACTTTAAATTCTCTGTCGAGTCCTTTAAGGTTGTTTGTGTCGACACAATCCAAATAGTGTCGACATACTAAGCATATTTCCGACCGCTTTTTGGCCTTCCTTGTTTAGAAAAGTATAAATAGGTGTAAACAAGACCTTGTCGACTACGCTCTCAGAATTCTCGAGACCAACCCATTTGTGTCGACAAGAACTTCATATTTCTCTTCTTCAATCTCTCTCTCTCCTCTAATGGTGCCAAAAATGGACAACAATGTAAATGAAGGCTACGAGCTAGTACTGGGGGCATTTACTGCAGCCGCACCTGAAATCAATATGGTTGTTAACCTAGTCCAGGAATCCAGGCTAGAGTATTTGTTCTCTGAAACAACCAACATCTGGATGAAAGAGGTTCTAGAGTTCTACTCCAATGCAACATTGAACTCGAAGGGCAACAAGATCAAATCCACTGTACATGGCGAGAAGATCAAACTCACACCCAAAACGCTGAGTCAGACACTTCATCTTCCAAGGGTGAAGGACGAGACAGAGGTTGATTTCGCCTTAACTTCTGAAACCCTTAAATTGTGTGGGTTGGCTACAATAACACGCATCGGCTCGTCCATGACCAGGAAAGGGATGAACTCCCGCGGGAAATTCCTTTCGGAAATCATTGGAAAAGTAGTCCCCTGCAAGACTGGGGGTCATGATAGGATCTCATCCTACATGTTCAACCTTATGACCAGAGTCATCTTCCAGGTGAATACTGAATGGAGTACAGTACTCTTCAATAAGATTAAAGAAAGCATCAAGAAACCAAACATGGGAAGGATACTGAGTCTGTATCTCACTGACAACATCCCAGAGGTGATCCAACAATCTGCTGGCACCAAAATTAATCATATGAGGCGCATGGACATAAGGATCTTGTCAAGGTGGGACAGAGTTCTGTCCAAAGATGACCCAGCACCTAAACAACCATCCCAAAAGGTTCACTCTTCTAAGAAAAGTCAAGTGCAAGCTGAGGAGTCCACTAGTGACTCAAAAGAGAGGGTAGTGTTCAGCTTAGATGAAGATCACCCTAACATACCCAGGAAGTCGCCAATCCCACCTGGAACTGAAGCTCAGTTCCAGGGGGAGGCTATTCCACAGATGACGACTCCTGAGATGACAGTCCCAACAGAAACTGTGCCTGAAGCTCAGCTTGACAGTGAGACTGTCAATCTTATAATAATGGAAGTACTCCAAGAAATCAATATGGACATAGACCCTTCTGAAAAAGAGGGACAGGATGTCTCTCTTCCTGATTTGTTAGCAACACATCAGGAACCCGACATAGAGGTTGAAGCTGTGCCAGACTTGGCAAGTGGCCTCCAGATGGAGCAAGAAGAGATCCACCCAGAAGAGCAGCCAATAGTTGCACCAACTACCACAAGGATTGAGGGGGAGGCACAAGTCCAAGCCATTAGACCGATTGACCATGTTCCAGAAACAAAAAATGTTCCAGAACCTCCAAAGGAATTTGAAATTTCTTCTGACTCTGAAGATGGGGCAGCAACCACTCTCCTTAAGAAAATAAAATTAATGGACATCAAGAAAAGGAGTACTGGCTATAAGAAGGCTTTGAAAGCAGGCTCTTCTTCTACTGCTCCTACCACTGATTTTAGTTCTCTCTTGGTACAGCTCCAGGTAAAACTTGATGAACAAAGGCAAGCTTTGGAACAATATATAGATGAGAGCAACAAAGAGCTACATTTCAACTTGGCCCAAGATATAAAGTCCATTAGATTTGAGGTCAACATGATGAAGATAGATATGACTGATTGCTTCCACAAAGGAGGAAATGTTATAGTCTATCTTGCTAAGCAACAACAACCCGCTAAAATTGAGATAGATGATCTATTAGTCAAGCAAGGCATTGTCCTTGAAAATCAAAAGAGATTAAATGAGAATTTGATGGAACTCCACACCATCTCTCTAACAAAGATTGATGAACAGACTATTGTTCTTCAAGCCACTATGACCAATCAAGTATCTGCAGTCGTAAAACAGATTCAGCTGGACCTGGCAACAGTTTCCACTGCAATAAAGACATCAGAATTTGCCATTTCTTCTCTCCTCAAGAAATTCAAAGCTTACTCCACTACTGGGAACTATTATATCACTGATCAAATCAAATTTCAAAAGGATGACTTCAAAGATCATATAGACAGAGAAGTCATAAAGGAGGAGAGAGTATTAGTCCATGCTAGCTCTGAACATGTCAAATGGGTCACAAATAGCATCAGAGCTACCTTGGGATATCCACCCCTATGTGATGATAATAATACATCAAAATCTGGAGTTCAAGCTGCGAACAGAGAGGGGGTGCAACAAGAAGTGGCACAAGTCATATATCCCCCTACTAGGTTTGAGGAAATCCACCATGCTATTCAAAATATGTACAACCCTCCACAGGACACAATGCCAGTCATTTGTGAGGGGGTGGGCATGGCTGATCCAGTACTGTTGAAAGAGCAAGAGGCTCTATTATCTTAAAAAAGGTTTAGAGAGTAGGCTGAGGCAAGGCCAGATTTTGAAAGATGGAGTCCAATCTCTAGGAGTATCATTCTGACAGCATGGAATGCAATGGCCGACAATCAATATTATAGAGGGAAGTGGTACTCTAAGCAAGAATGAGACAAGTATCTTGCTCAACAAGAAAAGATTCATAAATTCAGAAAAGACTTGAAGGCTGGAAAAATTCCTGCAAATTCAATAGAGCCTTACAAGTACTTCCCAAGCCATTTCATTATTTTGAGAGACAAAAGCTGAAGGTTGCACAAGTCAAAGCCAAAGATATTAAAGGGAAAATGTCTGCTATTGAAACTGAAGCTGATGTCAAAGCATCCATTCAGCCAGGGAAAGGAATAGTCATTAAGGAACCTAGTCAAAATTAATCTTAGAATGACTAGCATTTGACAACTGTGTATTTTTTTGATTATTATTAACAAACATTAATTTTTTATCCCATTTTAATTATATGAGAATGAAATTCTGGGTGTACAATGATTTACATATTTGTGTATCTTTGTTACCTGTTTTTCTTTATATTAGTTCATTTCTGAATGTTTTTTTGTATAACATGATATATGTGTTTTCTGCATAAATGTGGTTTGCATATCTGGATTTATCACACTTATCATTTTTGTTATATGGTGTATATCATTGACTAAGGGTTATGACTTCTCCAAATAGGGGGATATTATTGGGTACATTGGAATTTGTCTACCTGATTTGGAGAAGCCTCACCTTACTCAATGGTATACATCAGGTTATATTTGATTGTGTATTTAGTTAACTTGTGCAGGTAGAAGAATGCAGAAGATATTCTAAGTACAAAAGTGTCGAGACAATTGCTTTTGTGTCGACACCTTTGAAGGTGCTATGTCGACAAACAGAAGCTAACTCAACATCAACTGTGTCGACAAACAGGACTTGTGTCGACACACAGCAAAGTTGACATCAACTGTGTCGACACTTATAACTTGTGTCGACACACCTGAACTGATTAACAAGTGTAAAGAAACAACTATGTCGACATCCATGACTTGGGTCGTCAGTTAGATAGGATGTGTCGACACACAGGACTTGTGTCGACACATTCTACAAAAGATGTGTCAAGAACTTGATAAATAGGCTGTGTTGGCACACAGGACTTGTGTCGACACATTCTACAAAGGGTGCATGTCGAGAACTTAATAAAGAGCTGTGTCGACTACTTTCTTAAGTGTGTCGACGCAGTATACAAAGATAGTGTTGAGAATAAGTGAAGAGCTGTGTCGACAGTTACTGATATTTGTCGACAACACCAAAGGAAGTATATCGACACCTGGGTAATTGTGTCGACACATACTCCATCTGTGTCGACACATATGTCTCGACATAGTCAGCTGATCCAGAAAATATTCGAAGTACCAAATCTCAAGACTGAAGACTTGACAGCTGCCAGAATGGTCACTGCCTATTTGACATGACAGAACTTTCTGATGTCAGTCAACTACCGGACCAGCCGGTTACCACTGATGTAAAACTATAAATAGGGTCGGGGCCTTCAGAAAAACAATAATAGAAGATAGAGAAAAACTGAAGTGAAATTCTCTAAGAAGATTTCACAGATTCCTGTACAACCTGGAGATTCAGATCCAAAATCAGAGAAGGAGATCTGTTGAAGACTGCAGATTAAATTCAGAAAGGTGGAAGAAGCTGGATCTAATTCAAGAAGATTCTACCTAAGTTCTCTATTTCAAGAAGCTTTGAATAAGTTAAGTCAGGTTGAATCAAATCTTTACTGCAAGGAACAGTTGGTAGCAGATCCATCAAGATCTGTCCGAGATCCCTTCATCTCTTTATGAGTGAAGGTAGAAACAATTTATTTATCTAAATTTCTGTAGGATCTGTTCTAGATCTAAGTGTAAGAGATTAAGTTCTCTGAGTTGTAAGCCTATATCTATAGAGGTTGAGGTAGGGCTGTTAGCCTAAGGTAGGAGATTGATTTCTCTGAGTTGTAGGCCTGGTGAAAGAGGCTGAGGTAGGGATTGATTGCCTGAGTGGTAGGAGTGGGGACTCACTCTGAGGTAGGATTCTCTGATAGAATCTGAGTTATAGGACTTGCTGAAGTCTGAGTTGTAGGAATCATTCTGGATTCTTAGTTGTAAGATCTGAGGATCTGAGAAGGTGGAAGGAAGTTAGGCTGAATCTAGTATACTACTAGATAGGCGAAGGGGGAAAGTGGATGTGTAACACCCCCTATCCGTCGCATAGTATATAACAGTAGGTCCGGCCGGGGCCCGACGCCATATACCACAGACAGACCGGGTGGTTACGTATGGAAACCATCCAACCAATCTCAACATCCTACACAGAGCATTCTAGCGGAAGCAGTTTATAAGAGTTGCCAAAACAAGAACCCAGCAACAAGCATGAATGTCCACTAATAAGAAAATAGGAATGTTATTACAAAATACCCAAAAGTCGGCCTTAAGGCATTACAGAATGTTTCACTTGACTGTTACATGATTTACAAACCTCGGCACGCAGGCCGGTCATACATGAATAAAACAGAAAACATTTCCACTTGGGCCTTCGAGGGCCAGCTTCGCAAAAAGGGCTTTAGCCCGCTATTGACCGCTTGGTCCAGCTGCACCTGCAAGCAACAAACCACCGCACGGTGGCAAATAAGGCAACGGTCAGCAATGCTGACCAAATTATAACGATCCCGCCCCCAACTCGGGGCGGCGATGCTCCTTCCCTGCATTTCATTAGCACAAGCGAGCAATGCATATAACCATAGCCATTTCATCACAGACATTGGCTCGTACGGCCACACGTCCCGTGCACTCAGGGCACATTCTCGGAGAACCGGTCGATGTCACGTCAATTAAAGCCATTAACATTCTGGACTCACCACCGCCACTTAGACGGCCATTCCTATGAGCAATTCGTCTTCCTGGCATTGGTCACGTCAATTTAAGCCATTGACCACCGAAGACTCACATCTATGCCAACGGCGAGTACCACGTAATCTTAGGTCTCTCTAACCGAACGACATAAAGCGGGTACGGTTCCATCTAACCCGTGCTCACATCGCAACGACAATTTAAGCCATTTGCGCGGGTCAAACTTCCACCGAGTCCCATTCTACCGCAAATCACAAAACCCCGTTATGTTCAAGTTGGCTCACAGGCCACCAAGTTGGCAAGATTTCGTATCCGCCCAGTTTTCCGGGTGCACCTTTGGGTTAGTCCCTAAGGCTCCCTGCTGCAATCTACCGCATAGAAAACCCGAAAAACACCCAATAGCACGGAGTCTTCTCCGGCCTTATGCAATGCAACATCACCGATCCGGACTAACATGTCCGGGTAGGCTTCAACCAAAATGCCTATGTCCGTTCTCGCATACGGACTCTAAACAACGGGGACTTCACATATCTACCCGAAGGAACGCCTCCAACTCTCCGCAAACTCGCGAGAGCGGGCTTCCTATACTAAGAAAGAGAGCGACTCATGCTCAAGTTGAGGATCGTTACCCTTGCGTTCCTCTTTGGCGCCATCGAAAAGTAATCGGATAGAAATCACCGCACTTGCGTTGCCTCCGTGGATCCGGAGTCGGCTTGCGATTCGGAGCTCCGAAGCTCCTCCAATGGCGGATCTAGCTCCTCTTCCTCTTGCCTTAGCTCTTCTTTCTCCAAGGGTTTGGAGAGATGAAAAGGTAAGAAAAATGATGGATTTCAAGTCAACTCCCGGGTATATCCTCCCAGGAATAACCCCCAGCCATTGGATCTTCAATCAAGGAAACGAACGGCTTTGATTCGGGGCTGAAATGCCCAATCTGGACCGAACACGGCCTGGCACACGCCCGTGTCCAGGGCCGTGTGCCGCATTCGCCGTCAAAATCGAATCTCCTGGACATACACACGGGTATCGAACACGCCCGTGTTCGAGCTGACACGCCCGTGTTCCAGCTGACACGACCGTGTAGCCGGCCGTGTACCCCATGATTTTTCCCCCGTTTCCAACCCGAGCACTGCACGGGTTCTAGGACACGCCCGTGTCCTTGCCCGTGTCACTTTGACACGCTTGGGCCCCCAGGCCGTGTACACGGGACATTTCGTCGAGTGGAGATCGACGACTCGATGACACGGCCTTGGACACGCCCGTGTCCTAGGCCGTGTGCCTTGACTCGACGATCGTCGAGTGAATCTCGACGATTTCACCTTGACGATCGTCGACACGGGTCGACACGGCCTGCGACACGCCCGTGTCGCAGGCCGTGTGCCCATTCTCGACGAATCGTCGAGTATAACTCGACGATTTCACAGCTAAGTGTCGACACGGGTCGACACGCCCTGCGACACGCCCGTGTCGCAGGCCATGTGCCCATTCTCGACGAATCGTCGAGAATAACTCGACGACTTCGCGGCTAAGTGTCGACACACGCTTGACACGCCCTGGGACACGCCCGTGTCCCAGGCCGTGTGCCTTCAGCCAGAAACCAACACTGGCCCAAAACGTCCCCCTTTGTTCCTTTGAGTTTCGGGGCGTTACAACTCTCCCCTTCTTAAAAGAATTTCACCCACGAAATTACATAAAGGAAAAACATGTACAAAACCAAAATTTGTACCTGAGCGGAACAACTCCGGATACTCGTCAAGCATCGTCTGCTCTCGCTCCCAAGAGAGCTCCTCACGACCGCAATTGTCCCACCGGACTTTGACCATCCTGATCTCTTTATTGCGTAGCCGCTTGACTTCCGAGTCCTCAATCCGCACGAGCTTGACTTTTGTCGTTAGCCCACTATCCACCAGCACTTGATCGACCGCGATCACTTGCGTAGGCTCTTGCACCGCCTTCCGAAGTACCGAAATGTGGAATACATCATGTAAACCACTTAGCTCCACTGAAAGCTTCAGCCGATAGGCCGCTTCTCCTACTCGCTCCAGAACCTCGAACGGTCCAAGGTACCTCGGGCTTAGCTTTTTCAATCGCCGCACCCGCGAGACACCCTTGAACGGCTTGATCTTCAAGTATACATAATCGCCCACAACGAACTCCACGTTCCTGTGCTTGGCATTATAGTACTTTGCTTGCCGGTCCTGAGCCATAAGCAACCTCTCCCGAATGGTTCTCACCAACGAAGTAGCATCATCCACTTCCGATCGCTTATACAACTTTGACTCGCCCGTTTCTAACCAAGACAATGGCGTGCGACATCTTCTACCATATAGGGCCTCGAAAGGCGCCATCTGAATACTTTCTTGGTAGCTGTTGTTGTATGCGAACTCCACCAAATAAAGGTGGTCCTCCCATTGCTTTCCAAAGTCCAAGACACACATGCGAAGCATGTCTTCCATGGTTCTATTGACCCTCTCGGTCTGCCCATCAGTTTGCGGATGGAAGGCTGTGCTGAACTTCAACTTAGTTCCCAACATTTGCTGCACAAGCCTCCAATCATTGGACGTGAACCGCCCATCTCGGTCACTCACGATGCTGCGGGGCACACCATGAAGCCGTACTATATTATCCACATAAAGCTTTGCCAGCTTCTCCACCGGATCGTCCTTCCTATGCGGAATAAAATGCGACACCTTCGTTAATCGATCCACGACCACCCAGATGGCGTCGTTCCCCTTTTGCGACCTTGGCAAACCGTGCACAAAGTCCATAGAGATGTCGTCAAATTTCCACTCCGGAATAGGCAAGGACTTAAGAAATCCTCCCGGCTTTTGGCACTCCGCCTTTACCAAGGCGCAGGTTTGGCACTTCGCTACGTATAGCGCCACATCCTTTTTCAAACCCGGCCACCAAAATAGCTTCTTTACATCGCGGTACATCTTCGTGCTCCCCGGGTGAATCGAGTACTTGGTATGGTGTGCCTCGTACAACAACTCCACCCGTAAATTGCCCACGCTTGGGACGCACAGACGACCGTCTTTCCACAGCAACCCGTCCTCCACGACGAATTGGGAATTTGACCCATCCAGAGCCTCTATCATGAACTGCTTCATATGAGCATCCATATCCAATGCCCGCCGAATCCGATCAGCCAGGTCATATTGGACTTCAGTCCAATTCAGAACTGCTTCAGCACTTGCTTGCTTATCCACACAAACAATCTCCAACGCCTCCAGCTCCTGCACCAACCGCTCATCATGCACTAATAGCCAATTCGCTTGAGCTGGGGCTCGGCGACTCAACGCGTCCGCAACCGCATTCCCTTTGCCAGGCACGTAGTGGATCTTGAATGTATAGTCCCCCAGGAACTCCATCCACCTACGCTGCCGCATATTCAGATCTTTCTGATCAATCAGGTACTTTAGGCTCTTGTGATCGATGTAGATATCAATCTTCACACCGTACAAATAGTGTCTCCACAGCTTCAAGGCAAAAATCACGGCCGCTAACTCCAAGTCATGGACCGGATAATTCCTCTCGTGCACTTTTAGCTGTCTCGAGCCATAAGCTATCATGCTGCCATGCTACAATAGCACGCAACCCAAACCACTGCCTGAAGCGTCGCTATATATCTCATAGCCTTCGGTCCCCACCGGCGAACTCAGCACAGGCGCCGTGGTCAACCGACACTTCAATTCCTCAAAAGCTCGCGCGCACTCCGGCGTCCAAACGAACTTATGCTCCTTCCTCGTCAAAGTAGTGAGAGGTAGCGCTATCCGCGAGAAGTTCTCTACGAAGCGCCTATAATAGCCGGCAAGCGCCAAAAAGCTCCGGACTTCTGTTACCGTAGCAAGCTCAGGCCACTCCCGTATCGCAACAATCTTCGCCAGATCCACAGCAATACCCTCTCCACTCACTATATGCCCGAGGAACGCCACTGAGGATAGCCAAAACTCGCACTTCGAGAACTTGACATACAACTGGTTTCTACTTAGCGTCTCCAACACCAAATGAAGATGCTTGAAGTGATCTTCCTCACTTTGCGAGTACACCAAAATATCGTCGATGAAGACGATCACGAAATGGTCCAAGTACTCCCTGAACGTCCTGTTCATCAAATCCATGAATACTGACGGCGCATTAGTCAGCCCAAACGGCATGACCGTAAACTCATAATGCCCGTATCTCGTACTAAACGCTGTCTTCGGGATATCACTCTCCCTTATCCGCAGCTGATAGTACCCAGACTTGAGATCTAACTTCGAGTACACCGTCGACCCGACTAACTGATCAAAGAGATCATCAATCCTAGGGATTGGGTACTTATTCTTCTCAGTCAGCTTGTTTAGCTCCCGATAATCAATACATAATCTCAAGCTTCCGTCCTTCTTCTTAACAAAGAGGACCGGTGCGCTCCAAGGTGAAGAACTCGGGCGCACATACCCTTGCTCCAACAACTCTTACAGTTGAACTTTCAGCTCCGCCATTTCCTTAGGAGCTAGCCGATACGGAGATCGTGACACAGGCTTTGCACCTGCCACTAGCTCGATCGTAAAATCTATCTCCCGTTGAGGCGGGGCTCCAGGAAGATCTGCGGGGAACACATCAGGGTATTCTGATACCACTGAAATACAATCCAAAGCAGGCTTCAGCTTTGCAACCTCCACTAGTGTAAAGAACAGTTCTGCTCCGGCACGAACCGCCTTCAGCACCTGAAGAGCAGACATCAACGTCTTGCTCGACCCCTTTAAGCCCGTAAAAGTCGTCTCACGACTCGCTCCCAGCTTGACTTCCTTGCTACCGCAATCTATATGGGCCTGCTGCTCCGAGAGCCAGTCCATGCCAAATATGACATCGAACTCCACTAACGGAAGTAAAGACGCCCGCAGGTCGAACTCCTGCTCCCCAATACGAATCTTAACATCGCAGATCCTAACCGCTCGCATCGAACACCCATTGGGCAACAACACATCCAACTTATCCTTCGCCATCGAAGAAGGGACTCCGATGCGTGATATAAATCCTTCGGACAAGAAGGAGTGTGAAGCTCCCGTATCGAAGAGTGCTCGTGCCGGATTTTCACAAATCAATACGAATCCTAAACAAGCAGTGGTAAGGTAACATGTGCATAACAAGCATATAAAGGAATTGACTTGCTATAAATTAAACCGTACCTGTCACCACGTCAGCTTGTTTAATGGCCTCCTGTTGGCCAAGATTGTAGACCCTTGGTTGGGCCGGAGCATATTGGGATGCGGTCGATTCCACCGCCTTGCCCTTCTCTTCATAAGTAGCTCCAGGCCTCCTTTCGGACTTAGGACGTCCGCTCCAACAATCACGGGCGAAATGCCCCGTCTTGCCACAAGTAAAACACGCACCCGGGGTCCGACCCGTAGTCGCCCCAGAAGCGCCAGAAGGAGCTGGACCCGAAGTCCTATGCTTCTTGAAAGCCCTCCGATAGCTGGACTTTGAAGTAGTCGGCACTCTGAACTCAGATTTCTTATCAGCCAAGCCTTTCTTCGCTTGTACATTCTTCATGTCCTTCTCTAAGGACCGGGCAGTATTGACCAAGGTTAAGAAACCCTGCGTCATTGGCCCCGACAGTAATAATCTCAGCTCATCCCTCAGGCCTTCATAAAAATGATTAGTCTTGCGCTCCTCATCCATGATGGTAGAGCTCTCATAACGACTCAACCGCGTAAACTCGTGGAGATATTCATCCACGCTCCTCTCACCCTGCACCAACTTCAGGAACTCATTCTCCATTGAAATCCTCTGAGTAGAAGGGAGGTATCTGGCCAAAAACAATCTCGAGAACTCCTCTATCGAGACATCACCAAGTTGCCTACCTCTCAGTAAGTGCAGCTCCAAGCCTTCCCACCACATCCTTGCTTCGCCGTCCAAAAGGAACGTAGCGATGGTGGTCATTTACCACTCCTCCGTCTCCGTCGCTGTCATGACTCTCTTCATTCTGGAGAGCCAGTCTTCAGCCTGAGATGGGGTTCCCAACCCCGAAAATAACGGAGGGTTAAAGCTCATTACATGCTTCAACTGCCTCTCAGTTTCCCTCCTTGGCACTATTGGTTCCGCGACCACTTGCTCCACCCTCCTCGGCTCAGCCTCTTGAAGAGGTACTTGCTCCATCACAGGAGCGGGCTGCTGCGCTTGCCTCCCAGGCTGCGCATTTATCACGGCCAACACCGCTTCAGCAACCAATCATATATTTTCAGCCGACAGAGGTGTGCCAGGAGCAACATCCGGTGCACTACTTGCCTCAGAAACTCGGCGTTCTGACGGCCCAACACCACTTCTGGTCACCTATAGTGGTACAAAACACCGTTAAGCGACCACATAACATTGCAAACAGCAATTATAGGAACACGCAGGTTCCTCAAACACGAGTATTTTCATTCCTAAGTGGATATTCATGGGTTCTTTTTACTGTTATTACGATGACGCACACAATGTGCTCACCACCCCTTAAAAAGAATTCGCCCACGAATTCACTTTAAGCCCGACCAAAACCAGTAGTCTGATACCAAATTGTAACACCCCCTATCCGTCGCATAGTATATAACAGTAGGTCCGGCCGGGGCCCGACGCCATATACCACAGACAGACCGGGTGGTTACGTATGGAAACCATCCAACCAATCTCAACGTCCTACACAGAGCATTCTAGCGGAAGCCGTTTATAAGAGTTGCCAAAACAAGAACCCAGCAACAAGCATGAATGTCCACTAATAAGAAAATAGGAATGTTATTACAAAATACCCAAAAGTCGGCCTTAAGGCCTTACAGAATGTTTCACTTGACTGTTACATGATTTACAAACCTCGGCACGCAGGCCGGTCATACATGAATAAAACAGAAAACATTTCCACTTGGGCCTTCGAGGGCCAGCTTCGCAAAAAGGGCTTTAGCCCGCTATTGACCGCTTGGTCCAGCTGCACCTGCAAGCAACAAACCACTACACGGTGGCAAACAAGGCAACGGTCAGCAATGCTGACCAAATTATAACGATCCCGCCCCCAACTCGGGGCGGCGATGCTCCTTCCCTGCATTTCATTAGCACAAGCGAGCAATGCATATAACCATAGCCATTTCATCACAGACGTTGGCTCGTACGGCCACACGTCCCGTGCACTCAGGGCACATTCTCGGAGAACCGGTCGATGTCACGTCAATTAAAGCCATTAACATTCCGGACTCACCACCGCCACTTAGACGGCCATTCCTATGAGCAATTCATCTTCCTGGCATTGGTCACGTCAATTTAAGCCATTGACCGCCGAAGACTCACATCTATGCCAATGGCGAGTACCACGTAACCTTAGGTCTCTCTAACCGAACGACATAAAGCGGGTACGGTTCCATCTAACCCGTGCTCACATCGCAACGACAATTTAAGCCATTTGCGCGGGTCAAACTTCCATCGAGTCCCATTCTACCGCAAATCACATAACCCCGTTATGTTCAAGTTGGCTCACAGGCCACCAAGTTGGCAAGATTTCGTATCCGCCCAGTTTTTCGGGTGCACCTTTGGGTTAGTCCCCAAGGCTCCCTGCTGCAATCTACCGCGTAGAAAACCCGAAAAACACCCAATAGCACGGAGTCTTCTCCGGCCTTATGCAATGCAACATCACCGATCCAGACTAACATGTCCGGGTAGGCTTCAACCAAAATGCCTATGTCCGTTCTCGCATACGGACTCTAAACAACTGGGACTTCACATATCTACCCGAAGGAACGCCTCCAACTCTCCGCAAACTCGCGAGAGCGGGCTTCCTATGCTAAGAAAGAGAGCGACTCATGCTCAAGTTGAGGATCGTTACCCTTGCATTCCTCTTTGGCGCCATCGAAAAGTAATCGGATAGAAATCACCGCACTTGCGTTGCCTCCGTGGATCCGGAGTCGGCTTGCGATTCGGAGCTCCGAAGCTCCTCCAATGGCGGATCTAGCTCCTCTTCCTCTTGCCTTAGCTCTTCTATCTCCAAGGGTTTGGAGAGATGAAAAGGTAAGAAAAATGATGGATTTCAAGTCAACTCCCGGGTATATCCTCCCAGGAACAACCCCCAGCCATTGGATCTTCAATCAAGGAAACGAACGGCTTTGATTCGGGGCTGAAATGCCCAATCTGGACCGAACACGGCCTGGCACACGCCCGTGTCCAGGGCCGTGTGCCGCATTCGCCGTCAAAATCGAATCTCCTGGATACGCACACGGGTATCGAACACGCCCGTGTTCGAGCTGACACGCCCGTGTTCCAGCTGACACGGCCGTGTAGCCGGCCGTGTACCCCATGATTTTTCCCCCATTTCCAACCCGAGCACTGCACGGGTTCTAGGACACGCCCGTGTCCTTGCCCGTGTCACTTTGAAACGCCTGGGCCCCCAGGCCGTGTACACGGGACATTTCGTCGAGTGGAGATCGACGACTCGATGACACGGCCTTGGACACGCCCGTGTCCTAGGCCGTGTGCCTTGACTCGACGATCGTCGAGTGAATCTCGACAATTTCACCTTGACGATCGTCGACACGGGTCGACACGCCCTGCGACACGCCCGTGTCGCAGGCCGTGTGCCCATTCTCGACGAATCGTCGAGTATAACTCGACGATTTCACGGCTAAGTGTCGACACGGGTCGACAAGCCCTGCGACACGCCCGTGTCGCAGGCCGTGTGCCCATTCTCGACGAATCGTCGAGAATAACTCGACGACTTCGCGGCTAAGTGTCGACACACGCTTGACACGCCCTGGGACACGCCCGTGTCCCAGGCCATGTGCCTTCAGCCAGAAACCAAAACAGGCCCAAAACGTCCCCCTTTGTTCCTTTGAGTTTCGGGGCGTTACAGGATGTACCCATCACTTGGGGAACCACTATAAAATCTATGTGTATGATGTGTTTGATTGTTTGTGTGTTGTGGTAATTTGATCCTAACTGTGTTGATATAAACTTATTAATTGTCTAAGTAAGAAAAAAGAATTGAACCCATTCACCCCCCCTCTAGGTGTTTAGGCAATCTTGAAACCAATTCTTTCACCTATGCTGTATGCAAGGTTAGCCAATTCATGCAAGATCCTAGGGAGTTCCATCTACAGTCTGCCCTAATGATATCAGAGTATGTTAAATCAGCACCTGGGAAAGGACTCCTCTTTCAGAAGAATGGACATTTGAGGGTTGAAGCGTACTCCGATTTGAGATATGTTGATGACAAAGGAGACTGCAAGTCAACATCAGGCTTTTGCACCTTTATGGGGGGGGGGGGGACCTTGTGAGCTAAAAAAGCAAGAAACAGTCTGTCGTCTCCAGGTCCAGTGCAGAAGCAGAATATCAAAGTATGACATCAACCACATGTGAGTTGAAGTGGTTACGGGCTCTCAAACTTGACTTAGGAGAGGTATACAACCATCCTCTACCTATGTTTTATGACAACAAGGCCGCTATATACATCTCCAAAAATCCGGTCTTCCATGAGAGAACAAAACACATTGAAGTCGACTGCCACTTTATTCGGGAAGAGATTCTGAAGGAACAAATTTATACTCTGTTCGTCACCTCAGACAAGGAGTTGGCTGATATTTTCACCAAGCCATTATCCACCTCTTTTCATCACATTTGCGACAAGCTGGACATGATCGATATATATGCTCCAGCTTGAGGGGGAGTATTGCAGAATAGAGACCAGGCGGTCTGGCGGTCTGACTGTGGCAGATTACAGCCCAAGTGGTCTGTCGGTTACTCTCCAGCAGTTTTGCAGCAGGACTGTTGCTGTTGGTGCCTTGGCGATATGCCGGCCTGTCTCTCGCAGCCTGGAGACCGAGCGACCTGGCGGTCATCTCCCGTGGCTGCTTGTCATCTCCCTCTGGTTGTTGCCAGGTGGTTAGCCTATTCGTCTAACCGCGCGGCTTGGTCGGCTTGTATTTATGTTAAACCGCTTGTACATGTAATTATTTAGTCCCATATTATTTAATTGTAATCTCTCCCATCTCCTACATTCTATAAAAGGGAGGCTATACCATGTAATACATACCTTTTTTGGATAATAAAGATTTCTGTTATTCCAATTTTCAGTTTCTCATTATCTGTTCGCACAATATAGACCTGAAATCCTTCCTTCCCAGAAGGAAGGGAAAGGATAGTGGCCAAGGTAAGCTGAACCTTCAGCTCCTGGAAAGCAGCCTCGCACTGTGACATCCAAACAATAGGAGTCTCCTTCTTTGCCAGGGATGCAAGAGGAAGGGCAATCCGGGAGAATCCCTCCATGAACTTCCGGTAGTAACCGACAAGTCCTAGGAAACTTCATAAATCGGCGACCGTTTTCAGCAGGGGCCAATCTCGTACCGCTTGGATCATTTCTTGGTCTACTGGTAGTCCTACTCCACTAATAATGTGGCCCAAGAAAGCCACCTCCTTTAGCCAGAACTAGCACTTACTGAACTTATCATAAAAATGGTGTTCGTAGAACCTCTCCAGAGTCAGTTCCAGATGACGAGCATGCTCCTCCTCCGTCCTCGAGTGAATGAGGATGACATCAATAAAAACAATGACAAATACATCGAGATAGGCCTAGAACACTCGATTCATAAAACTCATGAATGCAGATGGTGCATTCGTGAGCCCAACGGGCATCACGGTGAACTCATATAGTCTATATCTGCTGCTTAAAGCTGTCTTCGGGATGTCCTCCTCCTGAATCCGCAGTTGGTATTAACCTGATCTTAGATCCAGCTTTAAAAACCGGTGAGCTCCGTCTAACAAGTCAAATAGCTCATCGATCCTCAGTAGAGGATACATGTTCCGGACCGTCAGCCTATTCAGTGCTCTGTAATCAATGCACAATCTGATTAGGTTATTACCCCTACTATCACACTCTCTGGGTTCCAGGGATGAGCCAAGTCCTGGGTATAAACTTGCCCTCTATCATATCTGCTACCACTGCCCTGAAATCCACATCCATAGCCACATCCTTAACCACCAAGCTGCCAAGCAGGTGGGGCATCCGGTAATACTAGAGGTGGAGCTTCCCTCATGGGACAGTTCCTCTGAATATGTCCAGACTAGTTGCATCGATAACACGTCGGTTCATCCTCCACTGGCCTCGGCCTCTCCCGTATCTGTAAAGGATGGGGAGCCAGCACCACCAGGTTCCTCTGCTCCTGCTAGTCCTCCTGGCGGGGCTGGTCCCTATTCCTCCTTTCTCCAATGACCCAACCTCTCTGTTGGTCTCTCGTGCCACCGATCATGGAATCGTTCGCCGATCTTTTCATGCCTCGAACTGTGTGCTGGCCTACCTCCAGCTTCTTGGCCATCTCCAAGATCCTGACCATGCTCCCATCAGAAACAAAAATGAGGATCTGCCTTATGTAATCGTGAAGGCCCTTGTACAACCTCTTCACATAACCTGCATCGTTCAGTTGGTATGAGTCCACAAAGCGGGCTAAATGTTTGAATTCCCAATAATACTCCAATACTATCCCGCAACCCTGCCTCAACTGTAGGAATCTGTCCTCCATCTCGTCCCTTGCCGACTTTGGTACAAAATGCTAAAGCAGTGTTGCCCTGAACTCCTCCCAAGAAATGCCAGCATACTCCATCCTAGTGAAGGTAATGTCCAATGGTGACTTCCACCATCTCTTCTCATGGGACTCCAAGCAAGAGACTGCAAATACCACTGCCTCCTCCGTCGGGCATCGAATCCCAGCAAACATCTTGTAAATGATATCCAACCACTCCTATGTACAAACTGATGACTCCGTCCCGAGGTAGGATGGTGGATAAATACCTTGAAAGACGCTCATCCAGTTTTCCCTGGGGTTTGGCTGAGGAGTCGAAGCCTGCTGAGTCCTGAATGCCTCCAAGATGTCTGTCAATGTCTGTCCCATCTCCGTTTGCTGAAACAAAGTAGGAGCCAGCGGGGGTGGATCAACATTCTGAGCCTGAGGTACACCCTATCGAGGGGTAGGGTTCGTCGCAGGCTACAAAGGAGAATCTAATTGTCATTTAGTTTACGAAGACATTCGTTGGAAAGAAAATGGACTGTTACCTCTAATTTCCCTTATGGGCATACCATTGCTTCCTCTGCTAGTTTGTCCTCAAACTAAGCTCACGTGGGGTGTCCCATGGTTTTTGTTGACTTCTTTTCTTCGGATCGAGGTTTCCCTCTGATACTAGTTTATAAGACCCTTTTTTTGCTTCGCCTCCGGGGTCATATGCACAGAATCACCGTTTTATAGTGACACCAACACTCGGGAAGGTCGCCACTACAAAGTGTCGATCCTGCCAGTAGTAACGATCATCAAAGAAGTAGAAGTACATAGTTTAGAACAATTAAGTCTAAGTCCACAATTACATATAATATAAGGAAAGTTGAATCACAAGACAGTCCACATAGAAGTGAAACAAAAACGGAAGCAGTAAAATGACAAAGATAAAACAGGCTCATGCCTGGACATCATGGCCTCACTACAACACTCTCGAGGAAGCAAAATATACTAATCACTCACGGATCCTGAAGCTGGTGCTCCTATGCTAGACTGACCCACCTCCATGTGCACTGCACTTTTCTGGTGCGACATCTCCAACTACTACTCCCTATCTCCCATCCGGAGCCCCTAAAATGTTTGGTCCACTGACCGTTACTCAAAAATACTAAGCCTGGTTTCCCCCACGCCTCCCCCAGTGGCTCCTAGGCACCGTGCGAGAGGATTGATAGGAAAACAATGATGGTGGAGAGTAAATAAGAGTAGGTGATGTTGGACCTAATCTAGCAATTATAATGTAATATTAACAGTACTATAAAAAGAAATGCAAGCTAGCAATACTAAAGTAATAGAGCATTAAAGAGTAGAAAGTAAAGTGCACCATAAATAAATGTAACAGATAACCAAAAGAAAGTAACCATAGCTTATAAGCATGCCCACACATTCTTATAAACTATTGGGTCATTTTGCAAGGCCTATCGTATAAAAAGTCCCATACTAATTTATTTGTTAGGGGTAAGGGTTGAAATATGATGATGACAAGATATACTATGTTACGTGAGTTTAATGATATGCTCATACAAGTGCAACATACACACATGACTCTATGTGCACGGACCTTTAGTTCCCCTATTTGGAGTTAGCTAAACTCTCAGGTACCTGCCGTCATGGCAAATAGAGGCAGTGGGTTGGGCCACCTCACCTCTAGGCTGGCATTCGCAACACCTAACCTAGACCTTCGTACATCTCGATGCAAAGAATGCACCGCGGAGCCTCTGCGTACTCAGCTGGCAAATCCACCAGTCTTTTCCTTGTTTAAGTGAAAACCAAACCCGCTGAGTCATCGTATCGACGTCGGTGTGAACGATAGTCAAATACTGAAGACCCACCACCTTATACACATGCAGCCATGAATTCCCGAGCCATCGGCACCCGGACTAACCTGTCCGTTAAAACAACCTTCTGATCCTTCGACTCGCCGGGCTAACTTGCCTATTTCCACAACCACCGAGCCTACCGCTCGGACAACCAAACCAAGCTAACCTCCCAAGTCATCGAGGTGAGTGAAAGTGAATCCCTAGTATTTACTAATTGCTCTTTGACATTTTAGTCTTACGGTTTAAGGTTAACCTTGGACTGCCCAGGGCATTCGCTGTGAAGGGCTCTCGGGAGCACTTGGAACTATGATGGGCTGAAGCACAAAGCTCTCTTTCCCAAGATACTTATTATTGTTGGTATCTACCTATGTCCCAACTCTCTTGATCTTACACTTAAACTAATATTAAAAGTATTTAGACTTCCTCTAAGGGAAAGACGATCCATCGTTGAACCCGAGCATGACCTTAACTTAGCCAACTAAGCTCTCATAACCTGACTCCTCTTTCATATCCAAATCAGACCAAGTACACCATCTATCCGACCTTCACATTCCAAGGCTTACATGTTTTCTGAAAGTCCACCTAGTGTCAACTATATTCACCTATGGGGGGGGGGGAATAGGTAACGTGCAGCGTTTTTGCGGAATTTAAAATTGTACCTGCACAAGAAAACAAAACAGCACAGAACAGAAAGCACACAAGCAATTTATAGTGGTTCCCCGATTTGGGTACATCCACTTTCCCCCTTCGACCTATCTCCCAACAAGGGACGACTCGGTCTCTTCACCAGCAGGATTGAAATCCAATCCTTGCACTATCGGAAGGAACCCTTCCACACGTAGGTGTCAACACTCCCACAACACGGGTTGCACCCAACCCTTACAACTAGGAACCAACGTTCCGTTACAACAAAAATAAAATAGAATGTACAAGAAATACAAACTACTTTTGGAGACTAATGTGTCCCTCTTCGTTGACGATGTGTTCTTGAAGTCCACGAAGAGTCCACAACCCTAGATCTCTCTTGGAGAGAATCTCCCCGGAACCGGCGGCGGCTAGATGGGCGACGGCTTGGTTCACGGGATCGGCGGCGACAACGATGTGTGGCTGCAGTACTTTGGAGATCCAAACTTCGTAGCAAAGCTAGCTAGGTCTTCCAACGGTCACACTAGGATCGATCGTCTCAATCGATTCGGACGGGGAAGGTTTTCCCGATCAACAAATCAAGAGACAAAGGATCTCCGGTTAGACACGTGAGATGCTAAGCTAGGCTAAGCTTCTGTCGACGAGAGATCTGGAAGAAACCACGATCAAGACCGGCGATCAACTCTCTCGAGCGGCAACGGCGGCGGCGGCGGAGCGGAACTCGCGATCTAGGTCACGTCGCGGCTAGTGTTTCGTCTTTTCTCTGTCTATCTACTGTTCAAAAATACCTGTGTATTTATACAGTGAAATACTCTTTTATGACCGTTATGGGTCCCACAAGAATAAACCCTAAATCCGGTTCAAAACAGTTCCAGCGGCAGAATCCGGTCCAGCGGTTTCCAGAAAATCGCCTAAGTCAAAATCGGCGAGAATCGAAGGTGATTCTCGTCGAATCGGCGAGAATCAAAGGTGATTCTCGTCGATTCGGCGAGAATCAAAGATGATTCTCGTCGATGTTGACTTGATTGCACGCTCTGATTAAGCCTGGTCGAGACGGCGAGAATCAGCCAGTGATTCTCGACGATTCGACGAGAATCACTAGTGATTCTCGCCGAATCGGCGAGAATCACTTGGTGATTCTCGTCGATTCTTACTTAGAACCAGAGTTGCTCGCTTTGAAGTAGCCGGATCGAGTCGGCGAGAATCAGCCAATGATTCTCGACGATTCGGCGAGAATCACTAGTGATTCTCGCCGAATCGGCGAGAATCACTTGATGATTCTCGTCGATTTATACTTAGATAATTTTTCGTCTTTCCACCCATGAGGTGCTCCTTGACCCATCCTTGCTCCTTGTCTGCTCTTGCCTTGACACACCCCTGTACTTGAAAATAAGTACACTCCAATAGAGAGAGTACACGTAGGCCAACACACTGATCTGCTCAACGAGGGATTACGTCGTGCAGACCCGTGTATATTGACCTACTGCACCCTGACATTGGTGTGCACTTAGCATAGAATAACTGCAAGCACAACTTGAAACATTGTATCAAATACATTGTGAATTCATCTTAGCTTGACAGGTGGCTTCCTCAAATCCAGGTAATTGTGGATACAATACCCAACAATCTCCCCCTATTTGACGAAGCCAAAATCCTACTAGCTAAGATGAATACCGCCAACCAAATAATATACACAACATAGAGAATATAAAGATGCGGCACAAGAAAATATAGGCACACAGATCAAGGCTTGAGTCAATCATAAATTCATATACATATATATATATAAATATAAACAGGATTGTTCATATATCAATAAGACAAGACAAAAGAGTTCAAGAGACAATGATAAGCAATGAATTTTTGTCTATGGATTTTTGGCTAGGTCATCCTTAAGTTTCTGAGCCAAAAACTTCTTTCTTTGCCTTTCAACATATTCCTTTGGCTTTGGATAGTATCTGGGTGGAGGAGCTTTATCTGCCGCAGTGTTGGTCCTGAAGAAGATGTTCCGTTTAGCTTCATACGTCTTGTGCAGCTCCCACTCATGCTGGCTGTATACGTCGTTTCGATTGATTTCTCCTTTTTCTTATAGCCAGAATGTGTCCAAGATGATACTCTTTGAAACCGGACTCCACTTTTCATTTCTTACTTCCTCCTCCTTCAATCTGATTCTCTTGTCAGCTTGTGTTTCCTTGGATGTCCCTTCTTGAGATTTTCTCTTGTCTCTGGCTTTTGCTAGGGCTCCTTGGTCAAACATTGCCATCAGTTTTGCCTTGGAGGTGGCCCTAGCAGCATCAGCTTCACTTAAGGGAACTTCTGCAGCACTTACTCCCTCAGCAGCCGTAGTATTCTCAGGAGCATGAATACCCGCAAGATTTTCAGGCAAATCGACGCCTAACGCTTGTTGGAGCATCCACCAGCAACTGTCATAGACATATTGGTTTGACTGTTCAAAGTTTTTGATCATGATTTCCCGAAGCTCAGCCATCTTAGCTATATATTCTTTCTCCCCCTTTTTGGCTTCGACTGCAATAGAGTTTGCATAAGAATGTAGTGACTCATCAATATGCATTGTAGTCCTGGAGAATTCAGTAACCAAGGCTTGTTGATTGGTGTTGAGAGTTACCATATTGCCATCAAACTTTTGAATGTTATTTGCTACGACATGAGCATTCTGATTTACAATTGTGAGAGTATCAGTGTTCCTTTTTAATCCGTCCATAAGAAGAGTGACGGCTTGGCCGACCGCTGTATACTTATCTTCAAACTTCTTTTCCATCACGTCCAGTTTGTGATTGATCTCCACCATGTTCTTGAGCATGAGATTCTCCGATTTCATAATTCTTTTTAACATTTTATCCTAAGCTTTCTCAAAAGATGCTTTGAGCTCATCCACTATACCCTGAATGACATTCACGGTGTGATTGACTAGATCATCTCGTAGTGGAGGAGCCTGAGGCACTCCTTGGCCTTGTGCTTCAGCAGATGCACCTATAGAGCTGGACACGAGCACAGTCTCTAAGGGGGAGTGCGTACAGCCTCTGTAGATTTCTCGGACTCCCCCTCCACTGTTGCACCAATGATCTCAGGAACGATCTCAGGAGCGTGCTTGTCAAATGGAGCTTTAGTGATATCCTGAGTCTCCAAAGCTTCCTGTCCCTCATTGCCTTCTTCCTCACCTTCATCATCCATGAGATCATTTTCATCAGCATCATATTCCAACCCTTCATCAGCAGTCTCCTCTACAGCACCTCCGACTCCTAGATCATTCAGGTTCAGGGCCTCCTCATTCTCCAGCACAGCTTCACTTTCTTCTTGTATATCCGCCACTGCATCTCTGGCTATCTGGGAGATGTCAGATACGATATGAGCATCAGTGGGTAGAGGCTCCCCCTCAATTCCTGTCGTCAATGCATCAGGAATTTCACTGGGGATTACTGCGGAATCAGCCACAGTGCCGTCCTCGGCTGGAGATGCTTCTTGTTGTTCTACAACGGCAGCCTGCCCAATGTGCCTCTCCCATCTGTCAAAAACACTCGAGTCCATTTTCTTCAAGTAATGTAGGGGAACACCTTTACTCATGTCATACTTATCTCCGTTTAACTGATTGAGATACAGACTGATGATTCGGCCAAAGCTAGGAGATCTAAGGGTGTCCTTTATCTTCTCAAAAAGCAATGCCCCCCAGTTGAATCTTTTTCTACAGACAATTGCCACCAGGATCTTGAACATGTCCGCAGAGATGTGGTCATGAGAGCCCGGCTTGCATATGAGTACTTTTCCAATGATGTCTGACAGAAGTTTCCCCTCCTCATTCATATCCTTTTGCTTTATCGACCTCGTTCCTCGAGCGAGTCCACAGAATAATAAAGTCCTGGTTTTGTCCTGTTCATCCAGATAATCCTCGTGCGTTGAGCTAGTGAGCTGCAGGAAGTGGGTCAGCTTGCTGGCAGACATCTTGATCTTTGCCCCTGCAATCTTGCTCTTGATGAGAGAGTCTGTTGGAGTTACCATGATGATCTGGAAGTGGTCAAACATGTAATCTCACTGCCAACGCAATATGACCCTGCAGGGTCGCACATAAGAGATGTGGAGAAGTTGGATGACTGACTGTGTTGGTAAAGGTTACCAATCACCGACCTAAATGGGGTTGTGGGCAAAGTGTTGCCTTAAAGGATCATCGGGTTGGGCAAATGTTGCCTTGAAGGGCTGGTTAGGTTCGTCGTCCGAGGGTCAAAGACATTAGACGAGAATGGTCTTCTGATTCCCGCCGATCGACGAGAATCACCTTGCTGATTCTCGCCGATCGACGAGAATCGTCGAGAATCAATTGTTGATTCTCGACGATCGACTACCTTGACAATTGTCGTCGACCGCGGCTCGACGATCGTCGAGTATCATTATGAGTCGTCGAGCGTAGCTCGACGATCGGCGAGAATCGTCGAGTATTGTACTCTGATTCTCGCCGATCCAATGTGATACTCGTCGAATGATTCTCGCCGAACCTGCTCAGTGATTCTCGCCGATTGTCGCCGATTCTCACCGATTCATACTCGCCGATTCTGAACCCTAATTTCGGGTGGTCTGCGGATAGCGATTTTCCTGAGTTTATTTTATACTTTAAGTATAAATATAACACTTAGGGTTTTGGGAAGATATGCGATCAGTCTCTTCTGTGCGAATCGAAACCGACAGAAGGAGTTCCGCGTTCGCTTCGCCGATCCCGATCCCGCCGCCGAAAGAGTTCCGCCGCCGTGTTTGCTCCATTGACCACCTTTTCTCCGGCGATCGTCGCTGGCGCTGCAATCCCTGGCGCGGACCTAGCAGTCTGTGGGAAAGCAAAGGTGCGGTCTTCTCCTTCCCGATCTTCCGTGCGACGGAAAGCTCGTCGTTCTCCCGCTCGTGTGGACTTCTGCAGAAACGTGGACACTATTCCACGTAGAACTCGCCGCTAGCAAGAAGATAAAGTTTGGAGCTTCTCCGTTGAGTTGTGTCTCAACGCCACCGAGGTAATTTTTGCCTAGTTTTGTTAACTTCTTGATTCAACTGTTCATGGCCCGATCCACATCTCTTTGGGTTTTTCTTGATGTTTTATTTTTCCGCTGCGTGCACAAGCGTTGTGCCAACCCCATAGAGAAACCCAACAGTGGTATCAGAGCCAGGTTCGGCCATGACTGTTGTTTTGGAAGTTTGGTCATTCCAGTGCGTGTAAACCTAGAGATTTAGAAGCGTTCTAAATGTCTAGATTTAGTCTTGGCACTTCGCCAAGAACGATTGGAATTTCGGTGGAATTTCTAAGTGTTAGAAATTGTTGTCTCCTTAGCAGTAACCATCCCTCGAGTATGTTGTGGATTTTGAATCCAACATAGAGAGATGAGCTTGTCTACTGCTTAAGTTGAGTTGTCTTTGCCTTCTGTCCAATGCATGTAAATCTGAGGATTTGGAAATTTCCGGATGTTCAGATTTAGCCCTTCCTTCTATCAAATTGTTGATGGTGTAAGGATGTGCACATAAGGGATGCATGTGGTTTAGAATTGTTTTTCTTTGGATGTGCACATAGATCAAATGTTGATCATGGTTAACTGTTAACCTAAAATTGAAATCCCTTCTCTTAATATTAAGTGTTCGGATGCCTTCCGATGGATGACACTCTTCCTGCCTCGATCGATGAAGTGTGGGCTTGCCAAAGCAAGGTGCATTAATCTATCTTGGTAAGGGTGCGAGCGGATAATTGTGATATCCCACTGTCGACATCGGGTCCAGCTTAACTAGGTGACCTCAAAGGTTGAGTGCCTAGAGGCATAGGGTTGGCATGCACCATATGATGGATGCGAATAAGGTGTTATTCACCAACCATACAAGAATTGCATGAGGATGCAATTGGCAAGCGTTGCCTACCTAAATAACCACATCGTGAGAGGAACGCCAAAGCGGACTCATTGTGTTGGTGAAATACGGATCTTGTCCACTAAGAGAGTAGCTCGCATGAACTCTCCGAATTGTTAGTGAGGGCTATCATTTTGAATAAAATAGTGGGAGTATTTTAATTGAAGTCCTAATTAGAATAAATTGTAATTGAAATTTAGGTACTGATTTTATTCTGCATAAATTCTTGTAGAATTCCATGGCAAGCGTTTCACACTCCACGCTGTCTCTGAGAGCCATCCTTGAGAAGGATAAGCTCAGCGGGACAAACTATATGGACTGGTATAGGAACCTGAGAATTGTTCTCAGGCAAGAGCGAAAGCTCTATGTCTTGGAAGAAGAAGCCCCCGAGGTGCCGACCGGGAACTCTTCCCATGCTGAGAAGGATACTTATAAGAAGTATACTGACGATGCTTTGGATGTCGAGTGCCTTATGCTTGCCACCATGAACTCTGAGCTTCAGAAGCAACATGAGAACATGGGGTGCAAGGAGATTGACGAGCATCTCAAGAAAATGTTTCAAGGGCAGGCTCGTCAAGAGAGGTTCGACATCACGAAAGCGTTGTTTCAGTGCAAGATGGGAGTTCGAGACTTAGTAGGGACTCACGTACTCAAGATGATTGGGTATATAGAGAACCTTGAAAGGCTGGGTTTTCCTCTTGGTCAAGAGTTGGCCACGGATCTGATCCTGCAATCGTTGCCGGACAGTTATGAGCAGTTCGTCTTGAACTACAACATGAATGAGATAGACAAGACACTGCCCGAACTCCTAGGCATGTTGAGAACTGCCGAGATCAACATGAAGAAGGCCAAGCCTGCCAGCCCCATACTGATGGTGCATAAGGGCAAGGGCAAAGCCAAGGGCTCCAAGAAGACAAAGGTGGGACCTAAGTCATATCTTGAGCCCAAGTCTTCAGCACTGATGAAGAAGAAGAGCACGGTGAAGGAAGGGAAATGCCACCACTGTGGCAAGGCTGGTCATTGGCGGAGGAACTGTCCTTCGTATATTGAGGGTCTGCAGAAATTGAAGGGAGGTATGACTTCCGCTTCTAATGTTTACGTTATAGAGATAAACCTTTCTGCTCCTTCATCTTGGGTATTGGATACCGGATGTGGTTCTCACATTTGTACAAATGTGCAGGAACTGGGAAGGAGAAGATTGCTGAGTAAAGGGGAGGTGGACCTCCGCGTCGGCAATGGAGCAAGAGTTGCTGCTGTAGCCGTAGGAGTTTACCATCTTTCTTTGCCCAGTGGGCTTGTAATAGAACTAGATAACTGTTATTTTGTTCCGGCGATAACTAGAAACATTATATCTATTTCATGTTTGGACATGATTGGATTTTCTTTTATAATTAAGAACAATTGTTGTTCTATATTTAAGAATGATGTTTGTTATGCTGTAGCCCAATTGTTTAATGCTCTTTACGTTTTGAACTTGGACCATCTGATCTATAATGTAGAAAATAATAAAAGACTAAGAACAAATGACTCGAACCCTACGTTTCTCTGGCATTGTCGTTTGGGCCATATCAACGAGAAGCGCATATCCAAACTCCATAGAGATGGACTTTTGGACTCATTTGATTATGAATCATTTGAGCGATGCGAATCTTGTTTGTTAGGCAAGATGACTAAAGCTCCTTTCACTGGTTATACTGAGAGGGCTGAGGATCTCTTGGGTGTTGTACATAGTGATGTATGCGGACCCATGAGTTCCATAGCTAGAGGTGGGTATTTCTACTTTGTTACGTTTACTGATGATTTCAGTAGATACGGATATGTGTATCTTATGAAGTGCAAATCCGAGACCTTTGAAAAGTTCAAAGAGTTCAAGAATGAAGTAGAAAACCAGTTGGGTAAGAGGGTTAAAGCACTCCGATCTGATCGAGGTGGCGAATACCTGAGTCATGAGTTCCGTGATCATCTGAAAGAGTGTGGTATTGTATCACAGCTCACTCCACCTAGAACACCACAACATAATGGTGTGTCTGAGAGGAGAAATCGTACTCTGTTAGACATGGTACGTTCGATGATGAGTCATGCAGACTTGCCTGTTTCCTTTTGGGGTTTTGCTTTAGAGACTGCTGCAATGACATTGAATCGCGCTCCAACTAAAACGGTTCTGAAGACACCATATGAGATATGGACTGGGAAGCGTCCTAGTATGTCGTTCATTAAAATTTGGGGCTGTGAGGCATACGTAAGACGTCAAATGCCTGACAAGCTGGAACCTAAGTCGGATAATTGTTATCTGGTGGGATATCCTAAGGAAACGAAAGGGTATTATTTTTACCTACCGTCTGAGGGCAAAGTGTTTGTCGTAAGGACTGGTGTCTTCTTGGAGAAAGAGTTCTTATCAAGAAAGACTGAAAAGGTAGAGCTTGAAGAAGTTCAAGAACCACAAGTAGTGAATGAACCGGAATTGGATTCTGAGACAGGACTACAAGATGTTGTAGCTAGAGAACCTGATCAGGGAACACAAGTCCTACGTAGATCTGGTAGACCGAGGTTTGAGCCTGAGAGATATGGATTTCTCGTGTCTCAAATAGGTAATGTGTTGCTTATGGATCATGATGATGAACCAGCAACCTACCAAGAGGCTATGAATGGACCGGACTCCGACAAATGGCTTGAGGCTATGAAATCCGAAATGGACTCCATGTATGCAAACCAAGTTTGGAACTTGGTGGAACCACCTGAAGGGGTACGACCCATAGGGTGCAAGTGGGTCTTCAAGAAGAAGACCGACATGGATGGGAATGTACAGACATTCAAAGGGCGACTCGTGGCTAAAGGTTTCAAGCAAATTCATGGTATTGACTATGATGAGACCTTTTCCCCTGTTGCCATGGTAAAGTCCATTAGGATATTGCTTGCTATTGCTGCGTATTATGACTACGAGATCTGGCAGATGGATGTCAAAACGGCTTTCCTTAATGGAAACCTCCTTGAGGAAGTGTATATGACACAACCCGAGGGTTTTGTATCCCCAGATGAAGCCACTAAAATATGCAAGCTGAATAAGTCCATTTATGGACTGAAACAGGTCTCTCGAAGTTGGAATCTTCGTTTTGATGAGAAAATCAAAGAGTTTGGTTTCATCAAGAATGAAGATGAGCCTTGTGTTTACAAGTGAATCAGTGGGAGCATTGTTGTCTTCCTGATATTGTATGTAGATGACATACTGTTGATCGGGAATGACATTCCTACCCTGAAAGTTGTTAAGAACAACTTAGGGAACTGCTTTTCAATGAAGGATTTGGGTGAAGCGACTTATATACTTGGTATTAAGATCTATAGAGATAGATCGAAGAAGTTGCTGGGTTTGACCCAGAGTACATACATCGAAAAGGTGTTGAAGCGGTTCAACATGCTTGAGTCCAAGAATGGATTTTTGCCCATGTCTCATGGTGTGAATCTCTCTAAGGACCAGTGTCCAAAGTCTTGTGAAGACAAGGACCGCATGAAGTTGATTCCATATGCTTCGGCAATTGGATCAATCATGTACGCGATGTTATGTACTCGACCCGATGTTTCCTTTGCTTTGAGCATGACTAGCAGGTATCAGTCAGACCCCGGTGAGTGTCACTGGATTGCAGTCAAGAATGTCCTGAAGTACTTGAGAAGGACTAAGGACGTGTTCTTGGTGTATGGTGGAGAGGAAGAGCTCGTTGTAAGCGGTTACACGGATGCTAGCTTCCAAACTGATAGAGACGACTCCAAGTCTCAGTCAGGTTTTGTGTTTTGCCTGAATGGAGGAGCTGTGAGCTGGAAGAGTTCCAAGCAAGAGACAGTTGCTGATTCTACAACAGAGGCCGAGTATATCGCCGCAGCTAATGCAGCGAAGGAGGCTGTATGGATTAGGAAATTCATCGGCGAGCTTGATGTAGTTCCTAGCATTGTTGGTCCCGTAGTTCTCTACTGTGATAACAATGGTGCAATTGCACAATCTAAGGAACCTAGATCTCATCAGCGCTCCAAGCACATACTCCGGCGGTTTCATCTTATTCGTGAGATTGTCGAATGAGGAGATGTAAACATTTGCAGAGTGCCGACTGAGGAAAATATTGCGGATCCGCTGACAAAGCCTCTCGCGCAGAGAAAGCATGATGGTCATACTAGATCGATGGGTATACGATACCTAAACGATCAACTCTAGCGAGGATCTTGTGGATTGCATGTAAATATGTATTTTGTTGGCTGTTTGTTCATATGATGAACTGTGTACCTAGTTTTTCTTTTATAATTAATGGCAAATTCTTTTATTATGAGTTTTTCTATATGATAGTTAAATGTTAACATAATAGATACCCTTAGAGTGTTCGCTTCCATAGGACATCAAGTACGTGACTTGAATGTGAGAGCCTATGATTTATTTGAAGCTTCATTCTTAAAGGTCCCTGGTCGAGTATCATCATAGAAGCTAAGGGTGATGATGATGCATGAAGGCTAGCACGTGTGTTGACTGATGACTGGTTCTTACAGGTCATGATATTGTGATATCAAGTCGTCACGTGGGTACTTGTTTGTGAACAAGTTGTACTGGACAGACCCAACCTGAGACTACTCTGTGGATTGTCATCCAATCGTGTCACGAGTAGGTCTCATTTGACAATGGTGTTGTGGTCCTTTGACCTGAAGTCACAACATTCATCAAGTGAGGAAGAGCGTGCTTTGATGCCATCTAAAGTCCTCCTTGAGAAAGGTTGATGATAAGGATGGTTGTTGGGCATGTTACGAACCATTTGGGTGTTTGTGTGTGAGCAGATATGGAATTTGTCCTCCTGTATGACAGGAGTTGCATCCATGGGCCCCTTGATGGAACTGGACTGAGAAATGCATGGCCATACTTGGTTGAGTCAATATGTGATATTGGACTCACCATTCTCTGGAAGTCCGTCTTGGATCAAGAAAACTTGGATTGAGCTATTACAAGGGTGACACGGTCCATGCCTCTAGTTCTTTCCGGATGTAAAGGACAAAGGGACAAAGACAACGCTGATACATTGGTCATAAAGGCTTATGAGTTATGAACTCTTATTGCTTGGGGAGCAATGATGCATTGCTAGATGCCGCTCATTGTTTGTGAGGTTTTTGGTTTGATACTTTCGAGATCAAGTGGGAGTCTGTTGGAGTTACCATGATGATCTGGAAGTGGTCAAACATGTAATCTCACTGCCAACGCAATATGAGCCTGCAGGGTCGCACATAAGAGATGTGGAGAAGTTGGATGACTGACTGTGTTGGTAAAGGTTACCAATCACCGACCTAAATGGGGTTGTGGTCAAAGTGTTGCCTTAAAGGATCATCGGGTTGGGCAAATGTTGCCTTGAAGGGCTGGTTAGGTTCGTCGTCCGAGGGTCAAAGACATTAGACGAGAATGGTCTTCTGATTCCCGCCGATCGACGAGAATCACCTTGCTGATTCTCGCCGATCGACGAGAATCGTCGAGAATCAATTGTTGATTCTCGACGATCGACTACCTTGACAATTGTCGTCGACCGCGGCTCGACGATCGTCGAGTATCATTATGAGTCGTCGAGCGTAGCTCGACGATCGGCGAGAATCGTCGAGTATTGTACTATGATTCTCGCCGATCCAATGTGATACTCGTCGAATGATTCTCGCCGAACCTGCTCAGTGATTCTCGCCGATTGTCGCCGATTCTCACCGATTCATACTCGCCGATTCTGAACCCTAATTTCGGGTGGTCTGCGGATAGCGATTTTCCTGAGTTTATTTTATACTTTAAGTATAAATATAACACTTAGGGTTTTGGGAAGATATGCGATCTGTCTCTTCTGTGCGAATCGAACCCGACGGAAGGAGTTCCGCGTTCGCTTCGCCGATCCCGATCCCGCCGCCGGAAGAGTTCCGCCGCCGTGTTTGCTCCGTTGACCACCTTTTCTCCGGCGATCGTCGCTGGCGCTGCAATCCCTGGCGCGGACCTAGCAGTCCGTGGGAAAGCAAAGGTGCGGTCTTCTCCTTCCCGATCTTCCGTGCGACGGAAAGCTCGGCGTTCTCCCGCTCGTGTGGACTTCTGCAGAAATGTGGACACTATTCCACGTAGAACTCGCCGCTAGCAAGAAGATAAAGTTTGGAGCTTCTCCGTTGAGTTGTGACTCAACGCCACCGAGGTAATTTTTGCCTAGTTTTGTTAACTTCTTGATTCAACTGTTCATGGCCCGATCCACATCTCTTTGGATTTTTCTTGATGTTTTATTTTTCCGCTGCGTGCACAAGCGTTGTGCCAACCCCATAAAGAAACCCAACAGAGTCGTCATTCCGGAGTTTTGCGGTTGCAAAGAACTCCAGCACTTCCTTGTCCAGGATTTTACAGGGGTGCTCTAGTACGAATGAGAGTCCAGCCTCTTCAAGCATAAGGATGATGTTTCTGAATTCATCTGAGGCATGAGAGAACCCTGTTCGAACTAGCTCACATCCAGTGATCAGTCCAGCGGTTGTCCTTGGAGCCATAGCAAACCTAGGGAGAGAATCCCTACTCTACGCGTAATCAAAAAGTTAAAAGGGAAGCGACACTAGTAATAAAGTTCTTGTAAGGATGAGGATGTGGTTACCTAACAGCGTAGACGGTGAGTTAGTTTGATAAGGACGACGAACACCCGGGAGGTGCACCCGACTGTGAATGATCGAAACTGTGGAGAATTCCCTGGAAGAGAGAGAGGAGAGATCCACGGAGGGCAATCAGCGAGATCGGCGAATCGGGAAGAGTCGGCGAGGGTCCTTCGTGAGAAATCTTGCAGGATGTCGACGAAAGGGGAAGAATCACGGTTCCTTCGGTGAGAGTCCTTCGGGAAGAAGCTTCCGGGAATCTTGCGGGAAAGCGGAGGGCAATCGGCGAGAGTCCTGCTGTTGTCGATCCCTGCTGTTGTCGACGAAAGAGGCGATCGGCGGGAATCTTGCGGGAAAGCGGAGGGCAATCGGTGAATGTGAAGAGTCGGCGGGATTCCTGCTGTCGATCGGCGAGTTTCCTTCGGTGAGCTTCCTGCGGAATATGAAGGGTCGGCGGGATACTATACGATATCGACGAGTTTAAAAAGAAATTTCCGTGTGAAGAGTGAAACGCTAAGGTTCGGGCCCCGCCAGATTCTCGAAGTCTTCTGATATCAAGACAATTTACAAAATCCTCTAAATATATATATATTTCTTAAAGCCAATCTATTTAGGGTTTGAATGGGGCGTTTCTATACACTTCTGGATGTCAATTGTAAGTTGTAAAGATTTCCAATGACGTATCTTCGTTAGTTTTCAGTGAATTGATTTACGCCTGTAGATGTTAGTTCTCGAATCTACCAGTGGAACTTCCGATAAATCTTTATTGATGTATCTAAGGTTTATATTTATCGAGTTAACCTATCCTTAGGTGTACACTCATATATGTGTATATAGGTATATATAAATATACATATATGTATGGAAATATCGATATAATGTGACTCAAGTCTTGGAGCTGATCAAGAGTACCTGGGATTATGAGAGTTATCTTTTAGCCCCTCTTGTTAAAACATACCAGGTGCTCAATGTGAGTATGCCCAGGTAGATATCACTTCAGTTATTCCATATGTTTGGTCCAATATAGTCTTGAAACATTTACTGTCTAGTTCCCATTATATTTACGGGAACCTAGACTACCCTGCAAAAGAGAGTTACTTTACCTTAGGAACCCAATACATATTGGGTCCTAGGTTCCTGTTAGCATAAACACTCGACTGCCTTCCTTCAGAAATCCCCCTGCCCAGGAGATGTGGATAGGCCCTTGCCCTTGACAAAGAGGGGTTGTGCCAACAGTCTATGACAAAGTGTCCCACCTTGCCACAGCACCAACACACGTGAATGTTGTATCGCCGTTTCTGACCTGATCTAGTGACTGAGGTAGTCATGAGCCTAGGTCCAAACGGGATAGATCTGGATCTGCTCCCAGAACTGCCTCTTCCACCGTGACACATGGAAGGGTGGAATGAATGCATGCAGCGAGCGTCACGAGGCCTGGGAGGTGGTGCCTTCCTTTCAGTCAGCCTCCTTCCAGAGGCCCCATGAGAAGTTACAGCATGACTTCTAACCCCCCTTTCCTGGGTCCTAGGGTGGAGAGAAGGGTTCCGAGAGCTGATACCAGCCAATTCATGCCGAGTAGGGGCAGTGGCCGAGAATACAAAGGGCTCAGAATGAGCCTTAGGTATTCTCTCATGGGTGGCCATGACGGCCCTTGCACTATGGGTGTCTCCACATGAGGACAGATCACCCTTGCAGTGACCACGATTATTCCTGTGATCATACCTGAAGGCATGATGAATAGCCTTCCTGCTTGGAGTGGGGGGTCGGAATACCGTTTCCCCATTTCTCCACGAATTGATAATTCGGGAGATCCACCCATTTTCTACCTTTCTCTTCATAACATCAACCTTGGAAAAGTTTGATACTATCCTTTTCTCATACTCTAGACTACTCTCTAGATCTGAGATTTTAGAGTCCTTGACCTTGTTGGATGCCAATTGGAGAACCAACAAGATCTTCAACCGAGCAATCTCCTGCGCTTGCTCCTCAACAAGTAGGTTGCTTGTCTGAAGGGCTCTCTTCAGGGAATCAGGATTTTCTGATGGGAAACAGTTCCTGTCTTCAGGAACTTCAAGAGAGACGGGGCAAGATGAAGAAGTTACCTGCTCATCAGATTCATTGTCACTAGCGCCAGTGACCTTTGTGTCATCCTCATCAGAACTGCTTTCCTCACTGGCTTCTTCAGTCTCTGATACGGACACTGGAGCTCTGATGCTGTCTGATTGATCCTTGCCTTCATCTTCAGAGGCGAGGACCCCCACATAGGCTTCATCCTCTAGTTGACAGCAGAATCCAGCTTTCTCTGACCCCCCATCAGCTCTGAGATCATCACCCACATAGATTTAGCCGTCCCACATTTTTCCAATCTAGAGCGAGAAGGTCCAGACCAGATATCCATGATAATCTGTCGAATCATCTTGTCCAGATTAAATAACGAGAGTTCCGTCTCCGACATCTCAACAATACTCTTGGGCACTTGGATATTCTTTCCAGAGCCGGAGGTCTTCATTGGAATAAAAGGACCCTCTTCCACGATGAAAGATGCTCGAGGATCGATAGCCTCCAAGTGATACGACACTCTCATCTTCCAGACGGGATAATACTCCTTTGTGCATGTGGGAAGTCTTAGTGGCGATATCTCATGATCCAGCTCCATGCTTCTGACACTGGTGGCAGGATTCAACTCAAGGTTTAAACCTTTTTGATGAGTAACCTCCCTCTGATACCACTTGAAAGTCCACCTAGTGTCAACTATATTCACCTATGGGGGGGGGGGGAATAGGTGACGTGCAGCGTTTTTGCGGAATTTAAAATTGTACCAGCAAAAGAAAACAAAACAGCACAGCACATAAAGCACACAAGCAATTTATAGTGGTTCCCCGATTTGGGTACATCCACTTTCCCCCTTCGACCTATCTCCCAACAAGGGACGACTCGGTCTCTTCACCAGCAGGATTGAAATCCAATCCTTGCACTATCGGAAGGAACCCTTCCATACGTAGGAGTCAACACTCCCACAACATGGGTTGCACCCAACCCTTGCAACTAGGAACCAACGTTCCGTTACAACAAAAATAAACTAGAATGTACAAGAAATACAAACTACTTTTGGAGACTAAGGTGTCCCTCTTCGTTGACGACATGTTCTTGAAGTCCACGAAGAGTCCACAACCCTAGATCTCTCTTGGAGAGAATCTCCCCGGAACCGGCGGCGGCTAGATGGGCGACGGCTTGGTTCACGGGATCGGCGGCGACAACGATGTGCGGCTGCAGTACTTTGGAGATCCAAACTTCGTAGCAAAGCTAGCTAAGTCTTCCAACGGTCACACTAGGATCGATCGTCTCAATCGATTCGGACGGGGAAGGTTTTCCCGATCAACAAATTAAGAGACAAAGGATCTCCGGTTAGACACGTGAGACGCTAAGCTAGGCTAAGCTTCTGTCGACGGGAGATCTGGAAGAAACCACGATCAAGACCGGCGATCAACTCTCTCGAGCGGCGACGACGGCGGCGGCGGAGCGGAACTCGCGATCTAGGTCACGTCGCGGCTCGTGTTTCGTCTTTTTCTCTATCTATCTACTGTTCAAAAATACCCGTGTATTTATACAGTGAAATACTCTTTTATGACCGTTATGGGTCTCACCAGAAGAAACCCTAAATCCGGTTCAAAACAGTGCCAGCGGCAGAATCCGGTCCAGCGGTTTCCAGAAAATCGCCTAAGTCAAAATCGGCGAGAATCGAAGCTGATTCTCGTCGAATCGGCGAGAATCAAAGGTGATTCTCGTCGATTCGGCGAGAATCAAAGATGATTCTCGTCGATGTTGACTTGATTACACGCTCTGATTAAGCCTGGTCGAGACGACGAGAATCAGCCAGTGATTCACGACGATTCGGCGAGAATCACTAGTGATTCTCGTCGATTCTTACTTAGAATCAGAGTTGCTCGCTTTGAAGTAGCCGGATCGAGTCGGCGAGAATCAGCCAATGATTCTCGACGATTCGGCGAGAATCACTAGTGATTCTCGCCGAATTATACTTAGACGATTTTTCGTCTTTCCACCCATGAGGTGATCCTTGACCCATCCTTGCTCCTTGTCTGCTCTTGCCTTGACACACCCCTGTACTTGAAAATAAGTACACTCCAATAGAGAGAGTACACGTAGGCCAACACACTGATCTGCTCAACGAGGGATTACGTCGTGCAGACCCGTGTATATTGACCTACTGCACCCTGACATTGGTGTGCACTTAGCATAGAATAACTGCATGCACAACTTGAAACATTGTATCAAATACATTGTGAATTCATCTTAGCTTGACAGGTGGCTTCCTCAAATCCAGGTAATTGTGGATACAATACCAAACATTTTCTTATTTCTACAGCTTACTATGTGCAGACCTAATGAGTTATATGACATGCATGAATGATGACCCCCCTCCAATTATACATCCAAATGACCTAATATTATTACTAGGGGTCTAACAAGATATTTTAAAGATAAACCCAGAATATAATATTTTTCCTAATTTATTTGGAATTTATTTAATTTTCTGCAAAATAAGGCCAACTGAGATTTTGAACACCAAGTACAATTTTCTGACATTATTTGGCCTTAAAAATTATGACAAGTGTATAACCTTAAAATAATAGTAAATACCGAATTTCACAATTCTCTAAGAAAAGATTGACCACCAAACTAATTATTAATTTAATAACCTTATTAATAGGGCAAAGCAGAAATTAATAGAAATGGTCATCAAAAAATTATATAAAAATTACCAGATATCAAGATTGACCAGAAAAGTCTACTGACCAAAAATTGTAATTTTCTAAGCAAGTTTGGTCACCGAAATAAATCATTTAAGAATATTCTACAAAAGACACTTTATGAAGCAACCTATGTAAAGAAGCTTCCAATAATTTTGTAAAAATTCAAAGTGCATGATGATGCCCTAAAAAAGTCTTTTGCCAAAGTTTAATAACTTTTTTAGTTAGTAAGTAGTTCATAATAAATTCCTTGATAATTATGTTAAATACTAGGTTTGTGAATGAAGTACCAAAATTATTAATCCAAAATTCTAAAAAAACATTTCTACAGATTAGTGAAAAGTATTTAAGGTTGCTGCTTAAGTTTCATGGATATCCAAGATTATAAGACTAGGTAATAAAATCATGAGTAAAAGTGCCCTAATTGGTCCTAAACTATTTCAGAGGGGATGTAGGTTCCTAAAAATTCTAATAACATTTTCTAGTGCTTATTTCCATCCTATGAATCCATATACCAAGTTCCAAGATATTCCAAGGAGATGTGGTCTCATGTCCTTCTTTGAGCTCAAAACTCAACCCTAGGGTTCACACTAGGGTTCTTGGGCATACCAACCCTAAACAACTCTAAATCTCTTGTGGTGGTGTTTTATATGAACTTAAGTCAGTGGTCATGGTTTCATCCCGTTTGGATGCGGATTGACCACACAACCGATCAACACAAATTTGCCCTAATTTGCCTCTTAGGGACCAAAGTTTGGTCACATCAATTCCTACTCAAGTCAACCCCAAATGGGCTAATATTTTTACCAGTGACTTATCATGAACCTAATGGTCATCCACCAAAATTTTGGGGAATTGTGAGTTCATTAGAGCCTCTAATTAACCCATAAATGGATTATTAAATATTTACAAAAGTTATAGAAAAATATTTTTCAAAAATTCCCATTTTTGGATATGTTAGATGTATAGGTAAGAGTGACCCCCAGTTATATTGCAAGTCGTTTGGATGGTTGGATTAATGGGGGCACTAAATTTAGTCTCTAGCTAACCCTATGTATAGACTGCACCATTTTGATTGCTTTGGTCAGACTGCTGACCCAAATGGGTTGAAATCAATTTTAAAATAAACTAGACCTCAAGGGTACAACTTTGATGTTTGTCATATTCCCAGTATAGGGATTTAAGTATTTTTAATATTTAATTCAAAACACTATAATAACTGTGATAGAAATGAATTAATATGAAATAATATAATCCTTAATTAAATCGGCCAGCACAAATCTTGGCGTGAAATCGACGACATCCCGTCATCATCCCCAGCTCGCCAACGGACTAGATTAACACATCCTGGGCCACTTTGGTTGGTGAATTCCCGGCCACCCACGCCCCTTCCCGGCCGACCACTGCCACCAACACCTTCATTGATGTGGTGGTCGGCGATTCTCGGTGGTTGACTGGTCGTAGATGGCCGGAATAGTGAATGGTGAGTGGAGAAAAAGCTTGAAAAATCAAGATCTCAGCTCCCTTGATCTGGGGAAAATTGGACCCAAACATTGGGGCCAACAAATGAAGATCTATCCATAGAGAGAGAGGAGGAAGACAAGACCTTCTAAGGTTGTTGGAGTCGGGCCGATCATCGTGTCGCCATTACCGGTGTAATGCCCCTGAGTTTTTTTGATATTTCGTTTAATTCATTTTCTGGCGTGTTTTTGACGTTAGGGCATTACGTTGGCGCATTTTTGGCATTTGTCGTTGTTAGAGCGTGGTTTTATCTCTTAGCGTTTTCGTGTGTGTGGCTGGGTTTGGCATGTTTGCAAGATTTCCTAGCGAGCCGGGTCTGTTTTGGTGACTCGGTGGAGCATCTTTGGGAATGCTTGTGCTTTGTCTTCGGGAGGTGTTTACCTGAGTTTGGTTCATTGAATCTTAATTTAGACTGCATTGTTGGGTTCGTAGCATCGGTATTTAGCTACGGTGCGATTTTCATAAAATTTCGGGTAAGTTTGGTTTTCTGGTCGTTTTGATGTTTTATTTAATTAATTTTGTTATCCTATAATAAAATAATCAGATAAAAGTAGTATAAATAGAACCCATCACTTCAAACCCTATTTATTTATCTCCCTCGTGAAATCGTCGGCTTGTTGTAGAAGAACGAGAGCAGCAAACCTTCCTAAGCCTTCGGCCGCTGATTTCTGGAGTTTTGGTGCTTGATTTCTTCTTCGGAGAGTGGATCCGGGTAGATCTCGCCTAGATCTACATTTCTATGGTAATCTTTTCCAATTTCTTGGATTTCTAGAGGTTTAGGTATGCGGTTTTGACCATTTTCATCCTGAAAAGTTTCAGGAAGTGTTGCTCATGAAGTTTTAGGTGTGTTTACGTGGTTGGATTGGCGATTTGATGCAAGTGGTTACTTCTTCCCCTTGCCAAGCATGTCTTTTCCTGTATATATTCCTTGCTGTTCTTCCTTTGTAGTAGTTTTTGGGAACAGTGTTAGATCCGGCCTTTTGTCGATCAGCTTTAGTTGTCATTTTTTCGGCCAAGTTCAAACAAGTATATGACTCATTGTTCTAGTTTCATTGTGTAGTTGTCGGTTTGGAGAGGTCAGAGTTTGCCGAATAAAGTGATGCTGTCAATGCTTTTACACATAGGCTCCAAGATTTCCTGATGGTGTTGAGTGTATACAGCACACTCAATGCCACGTTGAGTGTATGCAGCACACTCAACCCCTTCTGACTTAGCATCAAATTCTGCTGGCGTTGAGTGTAAGAAGCACACTCAATGCCGCATTGAGTGCACTCAACGCACTCAATGCTTTTACACTTAGCGTCACAGACCTCACAGCAAGGCGTTGAGTGTATTCATCACTCTCAATGTTATTTTAGCCCTGCCCGTTTGTGTAGGCCCCCAGACCTATAAATAGGGGGATGAGGTGCACCCAAAGGACGCTGACTCGAACCCTGGAGCCTACTTGTTAAAGGCGCAGACTCAAATCTCGGGCTTTGCGATCTCCAGCTTGCTCTGCTCCTACACTTTTCCTTTCTACTTTTAATCAACTCATTTGCAATCAAAAGAAAGCCCATCGCAAGAGAGGCATTTAGGCCACTATAGGCGAAGTCAGGTGTTGCTGTGGTTCACGGCTCTGTTTTCTTTCTCTCATCTGCTAGTAGATAGCTGCTTGCAGTCGCCTCTTTTACCATCCATTCCCCCATACTCGAACCGTTAGCTAGTGGTGCTCGTCTCTCTCTCCTCGCGCATCAACAATTAACAAGCGACCTTCAGATCTCAAGGAGTTTTTTTGAAATCAGCAGGCAGAATGTCAGACCGTCGAACTTGCCATTCAGACCGCTCCAGTTCATCAGAGGGCTCATTGTGGGAAGCAATTGAACAGTCTCGCTGGGAGGCTAAACGATCTTGTAGGTAGACCAACCAGTACTTGGACACCATCAATTAGGCTTTGATCGCGCTAACTCAGCAGCTTGAACCCCAGGCCGTAGCAGATCCTGCGGACATGCCAGTCTGCAGACTCCAGCCCGTCGAACTCCTCTTTGGCAATCTCCGGCAATTACACCATCTCCTCTTCATCAAAATCAAGCTCAGATTACAGCTCCTCTGCGGCCTCAAGAAGATCAGTTCGCCTCTCTGATGGACTTCTTCAGGGAGGCTGCCAAGGGCACTCCTGCCCGCCAGCTCGACTTCGCAGACCTCCAGTCCGCGGACGCTCCTTCTCCAGTCCTCCCTTCCTATCCTGCTAAGTATGAAGCACCCTCTCCCTTTGTTGATCGAATCCGATGGGATTCAACACCAAACAACTTCAGAGAACCTCGTCTTACTCTCTAAACAAGGGAGACTGATCCTGTTGCTCATCTGCAGGCATTCGAAGGGGCAGTTGCATTGAGATGCCTCTCCGACGCCATAAAATGTAAACTCTTAGTTACCCCCCTTGACGGACAGGCAAGTGAGTGGTTCTATGAGCTTCCTCCAAGCACAATCTCTTCTTTTGCCAAGTTCCACAGTGAGCTTCTGCTGAGGTTTGCTACCTCCAAGAAGAGAAAGGATGGTCTGGCTGCTCTCTTTGTTATCAGGCAAAAAGACGAGTCGGTTGCTCAATTTGTTGATCACTTTCAGAAATAAATCCAGGGAGTGAGGAATGTGAACCCTGACTATTACAAAGTTGCCTTAATCCACGGCCTCTGGGAAGGATCTTTGAAGTTCAAGGCAATAACTAAAGCGCCAGCAACTTATCAGGAGTTGGTTGCTCTGGTCACCGCTTCATTGAAGGTGAAAATGCCAATACGACCTACATTTTGTCCCTAACAGCTAAGGCTGAAGGAAGGGATGCGTCAAGTTCTTCCTCTGCTGATCATCATCATAATAAGCCTCCTCGTCCTGACTATCAGCCTCCTGCTCCGAGGGGGTGAAAGTTCTACAACAAGAAATCATTCATTGGCCATCAACAGTTTCACGATCAGACACTGTCATTAGCCACCACTCCTACCTTACCTTCACAAGTTCTTCCTATTCTTCAAGGTGCTCTGCCTGCTCTAAGGTAGCATGACAGCAACTCCATGGAGGAGTTTGCAGATCAGGTTCTTAGCATTGATGAGGTCTCTAGATTCTGCAAAGGAGGTCTGATGAAAAGAAAAAAGGACCTCCGAGAGAGTGGAAGCCAAGGAACCATAATTTGTACTGCGAGTTCCATAAAGAGAAGGGACACTTAAATGAGGATTACAAATCCCTTCATCAATTGCTAGAAAGACTGCTTGCTGAAGGCAAGATGATAGACCTGGTCAAGGAAGACGTTTCATCAAATCCGTCTACCTCCAAAGTCAAGGAGGTGGTTGAAGCCTATTGGGAATGTGAAGAAGTTAAGGATGTTGTCCGTCTGCGGCCTATCAACATTCATAGTGAATGCTTTGATGCTAATGATGAAGGAGCCTTGGGGCGGTTCTTCTGCATTCATGGTGGAGCAGGGACCGAATCAACTAGAAAATCTTCAATCACAAGGGTCTCTCAAGCAGAGGTCACCACTTCTTCTTCTTCTGCTCCATCAAGTGGAGATGTCACTTTTGGCCAGGACGAACTTACCCGAACTGCCAACCCATTCAACGATGTTGTTGTGATCCAGGAAGCCATCGAAGACTATACCATGGACAGAATTCTAATTGATACAGGCAGTTCCATCAACCTCCTTTTCATGCCAACTTATGAGGCCCTGAAGAACAGAAAGCCTCTACTTTTGTAAGACCCCCTTTTTTTCTTTTAAAACATCGGGGTCTTAGGACCAGAACCGCTGCTTTGCGGTGACACCTTCGCACCCGGGAAGATCATCACTACAAAACATCGTTCCTGCCGGCCAAATCGATCACAATTGTAGCAAAATAATAAAGGCAAGTCCACAGAAATCACATAAATAGTAAATAAACTCCACGATGGGAGTGTCCACAGATATAATGAAATACTAAAATCTTGGTCTCATGCCTAGTACATCAATGCCTCACTACAAATCTCTCATCGCGGAAGCAAAAACTAAAACAACTAGTAGTGAATAGGACTCACAGTCCCTACCATCTGGACTCTGGTACTAGACTGTCCCATCTCCAAGCGTGGCGACCTTCAAGGCTGCTCCTCCATGCTGGACTCCACGGTCCCGTAAAATGATGTGGTTAGAAAACTGTTAGTCTAAAAGACTAAGCCCTAACATTACCCACCCCTTCCCCCATGGCTCCTAGGCACCGAGCGGGGAGAACGAAAGGAGACGACATGAAAGTGGAGAATAACAAATAAATAGATGGAGGCGGAACTAATCTAGCAGTTCTATAGTATATATGGCAGTAAATAAGGTATGAAAAACTGAACAAGAAAGTAACCTTAACTTATATGAAAACACATAAGCCAAGGGATCTTTTGCAGGGCTCCTATCGTATAAAAAGTCTCATACCAATTTATATGATAGAGTGTCGGTTTTCTAGCAATCATATATTTTACTGAATAAAAACCTTAACTTATAAGCATGCTCGCACGAACTTATAAACCAAGGGGTCATTTTGCAGGGCCTATTGTATAAAATTTCTCATACTACTTATACAATAGGTGTCGGGTTATATGCGATGATTATGCTATGAAATACATTTATGCCATGATGTGATCATGCAAGTGCAACTCACCCACCTGACTCTGTGTACACAGACCTTTAGTTCCCCCTTTCTGGAGCCAAACCTCCCAGGATACCTCAGTAGTGGCAAATGGAAGCGGTGGGTTAGGCCTCGCCCACCTCTAAACCGGTAATTGCACTACCAGTCAGACCTATCGTACGCCTGAACCCTGGTGCACTAAGAGGAGCTCCTGCATACTCTTGCCGGCTGGCGCATCGGACTTTATTTGGCCAAGTGCTAACCACACTCGCCGAGTCAACGTATTGGCGTCGGTGCATCGACTCACCAATACCGAAGACCCACCACCTTATACCTTATGCACATGCAACCTCATGTATCAGCTACCGAGCCAAAGCTCCCCGGACCATCCCGTTCGTCATAAACAACAACCGAGCCAAAGCTCGCCGGGCCAACCTGCCCATCACAAACCATTACTGAGCCAAAGCTCGTCTGGCCAACCTGCCCATTACAAACCATTACCGAGCCAAAGCTCACCGGGCTAACCTGCCCATCACCAAAACCACTGGGCATACTGCCCGAGCGACCCAACCTGTTGGGTACATTGGTCAAATGTACCTGATTTGAAGAAGCCTCACCCAACTCAATGATATACATCATAATGTATTTGATGTATGTTGAGTTTACTTGTGCAGGTTATGTAATCACTGGACTGAAGCAAAAAGTTTCTAAGTCCATGTGTCGACACCCAGAGGGAAAGTGTCGACACTTAAGAAGACTTGTGTCGACACCCAGACAAGCAGTGTCGACACTTGTAGTCATTGTGTCGACATCTGGGATGCAGAGTCGACACCAGACAGTAAGTGTCGACACTTGGAGCTGTGTCGACACCCAGTGAAGCTGAGTCTACACCAGATAGTGTCGACACTTGGAGATGTGTCGACACTCAGTAAAAGACTGCAGAAACTAAGTTAAAGTGTCGACACTCAGAACAATGTGTCGACACTCAACAGAAGAGTCAGCAATTGAAGTATGTGTCGACACCCAGCACAATGTGTCGACACACAACCAGAAGAGTCAACAGATGAATATGTGTCGACACCCAGCACAATGTGTCGACACTCAGCTAAAGACTCTACACTTGAAGAAAGTGTCGACACAAGGAGCTGTGTCGACACTTAGCAAAGATCAGAAAGATCAACAAAATTATTTTAAGTACAAGTGTCGACACTAAGGGAATGTGTCGACACTCAGCTGAAGTCTCAACAAAAAGAAGGTGTGTCGATACAAGGAGCTGTGTCGACACTCAGCAAGTATCAACATAGAAGACTATGTGTCGACACTAAGAAGTAGTGTCGACACTTGACAGATTCAACACAAGAAGTTGTGTCGACACAAAGGTGATGTGTCGACACTTAGAAGAATTCAGTACCGATAGAAGATCAAGTACTTGTGTCGACACTCAATTTCAGTGTCGACACCTGAAGAAGAATCTGTGTCGAGACATACAAGGAGTTGTGTCGACACCTTGTAGACTTGTGTCGACACTTACACAGCATGTGTCGACACTTGGTCTATAAGTGTCGACACTTAAAGACAGAAAGTCTCGACACTTTCAGACAGTTAGAGATTTTCAAGAAATGACTGGATGACTTGACATCTGCCGTTCCAGCCGGTCTACAACACCTGTCAGAGATATCAGAAGTCAGTTATGGACCGGACCAGCCGGTTACCATGAAGAAGGCCTATAAATAGGCACCTACAGTTTACAGAAACTGTTGTTGAGGTTGATCACATTGTTGAAGAACAGGTTATTAAAGTGGTACATAGAGTATCAACACAAGAAGATCTTGCAGTCCAAGTGCAGATCTAAGAAGTTGGAGAGAGAGGGCTCCATCCAAGAAATCAGCCTCTGGAACTAGGCTGAGAAGAAGGATTCAGATTCATTCTGGATCTTAAGTGGCAGAGGTCAAGGAACTACTGCAGGAGGATTCAGTCTTATTCAGTTCTACTCAAGAAGCTTTGAAGAAAGCTAAGTCAGATTGAATCCAGCAGAGTTCTTCCAAGAACTCATCAAGAAACTCTCAACTCCCCTCTTTTATTTCTGAGTTGTTGAGTTAATATTTGTAATACATTTTTATCTTGTAGGATCCTTTGGATCTGAGTGAATTGTAAGCCTATAATTATAAAGGCTGAGGGTAGGGCTTGAGAGCCTGAGTGTAGGAGATTTAGATCTCTGAGTGTAGGCCTTGTTGGCTGAGTGTAGGCCTTGGTTGGCTGAGTATAGGCCTTGGTTGGCTGAGTGTAGGCCTTGATTGGCTGAGTGTAGGCTTTGGGATAAAGCTGAGTTGTAAGGCTTTGGGCCTGAGGTGTAGGAACCAATTTGGGTTCTGAGACAGTGGAGGAGTTTGACCGAATCTAGTATACTGCTAGATAGGCGAAGGGGGAAAGTGGATGTACTCATATCTTGGGGAACCACTATAAACCACTGTGTATGCTGTGCTGTGCTGTGATTGTTACTGTGTATGCTATGTGTTTGCTGTGATAAAATAGTTAGTATTCTGTGATATAACTGATTGCTGCCATTAAAGTTTAAAAAGGATTAGGTCACCTATTCACCCCCCCTCTAGGTGTTTAGGTACCATATCTTTCAAGTGGTATCAGAGCCAGGTTGCTCAAAAAGGACTAACAATGTGAGGAGATCCGGTTTGGCAGATTCAGTGTAAGGCAAAATACAGATTCAAGAAATTCAAGAAAATCAAGAAACATGGGTTCCTCTGATAATCACAAGGAATTGGGTTCCATGAAATTACCCATATGCAGGAAAGAGATCTTTGGGATCTGGAAGGAAAGGATAAGGCTGTTTATGGAGGCCTCAGACCCTAGAATCTACATCACAGTAAAGGAAGGGCCTTATGTGCACATGAAGATTTCAGTTTTAGATGCAAATTAGAGAACTCCAAAGGATTTCTCTGAGATGACTAAGGATGAGATTGTCCTAGCCACAATGGACAAGAGGGCACAGAACATAATAGTGAGTGCCATTGATGATGCAACTTTTCAGAATCTTATACACTGTAAGACAGCTAAGGAGATGTGGGACACTCTTATAGTGTATATGGAAGGATCTGAAGAAGTTAGACAAGATAGAAAATCCTTGCTAAATCAGGAGTATGAGAGTTTTAGACAAGGAAAAAGTGATAGCATAACTGAGTGCTACAACAAGTTCTACAGAATAGTTAATGAACTCATGTCTTATGGAAGAGAGTTCAGTAACTATGAACTAAATGATAAGTTCTTAAGGTCCCTAACCAAAGATTGGGACACAAAGATCTGTGCCATTAGATAAATGACTAAGTTGGGAGAAATTCCTCCTCCTACACTGTTTGGCAAGTTGTTGTCATATGAAATGCAATTGACAGTGAGGAAGGAGGAGGAGAAATCAACAAGGACTGAGCACAAGGAAAGAACTGTTGCTTTCAAGACAGAAGTTCCCAGAAAGTGCAGGAATAAGTCATCAAATCCACCTCCAGAGGTAGTTGAATCAAAATCAGATGAGTCAGTCAGCACAAAGACTGAGAGCAGTGAAAGTGATGAAGACTTTGCTGCCTTCACTAGACACTTTCAGAAATTCTCGAAGAAGAAACAATGGAGGTCAAGACCTTCTACTTCAAAGGGAAAGGAAGTCTTTTATCAGGAGAAAAAGCCTTCAAAGAAAGACAGGAAGAGGACAAAGTCAAGCAAGGCAACTGCTTCAAAGATAGTGTGCTATTGCTGCAATAGACAGGGCCATGTTATTGCAGACTGTCCTGAAAAGAGGAAAGAATCTAGTGACAGGAAAAAGACTTATTTCAAAGGCAAGAAAGAAAAGTCTTTTGTAGCCAAGAAGGAGAAGACTTTATCAGATATCTCTTCTTCAGAAACTGAGTCTGAGGCTGAAGCCTACATAGGGCTGTTTGCTAAAGAAGAAGAAGAACAATTCATGCAGATCATGGAGTCTATCTATGAACAAGAAGACAGTCATTGCCAAGGGCTAATGGCTTTGACAGAGAGTGCCAAAATCCTGGAGCAGCCAGGACCCAGTAAGGTACAAGGTTCAAGTTCAAGTTCAGTTTCTTGTTCTAGTTCAGATTCAGATTCTTCTTCATCAAGTGATGAGAATGTATCTGAGTCTGAGGATGATATTCATCAGCTTATAGATGAATATAAAGTGCTGTTGCAAGCTTACAAGAAAAGCAAGTCCCTAGCCAAAAGTCGGGCAAAGGAAATTGCTGATCTTAAAGCTGCTGCAGCAGATTTTGAGAAGCAATTTGATCAAAAGCTGAATGAGATAGCCAGACTGAAACACATAACAGTGATTCAGATGGGGACTATCACCTTTAAGAATGATCAAATTAAGTGTCTGGAGATCAATCTTCAGAAGGAGAGGGCTTAGTTGCTAGGTTTTCTAAACCTAAGTCAGTGTTACCTTTAATTGATGATTTTGTTCATCATAAAGGCAAGGCTGGACTGGGCTTTATTAGACCTGCAGGGACTGAGCAGTCCAAGTCTAAGTCCAAGGGCAAAGCCCCAACATTCAACAAGCCTGCTGTAGACAAGACATCAAAGGCAGTACCTAAGCAAAGGTACAATAAGTTTGAATGTTGGTGCTGTGGCAAAGTTGGCCATTTTTCAGTGGACTGTTGGCACAATGTTAGTGCCAAAGTGAGTAGCAAACTACCTGGTGGAAAGCCAGTAGGTAGTTTTGTCAAGTTGCAGACTAACAAGTACCAATGACCCAAGAATTCTTTGGGTTCTAAGGTTCATTAATCTGTTTTGCAGGTGAATCCAAGTGGCCATACCCCTACATGGTACTTGGACAGTGGATGTTCCAGACATATGACTGGAACAAGAGGATTACTAAAGGACTATATTCCAATAAAAGATGGTCCAAAAGTAACCTTTGGTGGTTCTGAAAAAGAAATCATCAAAGGTGTTGGAACACCCTATTACTAATTTGGGTCAGGATCACTATGTCTCTAGGAATCTGTGTTTGACCTTCTGTATAGCTTAATAGGTCTATTAGAATTGAGTCTAAGGGATCAGGAGTCTAGGTGTGGAAGCTGCCCTGAAGACCAAAGTTTTTCTGGAGACTAAGTCCAATCGTCGAGCTCAGCACGACGTTTCGTCGAACTCCGGTCGACGATCGTCTAGCTCAACTTCGACAGATCGTCGAGCTCCACTCGACGATCGCTGAGCTCAACTTCTCAATATCGTCGAACTCCATTCGACGATCGCTGAGCTCAGGTCGACGATTTTGACTCTGCACTGGATCCTTATCTCTGAGCTCAGTTCGACGATCTTTGAGCTCAGATCGACGATTATGTTGCTGCTTGCATTTTCCAGGTCGCTGAGCTCAGCTCGACGATAGCAGAGCTCAGTTCGACGATTTCAGTTATCTTTCAGAATTCAAATTCAAATCAGATAGAAGTTATTCTGCATTTAATTCAGAAGATCTGCCAGCCGTTTTCATTTACTTCTGGAGCAAGTTTCAAGGGATCTTTCAAGGAACAAATCAGTGGACTTTCCTTCAGAACAAATTATGCAATTAAGGCTGTAATCAATGCAGACCAACGACTATCTTTGACAGAGTAATATCCTATTCAGACACAGAGAATAAAAGAGAATGTTTTTAAATCAAGAAAAGAGAGATTGACAAGAATAAAAAACACAACTCAATATACAGAGACTCTTTGAAAATATTCTGTCAACAAGAATTCTGAAGAACACTCATCAAAGAGATCAAGCTTTCAAACAAATCTTCAGATCTCTTCAGCTCTCAAAGTGTTCAAGGCCAACATCATTTCAAGACTCCAGACACTCAACATTTCAGCTTGCTGAAATCATCTTTTGCTGGAGATCTATCTTTGAAGGCCTATCACCCTCAGCAAAGCTCTTCTTCCTGAAGATCAAGGACTCAGGGGGAGCTTTGAAATCAATCCACTTAGTCTTCTCAGTTGTTTGAGAAAAGAGAAGACTGCCATCACTCTCTCACCCCCACTCTGTAAAGGGTTTTTCAAACTCCCTTCAAAAGTTTGAATCTGGTTTTTGAGCACCTTGTCAAAAGCTCATTGGTGGCAAGACACCTGATCAAAAAATCTGTTTTGGTTTTTGAGCACCTTATCAAAAGCTCATTGGTGCCCGGGACACCTGATCAACTCATCCTGCAGTGGATTCCTACCTAGGGTGGTAGAAGAGTGGATGTACCCAAGTTGGGGAACCACTATAATTCCTTGTGTCATCTGGTTTTGCATGTTTTCTTTCTGTTTCTGGCCTAGATTTTCTTGTGCTTAGTTTCTGCATAGCTTGGTTTTGTGATTGATTTTATTTCTGCTTCCCTGCTTACACTCATTACAACAATTGTTGTAAAGCTTTGCAAAAGTTTTTCTTTGTGTTTTAAAAAGCACCATATACTCTATTCACCCCCCCCTCTAGAGTATATCTGATCTAGTTTCCCCTTTCAATTGGTATTAAAGCAAGGTTGGTTAAACATATCATATCTGTTTGGTTGTACAGGCTAACACCTGAACCCCAAAGATCCCAAACTAGATCCTTCTTTTATATTTCATTATTAGATTTAGCTTGCACAAGTCATGGCCCAAAACAAAGATTATGCTAGCACCAGACCTCCAGTGTGCAATCTGTCAAAGTTTGCACTTTGGAAAGCAAGGATTAGACTCTACATGAATTCTATTGACGAAGACATTTTTAATTCTGTTTTGACAGTGTGTCCAAGACCTCCAGAGGGCACAAGCACAAATGTTGTTCTACCTCCATCAGGAACAGATGCTGACATCAAAAAGTGGAAAGTAGCTGATGCCAAGGCAATGAACATTTTAGCTCAGACAATGTCAGATGACATTTTTCAAAAAGTAGCTGAATGCAATTCAACCAAGGAAATTTGGGACAAGCTCTCAGAAATTGTCTCTGGCTCAGCTGATGAGAGAAAGGACAGAAGATCCCATCTCATCTCCCAATATGAGAACTTCAAGAAGGGAGAAACAGAGTCAGTGGGAGACATGTACAACAGACTGAGTCTAATTGTCAGTGAACTGAGGACATTAGACAAAGAGATCTCACTGACAGAACTTAATGACAAGATCCCAATGTGCTTCCCCAGCACTTGGGATTCAAGAATCTGGCCAATTAAAGATGCCAGAAGTTTGAATGAGATCACCACTGAAGCCTTGTTGGGTAAGCTCAAATCTTATGAGCTACTCATCAAGAACAGAGAAGAAGAACAGAAGGCTGCTTCACCAGCCACAAGAAAGGAGAAGACTATAGCATTCAAGGCAACTGAGGATCTGCCTGAAGAAAAAGGAACAGCCAATGATGAACTTCTCAGCTTGTTGGCCAAAAGATTCTATAAGATGGCCAGAAAGGACTTCAGAAGAAGATCATACAAGGAGCAGGATAAGCCAAGGTATGACAAGTCCATTGGCAATAACAAAGACATCATTTGCTTTGGTTGCAGGAAACCAGGGCATATGGTTCCTGACTGTCCAGAGAACAAGAACAAGGACAGAAGGGACATAAAAGAAAGAAGAAAGGAGAAGGACTCCAAAAGGAATGGAAGTAGCAAACCTTCCTCCAGCAGAAATAAGCACACAAGGAAAGGATTTGTTGCTGAATCCTGGAGTGAGACTGAAGAGGAGTCAGAAGCCTCTTCCAGCTCAAGTGATGATGAGGATAATGCAGAGGAAAAGGAGTTCTGCATGATGGCAATCAATGCCTCACAACACAACTCAGAGGAAGAGGAGTCAGAGTCAGACTCAGAGACTCAACCTGAAGAAGATCAGGTAATCAGCTCTTTTGATTTTACTTCAGAAGATTTTAAACTTGAATTTAAAGCACTATGTTTAGACCTGCTAAAGTCTGAGAAAGAGATCATCTCTCTCAGAAATCAATTATCTGAACAAAATGTTTTAAAATCAGAAAACCTCAAACTCTCTCAGGAGTTGGAGAACTATAGGGAACATATAGCTTCACTGAAGAGTGAGCTCTCTGAGGCCAAGAAGCTTGAAGAATCTCTCAATGGGAGAAGCATCAAGCTGATGGACATCACAAGCACAGTGAACTCAAGATTCAACAGTACACTGGGCTTGGGTGCCTCATCCAGCCAACCTATTATTCTAACAACCCCTATCAAGTTCATTTCTGACAAGGGAAAGGGAGTTGTAGAGGTTGCCAGGAAAAATTCTGATCTGCCTCAGAAAACTAAAGTCCAGCACAAATCGTCGAACGGAGATCGACGATCGCCGAATGAAGATCGACGATCGCCGAACGCAGCTCGACGATCTCAGGGAAAATCGTCGAACGCTGGTCGACGATCTCAACCAAAGTCGTCGAACGAAGCTCGACGATCTCATGTACCTGACCTCACCCATAGTCGACCGTCGAACGGAGCTCGACGATCTGACCCAAGATCGTCGAACTCAGCTCCAAGATCGTCGAACAGAGGTCAGAGCTCTGGAAAATTTCTCAAAGGCAAATCAAAATTGAATCCTGAGGGTTCTTCATCCCAAGCCTTCAACCCTTATACTGAATGGATTTTACCTCCAAGGAGATATCATCCTGAAGGATATAAGAGTCAGCCAGGGATATCTTTCATCTCTGAATTTAAAGGTTATCAAGCTAGGCCCAAGGTAAACTGGGTCAAAAACAAGTGAATTATTTTATGTGCAGGTGAAGACCTATCCAACATCTAACCAGCAATGATATTTGGATAGTGGGTGCTCTAAGCACATGACAGGGAACAAGGACAACCTAAATTCCTTTAGAGCCAAGCTTGGACCCAAAGTTATCTTTGGTGACTCCAACTTTGGACAAACTAAAGGATATGGAGCAGTCCAGATTGGTTCTGTAACCTTCAAGAAAGTAGCATATGTGGAAGGACTGAAGCACAACCTAATCAGCATCAGTCAGCTATGTGATGAAGGCTACCAGGTGACCTTCAGTAAAACCTTATGCAAAATCAAGTCAGAGGACAACACAACTGTGTTGACAGGTAAAAGGAAAGGTAACATCTACCTAGTAGATTTTCTTTCAACTACTATAGATATCTGTTTATTCAATTCAGTTTGTAGACCAAATGTTTTATGGCATAAGAGACTAGGACACCTAAACCTTAGAACTATTGCTAGGCTATCCAAGGACAACCTTGTTAGAGGACTACCTTCTGGCCCCTACAAGAAGGAAGGACTCTACAAGGCTTGTCAATTAGGCAAGCAAACTAAAAACAGTTTCAAGTCACTTAATAAGAGTGATTCACCTAGGATATTGTATCTGTTACACATGGATCTATTTGGACCCATCACAGTACAAAGCCTAGGAGGGAAATCCTACACTTTGGTGATTGTAGATGACTTCTCTAGATTCACTTGGGTGTTCTTTCTAAGGAAGAAGTCTGATAACTTTAAGTGTCTGACAGAGTTTCTCAAATGTATAAAGATTGAGTTCAATACTCACATTGCCCTGATCAGAAGTGATCATGAGACAGAGTTTGATTCTCTTCTTATGCAAGAGTTCTGTCAGAGTGAAGGGATCAGACATACTTTCTCAGCTCCTAGAACTCCTCAACAAAATGGGGTAGCTGAAAGGAAAAATAGAACCCTTATTGAATCTGCCACTACATTGTTGTCAGATGCTCATCTACCTCTATCCTTCTGGGCAGAGGCAGTGAACACCTCCAACTATGTGCTGAACAGAAGTCTAATACATAAACTGAAGGGAAAGACTCCCTATGAATTACTCAAAGGGAAGAAACCTAAAGTTGACTATTTCAAAATTTTTGGTTGCATTTGCTACATTCACAACAATGATAAGAAATATCTAGCAAAATTTCAAGCCAAAGCTGATGAAGGAGTGTTTCTGGGATACTCCATGATCAGCAAGGCCTATAGGGTATATAATAAATCATCATTGAAAATTGAGGAATCTGTTCATGTTTCTTTTGATGAAACTAACATGTCTTTCAAGGAGAAGATTTCTTCTACCATAGAACCTTTGCAGGAACACTCTCTAGTTGAAGATATGAACAAGTTGCATGTTGCTCAAGAGAATGAAAGCAGTGAAGATGAAGGGAATGCTCAACACATTGAAGCTCAACATGAAGAGCCAGTTGTTGTACCACAAGAGGAAACAACAACACAGGTTGGTGAACAATCAACACCCCCGGTTGATTTAGTAACATCAAGAGACCATCCAATTTCCCAAATAATTGGAGAAATCTCAGCTGGTGTGCAAACCAGAAATCAGGTCAACCAAAACCTGTTGCACACCTGCTTCCTTTCTCAAATTGAGCCTCAGTCCATTCAAGATGCAGAGCAAGATCCACACTGGATCATTGCCATGCAAGAAGAGTTGCATCAATTTGAGAGGAACAAAGTATGGGAACTAGTGCCAAAGCCAAAGGATCATTCCATTGTTGGAACAAAATGGGTATTCAGAAATAAATTGGATGATCAAGGAGTAATAATAAGGAACAAGGCAAGGCTAGTTGCCCAGGGATATTCTCAAGAAGAAGGAATTGACTACGACTAGACTTTTGCACCTGTTGCAAGATTGGAAGCCATCAGAATCTTTCTAGCTTATGCAGCTCACAAAGGCTTCAAAGTTTATCAGATGGATGTCAAGAGTGCCTTCTTGAATGGAGACATCAAAGAGGAAGTCTATGTCAGACAACCTCCAGGTTTTATCTCTCCAACTTACCCTGATTATGTTTTTAAACTACATAAAGCATTATATGGTCTCAAGCAAGCTCCTAGAGCATGGTATGAGACCCTAGCATGCTTTCTCTTGGAAAATGGTTTTATAAGGGGTAGAGTAGACCAAACTCTTTTTATTAGAACCCATAAGTCCAATACCCTACTAGTACAAATTTATGTAGACGATATCATCTTTGGTTCTACTGACTCCAAATTGTGCAGAAGGTTTTCTAACCTAATGCATTCTAAATTTGAGATGAGTAGCATGGGTGAGCTATCCTTCTTCCTAGGATTGCAAGTCAAACAACATGCTGAAGGCATCTTTATTTCTCAAACCAAATATGCTAATGAGCTGGTTAAGAAATTTGGCATGTCTGAGGCATCTTGTATGAAAACACCCATGCCTACCAATGCTGTATTAGATGCTGATGAACATGGGAAACCTGTTGATCAGACAACATATAGAGCAATGATTGGCTCTCTGTTGTATCTTACAGCTAGTAGACCAGATATAATGTTTGCTACATGTATATGTGCTAGATTCCAAGTTAGCCCTAGAGAGTCACACCTAACATTAGTAAAGAGGATTCTTAGGTATGTTAAAAGTTGTCCAAATCTAGGTCTCTGGTATCCAAAAGATTCAGCATTTGAGTTAACTGGATTCTCTGATGCTGATTATGCTGGATGCAGAATTGACAGGAAAAGCACCAGTGGAACTTGTCAGTTCCTTGGTGATAGACTTATCTCTTGGTTTTGCAAGAAACAAACATCTGTATCAACTTCAACTGCTGAAGCTGAATATATGGCTGCAGGTAGTTGTTGTTCACAAATACTGTGGATTCAAAATCAACTCTTAGACTATGGTTACAACTTAGAGAAGTCAAAAATCTTTTGTGACAATACAAGTGCTATTTCCATAGCTCAAAATCCAGTCCTCCATAGTAGGACAAAACACATAGAGATTAGGCATCACTTCTTAAGGGACAATGTTGAAAAGAATAAAATTGAACTGCAATATATCCCAACTGATTTACAAAGGGGAGATATTTTCACCAAGCCCTTGGATGAAAAGAAACACACCTTCTTCCTAAATCAGTTAGGAATGTTAGATGGAGGAAGTCTTAAATAATATCCAAGATTTTGAAAGCTAAAAATTGACCAAGACTAGGCAAAAATTCTGATTTTCCTTAGTGTCTAGAATTTTCTGATCTCTGAACTGCGCTCGACGATTTCCCCCCAGATCGTCGAACGGAGTTCGACGATTTCCAGGATCGTCGAACTGAGTTCAGCGCTCCTCAGATAGTATGAACTATCTCTTCTGATCAACGATCGTCGAACGGCGCTCGACGATCCTGTTCCCTGAACGATCGTCTAACGGAGCTCGACGCCTTTCCAGATCGTCGAACGGAGATCAACGATGTTGGAGTCTCTTCAGATTCCTTTAGAAGCCTCGATCGTCGAACTGAGTTCAACGATCTTTCCAATTCTGCGTCGAACCCTAATATAAAACTCATTTTTCGCCGTCGTTCTCTCTTGCGCTTTCAATTTCTCTGCAAAAAATTTTCTTCCCTCCAAACAGTTCTACCTTGGTCATTTTGTTTGTTAAGTTTTTGCAGGTACCATAGCCGTCTCAGTTGCTGTCCTCGCCGCCATGAAGTTTGATGCAGGGTTTGACATTGATTTGGACTCCTTCAACACCACTGATCAAGTCTTCCAGGACATCCTGAGTTTATTCAAAGATCAGCATTTATCTGCCCTCATGACCACAAGAATCAAACTTGCCTCAGATGAAATAAAGGAATGGGTATATACTGCACACAACCTTGACAACAACACCATTGTTGGATCTATTGCTGGCACCCAGGTACCTCTGACCCCAACAGTCTTAACAGAGGTTTTTAGTTTAAGAAATGGTGAAGACTCTGCTGAACTTTCTGGAGAAGAATTTTCTGATATACTTGCCAGGATGGGTCATCCTGAGGGAAACCCTAGCAAGTTGTTTAAGAGGAACCTGTCAGTTGAATACAGGTTCCTGGCAGATGTTGTAGGCAAGGTCCTGTTGGCCAAACATTCTGCACATGACACCATCTCCAGACATCAGCTCTGCCTCATGGGAGCTCTGGTAGATAGGAAAAGCCTGAACTGGGGAGAGGTCTTCTTTGACCTGATCAAGAAAAAGATAAACAAAACCTTTGTGAATTTTGGAAGAATTCTGGGAGTTTTCCTTCAGGCAAAGTGCCCTGCTGTGCTAGTCTCCTCTGGAGTGCACATCAATGCCTCCAAGAGACTCTCCTGTGCCCTATTTGGGAAATGGGACAGGCAGATTAGCAAGCCCAGCAGGCCCTCTTCAACTGCCCCTTCAGGCACCAGGACTCAAAGAGTCACTCCCCCCCAGGTCTCTGCCCCTGCAGAGAACCTGCCTGCTGCTAGTGCTGCTTCTCCTCCTCCTCCAAGTTCAATCCTACCTCCAGCTACCTCCACCATTTCAGCTTCATCTCCAATTACAATCTCCAGCCCATCTCCAACCTCTATTCTATCTCCAGCAACCACTTCATCACCTCCAGTTAACCACTTCCACCCATTATTCTCATATCCACCTCCAGATGTCACCTCATCTCCATCCATACCATCCTTCACACTTCTGGATGAATCCTACATGGATGATTCCCCCTCTTCTCCTCAAGAATTACCCTCCACCTCAACAGCTTTCCAAGATCTACTCCACCACATCCTTGACCAACCCACTTTCACTCCCTCCATATCCATCCCTTTGTCCTCCATCTCCACAATCCCCTCTCCTGAGCCATTCATTCCACCATTCAGCCCTCCACCCCCAGCTTCTTCAGCCATCCCTGTACCCTCTACCTCTGCTCCTCTTCTTGAGTAAGTAGATCTTTCAGCCCTTGCTGACAAGTTGTATGAGCTCATTGCCCCCAGGCTCTCCCTTCTCTTGGAGACCTCTTTGGCTCCTCTACACTTGTCAGTGGCAGCCCTCTCTGCCAGGCTTTCTTCTCTCCTTCCTCCAGCAGCCCCACCAGCAGTTTGCCTTGATCCAGAGGTATCTGCATCCAGGCAGGGGGAGATGCCCTATGAAGCCAGCCTTCATGCTGCTGCTGCTGCTGCTCCTGTGTCTGCTACCTCTTCTGCTCCAGTTGCTGCTGCTACTCCAGTCTTAGCCATAGACCTAAGGTCTTTGCTATCTGCATTTGATACTGCATACTACAGCTACCTTCCAGAAGCTACTGCTGTCCAGCCCTCAGAAGATCTGTCTAAGGCAATGGTGCCTTTCTCCAGCTGTGACCCCAACATTCTTTCCTCCTTTATACTCTCAGTGATGACTGCTGCTGCTGCTGAAGACAAGGCTGTATCTACTTCTGATATTGTTTTTGCTGCTGAAGAAGACAATGTTCCAACTGCTGCTGATGAGCTCATTTCCCAGGATTCTCTGATGACAGAGGCTGTTGTTTTTGAGCCTGCTGTAGATGTTGTTGTTGGTTCTGAACCTGCTGCTGCCATAATTCCTGAAATAACCACTGTTGCTTCTACTGCTGCTCCAGTACCTGTTGTTATATCTGCTGATGTATCTGTCTCTGTTGCCCCTTCTGCTTCTGCTTCTGCCCCATCAGCTGCTGTTCAACTGAAAGAAAATTTGATGAAAAGGATTGATGCTTTATATGATGCTCAAAGCTCTGAATCTGATGACTACAACACTGCTTCTGATGATTCTTCTGCCACCATTGCAAGGAAAAGGAAGGCAAGAAGTAAGGCAATGAAGAGGGTTCCTCCTGCCAAAGTTAGAGATGATAATGATGTTCCTTACTATATTCTGCACAACTGCCCAATTACTGAGCATTGGATGCAGTTCTCTAAGAATCAGCTAAAGGCTATGAAGAAGAAAAGGAAGTATGAGAAAGGTTCCACCCAGTCCAAGCACCCTCATCCTCCTCCACCACCTCCACCTGATGCAGGTGCAGGTGGCAGCTCTGCAAGATCAGGCCCAGCTAGAAGCCAGGCTCCCTACCAACCTCATGCTAGAACATATCAAAGGGAAAGCCAGTCTAGGGGCTCTTACTCTAGAAGGGGAGGATATAGGGGAAATCAAAGAGAGACTCAGGTTTACTCCAAAGGGCATTCCAGGCAGCACCCTTATTCCAGGGGAGGACATGTTCCTTCTGATACATCTTCAGGTCCATTCCCCTATAAGCTCAAAGAAACTGTGACTGCCAGGACTCCTCAAGATACTTCTTCCAACAGGTATGAGCCACCTGTTCCATTTGAGGACCTTGAGAAGAATCCTGTTGCTTGGACTGCTAGAATGAAAGAGTTGGCTGCATTAGATCAAATAAAGAAAGCCAGAGAGCAAGGCCTAGACACCTCCAATATATCTACAATGTCAGAACAAAGACAGAAAGAACTAGAAAGATATGCCTCCAGTAAATTTTTTGATGCAGACAGGTACATGGAGTTGCATCCAGCTGCAGTGGTTCCCAGGACATCAAAGCAAACATATTTGGGAGCAGCTGATGATACCAGATCCAAACAAGAAGCTTTAAATCCTAACAGAGAAATCAAGTTGGTAAAAGGCAAAGAGAAAGAGTAACTCTGTAAGGTGACAATTCTTGGTTTTTCTGACTGCTCTCTAGATATCATATTTATATATCTCTGTGATGTTTCTGTAATGTCTAGCTGCTGTTGTTTTTGTATTTTTCTGATTGTATGATGTTGCTTGTTTTTTCAAAGTCTGTAAATAGTTTTCCTAACCCAAATAGGGGGAGATTGTTGGAACACCCTATTACTAATTTGGGTCAGGATCACTATGTCTCTAGGAATCTGTGTTTGATCTTCTGTATAGCTTAATAGGTCTATTAGAATTGAGTCTAAGGGATCAGGAGTCTAGGTTTGGAAGCTGCCCTGAAGACCAAAGTTTTTCTGGAGACTAAGTCCAATCGTCGAGCTCAGCATGACGTTTCGTCGAACTCCGGTCGACGATCGTCTAGCTCAACTTCGACAGATCGTCGAGCTCCACTCGACGATCGCTGAGCTCAACTTCTCAATATCGTCGAACTCCATTCGACGATCACTGAGCTCAGGTCGACGATTTTGACTCTGCACTGGATCCTTATCTCTGTGCTCAGTTCGACGATCTTTGAGCTCAGATCGACGATTATGTTGCTGCTTGCATTTTCCAGGTCGCAGAGCTCAGCTCGACGATATCAGAGCTCAGTTCGACGATTTCAGTTATCTTTCAGAATTCAAATTCAAATCAGATAGAAGTTATTCTGCATTTAATTCAGAAGATCTGCCAGCCATTTTCATTTACTTCTGGAGCAAGTTTCAAGGGATCTTTCAAGGAACAAATCAGTGGACTTTCCTTCAGAACAAATTATGCAATTAAGGCTGTAATCAATGCAGACCAACGGCTATCTTTGACAGAGTAATATCCTATTCAGACACAGAGAATAAAAGAGAATGTTTTTAAATCAAGAAAAGAGAGATTGACAAGAATAGAAAACACAACTCAATATACAGAGACTCTTTGAAAATATTCTGTCAACAAGAATTCTGAAGAACACTCATCAAAGAGATCAAGCTTTCAAACAAATCTTCAGATCTCTTCAGCTCTCAAAGTGTTCAAGGCCAACATCATTTCAAGACTCCAGACACTCAACATTTCAGCTTGCTGAAATCATCTTTTGCTGGAGATCTATCTTTGAAGGCCTATCACCCTCAGCAAAGCTCTTCTTCCTGAAGATCAAGGACTCAGGGGGAGCTTTGAAATCAATCCACTTAGTCTTCTCAGTTGTTTGAGAAAAGAGAAGACTGTCATCACTCTCTCACCCCCACTCTGTAAAGGGTTTTTCAAACTCCCTTCAAAAGTTTGAATCTGGTTTTTGAGCACCTTGTCAAAAGCTCATTGGTGGCAAGACACCTGATCAAAAAATCTGTTTTGGTTTTTGAGCACCTTATCAAAAGCTCATTGGTGCCCGGGACACCTGATCAACTCATCCTGCAGTGGATTCCTACCTAGGGTGGTAGAAGAGTGGATGTACCCAAGTTGGGGAACCACTATAATTCCTTGTGTCATCTGGTTTTGCATGTTTTCTTTCTGTTTCTGGCCTAGATTTTCTTGTGCTTAGTTTCTGCATAGCTTGGTTTTGTGATTGATTTTATTTCTGCTTCCCTGCTTACACTCATTACAACAATTGTTGTAAAGCTTTGCAAAAGTTTTTCTTTGTGTTTTAAAAAGCACCATATACTCTATTCACCCCCCCTCTAGAGTATATCTGATCTAGTTTCCCCTTTCAAAAGGATTTGGTAACATTTCTACAAACTTAGTTACCATTACTCAAGTGGCTTATGTTAAAGGGTTGAAACACAACCTAATAAGTATAAGTCAATTAAGTGATGTAGGGTATGACATCTCATTTGTTAAAAATGGTTGTCATATCAAGAGGTCAAGTGATCAAGAGATCATTTTGACAGGTTATAGGAAGAGGAATGTCTACTGCCTAGACATTATGGTTGAGAACAATGGTTCTCCAGTTTGTCTTGTAGCTGATGAGACAGTCTCTCATTGTGTCAAATGGCACAAGAGGCTTACCCATCTTAACTACAAGACTATTAGCAAACTCTTTCGCAAAGAGTTAGTGAGGAATGGTCCTCAAGTTAAGTGTGTTAAAGATGGTATTTGCTCAGCTTGTCAAAAGGACAAGCAGACTAAATCCACCTTTAGAAGCATAGAAAACAAAGATGCTGTGAGGTGTTTATACCTCTTGCATATGGATCTCTTTGGTCCAATGCTAGTTCACAGCTTAGGTAGGAAGGTATATACCTTTGTAGTTGTAGATGACTACTCAAGGTTTTCCTGGGTGTTCTTCTTAAGACAGAAATCTGAAATACCTAGTGTCTTCTATAGCTTTGTCAAGCAAATTCAGAATGAACTAAATAGTACAGTGGTCAAAATTAGAAGTGACCATGGTACTGAATTTCAGTCTGATAGCATGACAAAACTGTGTGAAGACTTTGGGATATTTCAAGAATTCTCTTCACCTAGAACACCTCAGCAAAATGGCATTGCTGAGAGGAAGAATAGAACCTTGATAGAGGCTGGTAGGACCCTACTAAGTGATACATCACTGCCAGAATATTTCTGGGCTGAAGCAGTTAACACTGCATGCCATGTTATAAATAGGGCTACCATCACTAAAAGGCTTAACAAGACCCCCTATGAAGTTGTGAAAGGCAGGAAACCAAACCTATCCTATTTTAGGATCTTTAGTTGCAAATGCTTCATACTTAACAATGGGAAGTCTTACTTAACTAAGTTTGCTGCCAAGTCCCAAGAGGGAATTTTTGTTGGGTACAACAATAATAGTAAGGCTTATAGAGTCTACAACTTGACTACACAAGTTGTAGAAGAATCTGTGCATGTAGTTTTTGATGAGACTAAACTTATTAATAATGAGTTGTCTAGTAGTGTATGCATCCCCACAGGTTTGGCAAAGAAAATGGACAAGCTTACTGTAGAAGAAGTGCCTGTTGCAAGACAGCAAGTAGAAGAAAGTAGCTGTTGTCCAGGGGGAGAACTACATGTGCCAATTGCTGAAGAAATACAAGGAGTACAGCATGATGGAGATGCTGAAGAGGTTCAACCAGAAGTTAGGATGCCTCCAGCCAACAGGCATCTAAGAGATCATCCAGTAGAGCAGATTATTGGAGATCCAAGACAAGGAGTACAAACCAGGAGCAGATACATAAATGCAGCAATCTACTCCAGCTTTCTGTCACAAGTTGAACCTAAGAAGTTTGAAGAAGCAATACAAGATCCACTATGGACTGAAGCAATGCAAGAAGAGCTTAATCAGTTCAAGAGGTGCAAGGTCTGGGAATTAGTTCCTAAACCTAAAGACCACAATGTAATAGGAACTAAGTGGATCTACAGGAATAAGATGGATGAACAAGGGGTCATCATTAAGAATAAAGCAAGATTGGTTGCTAAAGGATATAGACAAGAAGAACGTATTGATTTTGATCAAACCTTTGCTCCAGTAGCCAGACTGGAAGCCATAAGGATGTTCTTAGCCTATGCAACCTATCAAGGATTCAAGGTTTACCAAATGGATGTCAAGTCAGCATTCCTAAATGGTAATCTTAAGGAAGAAGTCTATGTGGAGCAGCCTTCAGGTTTTGTTGATCCAACTCTACCTCATCATGTCTATAGACTTAGGAAAGCTTTACATGGGTTAAAGCAAGCCCCTAGAGCTTGGTATGAAACCCTATCTAGTTTCCTCATTGAGAACAAGTTCTCAAGGGGGAAAATAGATAAGACTCTATTCCTTAGGGAATCTAGAGGCAAAGTTATACTAGTCCAAATATATGTAGATGACATTATATTTGGGTCTACTGAAAGCAGCCTTTGCAAAAAGTTTGCTAAACTGATGCAAGATCAGTTTGAGATGAGTAGTATGGGAGAGCTGAAGTTTTTCTTGGGTCTCCAAGTTAAACAGACTGAAAGTGGTTTATCCATATGTCAGTCCAAGTTCACCCTAGAACTCATAAGGAAGTATGGTATGGATTCATCCAGTACCATGAAGACTCCTATGGGGTCAAGTATGTCTCTTAGCAAGGATGATGTAGGGAAACCTGTAGATGAAACCTTGTATAGAGGGATAGTTGGCTCCCTATTATACTTGACTGCTAGTAGACCTGACATCATGTATGCTACATGTGTTTGTGCCAGGTATCAAGCCTGCCCTAAAGAGTCTCATTTGACAGCAGTCAAAAGAATATTGAGATATCTAAAGGGTACTCCCTATCTAGGCCTCTGGTACCCTAGGAATGGAGATTTTGATCTAATAGGTTATTCAGATGCAGACTTTGCAGGATGCAAAGAGGATAGAAAGAGCACTACTGGAACCTGTCAATTCCTAGGTGGGAGACTAATTTCATGGAGTAGCAAGAAGCAAACCAGTGTGACTATCTCCACTGCAGAGTCAGAGTATGTGGCTGCAGGAAGTTGCTGTGCTCAACTTCTGTGGATTCAACATCAGCTAGAGGACTATGGATTTCAGGTAAGTAGAACTCCACTTTTCTGTGATTCTACAAGTGCTATTTCAATAGCTAATAACCCTGTATCTCATAGTAGAACTAAACATATTGAAATTAAATATCATTTTCTTAGGGAGCATGTAGAAAGAGAAGATATTTTACTTGAATATGTTAAAACTGATAATCAAATAGCTGATATGTTTACTAAGCCCCTAAAAGAAGCTAAGTTCAACAGATTCAAAATTGAACTAGGAATGATAAACTTAGAGTAAGTTTACAGAATTAAAATTGGCTAAGTAAAAAGGTGTCGACACATAGACAAGTCTATGTCAATACAGAATAGTGGTGTCGACACTTCAGGAAAAAGGTGTCGACATATCCAGGATGTTGGTGTCGATACTTCAGAATGATAGTGTCGACACATGTCCAGTAGGTGTCGACACATCCAAAGTGGTGTCGACACTTATGTTTTACTCAGAATTTTCTAAGTAAAGTCTCGACAATGTGTCGAGTTATGTTGTGTCGACACATAATCAAGTGTCGACACATAAAATCTGTTGGCTAAACTTGTGTCGACACATGTGTGTCGAGACATTATAAGTTAGTGTCGACACTTGTTGCCAGTGTCGACACATTTTAAGTTAGCTGTCCCGCCTGTTCATCTTCAAAATCAGAAAGGTATAAATAGGGTTCTGTCTTTGTTTGTCGACACGCTTTCACAGTTTCGAGACTCAAACTTCTGTGTCGACACCTCTCTTTTCTAAAGACAAATTATACAAACCCTAATGACGCCTAAGCTAGAGGAGAATGTTAACGAAGGATATGAGCTGGTGCGCGACGCGTTTGAAGAAGCAGATCAAGAAATCCATGCGGTAGTAACCCTAGTCGCGGACTAGAATATCTAGTGTCTGAACCAACTAAGATATGGAAGAAGGAGGTGCTTGAATTCCTTAATGGAGCTCAGATAGATGAATCTGGATACAAAATCAAATCCAGAGTTCATGGTGCAAGGGTTAAGGTATACCCTAAAAGTCTGAGGAAGATTCTACAGCTTCCAAGAATTCAAGATGAAGAAGAAGTTACTACTATCAAGACCAGGGAAGCTTTAACCTGGTGTGGTCTGGATCCAAATATGAAGCTGGGCTCTGTGTTTAACAGAAAAGGCATGAATAATCAAGGAAAGTTCATGTCTGAGATAGTTGGCAAGGTGATCTTAAGCAAGCCAGGAGGGCATGACAGAGTGTCTGCCTATATGTTTGGAATCATGACAAGGATAATCTTCACTCTGAAAACAGACTGGTCTATAGTTGTTTATGAGAAGATTAAGGAGAGCTTGAAGAAGCCCAATCTGGGCAAAATCATTAGTCTATACCTAGCTGGTGTGATACCAGAGGTAATGAGTAGTGCTGCAGGCAGCAAGATAAACCACATGAGAAAGATGGATCTAAGGATCTTTTCAAGATGGGACAGGGTGTTGTCCAAGGAAATGCCAACCCCAGAGAAGACAGTTACTGAGAAGGAGATTCCTCCAAAGAAAAAGAGAAAAACTACTCCAGTGGCACAAGAGTCCTCCAGCAATTCTGAAAGTGAAGAACAAGTTGTTTTCACTCCAGATGACCACGAGGAAGAGACTGCAGTGAAATCTCCTGCTCCTCAAGAGGCTGCTGAGATCCAGGGGGAGCTACCACAAGCTAGCCCCATCCACAAGGATCTAAGCCAGGGGGAGCCTCCAGTTGTAGAAGAACCCTCTACACTGGATAGTGAGCAAGCCACCACCATCATACAAGAGGTACTCACTGAACTCAACACCTTAGATTTTATTATAGAAGATGCTGATCTGTCTGATGTTAATCAGCAAACTCAGCTGCCTAGTCAAGCTCCAAATGTTGTTATAAGAGACACATCTGCTGCTCCAGTTATTCCTGATCCTGTGGTTGAAGAACCAAGAATTTCTCCAGCTTCTTCACCCCCTGAATACACCATGGAAGATTTATTTCTAAATCTAGATCAAGCAGATTTTGACATGGACAAGGATGCTGCTGAAAAAGATAATGCTGCTGCTGAGGGGGAGCAAGTGCAAGTTCTGGAAGAGCCTTTTAGGCCAGAAACTGAGAAGGCACCTGATGTGCAAGCTGACAGACCTCCAAGCCCTATGGATAGGGTTGACATAGCCAGCACTTCTGCCTCTGAAGATGAGGAGAGTGCTAGGGCAAAGAAGAAGAAACTGTATGTCTTTAAAAGGAGAAGTCAGAGTTATAAGAAAGCTCTGCAATCTATAGCCCCACAGCCTATAGTTCAACAAGCTCCAACTATTGATTATAGTGCATTAATGATTGCAATGCAGATAAAACTGGATGAACAGAGAAAAGCTATAGAGGCTTATGTAGATGAAGGGCACAAAGCTTTTCAGTTTGATCTGGCCCAAGATATAAAGTCTATAAGGTTTGAAATGAACCTTAACAAAAAGGAAATGACTGAATGCTTCCACAAAGGTGGAAATGCAGTGGTGTATTTGGCAACACACCAAGAGAAGATCAAAGCACAGGTAGATGATATAGCAGTGAAGCAAGGATATGTTCTTGAAAATCAACTAAGGATGAATGACAACTTGACTGCTTCTCATAATGCTATAGTCACTGAATTGAAGAACAAGGCTGCTGAACCTTCTACATCTTCTGCTACTATCAAAGCTGAATTTGACAAAGCCTTTCAAGAGGAAATTTCTGCTGTAAAGACTGCAATCCAATCCTCCCAAAAGGTCATATCTGAACAACTTCAAAAGCTTAAACCTTTCTTTAAAGATGGCATCAGATACTTGGATAGTCAAATCAGATTTCAGAAGGATGATGTCAGAGATCACATGGCTAGAGAAGTCATAAAGGGGGAGAGAGTACTAGTCAAGGCAAGCTCTGAACATGCTAAGTGGATATCAAATTCCATCAGAGCTACACTTGGATATCCTCCTCTATGTGATGACAATGAGGTTGCTGAATCTGGACTAAATCCTGCTTATTTTGGAGGTGAGCAACCAGAAGTAGCTCAGGTCATTTATCCACCTCCAGACTTTGAAATGATTCAAGCAGATGTGAGCACAATGTATAGCCCACCTGAGGGCAAGGACAATGTCCATATTGAAAAGGTTGTTCAACCTATATCTGAAGCCATGCAAGAGGCTCTACAGAAATAAGAAGAGACAAGGTTGTCCAAAAAGAGGTTTAGGGAACAAGCAGAACAAAGGCCAGACTTTGAACAGTGGAGCCCTACCTCTAGGAATATAATTTTAACTGCCTGGAAAGCTGGCAAGGACAATACTCATGACAGGAACAAATGGTTTTCTGAAGCAGAATGGAGAAAACATGAGATCAGGCAGGAAGCAATAGTTCAGTATAGAAGGAAGGCAAAGATGGGAAAGCTACCTCCTACTGCAGTGGAGCCTAGAAAGTACTTTCCTAAGCCATATCACTATTTTGAGAGGCAGAAGATCAAGGCAGAAGAACTTAAAAAGAAAGATCTAAAAGGCAAGAAGCCTGCTGATGCTGAAACTGTTGATGCCCCTGTCAAAGCTCAAGTCCAAGCTGGCAAGGAATAGTTATCAAGGAACCTGATCAAAAATAGATTAAGAATTTACTTGAAGATTATTTTGTAATCTTTTAAATGTAAAACATTTTTGTAAACTACTGAAAATGTATAAGACAAATGTTAGAACAATATATGATCAATATATTTCATGGTTGTTCTGTGAATGTGTCTATTTCTTATTTGTTCTGTGTTGATGTATGTGTATACATGTGTGAATTAATACATGTTTATGTTTACCATGCTGAATATAACCTGCTTTACATCATTTTGTAATTTTTAATTATGAATGGTGTATATCATTGACTAAGGGTTATGACTTCTCCAAATAGGGGGAGATTGTTGGGTACATTGGTCAAATGTACCTGATTTGAAGAAGCCTCACCCAACTCAATGATATACATCATAATGTATTTGATGTATGTTGAGTTTACTTATGCAGGTTATGTAATCACTGGACGGAAGCAAAAAGTTTCTAAGTCCATGTGTCGACACCCAGAGGGAAAGTGTCGACACTTAAGAAGACTTGTGTCGACACCCAGACAAGCAGTGTCGACACTTGGAGTCATTGTGTCGACACCTGGGATGCAGATTCGACACTAGACAGTAAGTGTCGACACTTGGAGCTGTGTCGACACCCAGTGAAGCTGAGTCTACACCAGATAGTGTCGACACTTGGAGCTGTGTAGACACTCAGTAAAAGACTGCAGAAACTAAGTTAAAGTGTCGACACTCAGAATAATGTGTCGACACTCAACAGAAGAGTCAGCACTTGAAGTATGTGTCGACACCCAGCACAATATGTCGACACACAACCAGAAGAGCCAACACATGAAGTATGTGTCGACACCCAGCACAATGTGTCGACACTCAGCTAAAGACTCTACACTTGAAGAAAGTGTCGACACAAGGAGCTGTGTCGACACTTAGCAAAGATCAGAAAGATCAACAAAATTATTTTAAGTACAAGTGTCGACACTAAGGGAATGTGTCGACACTCAGCTGAAGTCTCAACAAAAAGAAGGTGTGTCGACACAAGGAGCTGTGTCGACACTCAGCAAGTATCAACATAGAAGACTATGTGTCGACACCAAGAAGTAGTGTCGACACTTGACAGATTCAACACAAGAAGTTGTGTCGACACAAAGGTGATGTGTCGACACTTAGAAGAATTCAGTACAGATAGAAGATCAAGTACTTGTGTCGACACTCAATTTCAGTGTCGACACCTGAAGAAGAATCTGTGTCGAGACATACAAGGAGTTGTGTCGACACCTTGTAGACTTGTGTCGACACTTACACAGCATGTGTCGACACTTGGTCTATAAGTGTCGACACTTAAAGACAGAAAGTCTCGACACTTTCAGACAGTTAGAGATTTTCAAGAAATGACTGGATGACTTGACAGCTGCCGTTCCAGCCGGTCTACAGCACCTGTCAGAGATATCAGAAGTCAGTTATGGACCGGACCAGCCGGTTACCATGAAGAAGGCCTATAAATAGGCACCTACAGTTTACAGAAACTGTTGTTGAGGTTGATCACATTATTGAAGAACAAGTTATTAAAGTGGTACATAGAGTATCAACACAAGAAGATCTTGCAGTCCAAGTGCAAATCTAAGAAGTTGGAGAGAGAGGGCTTCATCCAAGAAATCAGCCTCTGGAACTAGGCTGAGAAGAAGGATTCAGATTCATTCTGGATCTTAAGTGGCAGAGGTTAAGGAACTACTGCAGGAGGATTCAGTCTTATTCAGTTCTACTCAAGAAGCTTTGAAGAAAGCTAAGTCATATTGAATCCAGTAGAGTTCTTCCAAGAACTCATCAAGAAACTCTCAACTCCCCTCTTTTATTTCTGAGTTGTTGAGTTAATATTTGTAATACATTTTTATCTTGTAGGATCCTTTGGATCTGAGTGAATTGTAAGCCTATAATTATAAAGGCTGAGGGTAGGGCTTGAGAGACTGAGTGTAGGAGATTGAGATCTCTGAGTGTAGGCCTTGTTTGCTGAGTGTAGGCCTTGGTTGGCTGAGTGTAGGCCTTGGTTGGCTGAGTGTAGGCCTTGATTGGCTGAGTGTAGGCTTTGGGATAAAGCTGAGTTGTGAGGCTTTGGGCCTGAGGTGTAGGAACCAATTTGGGTTCTGAGACAGTGGAGGAGTTTGGCCGAATCTAGTACACTGCTATATAGGCGAAGGGGGAAAGTGGATGTACCCATATCTTGGGGAACCACTATAAACCACTGTGTATGCTGTGCTATGCTGTGATTGTTGTTGTGTATGCTGTGTGTTTGCTGTGATAAAATAGTTAGTATTCTGTGATATAACTGATTGCTGCCATTAAAGTTTGAAAAGGATTAGGTCACCTATTCACCCCCCTCTAGGTGTTTAGGTACCATATCTTTCACAACCTATCTCCCCGAGACATCGAGGTGTGTGAAGGTGAAACCCTAGATTTACTATTTACTCTTGCATTCCAATTTTGCCTATAGTTTAGGTTTAGCCCAGGACTGCCCAAGGTATTCCTCGTGAAGGGCTCTCGAGGGCACTAGGAACTATGATGGGATTACACTCAAAGCTCCCTTTCGCAAGGCACTCACTATTATTGGTTAATACCCAACTCCTAGTCCCTTAAATGTTGTATTGGATCTAACCATAGTGTAATTGCCACTTCCTCTCCTACGGGGAAGACGATATTTCGTCGACCCCGAGCACACTTAACACTAGCCAAACCAACACCCTACTCATCCTATCTTCCAATGGTGAACTCATTTTTAATTATCCAACCAACAAACATCTAACCCCAACTCATGTGCCAAAATTCATATTCAAAATTAAATTCTGCAGTTTTACTAAATGCAAACCTCCCTAAGCTATATGACGTCTACAAAGGGAGGTACCCCAAATTTTCATCCTATGACCCTACAATATTTAATGGGGGTCTGTCATGAGACGTTTAATCTAAATCCAGAGGTTCACAAATTTCTTAATTGATTTGGTAATTAATAAATTTCCTAAGAAATCCAAATGCTCTAGTTTTTGTACATGATGTACCATTTTCAGTCATGCAAAATACTTCACAAAATTATAATAAATACTAGGCATGTAGTTTACTGTAAATTCAATGCCTCATAATTTTTCAGTAATATTTAGACCTCTAAACATAATTGTTGAACATAACTTACATTTATCAATATAATGAAACAAGTGCTTCTAATACACTTCCAAAAATTCTATAAAACTTTACAGAGCTTTATAATCACATCAAAATTTCTCTAACGAAATTTCACTAGATTCCAATGAGTGGTTAATTCAAAATAAATTCCTAAGTAGATAGTGCAATTTGAAGGGTTGTGAATGAAGTACTTTTTTTATTGATCTAAAATTCATAACAAAATTTCTAGAGATGATTAACACTATAAAAATACTTTTACCAAAATTTCATCATGAATCAAGATCATATGACCCACTAATTAATTCCTAGGGTGTAAAGACCTAAATATTTATTTAGTGGTTTAAGTGGTGTGTTTGTGTCCAACTACTGCCCAATCCCTTCCTAGGGCATTTCAACCTCCTAGGATTACATGGACTAAACCCCAAGTCCATTCAAGAACATATCACCCTATGTCCTTCGCAAACCCCCAAAGTTCAACCTTAGTGTTTGAACTTGAGTTAGGGTAAACCCACCCCAATCCACCCCATAATCGATGTGGGGGTGCTTACTGTCATAACAAGCTAGTGGCCCAAATTTCAGCCTCTGTTGAGGTGATTTGGCCACTTAAACCCACAAGGGGCATTTTGACCTACTTACCCCCCTTTTAGCCAAATCTAGGGTTTACTAAATCCCCAACCAAATTATCACCAAATGGGATGAAATTTTATACAGAGTCCAATAATGACCCAAGAACCTCTCACCAAAATTTGGGAGAATTTGGAGGTCATTAGACCCATTAATTAATTCATACTAATATTATTAAATTTTTACCAAAACTATAGAAACATTTTCTCCAAAAATTTCAATTTTTGGACATAACCTAGGTATAGGTAAGTTTGACTCTTTGCCCAAATTTCAGGTCATTTGGACATGTGGTAAAGTGGGGGCACTCATTTTAATCTCTGACTAGCCCTATGTATAAACCTCACCAAAATGAGTGCCGTGGTCAGACCTCTTATCTACATTAGTTGAAAGAAATTTTAAATTAAACTAGACTTCAAGGGCTACAATTTGTATGGTGGACACCTTTCCTGGTGTTGCCTCTAAGTATTTTTAATATTTAATCTAACATGGCTGAAAATAGGAGGCCGAAAATACATTAATTAATATATAATTTTTATTGATCCGACACATATCTTAAAGTAGGATCCAGTGGCCCCTGTGCTTCTTCTTCCTCCAGCCGATGGGTATGATCTACCCTACCTGGAGACTATTCTAAGGTTGTTTCCCGACCACCTATCCCCCTCCATGGCCGGCCACCACCGCCACCACCTTCGTTGAGGTGGGGGCTATCGCCGGGCAATGACACGGCCGCCGGAGGGGCGGTTTCCGGCAATCCGACCACTCCATTTTTTTGAAAAATCATTGAAATTCAGAAATTTTCTCACTCCAATGGGGCTCAATTGAGCCCGATTCTTGGCCTTTTGATTCCTATGATCTAACCATAGAAGAAGAGGAAGGGGAGGACCTTTGCGGCGGTCTGGAGTCGCGCCGATCGCCGAGTTGACATGGTGGTGGTGGTGGTCGGATTTCTACGATTACACAGTGGGATAGCTTGGCTCCTTCAAGTAAGGGTTGGAAATGAACCCCTGGAGTCCAGTGAAGCTTTTAAGATGAAGAGAAGGGGAGGGGGTGGGTGTAGGTTTCCATGGCCATTAATGGCCCCCTTTAGGAAAATTCGGCCATGGTCGGTGGAGGATGAGGCATGGCTCATTTCAGTCAAAGGCCAGCTGGTTGCAATGGGGCTGCACTCCCCTTGTCAAAGTGGTTAGAATGGGGGAGGTTGGGGAAGGGGAAGGGTGAGCCTCAAAGTCTTCCCCATTACTCCCCTCACTTTTACTCTCTCCTACTCACCAACCCTGAATTTGACTCTCACCTAGCCTAATGGCAGCCCACATGATCATTTCATCCATCCATACAAGGTTAGCCCAAGTGAATTCAGCTTGAGCTTGAGTTAGCCCACTAATGGACCTTATAATGGGTTGATGAGACCATGATGGGGTCTTGAAGTCTTGGTGAAGCCCCATGGTCATCTTAAACTAGGGTTTAAAAATTTACTATTTGCAGACCATAGTGGTCTCACCTACATTCCTAGGTTCACTTGGCCCTCTGGGGCTTCCTAGGATTTTGTTATGACCTAGTCATGATAAAACCACTCCTAGGGGTCTAGGTGTTTGAGGGATGTTACAAATCCCAATATATAAACAAAAAATTTCGTCCCCGAAATTCTAGTTAGGCCTACGAGATTTCAAATATGAAAGGTAAATTGTAACATCCCGAGAGGTTGTGAGTAGCACCTGACTGGAAATCTTCGGGTACCTCTGTTGCATCAGGTCCTGAGGCTCCCATGTGTGCTCCTCTCGCCCATAACTCCTCCTCAGGACCTTAACCAATGGAACCTTCTTGCGGCGCAAGACTCATATCCCCTTGTCGTCGATCCAGACCGGTTCCAGGTGAACTGACCGATCAGATACTACCGGCCCATCTGTGGCCGTAATCTGCTGCTCCATGCATAGTAGATGTCACAACCTGCATTTTCTCAGAATTTAAGAAGTATCAGAGTATGAAAAAACACACGTCGTGATGCCACGTCGAGCAGGGGATAACTGTCGACGCTCAGACGAACACCATCTAACTAGACTATCAAAATTCATAAGTTTAATGATTAGAAAATCAGTTACATTTTAAAGGCCGTATCCCTCGGCTCAGTTGACCATCTAGTCCACAGTTTTAAAACTATAGTTATACGCAGCGGAAAATACTTTATTTATATTTGACATCCTATGAGAGTGCATAAGTGACCCCCGAGGTCAACTTATACTATGCAAGACTCTAGATTTATTTTATATTATAAGTAAGAAAATGATCTTTTTTACGTTGCTTGGAAAGTAGTGTATGAGTTTTATAAACATGCTGATCGTGAGATATACTTATAATAGTGTTTTTAGGTTTAAAAGTAACTAGCAACCTAGCATAAATCTTCCCAAGAGCAAATAGACTATCTCCAGAAAGGTAGCAGTAAAAGAAACAAATCTAGTATCATAAGCAAAAACCACCAGCGGGCGTCAACAACCTGACACGAACCCATTGGCGAGCATGTATGTCTATAAGAAAAACAAAAAACTACCTCACAAGACCAAGAAACTGATCTCTACAGTGCAAGAGATCACCAGCAACAACACAACAAAACTAGCCGCCTACTCGGCTACTAATCAGAACCTGAGGCATTCAGAGAATAAAAGAATACCTCAGCAAGTAAAATAAGAAAAATCTGAATTAGAGCATAATATCAAAATGGAATGAAAGAGAGTAAGTAAACATGACAGTAAAAGCAAATGCTGTCCAAAGTAAGCCAAAGTACACCAAGTACAAGGAAACAACAACAAGCCATGCTCAAATCCTGTAGAGGCTACAAGGCAAAAGAAAAGAGAACTTGCCATAATATGCTGCATTCTATAAGAAAGAAATGCCTAACAATCCTAATTTGTGAGTTAATGGCAGTAGTAAACAACATGGACCTGAGTTGGTGACCAAAAACAGTCCCCCAAATAAAACAGTTCCAACTAAAAATTCACTGTAACAGCGCAAAGCCACCACATACCCAGCCGGTACCTGGGATTAAAAGGTGGCGGCCATGGCAATACCCAGCCCGTACCTGGGATTAAAAGGTGGCGGCCACGGCTCGCACACAAATCCATCCCACTCCTTTAGAGTGTAAAAACACCACTACTTGCCATAACCCATGATTCGGCATTCAGAAAAATAGCGGACAAACAACCCCAAACCCAACGGGATTCACTCGGGAAAACAAGGGAAGACAGAGGGAAAATCGTCGATCACAGCTTATAGGAGTCGTCGAGCTCAGTTCGATGATTTTTGTCGAACTCTGATCACAGGGAAATGGAGATCGTCGATCGTAGGCAACCAGAAATCGTCGATCGCAAGCCACAGGACATCGTCGATCTCAAGCCACAGGAAATCGTCGAACCCAGTTCGACGATTTTTTTTATGGAACTCAGGTCACATAAAATCGTCGAACTCAGTTCGATGATTTTCGTCGAACTCAGTTCGACGACTTTCGTCGAACTCAGGACGAAGACAATCATCAAACTTAGTTCGACGATTTTCGTCGAACACAGGACACAGGAAAATCGTCGAACTCAGTTCCACGACTTTCGTCGAACTCAGGACGCAGGCAATCATCAAACTCAGTTCGACGATTTTCGTCAAACACAGGACATAGGAAATCGTCGAACTCAGTTCGACGATCCTCGTCGAACTCAGTTCGACGATCCTCGTCGAACTCAGTTCGACGATCCTCGTCGAACTCAGTTCGACGATCCTCGTCGAACTCAGTTCGACAATCCTCGTCGAACTCAGGCAACCGGAGATCTTCGATCTCAGTTCGACGATTTCCGTCAAACTAAGATCGACGATTTCATCATACCCTCCTCAACTCTCCAAACCACTACTATAAGCCCAGAATCACTCTAATCCTCAAGACTATGGAAAGGAAAAGAATTTCTACTACTGCTACCACAACTGTCAAGCCAAATTTACACCCAAATCGAGCCTACCCATGAAATACTCAGCATTATAACACTACAGCAAACTGGCTGTGGGCTTAAAAATTTGCAGCAAAAGAGAAATCTGGCAAGACTAAGTAGCATTCCTAGGTTCTAAGTACATGAACTTAAACTATCTCGAACAGGAAGCGAAAATCTGATATCTGGACAAGAAGGTAAAAATTTTGTAGACTTAAACAAGGAAGTTTCAGGCTTAAAAAAACTAGACATTGATTAAATCTGGAAGGGTTAAGTCAACAGCAACAGGAAACTAGGTGAATAAATTCTACTTGGCAATGACAAGGAGTACCACTTGCCTCAATTTCTAGCGATTAATCTTGCACAGCCCTTCCTCTCTCTCTCGGCTCCAGCCGCGACAATACCTAAACCAGGATTCTAGAGTTTTAATGGCGGAAAAGGATCAAACCAAAAATTCTGAGATCCCTAGAAACACCACGAAAAATGAATCTCTTACCGTAGGAATGAAGGTCTAGGCTAGAGAAATCCAAATCCGCCTTCGAAATCGAATTCTGCCTGCTAAAACTCCGGGAATCGGCGGTGGAAGGCAAGGGCAGCCCGCCGGTTTTCCTTTCGTGCACAGGGACGACGATTGTATTCCGAAAAGACAAAGAACATCCACAGTGGATTTTCTAAATAAGGCTATATATAGATAGCGGCTAAATCCCAAATATTTTCTATTCTTAGCCAATCCAAACGCTGCCAGCCACCTATTCACCATAACTGCTACTATCTAAACAAAATATCCATATGTAATATATAATATCGCATTAATATAAATAAAATACAAAATGACGTGAAACCCGAATATCCTTGGAATTCGACGAAAGTTGCACCGTAGCTAAATACCCACGCTACGAACCCAACGACGAAGTCGAAATCAACTTTCGACGAACAAAACTCAGGTTATCACTACCCGAAGCCAAAACATAAGCATCCCCCGAGAGGCCTCACTGGTCACCAAAACAGACCCGGCTTGCTAGGGAATCTTGCCAAAAAGGCTACCAACAACCACACAAGGAACCTATAGAGCTAAGACCACGCTCTAACAAACGACACATGCCGTAAATGCGTCAACGTAACGCCAAATGAGAATTAAATAATCGCAGAAAAATCGAGGGCGTTACTGTCACTCCCCTAAAAGAAAGTTTCGTCTCGAAACTTTACGTACACAACTTCTACTATAGAAGAAAAGTAACAAAATAAGAGATACTAGAAAGAAAACATACCAATCAAATCAAGGGAACAGATGAGGGTGAGCCTCTCTCATAGCCGACTCTAGCTCCCATGTCGCGCTTTCCAAATCCTGATTCTTCCATAGAACCTTCACCATCGGGATAGACTTTGTCTGCAGCACCCGATCTTGAGTATCCAAGATGCAGACCGGCACCTCAACATATGAAAGATTAAGCTCCAACTGGGGCACAACATCCAAGACTTGCCCACCGCTTCGCACACACTTCCGTAATTGGCTTACATGAAACACATTATGAATATCTGGGAAATTTGCTGGCAAATCCAATCTATATGCTGACACGCCAATCCGCTCAACAATCTTAAACGGGCGCACATACCTCGGTCCAATTTCCGGTTCTTACCGAACCTCTTAACACCAACCATCAGGGAAACCATAAGAAACACAAGGTCCCCTATAAAAAACTCCAAGTCAGACCTACGCCGGTTGACGTTCTTCTCATATCTCTCCTGAGCTATACAAAGCTTTTCTCGAATAAGCCTCACTGCTACTTCCATTTCCTCGAGCGCATCTGGACCCAACACAGGGCTCTCACTGACCTCGGTCCAAAACAAGGGAGTTCTGCAACGCCTCCCATACAAAGCTTCAAACTGAGCCATTTGCAAGCTCTACTGGTAACTGTTGTTGCATGCAAATTCCATAAGCCGCAAACGCTCATCCCACACTCCACCATGGTCCAACATGTAGCACCAGATCATATCCTCAACTATCTGGTTCATTCGCTCAGTCTGACCATTGGTATGAGGGTGGTAAGCTATAGAATACCTCAAATTTGTACCCAAACCCTCTTGCAGACTCCTCCAGAAGCGAGATGTAAAACGGGAGTCTCGATCAGAAATGATGCTAACTGGCACACCGTGCAATCTGATGACCTCGTTCAAGTACATCTCTGCTATCTTCTTCATCGGGTAATCTATCTTATAAGGTACGAAGTGTGCACACTTTGTCAATCGGTCCACAATCACCCAAACTGAATCAAATCCCCTTGGAGATCTTGGTAAGCCCGTAATGAAGTCCATAGAAATACTCTCCCACTTCCAAGTCGGGATCTCCAATGGAGTTAACTTGCCACTATGCCTTCCATGATCGGCCTTCACATGCTTGCAAGTGTGGCACTCAGCAACAAATCGGGCTATATCACCCTTCATCCCATACCACCAGGCAATCTGCTTCAATTCATGATACATCTTTGTAGATCCTGGATAGTAGGCAACACTGGATCCATGAGCCTCTCTGCAAATCATACCCCTGATGTCTCCAACAGCAGGGATGCAAAACCTATCGCGGTACTTCAAGGTACACGCATCATCGATAGAAAAATCCGGTAACTCCCCTCTCTCAGTCTTGAGGTATAAGTGCAGAAGATCCGGATCATCCTTCTGGTGTAACCTGGTAAGTGAAATCTAAGACGGCTCTGCCACTGCCAAACTGCTCTGCATGTCACAGCGTCCCACAGAGATATCTATCAGGAGGAACTCTTCCACTAAACGATCGGCGGTGAGATTAAAGATCTTCCCTGTCTTCCAGCTCAGGGCGTTGGACACCACATTGGCCTTGCCTGGATGATACTGTATCTCCACATCATAATCGGCCACATACTCTAGCCACCGCCGTTGGCGTAGATTCAACTCCTTCTGAGTGAACACGTACTTTAGACTTTTATGATCTGTGAAGATCTTGCACTAGGCACCATAAAGTAGATGCCTCCACAGTTTTAGCGCATAAATCACCGCTGCAAACTCAAGGTCATGCATAGGGTAATTTCTCTCATGAGTCTTTAATTTCCTTGACCCATACGCAATCACTTTTCCAGCCTGCATAAACATACAACCCAGACCAACATGCAAAGCATCCACATACACATCATACTCCATGCCCTCAGTAGGTAGGGTCAGAACGGGAGTAGTGCACAATCTGTTCTTTAGTTCCAGGAAGGCTGTTTCGCACTTCTCGCCCCAAACAAAGGTCGTATTCTTCTGAGTCAATCTGGTCAAAGGTGCAGCCAGGGTAGAGAAACCCTCCACGAACCTCTTGTAGTAGCTGGCCAACCCTAGGAAGCTTCTAATCTCCTTGGGCGTGCCCGGCCTGCTCCAATCCATCACTGCTGCGATCTTTTTCGGGTCGACCGAGATCCCATCCTTATTCACCACGTGGCCCAGAAACGAGACCTGAGGCAACCAAAATTCGCACTTGCTCAGCTTGGCGAATAACTTGTCGTTCCTCAACTCCGATAGAGCCAAGCGCAGATGCTGCTCATGCTCCTCAGCACTGCGAGAGTAGATCAACACATCATCGATGAATACCACAACGAACTTGTCTAGGAAGTCCTTGAACACCCGGTTCATCATATCCATGAAAGCTGATGGTGCGTTGGTCAAACCAAACGACATCACTAGAAACTCGAAGTGTACATGCCTCGATCTAAACGCAGTCCGTGGAATATCTGCCTCACGGATCCTGAGCTGATGATAGCCAGAATGAAGATCGATCTTAGAAAACACCGTGCTACCACGCAACTGATCAAATAAGTCATCGATCCTTGGCAGAGGGTATCTGTTCTTAATGGTTACTTTGTTCAGCTCCGTATAATCATTGCACAGCCTCATCGACCCATCTTTCTTCTTCACAAATAGAACAGGAGCACCCCAAGGCGACGAACTCGGCCCGATAAAAACCTTTTGCCAACAAATCGTCCAACTGGACTTGCAACTTCTCCAACTCACGAGGGGCCATCCAAAACGGCGCCTTAGCAATAGGATGCGTACCCTGTTCCAAATCAATCACAAACTCAACATCCCGCTCGGGGGGAAGACCAGGAAGGTCATCAGGAAAAACATCAGAGAAACCACGTACAACAGGAATCTCCTCCAAGCACGGTACACTAATAGCAGTCCCAACCACCGAGACTAAACAAGCAAAACAATCAGAACGAAACAGCTTCTAAGCACATACCGCAGAAATGACAGGAGAATCCTGGCACGGATCAGCATACACATATCCAGGCTGACCATTGTCCTTGATGAAGTCTAAGCGTTTCCCTTTGCACTGAATAACCGCATCATACTTAGACAACCAGTCCATGCCCAGAATAACATTGAAGTCCTCTAGATCAATCATCTTAAAGTCTGCCTTCGCAAGAAAGTCCCCCAACAAAATAGGGCAATCCAAAATGCCAAAATCTGATAACCCAGATTCACCAGAAGGGAACTTGATGCGGAAGGTATCACGAACTTGATCTAGAATCAACCAATAACGCTCTACAAAAGTTCTAGCCACAAACGAGTGGGTTGCGCCGGAGTCGAACAGAATACGCGCCCAGCAGTTCTTCACCTTAAATTTTCCTATAGGAGTACATAAGCAACTAAGGAACCACCAAAACAAAAACTGTAACCATTCTAGAAAATAAAACTTCCAGGCTAGGAAAACAACTAACCTGAGATGACCTGAGTCGAAATTTGAGCCGCCTCGGAAGAGATCACGTTCAGCTTTCCTTTGCCCTTGTCCACACGATGAGGCGGAGGAAAAGGCTGAAGTGGAACTGCCTGAAGAATAGGTTGGACCTGAGGACACCTAGTCTTGATATGGCCCTTCTATCCACACTGATAGCAGACTTTATCATTGGACCAGCACTGGGAAGCATCATGCCCGGGTCACTTATAAACAGAACAAGAAACATCCCTCATAGGAGCACCTTGAATAGCATGAACTTGCTCCTTCTTCTGAGCTCCCGCCTTCTTGAAACACCTCTCAACAAGGTGGCCTGACCCGCCACAGAAGCTACACACTACCTTGCTCTTCTTTCCCGAAGCAGCATCGAGTACCTGAGGGTTCTTCTCTTCAGCAGACTTCCTCTTATCCGTCCTCATTTGCTGGCCTCTGTTCTTTGCGGTCTCAATTGCCTCCACTTTTAGAGCAGCCTCCACTACCCCTGCATAAGTCTCTGATCCATAAGCACTGGCCAACTGCTGAACCTCACTCCTCAAGCCACCAAGGAACCGCTTGACTCGATCTGCTTCAACACTCACCAACCCAGGGGCAAACCAGCTCAACTTGCTGAACTCTATCACGTACTCACTGACCGTGAATTGCCTCTGCTTCAGGTGGAGGAAGTCATTCATTAGTCGGTCACGCTCGACCGAAGGCAAGAACTTCCTCAACATCATCTCCTTGAATAATCCCCAAGAGCAACCATCCACCAAGCTCTCCATTTCCCTAAGCCACCAGCTCTTAGCCAAACCCTTTAGCTGATAGGCGAATATCATCACTCTCTGGTCATCTGCAACACCGGTGTACGAAAACATCTCCTCCATGGAGATCAGCCAATCATCTATGACCATGAAATCTGCCTTCCCATCATATGTAGGAGGGCTAAGTCTCTGAAACTGAGAAATGAAGGCCATCACCGCTGGCACCACCACTAGAGGTCTCAAGGGAGCAGGAGGGGGAGGTGCAGCTAACCCCCTTGCAGGGTCTTATACCCCTCGAGTCTGTCCTACCACAACTGCCGCCAGAGACTGGATCTGGGCCTGCATCTCCACCAACTACCTGGTCAAGGAATCGTTGCTCTGACGCAGACTCTCGATCACCGCACCACTCTGCGTTCCTGAAGACTCACCCTCAAACAGTGGAGTCGACCTAGTCGAAGGACGTCTCGCCATCATAAAACCACAAAAACTAAGGTCAAGACTTAGTACAACCGTTAGAACAAACTACCAGTACAGACAATACATACATAAATATGAACTTTTAACTGTTATACTTGCTCTGGGATTTTATTTTATTTTTACAAAAGTGATGTTATGCTTAACCTAGGATGGTTAACTACCATCAACTAACTCTTGTGCCTCGATCGGGAATGCATGAATTTATATTATTTTCCTGATTTAAAACCATGTGTGTACATATGTCATCCTGTAAATCTTTAGCTTGGCACTGTGTGCTTATGCAATGTTATGTTATGGATGATTGTGTCACACATTCTAAAAAGGCCCTAATGCATGTTATGAATGGCGTACGCATGAAAATGTTATGCATCCCATACTACATAACATTCTCATGCAATGAAAAAGAAACGTGCTAGTCGCATTCATGTGGTGAGGTTATGCATCCCATACTACATAACCCTCATATGTTGCCCCTATGGTGGATCCATATACAGACATATATTATGCATCCCATACTACATAATATGCCCCGTATACTTCATGTTATGCTATGAGTGTAGTGTTCGTGCTTCAGCTAAGACGTGCTGATGACATATCGGTGTGTGTATGATATGATGCTAAACATCTAATACCTACAAGGAAAGGTTGCCTGACAAATTGTCAAGCAACCTCCCTCTGATACCAACTGTCACAACAAGAAATTTCTCTAAATTTAAGAAGTATCAGAGTATGAGAAAACACGCATCGTGATGCCACGTCGAGCAGGGGATAACTGTCGACACTCAGGCGAACACCATCTAACTAGACTATGAAAATTCATAAGTTTAATGATTAGAAAATCAGTTACATTTTAAAGGCCGTATCCTTTGGCTCAGTGGATCATATAGTCTACAGTTTTAAAACTATACTTTTACGCAGCGGAAAATACTTTATTTATATTTGACATCCTATGAGAGTGCATAAGTGACCCCCGAGGTCAACTTATATTGTGCAAGACTCTAGATTTATTTTATATTATAAGTAAGAAAATGATCTTTTTTACGTTGCTTGGAAAGTAGTGTATGAGTTTTATAAACATGCTGATCATGAGATATACTTATAATAGTGTTTTTAGGTTTAAAAGTAACTAGCAACCTAGCATAAATCTTCCCAAGAGCAAATAGACTATCTCCAGAAAGGTAGCAGTAAAAGAAACATATCTAGTATCATAAGCAAAAACCACCAGCGGGCGTCAACAACCTGACACGAACCCATTGGCGAGCATGTATGTCTGTAAGAAAAATAGAAAACTACCTCACAAGACCAAGAAACTGATCTCTACAGTGCAAGAGATCACCAGCAACAACACAACAAAACTAGCCGCCTACTCGGCTACTAATCAGAACCTGAGGCATTCAGAGAATAAAAGAATACCTCAGCAAGTAAAATAAGAAAAATCTGAATTAGAGCATAATATCAAAATGGAATGAAAGAGAGTAAGTAAACATGACAGTAAAAGCAAATGCTGTCCAAAGTAAGCCAAAGTACACCAAGTACAAGGAAACAACAACAAGCCCTGCTCAAATCCTGTAGAGGCTACAAGGCAAAAGAAAAGAGAACTTGCCATAATATGCTGCATTCTACAAGAAAGAAATGCCTAACAATCCTAATTTGTGAGTTAATGGCAGTAGTAAACAACATGGACCTGAGTTGGTGACCAAAAACAGTCCCCCAAACAAAATAGTTCCAACTAAAAATTCACTGTAACAGCGCAAAGCCACCACATACCCAGCCGGTACCTGGGATTAAAAGGTGGTGACCATGGCAATACCCAGCCCGTACCTGGGATTAAAAGGTGGCGGCCACGGCTCGCACACAAATCCATCCCACTCCTTTAGAGTGTCAAAACACCACTACTTGCCATAACCCACGATTCGGCATTCAGAAAAATAGCGGACAAACAACCCCAAACCTAACGGGATTCACTCGGGAAAACAAGGGAAGACAGAGGGAAAATCATCGATCACAGCTTACAGGAGTCGTCGAGCTCAGTTCGACGATTTTTGTCGAACTCTGATCCCAGGGAAACGGAGATCGTCGATCACAAGCAACCGAAAATCGTTGATCTCAAGCCACAGGACATCGTCGATTTCAAGCCACAGGAAATCGTCGAACCCAGTTTGACGATTTTTTTTTGTGGAACTCAGGTCACATAAAATCGTCGAACTCAGTTCGATGACTTTCGTCGAACTTAGTTCGACGACTTTCGTCGAACTCAGGACGCAGGCAATCGTCGAACTTAGTTCGACGATTTTCGTCGAACACAGGACACAGGTAAATCGTCGAACTCAGTTCGATGACTTTCGTCAAACTCAGGACATAGGCAATCGTCGAACTCAGTTCGACGATTTTCGTCGAACACAGGACACAGGAATCGTCGAACTCAGTTCGACGATCCTCGTCGAACTCAGGCAACCGGAGATCGTCGATCTCAGTTCGACGATTTCCGTCAAACTCAGATCGACGATTTCATCATACCCTCCTCAACTCTCCAGACCACTACTACAAGCCCAGAATCACTCTAATACTCAAGACTATGGAAAGGAAAAGAATTTATGCTACTGCTACCACAACTATCAAGCCAAATTTACACACAAATCGAGCCTACCCATGAAATACTCAGCATTATAACACTATAACAAACTGACCGTAGGCTTAAAAATTTGCAGCAAAAGAGAAATCTGGCAAGACTATGTAGCATTCCTAGGTTCTAAGAACAGGAACTTAAACTATATCGAACAGGAAACAAAAATCTGATATCTAGATAAGAAGGTAAAAATTTTGTAGACTTAAACAAGGAGGTTTCAGGCTTAAAAAAACAAGACATTGATTAAATCTGGAAGGGTTAAGTTAACAACAACAGGAAAATAGGTGAATAAATTCTACTTGGCAAGGGCAAGGAGTACCACTTGCCTCAATTTCCAGCAATTTATCTTGCACAGCCCTTCCTCTCTCTCTCAGCTCCAGCCGCAACAACACCTAAACCAGGATTCTAGAGTTTTAATGGCGGAAAAGGATCAAACCAAAAATTCTGAGACCCCTAGAAACACCACGAAACTTGAATCTCTTATCGTAGGAATGAAGGTCTAGGTGAGAGCAATCCAAATCCGCCTTCGAAATCGAATTCCGCCCGCTAAAACTCCGGGAATCGGCGCTGGAAGGCAAGGGCAGCCCGCCGGTTTTCCTCTCTTACACAGGGACAGCGGTTGTGTTCCGAAAAGACAAATAACATCCACAGTGGCTTTTCTAAATAAGGCTATATATAGATAGCGGCTAAATCCCAAATATTTTCTATTCTTAGCCAATCCAAACGCTGCCAGCCACCTATTCACCATAACTGCTACTATCTAAACAAAATATCCATATGTAATATATAATATCGCATTAATATAAATAAAATACAAAACGCCGCGAAACCCGAACATCCTCGGAATTCGACGAAATTTGCACCATAGCTAAATACCCACGCTGCAAATGCAACGACGAAGTCGAAATTAACTTTCGACGAACAAAACTCAGGTTATCACTACCCGAAGCCAAAACACAAGCATCCCCTGAGAGGCCTCACAGGTGACCAAAACAGACCCGTCTTGCAAGGGAATCTTGCCAAAAAGGCTACCAACAACCACACAAGGAACCTATAGAGCTAAGACCACGGTCTAACAAACGGCACATGCCGGAAACGCGTCAACGTAACGCCAAACAAGAATTAAATAATCGCAAAAAAATCGAGGGCGTTACAGTAGAGCCCTCCTAAGAGAGGATACATGGAACATGTCGTGCAGACTCGCCAGCTCCGGTGGCAGCTCTAGTGTAACGCCCCGAAACTCAAAGGAGCGACTGGTGATGTTTTGGGCCAGTTTTGGGTTCTGGCAGGAGGCACACAGCCTGGGACACGGGCGTGTCCGAGGGCGTGTCAGGCTTGTGTCGTCGAGTTGGTCGAGAGGTCGACGATATTGGAGTCGACGATCGTCGAGCAGAGAACACGGCCTGCGACACGGGCATGTCGCAGGGCGTGTCAAGGCTGTGTCAACGATCGGCCCAGGGTGTCGACGAATTTCGCTCGACGTTGTGTCGAGACAGGGCACACGGCCTGCGACACGGGCGTGTCGTAGGGCGTGTCAACCCGTGTCGACACTCAGCCCGTGAAGTCGACACTGCGCTCGACGAAGTGTCGAGACATGGCACACGGCCTGCGACACGGGCGTGTCGCAGGGCGTGTCGACCTGTGTCGACAGTCGTCCCGGGGAGTCGACGAACTTTGCTCGACGATGTGTTGAGACAAGACACACGTCCTAGGACACGTGCGTGTCCAAGGCCGTGTCATCAGGTCGACGATCTTCACTCGACGAAGTGTTGAGTGTCGAGACCGTGTACACGGCCTGGAGCCCAGGCGTGTTGAGGTAGACACGGGAAAGGACACGGGCATGTCCTAGAACCCGTGCAGTGCTCGGGTTGTTTTCGGGAAAAATCGATGGGGGTATACGGCCGGTCACACGTCCTTGTCAGGTGGAACACGGGCGTGTCAGGTTGAACACGGGCGTGTTCGATTTTGACGACGAATGAGGCACACGACCCTGGACACGGGCGTGTGCCCGGCCGTGTGCGGTCCAGATTGGGCATTTCAGTCCCAAATCAAAGCCGTTCGTTTCTTTAATTGATGATCCAACGGCTGGGGATTGTTCCTGAAGGGATATACCCGGGATTGGGCCTTAGAAACCCTCACTTTTCATGAGTGGTTATCTTTCTAAAACTTAGAGAGAGAGGATAGCCAAGGAAGGAAGAAGGAGCTAGTTCCGGCCATTGGAGGAGCTTCGAAGCTCCAAATTGCGAGCCAACTCCGGATCCACGGAGGCAAAGCTAGTGCGGTGCTTTTCATCCGCTTACTTTTCCATTGCGCCAAAGAAGAACGCAAGGGTAGCGATTCTCATCTTGAGCATGTGTAGCTCTCCTTCTTTGCATAGGAAGCCCGCTCTCACGAGTTTGCGGTGAGTTGGAGGTGTTCCTTAGGGTAGATATGTGAAGTCCCTGTTGTTTAGAGTCCGTAAGCGAGAACGGACATAGGAATGATGTGTGAAGCATACCCGGACATGTTGGTCTAGATCAGTGATGTTGCATTACATAATGCCGGAGAAGACTCCGTGCTATTGGTTGTTTTTCGGGTTTTCTACATGGTAGATTGCAACAGGGAGCCTTGGGGATTAACCCAAAGGTGCACCCGGAGAGCACGAAGATGTACCGTGATGTCAAGAAACTGTTTTGGTGGCCGGGTTTGAAGAAGGATGTGGCGCTCTACGTGGCGAAGTGCCAAACCTGCGCCTTGGTGAAGGCGGAGTGCCAAAAGCCGGGAGGATTTCTTAAGTCCTTGCCTATTCCGGAGTGGAAATTCGACGACATCTCTATGGATTTTGTGCATGGTTTGCCAAGGTCGCAAAAAGGGAACGACGCCATTTGGGTGGTCGTTGATCGATTTACGAAGGTGTCGCATTTTATTCCGCATAGGAAGGATGATCCGGTGGAGAAGTTGGCAAAACTTTATGTGGATAACATAGTACGGCTTCACGGTGTGCCCCGCATCATCATGAGTGACCGAGATGGGCGGTTCACGTCCAATGATTGGAGGCTAGTGCAACAAATGTTGGGGACAAAATTGAAATTTAGCACAGCCTTCCATCCGCAAACATATGGGCAGACCGAGAGGGTCAATAGAACCATGGAAGACATGCTCCGCATGTGTGTCTTGGATTTCGGAAAGCAATGGGAAGACCACCTTTATTTGGTGGAGTTCGCATACAACAATAGCTACCAAGCGAGTATTCAAATGGCGCCCTTCGAGGCCCTATATGGTAGAAAATGTCGCACGCCGTTGTCTTGGTTAGAAACGGGTGAGTCAAAGTTGTATAAGCGATTGGAAGTGGAGGATGCTACTACTTTGTTGAGAACCATTCGGGAGAGGTTGCTTATCACTTAGAACCGGCAAGTGAAGTACTATAATGCCAAGCACAGGAACGTGGAGTTCGCTGTGGGCGACTATGTGTACTTAAAGATCAAGCCGTTCAAGGGTGTCTATCGGGTGCGGTGATTGAAAAAGCTAAGCCCGAGGTACCTTGGGCCGTTTGAGGTTCTAGAGCGAGTTGGTGAAGCGGCCTATCGATTGAAGCTTTCAGTGGAGCTTGGTGGATTACATGATGTATTCCATATTTCGGTGCTTCGGAAGGCGGTGCAAGAGCCTACGCAAGTGATCGCGGTTGATCAAGTGCCGGTGGATAGTGGGTTGATGACAAAAGTCAAGCCTGTGCGGATTGAGGACTCGGAGGTCAAGCGGCTACGCAATAAAGAGATCAGGATGGTCAAGGTCTGGTGGGACAATTGCGGTCATGAGGAGCTCTCTTGGGAGCGAGAGCAGACCATGCTTGACGAGTATCCGGAGTTGTTCCACTCAGGTACAAATTTTGGTTTTGTACATGTCTTTCCTTTATATAATTTCGTGGACGAAATTCTTTTAAGAGGGGGAGAGTTGTAACGCCCCAAAACTCAATGGAGCGACGGGTGACGTTTTGGGCCAGTTTTGGGTTCTGGTAGGAGGCACACGGCCTGGGACACGGGCGTGTCCCAGGGCGTGTCAGGCTTGTGTCGTCGAGTTGGTCGAGAGGTCGACAATTTTGGAGTCGACGATCGTCGAGCAGAGAACACGGCCTGCGACACGGGCGTGTCGCAGGGCATGTCAAGGCCGTGTTGACGATCGGCCCAGGGTGTCGATGAATTTTGCTCGACGTTGTGTCGAGACAGGGCACACGGCCTGTGATATTGGCGTGTCGTAGGGCGTGTCGACCCGTGTCGACACTCAGCCCGTGAAGTCGACACTGCGCTCGATGAAGTGTCGATACAAGGCACACGGCCTGCGATACGGGCGTGTTGCAGGGCGTGTCGACCTGTGTCGACACTCGTCCCGGGGAGTCGACGAACTTTGCTCGACGATGTGTCGAGACAAGGCACACGGCCTAGGATACGGGCGGGTCCAAGGCCGTGTCATCAGGTCGACGATCTTCACTCGACGAAGTGTTGAGTGTCAAGATCGTGTACACGGCCTGGAGCCCAGGCATGTTGAGGTAGACACGGGCAAGGACACGGGCGTGTCCTAGAACCCGTGTAGTGCTCGGCTTATTTTCGGGGAAAATCGATGGGGGTACACGGCCGGTCACACGGCCGTGTCAGGTGGAACACGAGCATGTCAGGTTGAACACGGGCGTGTTCAATGCCCGTGTGTTTTTCCAGGCGAGTCGATTTTGACGGCGAATGAGGCACACGGCCCTGGACACGGGCGTGTGCCAGGCCGTGTGCGGTCTAGATTGGGCATTTCAGTCTCGAATCAAAGCCGTTCGTTTCTTTAATTGATGATCCAACGGCTGGGGGTTGTTCCTGAAGGGATATACCCGGGATTGGGCCTTAGAAACCCTCACTTTTCATGAGTGGTTATCTTTCTAAAACTTAGAGAGAGAGGAGAGCCAAGGAAGGAAGAAGGAGCTAGATCCAGCCATTGGAGGAGCTTCGAAGCTCCAAATTGCGAGCCGACTCCGGATCCACGGAGGCAAAGCTAGTGCGGTGCTTTTCATCCGCTTACTTTTCCATGGCGCCAAAGAAGAACGCAAGGGTAACGATTCTCATCTTGAGCATGTGTAGCTCTCCTTCTTTGCATAGGAAGCCCGCTCTCGCGAGTTTGCGGTGAGTTGGAGGCGTTCCTTTGGGTAGATATGTGAAGTCCCCGTTGTTTAGAGTACGTAAGCGAGAACGGACATAGGCATGATGTGTGAAGCCTACCCGGACATGTTGGTCTGGATCGGTGATGTTGTATTGCATAATGCCGGAGAAGACTCCGTGTTATTGGTTGTTTTTCGGGTTTTCTACACAGTAGATTGCAACAGGGAGCCTTGGGGATTAACCCAAAGGTGCACCCGGAAAACTGGGCGGATGCGTGATCTTGCCAACTTGGTGGCCTGAGAGCCAACTTGAACATAACCGAGTTATGTGAATTGTGATGGAAATGGGACTCGGGAGAAGTTTGACCCGCGCAAATGGCTTAAATTGTCGTTGCGATGTGAGCACGGGTTAGATGGAACCGTACCCGTTCTATGTCGTTCGGTTAAAGAGACCTAAGGGTACGTGGCACTTGCCGTTGGCATAGATTAGGGTCTTCGGCAGTCAATGACATAAATTGTCGTGACCGAGGCCAAGAAGACAAAATGCTCATAGGTTTGGCCGTCAAAGTGGAGGTGGTGAGATAGGAATGTCTATGGATTTAATTGACGTGACATCGACCGGTTCATCGAGAATGTGCCCTGAGAGCATGGGGCGTGTGGCCGTGCGAGCCAACGTCTGTGATGAAATGAATATAGATATATTGCTCGCTTATGCTAATGAAATGCAGGGAAGGAGCATCGCTGCCCCGAGTTGGGGGTGGGATCGTTATAATTTGGTCAGCATTGCTGACCGTTGCCTTGTTTTGCCACCGTGCGGTGGTTTGTTGCTTGCAGGTGCTGCTGGACCAAGCGGTCAATAGCGGGCTAAAGCCCAAGTTGCGAAGCCGGCCCTCGAAGGCCTAGTTGGAGTGTTTACTGTTTTATTCATGTATGACCGGCTTGCGTGTCGTGGTTTGTAAAACATGTAATATCAAGTGAACCATTTTGTAAGGCCTTAAGGCTTGTACTGGTGTATGTATAACATTCCTATTTTGGTATTAATGGACATTCATGCTTTAGTGCTGGGTTCTTAATTGCAACTTTTATAAACTGCTTCCGCTAGAATGCTCTGTGTAGGACGTTATGATTAGTTGGATGGTTTCCATGAGTAACCACCCGGTCTGTCTGTAGCATACGGCGTCGGGCCCCGGCCGGACCTACTGCTATATGCTATGCGACGGATAGGGGGTGTTACATCTAGCCTGTATGCCAAGGAATCGATCCGCTCCCGGATCCTATAAGTCCCCATATATCTTGGCCTGAGCTTCTTCTTCCGAAAGCGTATTCGTGAAACCCCATGCATTGGTCGGATCTTCAAGAACACCTGGTCCCCCACCCGGAACTCCACCTGACGATGTCGAGCGTCGTAATACTTAGCCTGTCGCCTCTGTGCCTCTAGCATCCTGTCCCGTTTCAATCACACCTGAGCCTCGGTGTCCTCAACAAACTTCGAACCTAAAGCCTTCGGATCCTCGTCCTGTATCCATGACAGCGGAGTCCTATACCTTCGTCCATACAGGGCCTCATAAGGAGCCATCCTTATGCTGGATTGGTAGCTGTTATTATATGAGAACTCGATCAGTGGCAATAGCTTATCCCAGGGTTCACCGCGATCCAATATGCAAAGTCGCAACAGATCTTCAAGGTTCGATTAGTGCGCTCCATCTGCCCATCAGTCTGGGGATGAAACGATGTACTGAATGTTAGTCGAGTGCCCAAGTAAGTCTGCCCTGATATCCACTCCCTAGACATGAACCGTCCATCCCGGTCCGATACAATCGATCGGGGCACGCTATGATAATGGATGAACTGCTCTACGAACTTCCGAACCAACACACCAACCGAGTCATCCTTCCTGATCAGAATTAATCTGGCTACCTTTGTCAGTCGGTCGACGATTACCCAGATCGAATCATTCCCCGTCCGCGATCGGGGAAGCCCATATATAAAGTCCATCGCGATATCATCGAATTTCCACTCCGGCACTAGGAGTGGCTGCAATAATCCTGCGGGGTTTCTGCACTCTGCTTTCACCAACTAGCATGCCTCGCAATGGGTCACGAAGTAGGTGATATCCTTATTCATGTCTGGCCAGTACATGGTCCTCTTCAGGTCTGCAGTCATCTTCGTAACTCCCGGGTGTACTGAATACCGACTGCAATGAGCCTCCGTCATGATATGTTCCCGGACCTGGCCTCCCTCTAGTATGTAAATCCGTCCTCTGAAACACGCTAGACCATCCCTCAGCGAGTAATCCCCAGCAGTGCCTGCTTCTAAGGCCCGGAATATCGGCTCTAGCTGGGCATCCTGCCTCTGCCCATCTCTGACTCGGTCTCGAATGTCATTTGGGGCTATCAACGACGCTAGGTACTCCCGGTACAGCTCAGGGTGATCCTCGGAAACAAAGGATATCTGCATCTTTTCTAACATTTGGACCAACTCTAAGGCCATCAACTGCGTTACTGCTCTAGGGTTTGCGGTCTTCCGGCTCAGCACATCTGCCACCACATTCGCCTTCCCTGGGTGGTAGTGCATCTCGTACCGGTAATCCTCTAGAAACTCCACCCATCATCTCTGCTTGATGTTCAGCTCTTTCCGCGTGTCCACATATCTCAAGTTCTTATGATCGGAGTAAATGTCGCAGTGGACACCGTATAGATAGTGTCGTCAGACTTTCAGAGCAAATATAACCGCTCCCATCTCTAAGTCATGAACTGGGTAGTTCTGCTCATGCTTCTTTAGTTGCCGAGAAGTGTATGCTATCACATGACCATGCTGCATCAGCACCGCACCCATGCCCTGGTAGGAAGCGTCGGTGTAGACCTGGAATCCTTCTTTCCCTGAAGGAAGGGCAAGTATAGGAGCCGAGGTGAGTCGGCCCTTCAGCTCCTGAAACACCACCTCACACTGCGTGGTCCAGATAAAGGGCACATCCTTCCTTATCAGGGATGTGAGTGGAAGGGCAATATGTTGTATCCCTAGTTTGATTTGGGCTAGGTTCACTAAGTCACTAAGCTGGGATCATTTGACCCAACATGTATAGCCAGGGTCATAATTGTGTCCTAGAGTATAGACCAAGTCCTTAGAGTCAACAACACATGGACCAGCTATCAACAGGACTGCCAGAGACTCAATAGTTAGAAGAATTCAAAGACTGTAAAATGAGTTCGACATTCGTCGAACTCAGGTCGATGATTGTCGTGCTCAGCTCAACGATCTCAGAGAAAATTCTCTGAGTTGAACTCGACGAACTCTATTCTTTGGTTGACGAAAACTTGGACGCTACAACAACATTTAAAGTTCAGAAAACATCAAGATATTCTAAGTCCTTAGAATCAGACTTTGGTCGATGAAATTGGTGTTCAGGTCGACGAACTTTGGACACTTCACTTCAACACTTCAGAAAGGCTGTGTCGACACACAGAGGAATTGTGTCGACACACAGAATAACTATCGACACCAATTGTGTCGACACCAGAAGTCAGCTGTATCGACACACAGGACTTGTGTCGACACACTCAAGATCAACACCTGAAGCCAACTGTGTCGACACACAGGAATTGTGTCGACACACTCAAGACAGCTCGACGAACTTCATTCTCAGGTCGATGATCTTTGGACTCAACCTTCAGTATTCCAAGTTTAGTTGTTCTCTAGACTCAGGTCGACGAACTTAGTTCTCTGGTCGACGATTTCTGGATCCTTTACTTCAACCAGAAGCTTCTCAATTTTTCTAAGTCCAGAATCATCTCCAGTCGACAAAGCCTGTTATCAGCTCGACTAACTTCATACACAAAAAGGCAAAGTTTCTGAAGAATAGAGTTCTGTTATCAGATCGATGATCTTGGAACTCAGCTCGAAGAACAGAAGTTATCTGATCGACGAACACAGTAACTCAGCTCGACGAACTGTGGACTCAGCTCGACGATTTCTGTCATCTATTCGACGATTCCAGACGTAGTATTTCTTTCCTCTGTCCTCATTCTATGGCAATAATTTCTGAATGATTAATGATAAAATATTCTCTGAATATTACCGTTGGACGGTGCTTTGATCAAGGCTTTCATCAGAATTATTGTTTTCCATTTTTTCAAGGGACAATTGGGGAAATAAATCAATACAGTTTATTCTCTAGGCCGTCAGCATTGATTGCTGCAGAGGAATTCAAATTTCAAAAGACAGATTCCTTCAGAAAATATAAAAGAGATTTTTCTCCTTTCCTGAACACAGTACAGACAAGAACACAGCATACACCGAGACACACAGATACATAGAGAATTACATTTAGTCTGTCTTCAAGAGTCTCTTTGCTCCATCATTCTTTCACGGCTTTCTGATACAGAAAAGAAGACCCAGGCCAGAGGCAGATCAGCTATTGAAGAAGAAGAACAATCAATCTAAATCAAGAGTCTTCTTTCATCATCACTCAAGGAAACTTCAAAGGACAACAACTACTCCATCTGTCAAGAAGTTCCTGCAAATTTCTCTGATAAAGGCTTAAATACTAAAGGCCTATCACCCTGCAGCAAAGCTCCAGGTTTCCCTGAACTATTCTACATCTCAGGAGGAGCTACTTGCTAATATCATATCCACTTGTCTTCTCTCTGATTGTTGACAGAGAAGACACCATCACCTCTCATCCCTCTCTGTATAAAGGGTTGTCATCTCCCTTCAAAAGTTATTCTTGGTTACAAGTCACCTGACCAAAAGACTTGAGATTTGGTTTTTGAGCACTTGATCAAAAGCTCATTGGTTTCAGGCACCTGATTAAAAATCTGAGTGGATTCCTACCAGGGTGGTAGAAGAGTGGATGTACCCAGGTTGGGGAACCACTATAAATTTCTTGTGTCATCTGGTTGCCCTTTCTTTTATTTTCTGCTGTGGCTGTGACTGTTAGTTAGTTGTTGCTGTGTTTTATTTCTTAATCTATTTCTTACAACACTAGGACTTGTCTGCAATAGCCAGAAAATTTTTATAAGCTTTAAATACTCTATTCACCCCCCTCTAGAGTATTCCTGATCTAACAGCTCACTTTCAATTGGTATCAGAGCAGGTTCCTTTGGTTATACAAGCTAACCCTTGAATCAAAGATCCTTTGTTAGATCTAAATTTTATTCTTATTCCCATTTAGATTTATATACACAGCTGTGTCACAAAACAAGGATTATGCAAGCACCAGACCTCGAGTTTGCAACCTAAACAGGTTTGCCATCTGGAAGGCAAGAATTAAATTATACATGAATTCTATTGATGAGGATATATACAACTCTATCTTGATAGGTCCCCCTTAAGCTTCAACTTCTGCAACATCTACAAGCACTAGTGCAGTTCCACCACCTGAGTGGACTGAGGCCCAGAAGAAAGCAAAGATTGTTGATGCCAAGGCAATGAACATATTGGCTCAGGCTATGTCAGATGACATCTTTCAGAAGGTGGCTGAGTGCACCTCTGCAAAAGTAATCTGGGATTCACTCAACCAAATGGTTGCTTGCTCAGCAGATGAGATGAAAGATAGAAGATCAAACCTCATCACACAATATGCAAACTTTAAAAAGGATGAAGCAAAAATAGTTGAAGTGATGTACAACAGGCTTAGATCCATCATCAGTGAGCTAAGGACCTTAGATAAAGAAATCACCTTGACTGAAGTAAATGACAAGCTCCTTATGTGTTTCCCAAGCACATGGGATTCAAGGATCTGGCCCATCAAGGAGGCCAGAAGCCTAAATGAGATATCCACTGAATCAATATTAGGCAAACTAAAGTCCTATGAACAGCTGATTAAATCTAGGGAGGCAGTTGAGCAAAGAACACCCCCTCCTGCAAGAAAATACCATAGTATTGCTTTCAAAGCTACTGATGAGATAGAGACTCCTTCAACAAATGAAGAACTCATGAGTCTCTTTGCCAAAATATTCTATAAGATGGCAAGAAAGGATTTCAGGAGGAAGTCATCAAGGCAGGATGACAAGCCTAGATATGATAAGACACCAACCAAAGAAGTTGTGTGTTTTGGATGCAGGAAGCCTGGGCACTTCATCTCTAAGTGTCCAGAGAATCAACAGAAAGAAAAGAGAAGAGAAAAGGATACCAGGAGACAGCACAACAACAGACCTTCTTCCAGCAAATACAAGAAGAGGGAGAAAGGTTTTGTGGCTGAAACCTGGAGTGAGACTGAAGAAGAATCAAAATCTTCCAGCTTTAGTGAAGATGAGGAAGAAGCAAGGGCCAAGGAGGTTTGCCTTATGGCAATTGATGCTTCCAGGAGCCATTCAGAAGAGGAGGACTCAGATAATGAAGAAGCTTCAGATTCTGAAGCTGACAAGGTATTGTCTTCCTTTGATTACAATTCAGATTCTTTTAAAGTTGAATTTAAAATAATGTGTATTGACCTAATTAACTCAGAAAAAGAGATTAAAACTCTTAGGGAGAAACTAGGAAATTTAGAAAATATTAACTCTGCTAATGAACAAATAACACTGCTAAAAACTGAGCTTTGTGATGCTAAATAACTTGAGGAAACTCTTAATGGAAGAAGCCTCAAGCTGATGGACATCACAAGCACTGTTAATGCCAGACTTAATGGCAAGCTAGGCTTGGGTGCTTCATCAAGTTTACCCCCCGTCCTCAGGAAAAATATTTTAACTACCCCCATCAAATTTGTCTCTGCTAAAGGGAAAGAAAAAGTGAACAATAAACCAACAACAGAAAATATTCCCAAATTAATAGGTCAGAAAACAAAAAATCAGAAAACTATTAAAAACAAGGTTCAGTAGAATTCATCGAACTTAGATCGATGAAATGCAGCCAGTTCGTCAAACCCCACACGATGAACACTGAACGTAAACTATAGTTATAAATATTCGTCTAATTGCAATCGACGAACTCTGTATGGTTCATCGAGCAGAGGTCGACCAAAGTGGGTCACATAAAATAAATATATTCATTCTCTGGGCAGAGATCGACGATCTCAACCAAATTCGTCGAACACTGGTCGACAAACTCACATAAATTCATCGAACCCAGAAAGACTTAACCAAACCTTTAATTATAACAGAAACTTAAATAATTCAAGGAAAGCTTTTAATCCACTAGATGATTGGGTCATACCACCTAGGAGATATCACCCTCTAGGATATAAATCCCAACAAGAATATTCTGTTATTTCCAGCTTTTCATACCAGGAAAACAAAGGACCCAAGATAACCTGGGTCAAGAACATTTAACTGTTTTTCATTACAGGTGAAGAGCTGTCCAAGTGTGAATCAGGTCTGGTACTTAGATAGTGGTTGCTCCAAACATATGACAGGCAGTAAGGACATTCTATCCAACTACAAGTCCAAGCTGGGTCCAAAGGTCATCTTTGGTGACTCCAAATGTGGCCAGTCAGAAGGTTTTGGAGAAGTGAAGATTGGAGCTGTCACATTAAAGAAAGTGACATATGTCAGAGGACTAAAGCATAACCTCATCTCTATAAGTCAATTATGTGATGAAGGTTGTCAGGTACATTTTAGTTCATCTTCATGTATTATCTGTAATAAAGAAAACCAAACAGTTTTAATTAGGAATAGACAAGGCAATATATATTTAGTTGATTTTTTATCTGCCAATTCTGATATTTGTTTACTTAATATAATTAGTAACCAGAATGACTTATGACATAAAAGACTAGGTCATGTTAATATGAAAAACATTGTTAGGCTATCTAAAGACAACCTTATTAGATGTCTACCTTCTGGTCCCTACAAGAAGGAAGGGCTTTGTAGGGCTTGTCAATTAGGCAAGCAAACTAAATCTAGTTTTAAATTTGTAAATAAAAGTGATTCACCTAGGATTTTGTATCTGCTATACATGGATCTCTTTGGACCCATTGCTGTACAAAGCCTAGGAGGGAAATCCTACACCTTGGTTATTGTGGATGACTTCTCCAAGTTCACTTGGGTATCCTTTCTGAGATCTAAGTCAGATACCTTCAAGGTTCTTACAGATTGAGTTCTCTACTCATGTTGCATTGATCAGAAGTGATCATGGCATAGAGTTTGAGTTTCTTCTTATGCATGAGTTCTATGAGAAGGAAGGTATCAGACATTGATTCTCAACTCCTATAACTTCTCAACAAAATGGGGTAGCTGAAAGGAAAATAGGACACTCATTGAATCTGCAGGTACATTGCTTGTAGATGCTTACATGCCACTAACCTTTTGGTCAGAGGCTGTAAACACTGCAAATTATGTCCTGAATAGAAACCTGATACATAAACTGAAGAATAGGACTCCCTATGAATTACTTAAAGGGAAGAAACCTAAAATCAACTATTTTAAAGTATTTGGATGTATATGTTATATTCATAATAACAACAAAAGATATATTAGAAAGTTTGAGGCTAAGTCTGAAGAACGAATTTTTCCAGGATATTCCCAAGTAAGCAAAGCCTATAGGGTTTTTAATAAATCATCATTAAAAATTGAAGAGTCCATTCATGTTTCTTTGGATGAAGCTAATATGTCTTGCAAGGAGAAAGAGATTTCTACTAATAGCCCTTTGCAGGTACCTCACTTCTGTGAGAGTTTGGATGGACTAAACCTTACCCAAGAGGTTCCATCACATCCTTCTCCACAAGTCATTGAAGAAAGTGAAGATGAAGGCACTGAAGGACTTGACCTTCCTCCAACAGCAAACACAATTCCATAAGAGGAATTAATCCAAGATGCTGTTGCACAACCAACTCCACCCACTGATTTATTCACACTTAGGGATCACCCCAGATCTCAAGTGATTGGAGACATATCAGTAGGTGTACAGACAAGGCATCAACTCAATCAAGATGTGATGCATGCATGTTTTCTCTCTCAGGTTGAACCTCTTTCCATCCATGATGCTGAGCAAGATCCCCACTGGATCATTGCAATGCAGGAGGAATTAAACCAATTTGAGAGATGTAGAGTTTGGGATTTGGTTCCAAGACCCCAAGACTATCCAGTCATTGGAACCAAATGGGTATACAGAAACAAACTGGATGCCCAAGGAGTATTATGAGGAACAAGGCTAGGCTTGTGGCTCAAGGTTATAGGCAATATGAAGGGATTGAATATGACCAGACCTTTGCACCTATTGCAAGGTCGGAGAAAATCAGGATATTCCTTTCCTATACAGTATACAAGAGATTCAAAGTATATCAGATGGATGTGAAGAGTGCATTCCTCAATGAAGTACTTAAAGAAGAGGTTTATGTTGAACAACCTCCAGGTTTTGTCTCTCCAACTCACCCCTATCATGTTTTCAAATTACATAAAGCTCTTTATGGTCTCAAGCAAGCTCCAAAAGCTTGGTATGAAACCCTAGCTAGCTTTTTGATAGAGCATAAATTCATTAGAGGCATTGTAGATAGCACACTTTTCACTAGACATCATAAGGATCAAATATTGTTAGTACAAATATATGTGGATGACATTATATTTGGTTCTACTGATTCCAAATTATGCAAGAGGTTCTCTGATCTCATGCATTCCAAATTTGAAATGAGTAGCATGAGTGAGCTTTCATACTTCCTTGGTCTCCAAGTGAAGCAGTGGTCTGATGACATCTTCATATCTCAAGCTAAGTATGCTAAAGAGCTTATAAAGAAGTTTGGGATGGCTGATGCTTCAGCAAAGAAAACACGTATGGCTACTAATGCTGTGATTGACTCTGATCCACACGGGAAACCTGTGTACCAGAAATTATATAAGGGCATTGTTGGGTCCCTACTATATCTTACAGCAAGCAGACCTGATATTATGTTTGCCACATGCCTTTGTGCTAGGTTCCAAGTGAACCTAAAAGAATCTCATCTAATTTTATTAAAAAGGATTTTGAGATATATAAAGAGTTGTCCTAGTATAGGCCTATGGTATCCACCTGAGTCAGAGTTTGATTTAACTGGATTTTTAGATGCTGACTTTGCTGGATGCAGGGTTGATAGGAAAAGCACCTCAAGGACTTGTCAGTTCCTTGGTATGAGGTTGGTATCCTGGTTTTGTAAGAAACAATCATCTGTGTCTACCTCAACTATTGAGGCTGAGTATATTGCAGCTGGCAGCTGTTGTTCCCAGATGCTGTGGATTCAAAATCAATTACTAGACTATGGTCTCAACTTAAATAATTCAACTCTCTTTTGTGATAACACAAGTGCTATAACAATAACATAAAATCCAGTCCATCACAGTAGGACAAAGCATATAGACATTAGACCTCATTTCATTAGAGAGTGTGTGGACAAAATAAAATTAATCTTGTCTATATCTACACTGATTTACAAATAGCTGATATATTCACCAAACCTCTGGATGAGAGAAATCACATATTCTTTATAAATCAGCTTGGAATGATAAATGGAGAAGACTTAGTTTAGTTGCTGTCTGCACTCGATGAATTATCCAGAGTTCGTTGAATGGAGCTCGACGAACTAGGGAAAGTTCGGGAGATATTCGTCGAACGGAGGTAGACGAACTATCCGAGAGTGAAGTTGTTTTCGTCGAACAGAGATCGACGAATCCACTTCAATAAAACTTTCATCAAACTGAGCTCGATGAAATGTTTCACTATTCCAGTTGAGCTCGACGAATTATTTCACTATCAATTATTTTGTCGATCTCAGGTCGAAGAACTTCTTATTTTTCGTGGAACGGCGTTTGTCGATTCATATTCCAGAAAACATTATAACTAGGTTTTCTTCGACCTCCGTCCCGCGCTTTCTGTTCCCTTTGTACTTTATCGCCGCTTCTCTCTTTTGTAGGTGATTTCATGGTGATTCCAGCAGGAGCCCTAGCTGTAATGAAGTTTGACACTGGATTTGATGTCGACTTCGATTCTTTTCAACAATCAAATCCTATTTTTCTACATATTCTGGAACTTCTGGAAGAACAACAATTGAAAAATCTGATGACTAATAGAATCAAACTGTCTGCAACTGAAATTAGAGAATGAGTTTACACGTCATCTACATCAGAGGAGAACACCATGACAAGAACAATTGCGGGTAATTCTGTGTCTTTATCTCCCGCCGTACTTACTAAAATTTTTGGATTAGTTAATGGAGAAGAACAATTAGACATTGATTCTAAAGAATATGATAAGATGTTAAGTTTGATGGGTTATACTGGAGATAATCCCAATAAGCTGTTGAAGAAACATCTATCTTCAGAATTTAAGTTCTTGGCCGATATTGTTGGGAAGGTTTTGCTGGGCAAGCATACTGCCCATGATTACATCACCAGACATCAATTCCTGGTCATGTGTGCAGTGATCAATAAGACAAAAGTGGATTGGGCACAGATCATTTTTGATCTTTTTAAGAAAAAAGTGTAATAAAAAGGAAGTGTGCTTTGGAAGGATCATAGGGATCGTTTTGCAAGAAAAAGCTGCTAAATCCCTGGTCTCACATACCATATTCATTAATGCCAGCAAAAGGCTCACCTGTGCCTTATTTGGCAGGTGGGAGAGGACCATTTCCAAGCCATCTAGGGCTTCAACCTCTTCCACCCCAGCTTCTGAAAGCACCAGGGCTGTAAGAGCCACTCCTCACCCTACTGAAGAGATCATCCCCACACCTCTATCTCTTCCAGCAACTCAACAACACTCACCCTCCACAGTTCATACTCCCTCTCCTCAACCACATCCACAACTCCAACAACAACTCCAACAAGTTCATGTACCTCCTACAGTTACATCTTATGTCACCTCTCCACCCCTAGATCTTACCAACATCCCCTCATATCCTACTCAGGAATACCATCAACCCACTCCACCTCAATCACCATCCCCCAATGCTACACTAGATCCAACACCAACCTCATCTGCTCTTCCACCACACTTATCCTAAATACCATCCTTCAATCTCCTGACATCTCCTCCCAATTCTCCTCCTCCTCCACATCCATCCACTCAGGATGTCCCCATGACAGATGTCCCTCCTCCACCATCTCTAACATCTACCATCCCTCAAAATGTCTCCACCCAACATTCTACTAAACAATCTGCCACTCCATCTCTGGATCCCCCCACCATTTCCTCTGTAATTACTCTCATCACTCCTCAACTCAAATCTCTTATAATAGAGTCCATTACACCTCTTATTACTTCTATCTCCACCATTTCTGCTCAACTCTCTGCCTTCACTGCTGCCCCCTCTTCATTTAGGGGCCTGGCTCCACTTCACACAAAAACCAGGCAGGGGAGATGCTTAATGAAGAAGCTAAAGCAGCTCCAGAAGTAGCTCCAGTCTCAATTTCTCCAGCTCCAGTAACAGCAGATACAGAGGCAGTAATAGCAGATACAAAATTTATATCAGATGATACAGATTTAATTAATTTGATTCATTTCATTGAGACTGACATGGACTTTGATGAGTCAGTTACTAAAGAAATAATTACTGAAGAAATTCCTTCTGATGGTGATTTCATGTTAAATCCCACAGTAAACTTAGTTCAATTGTTGAAAGTATTTGATACTGCATTTTTGAAAGTTATTCCAGCAGTACATACTAAGCCATCCTTGGCTATTGTTCCATATACTTCCCCAATCTCTCTAAATGTTGCCAAGCAACTCAGCGATACTTTTGCTGTTTTAAAGCCAGTAGTCAGGCCATCTATAGAAGGGTCATCACTGCTCCAACTTTTGTAATGGATGACTCTCCCATGCCAGCTCTGGATGACTTGATCCTGGCTGATATTGAAGAAGAAGAAAAGGCAGCTGCTGAAAGCACTGTCAGAATCAGTTCTCCAGCTTCTCCTGTGGCTTCTCCTCCAGCTCTTGTTGAAGTTATTGCTCAAGCACTATCTCTACCTCCAGCTCCTAAAAAGCCTATCATTTCTGCTGAGGCTCTGAAAGCTCTAAATGTCTTATATGATAACCCTCAGGGATCTGATAATGATGATGATGAGGATGAGGATGATGATTCTGATGATGAACCCAAGAGGAAGCAAGTGTCCAAGAAAAGAAAAGCCCCTCCTCCTGCTCCAAAGCCAAATCCAAACAATGACACTCCCTATTATATTCTCTAAAAGATAACTCCATACAAAGGGATGTCATCTTGGATGTGGTTATCCAAAAATCAGCAGAAGGTACTCTCCTCCTCTAGTTCAAAGATTCAGAAAAGATCCACCTCCTCCACCTCCTCCAGCTGCTGGTGCTTCAAGCACATCTTCTCAAGGATCTGCCCCACTTCAAACATATCAAAGACACCAAGGGATATCATATAGAAGCAGCCAGCACAGGAAGTATTCTTCAGGAAAGCAGCATCAACAGCAGCAGCAACATCAACAACAATAGCAACAATTAACTGAACATCAACCAGCTGAAAGCTCTAAATGACCATCCTCTCCTCATGTTCCTTTTGAAGATCCAGAGACAGCTACTACTGCTAGAATGGCCAGGTTCCAGGAACTAGTAGGCCTTTCTATGATTAACAAAGCCAAAGCTGAAGGAAAGGATCCTTCTGAATATTCAACAATGTGAAAGTACAGGAAAGAGGAACTTAAAAGATTTGATAAAGCAAACAAGTTTTTTCAATGTTGATGACTACATGAAGTTGCACCCAGAAGCAGTTGTCCCCAGAGCCACATCTTTGAAGATTATAGGGGTTGCTGATATGACCATGATAAAAGTGGAAGCTTCAGATCCAAACAGAGAGATTGTGTTTACAAAGCCTAGAGAGAAGAGCAAGCAAGAAATGCCAAAGGAAAAGAAATAGAAGAAGTAAATTTTGAACTCTTTTGTTTTCTATAATTATCTATAACTGCTCTATATTCAGAACAAAGCTTATGTATATATATCTGCTATATATGTTAGTGATCTCTGCCAGATATATGCTTTTTTTGCTTTGTTTATTTTCAATTTTGATTTGAGTCTGTAATTAGTGACTTCACCCAAATAGGAGGAGATTGTTGGATCCCTAGTTTGATTTGGGCTAGGTTCACTAAGTCACTAAGCTATGATAATTTGACCCAACATGTATAGCCAGGGTCATAGTTGTGTCCTAGAGTCTAGGCCAAGTCCTTAGAGTCAACAACACATATACCAACTATCAACAAGACTGCCAGAGACTCAAGAGTTAGAATAATTCAAAGACTGTAAAATGAGTTCGACGTTCGTCGAACTCAGGACGACGATTGTCGTGCTCAGCTCGACGATCTCGGAGAAAATTATCTGAGCTGAGGTCGACGAACTCTATTCTTTGGTCGACGAAAACTTGGATGCTACAACTACATTTCAAGTTCAGAAAACATCAAGATATTCTAAGTCCTTAGAATCAGACTTTGGTCGACAAACTTGGTGCTCAGGTCAATGAACTTTGGACACTTCACTTCAACACTTCAGAAAGGCTGTGTCGACACACAGAGGAATTGTGTCGACACACAAAATAACTGTCGAATCCAATTGTGTCGACACCAGAAGTCAGCTGTGTCAACACACAGGACTTATGTCGACACACTCAAGATCGACGCCTGAAGCTAACTGTGTTGACACACAGGACTTGTGTTGACACACTCAAGACAGCTCGACGAACTTCATTCTCAGGTCGACGATCTTTTGACTCAACCTTCAGTATTCCAAGTTTAGTTGTTCTCTAGACTCAGGTCGACGAACTTAGTTCTCTGGTGGACGATTTCTGGATCCTTTACTTCAACCAGAAGCTTCTCAATTTTTCTAAGTCCAGAATCATCTCCAGTCGAAGAAGCCAGTTATCAGCTCGACGAACTTCAGACGTAGAAAAGGCAAATTTTCTAAAGCATACAGTTCTGTTATCAGATCGGCGATCTTGGAACTCAGCTCGACGAACAGAAGTTATCTGATCGACGAACACATCAACTCAGCTCGACGAAATGTGGACTCAGCTAGATGATTTCTGTCATCTGTTCGACGATTCCAGACTTAGTATTTTTTTCCTCTGTCCTCATTCTATGACAATAATTTCTGAATGATTAATGATAAAATATTCTCTGAATATTACCGTTGGATGGTGCATTGATCAAGGCTTTCATCTGAATTATTGTTTTCCATTTTTCCAAGGGACAGTTGGGGAAATAAATCAATGCAGTTTATTTTCTAGGCCGTCATCATTGATTGCAGCAGAGGAATTCAAATTTCAAAAGACAGATTCCTTCAGAAAATATAAAAGAGATTTTTCTCCTTTCCTGAACACAGTACAGACAAGAACACAGCATACATAGAGACACACAAACATATAAAGAATTCATTCAGTCTGTCTTCAAGAGTCTCTCTGCTCCATCATTCTTTCACAGCTTTCTGATACAAAAAAGAAGCCCCAGGCCAGAGGCAGACCAGCTATTGAAGAAGAAGAACAATCAATCTAAATTAAGAGTCTTCTTTCTTCATCAGTCCAGGAAACTTCAAAGGAAAACAACTACTCCATCTTTCAAGAAGTTCCTGCAGATTTCTCTGATAAAGGCGTAAATACTGAAGGCCTATCACCCTGCAGCAAAGCTCCAGTTTTCCCTGAACTATTCTACATCTCAGGTGGAGCTACTTGCCAATATCATATCCACTTGTCTTCTCTCTGATTGTTGACAGAGAAGACACCATCACCTCTCATCCCACTCTGTATAAAGGGTTGTCATCTCCCTTCAAAAGTAATTTTTGGTTACAAATCACCTAACCAAAAGACTTGAGATTTGGTTTTTGAGCACCTGATCAAAAGCTCATTGGTGTCAGGCACCTGATCAAAAATCTGAGTTGATTCCTACCAGGGTGGTAGAAGAGTGGATGTACCCAGGTTGGGGAACCACTATAAATTTCTTGTGTCGTCTGTGTTGGAACACCCTATTACTGATTTGGGCAAGGATCACTATGTCCTTTAGGAAATTTATTTTGACCTCCTTGTATAGATCTAAAGGTCAATTAGAACTGAGTCTAAGGATTAGTATTTAGGTTTGAAAGCTGCCCTCAAGACCCTCAAGACTAGATATTTCAGTTCAGGAGACTAAGTCATTTCGTCGAGCTCAGGACAACGAATCGTCGAACTCCATTCGACGATCTCTGAGCTCACCTCGACGAATCGTCGAACTCCATTCGACGATCTCTGAGCTCAACTTCAACGAGTCGTCGAACTCCATTCGACGATCTTCGAGCTCAGATCGACGTTCCTGTCTCTAGTTTGTTTCCCTATCTCTGAGCTCAGTTCGACGATAGTTGAGCTCAGATCGACGCTTTCTGCTTCAGTCTAAGTCCAGTCTCTGAGCTCAGTTCAACGATAATTGAGCTCAGGTCGACGTTTTTCTGGAGAGATCGACGTTTTTCAAGATTCAAATTCAGACAGTTATGGATTTATTCTCAGCATTTATGTCAAGGATCTTGTAGACGTTTCAATTAATCTGGAGCAAGTTTCAAGGGATTTTCAAAGGAATGTTTTATTGGACTTTTCTCCAGAAGACAAAATGCAGTTAAGGAAGTCATTTATGACAGGCTAACAGCTATCTTGGACAGATAAATATTCTATTTAGATCTAAGAAATAAAAGATTGATTCATATTCTGCTGGTGAATAACAACAACTATCACACAAAAAAAAGAGTCACAGATATTCACAGACAGAATTCATACAGGAACATACATCACAAAAAGAGATCAACATACTGAAATTTTCAGATCCCTCTTGATTCCAGTGTTGAAAGGCCATTATCATTCAAGACTCCAGACAACACACATTTCAGATGCTGCTGGAATCATCTTTAGCTGGAGATCAAATCTTCTGAAGGCCTATCACCCTACTGCAAAGCTTCACTTCCTGAACAACTCAAGAACTCAGGGGGAGCTTTGACAACATCCACTATCTTCTCTCTGATTGTTGACAGAGAAGATCATCTCTCCCCCTCTCTCTCTCTCTGCTGTAAAGGGTTTATCAAACTCCCTTCAAAAGTTTGTGTTGGTTTCTGAGACCTTGTCAAAACTCAGTGGTGGCAAGACACCTGATCAAAAAATCTGGTTTGGTTTTTGAGTACCTTATCAAAAGATTATTGGTGCCCAAGACACCTGATCAACTCATCCTGCAGTGGATTCCTACCTAGGGTGGTATAAGAGTGGATGTACCCAGATTGGTTGGGGAACCACTATAGCTCCTTGTGTCATCTGGTTGCTTATTTTCTTTTGTTTTCTGGCTGTGGTTTGTGATTGTTCTATGATTGCTCTTTGATTAGGTAGTTGCTGTGTCTGTTGTATTTCATTTGCTTCCCTGTTCACTTAGGAATACAACAAGAGTTGTAAAAAGTTTTTAGCAAGCACCATATTCTATTCACACCCCTCTAGAGTACATCAGATCTAACCTGCACTCTCAATTGGTATCAGAGCGAGGTTGGTTAAAAATACCACATCTCCCAGGTTGGTTAAAATACCACACCTTAGTGGTTGCACAGGCTAACACCTAAACCCAAAGATGCCTCTAGTTAGATCTGCTTGTTTTAAGTTTGTTATTAGAATTATTTCTTCACAAAACATGGCCCAAAACAAAGATTATGCTAGCACCAGACCTCCAGTGTGCAATCTATCTAAGTTTGCACTTTGGAAGGCAAGGATTAGACTGTACATGAACTCTATTGATGAAGACATTTTCAATTCTGTTTTGACAGTGTGTCCAAGACCTCCAAAAAATACAAGTACAAGTGCTGTTCCACCTCCTTCAGGAACAGAAGCAGAAATCAAGAAATGGAAAGTTACAGATGCTAAGGCTATGAACATTCTAGCCCAGACTATGTCTGATGAAATATTCCAAAAGGTAGCTGAATGCAACTCAGCAAAGGACATCTGGGACAAGTTATCTGAGATAGTCTCAGGATCTGCTGATGAGAGTAAAGATAGAAGATCTCATCTCATAACCCAGTATGAGAACTTCAAGAAAGGAGAAGCCGAGTCAGTAGCAGATATGTATAATAGACTCAGTCTTATAGTCAATGAGCTGAAATCATTGGATAAAGAGATCTCATTGACTGAGCTCAATGATAAAATCCTAATGTGCTTCTCAAGCACTTGAGACTCAAGGATCTGACCAATCAAGGATGCCAGAAGCCTAAATGAGATCACAATTGAAGCTCTCTTGGGCACGCTCAAGTCTTATGAGCTTCTCATCAAGAATAGAGAAGAAGAGCAGAAGGCTGCCTCACCAGCTATAAGAAAGGAAAAATCAATAGCTTTCAAAGCCATTGAAGATCAGCCTGAAGACAAGGTCACAGGCAACGAAGAGCTGCTAAGCCTACTGGACAAAAGGTTTTACAAAATGGCTAAGAAGGATTTTAGGAAAAGATCATACAGAGAGCATGACAAGCCAAGGTATTATAAATCAAATAATAAAGAAATTATTTGTTTTGGATGCAGGAAACTAGGCCACATTGTGCCTGACTGTCTAGAAAATAAAAATAAGGACAAGAAGGACAGGAAAGAAAGGAGAAAAGAAAAGGACTTCAAGAAGAGCAGCAATGGAAAACCCTCCTCCAGCAAGAACAAAAATACAAGGAAGGGGTTTGTTGCTGAAACTTGGAGTGAGACAGAAGAAGAATCTGAAGCTTCATCCAGCTCAAGTGATGATGAAGATGATGCCGAAGAAAAAGAATTCTGCATGATGGCTATCAATGCCTCACAACAAAGTTTTGATGCAGAAGAGTCAGAGTCAGAATCAGAGACTCAATTTGAAGAGGACCAGGTAATAAGTTCTTTTGATTTTAATTCTGAGGACTTCAAGTGTCAGTTTAAAGCACTATGTTTGGATTTATTGAAATCTGAGAAGGAAATCATTTCTCTCAGAAATCAGTTATCTGAACACAGTACTTTAAAATCAGAAAACCTCAAACTCTCTGAGGAGTTAGAATATTGTAGGGAGCAGATAGCCTCACTGAAAGGTGAGCTATCAGAGGCCAAAAAGTTTGAAGAATACCTTAATGAGAGAAGTACCAAACTAATGGACATCACAAGCACAGTGAACTCAAGATTCAATAGTATACTGGGCTTGGGTGCTTCATCCAGCCAACCTATAGTATTAACAACCCCAATCAAGTTTATCTCTGATAAAGGTAAGGGAGTTGTAGAGGTAGCTAGGAAGAATTCTGACTTACCTAAGAAAACAAGAGTTCAACAGAAATCGTCGAACAGAGCTAGACGATCGTCGAATGAAGATCAACGATCTCAGGCTAAATCGTCGAACTCATGTCGACGATCTCTAAACCCTGAACTATGCCACAGTCGATCTTTGAACGGAGCTCGACGATCTGACCCAAGATCGTCGAACTCAGCTCAGCGATCATCGAGCAGAGATCAGAGTTTTGAAATTTTTTTCAAAGGTAAATCAAATTTCAAACCTAGGGGTCCTTCATCCCAAAGATTTAACCCTTATACTGAATGGATAATACCTCCAAGGAGATATCATCCTGAAGGCTATAAGAGTCAACCAGGGATGTCTTTTATTTCTGAATTCAAAGGTTATCAACCTAGGTTCAAGGTAAACTGGGTCAAAAACAAATAAATTATTTTATGTGCAGGAGAAGACCTATCCAACATCAGACCTGCAATGGTATCTGGATAGTGGGTGCTCAAAGCACATGACAGGAAACAAGGACAATTTCACATCCTTCAAAGCCAAGCTTGGACCTAAAGTAATATTTGGTGATTCAAACTTTGGACTAACAAAAGGATATGGTGCAGTCCAGATTGACACAATCACATTCAAGAAAGTAGCCTATGTGGAAGGACTGAAGCACAATTTAATCAGCATCCGTCAACTATGTGATGAAGGCTACCAAGTGACTTTCAGCAAATCCTTATGCAAGATCAAATCAGAGGACAACACAACTGTGTTGACAGGTAAAAGAAAGGTAACATCTATCTTGTAGATTTTCTTTCAACCAAGGTAGATATTTGCTTGTTTAACTCTATTTGTAGACCTAATGAACTATGACATAATAGATTAAGACATATAAACCTTAGAACCATTGCTAGGCTATCCAAGGACAACCTTGTTAGAGGACTACCTTCTGGCCCCTACAAGAAGGAAGGACTCTATAGGGCTTGTCAATTAGGCAAGCAAACCAAAAATAGTTTCAAGTCACTTAATAAGAGTGATTCACCTAGGATTTTGTATCTGTTACACATGGATCTTTTTGGACCCATTACAGTACAAAGCTTAGGAGGGAAATCTTATACTTTAGTAGTTGTAGATGACTTCTCTAGATTCACATGGGTGTTCTTTCTGAGGAAGAAGTCTGATAACTTTAAGTGTTTGACAGAGTTTCTCAAATGCATACAGAGTGAGTTCAATACTCACATTGCCCTGATCAGAAGTGATCATGGGATAGAGTTTGATTGTCTTCTTATGCAAGAGTTCTGTCAGAGTGAAGGGATCAGGCACACTTTCTCAGCTCCTAGAACTCCTCAACAAAATGGGGTAGCTGAAAGGAAAAATAGAACCCTTATTGAATCTGCTACTACATTATTGTCAGATGCTCACCTTCCTCTATCCTTTTGGGCAGAGGCAGTGAACACCACCAACTATGTGTTGAATAGAAGTTTAATACATAAACTGAAGGGCAAGACTCCCTATGAATTACTCAAAGGGAAGAAACCTAAAGTAGATTACTTTAAAATTTTTGGTTGTATTTGTTACATTCATAATAATGACAAGAAATACTTAGCAAAATTTCAAGCTAAAGCTGATGAAGGAGTGTTTCTGGGATACTCCATGATCAGTAAAGCTTATAGGGTATATAATAAATCTACTCTCAAAATTGAAGAATCTGTTCATATATCTTTTGATGAGTCTAACATGTCTTTCAAGAAGAAGAATACTTCTACCATAGAACCTTTGCAGGTACACTCTCTTGCAGAAGACTTGGACAAGTTACAAATTATTCAAAAAGATGAAAGTAGTGAAGATGAAGAAGACATTCAACATCTTGAAGAGAAACTTCTTGAAGAGCCAGTTGTTGTACCACAAGAGGAAACAACAACACAGGCTGGTGAACAATCAACATCTCCTGCTGATTTAGTAACATCAAGAGACCATCCAATCTCCCAAGTGATTGGAGACATCTCAGCTGGTATGCAAACCAGAAATCAGGTCAACCAAAACCTGATGCACATTTGCTTTCTTTATCAAATTGAACCTCAGTCCATTTAAGATGCAGAGCAAGATCCACACTGGATCATTGCAATGCAAGAAGAGTTGCATCAATTTGAAAGGAACAAAGTTTGGGAACTAGTACCAAGGCCAAAGGATCACTCCATTGTTGGAATAAAGTGGGTGTTCTGAAATAAATTGGATGATCAAGGAGTCATTGTAAGGAACAAGGAAAGACTAGTTGCTCAAGGGTACTCTCAAGAAGAAGGGATAGATTATGACCAGACCTTTGCACCAGTTGCAAGGTTAGAGGCCATAAGAATCTTCTTAGCATATGCAGCACACAAAGGATTCAAAGTATACCAGATGGATGTAAAGAGTGCTTTTCTCAATGGAGATATCAAAGAAGAAGTCTATGTCAGACAACCCCCAGGTTTTATCTCTTCAACTCATCATGATTATGTTTTCAAATTACATAAAGCATTATATGATCTAAAGCAATCTCCTAGAGCATGGTATGAGACCCTGGCATGCTTTCTTCTAAAAAATGAGTTTATAAGGGGTAGAGTAGACCAAACTCTTTTTATTAGAACCCATAAGTCTCATACCCTACTAGTACAAATCTATGTAGATGATATTATATTTGGTTCTACTGATTCAAATTTGTGGAGAAGGTTTTCCAACCTAATGCATTCTAAATTTGAAATGAGTAGTATGAGTGAGCTATCCTTCTTTCTAGGATTGCAAATCAAACAACATGCTGAAGGCATATTTATTTCTCAAACCAAGTATGCAAAAGAATTTGTTAAGAAATTTGGTATGACTGAAGCATCATGTATGAAAACACCTATACCTACTAATGTTATATTAGATGCTGATGAACATGAGAAACCTGTTGATCAGACAACATATAGAGCAATGATTGGCTCTTTATTATACCTTACAGCTAGTAGACCTGACATAATGTTTGCTACATGCATATGTGCTAGATTCCAAGTGAGCCCTAGAGAGTCACACTTAACCCTAGTAAAAAGGATTCTTAGGTATGTAAAAAGTTGTCCAAATCTAGGTCTCTGGTATCCAAAAGATTCATCATTTGACTTAACTGGAATTTCAGATGTTGATTATGCTGGATGCAGAATAGACAGGAAAAGCACCAGTGGAACTTGTCAGTTTCTTGGTGATAGACTTGTCTCCTGGTTTTGCAAGAAACAAACATCTGTGTCAACTTCAACTGCTGAAGCTGAATATATGGCTGCAGGTAGTTGTTGTTCACAAATCTTGTGGATTCAAAACCAACTCCTAGACTATGGCTACAACTTAGAGAAGTCTAAAATATTTTGTGATAATACTAGTGCTATTTCTATAGCACAAAATCCAGTCCTCCATAGTAGGACAAAACACATAGAGATTAGACATCACTTTCTAAGGGATAATGTTGAGAAAAATAAAATTGAACTTCAATACATCCCAACTAATTTGCAAAGGGGAGATATTTTCACCAAACCCTTGGATGAAAAGAAACATACATTCTTCTTGAATTAGTTAGGAATGTTAGATGGAGGAAGTTTAAAATAAGATCCAAGATTTTAAAACTCTAAAATTGACCAAGACTAGGCAAACATTTTGATTTTTCTAGTGTCTAGAGTATGTTTCTAGTCTCTGAACTGCGCTCGACGATTTTCCCCAAGATCGTCAAACGGAGATCGACGATTTCAGAAATCGTCGACCAGAGTTCAGCGCTTCTCAGATAGTGCTAAACTATCTTTCTTCAGGTCAGCGATCGTCGAACGAAGCTCGACGCTCTCCAATATCGTCGAACGGAGATCAACGCTATTGATGACCTTTCAGTTTCCTTTAGAAGCCCAGATCGTCGAACAGAGTTCAACGATCTTTCCTTTTCTGCGTCGAACCCTAATATAAAACTCATTTTCCGGCCGTCGTTCTCCCCTTGTGCTTTCATACTCTCTGCAAATTTTCTCTTTCCCTCCAAACTCTTCTACACTTGGTCGTTTGTTTGTTCATTTTTGCAGGAATCAATGGCAGTTTCAGTCGCAATCTTGGCCGCAATGAAATTTGACGCTGGCTTTGATATAGACATGGATTCCTTCAATAACAGCGATCAAATCTTCAAGGACATTCTGGAACTTTTTAAGGACCAACAACTAGTTACTATAACGACTACAAGGATCAAATTGGCTGCAGATGAGATAAAGGAATGGGTGTACACTGCCCACAATCTGGATCAGAACACAGTGGTTGGAACCATCTCAGGAACTCAGGTATCTCTAACACCTACTGCTTTGACAGAGGTTTTTCAATTAAATTCTGGAGAAGATTCTGTTGAGCTTTCTGGAGAGGAATTTTCAAATATGCTTGAAAGGATGAGACATTCAGAAGCAAACCCTAGTAAATTGCTTAAGAAGAATCTGTCTGTTGAGTACAGATTTCTTGCTGATGTTGTTGGAAAAGTGCTGTTGGAAAAACACTCAGCTCATGATACCATATCTAGGTATTAGCTCTGTTTGATGGGAGCCCTGGTGGACAAGAATCAACTGAACTGGGGAGAAGTCTTTTTTGATTTAATCAAGAATAAAATTAACAAGAACTTTGTTAATTTTGGGAGGATTTTAGGGCTATTTCTTCATAATAGAAGCCATGCACTGCTTGTTTCCAGTGGGATGCACATCAATGCCTCCAAGAGGCTTATCTGTGCCCTATTTGGGAAATGGGACAGGCAGATTGTAAAGCGCAGCAGGCCCTCTGCAATCTCTTCTTCAGGCACAAGGACTGCTTCAGTCTCTTCCCCTCAGGTTTCTGCCCCTACAGAAGACTTGCCTGCTTCATCTCCTCCTTCTCCACCTATTGTTTCATCTATAACAGTCACCATCACAATTTCATCCCCCATTTCCATCACATCTCCAACTTCAATCCCTTCTCCAACTCCACCATTAACTGAAGAAATCTTCCATCCACTACATCACTACCCACACCTGGACATTGATTCATCATCTCATATTCCATCATTCACTCTTATAGATGATTCCTATATGAATGATTCTCCTTCATCTCCTCCTGAGACACCATCGTCATCCACTTCTTATCAACAACTCGTTCAGGACATCATTGCTCAACAATCCTTCACACCATCCATTTCCATTCAACTATCTTCCATCTCCACAATTCCAATATCTCAACCATCACTTCCGCCATCCACAGGTTCTCCAACAACATCTCCTGCTACTCCAACTTCCATCCCTACCTCTACTCAAGTCCCTCTTGAGCAAGTAGACATTCCAGCTATTGCAGACAGGCTATATGAGCTGATAGCTCCAAGACTATCACTACTACTGGAGACCTCTTTGGCTCCACTTCTAAAAACAGTTCAGGAGCTGTCTTCCAGGCTATCCTCTTTTCTTCCTCCTCAGGCAATCCCTTCTTCTGGGTGCCTTGATCCAGTTACCACTGAATCTAGGCAGGGGGAGATGACTTATGAATCTGAGAGATTGCCTGCTGTAGTAACTTCAGACCTAGCTCCAGTTGTAGTCATTATAGTGGACCTCAAGTCATTATTGTCAGTTTTTGATCATGTATACTTCAACTGCCTTCCAGCCCAGCATACTGAAGATTTCACTAAGGCCATTGTGCCTATTTCCAGCTGTGACCCAAGCTTAATAAGTTCTTATGTCAATTCCTTCAATACTGTTGACAGTGCTCCTTCTGTTTCTGTTTCTCCTACTGCTGCTGTTGATGTTTCAGCCAGTTCTGTTACTGCTGTTTCAGTTTCTGAAGATATGCATATGATAGAGGCAATTGTTTTTGAGCCTGCTGTATCTGAGCCTACTGTGTCTGAAATTGTTGTATCTGAACCTGCTGTTATAGTTTCTTCTGCTAGTGCTGCTTTTACTCCAATTCCTGCTACTGATGTTGCTCCTATTGCTGTTTCTGCTGTCTCTTCTACTCAGTCTCAACAACAGAAAGAATATCTTAAAAGGATTGGTGCACTGTATGATAATCCACAATGCTCAGATAGTGATCAGTTCAGAACTGACTCTGATGATTCCTCTACAACAATTGCAAGGAAAAGGAAAGCCAGAAGCAAGGCCATGAAGAGAGTTCCCCTAGAGAAATTGAAAGATACAAATGATATTCCATATTATATACTGCATGATTGCCCTATTACAGAACCATGGATGCAGTACTCCAGGAATCAACTGAAAGACATGAAGAAGAAAAGAAAGTATGAAAAAAGGATCATCCCATTTCAATCCTCCTCCTCCTCCTCCTTCACCTGATGCAGGTGCAGGTGGAAGTTCTGCCTTCCCATCTACTGCTAGAAGCCAAACTTCATATCAACCTCAAGGAAGATCCCAGTACAGAGGAAATCAGTCTAGAGGTTATCAGTCCAGAAGAGGACAGTACAAAGGAAATCAAAGAGGACTCAGAGTGTATTCCAGGCAACATCCTTATCAAAGGGAAGGACAAGGTCCCTCTGACACTACTTCTGGTCCCTTCCCTTATAAGCTTAAAGATCTAGTCTCTTTCAGAGCTTATCCTGATAATTCTTCAAACAGATATGAGCCTCCTGTTCCATTTGAAGACCCAGAAAATAATCCCACCTCATGGACAGCAAGAATGAAAGAATTGGCTGCACTAGACCAAATCAAGATGGCTAGAGAACAAGGAAAAGATACATCCAGTATCACTACTCTATCAGATCAAAGAAAGAAAGAACTTGAGAGATACTCCTCCAGCAAATTTTTTGATTCAGAAAGTTATATGAAGCTGCATCCAGAAGCTGTAGTCCCCAGGCCAAAACATCAAACTTCTCTAGGTGCAGCTGATGACAGAAGATCCAAGAAAGAAGCTCTCAACCCCAACAGAGAAATAGTTCTCATAAAGAGCAAGAAAAAGGAATGATTCTGTAGGATGACGGTAATTTTGTTTTCTGAACTATCTGTGATAATGTCTGTGTTTATGCAATGTTTTCTTTGTTACATTTCTGCTTTGTATGCTTTTATTTTTCCAATGTCTGTAATTAGTAATCCTAACCCAAATAGGGGGAGATTGTTGGAACACCCTATTACTGATTTGGGCAAGGATCACTATGTCCTTTAGGAAATTTGTTTTGACCTCCTTGTATAGATCTAAAGGTCAATTAGAATTGAGTCTAAGGGTTAGTATTTAGGTTTGAAAGCTGCCCTCAAGACCCTCAAGACCAGATATTTCAGTTCAGGAGACCAAGTCATTTCGACGAGCTCAGGATGACGAATCGTCGAACTCCATTCGAAGATCTCTGAGCTCACCTCGACGAATCATCGAACTCCATTCGACGATCTCTGAGCTCAACTTCAACGAGTCATCGAACTCCATTCGACGATCTTCGAGCTCAGATCGACGTTCCTGTCTCTAGTTTGTTTCCCTATCTCTGAGCTCAGTTCGACGATAGTTGAGCTCAGATCAACGCTTTCTGCTTCAATCTAAGTCCAGTCTCTGAGCTCAGTTCAACGATAGTTGAGCTCAGGTCGACGTTTTTCTGGAGAGATCGACGTTTTTCAAGATTCAAATTCAGACAGTTATGGATTTATTCTCAGCATTTATGTCAAGGATCTTGTAGCCGTTTCAATTAATCTGGAGCAAGTTTCAAGGGATTTTCAAAGGAATGTTTTATTGGACTTTCCTCCAGAAGACAAAATGCAGTTAAGGAAGTCATTTATGACAGGATAACGACTATCTTGGACAGAGAAATATTCTATTCAGATCTAAGGAATAAAAGATTGATTCATATTCTGCTGGTGAATAACAACAACTATCACAAAAAAAGAGTTGCAGATATTCACAGACAGAATTCATACAGGAACACACATCACAAAAAGAGATCAACATATTGAAATTTTCAGATCCCTCTTGATTCTAGTGTTCAAAGGCCATTATCATTCAAGACTCCAGACAACACACATTTCAGCTGCTGCTGGAATCATCTTTAGCCGGAGATCAAATCTTCTGAAGGCCTATCACCCTACTGCAAAGCTTCACTTCCTGAATAACTCAAGAACTCAGGGGGAGCTTTGACAACATCCACTATCTTCTCTCTGATTGTTGACAGAGAAGATCATCTCTCCCTCTCTCTCTCTGTTGTAAAGGATTTATCAAACTCCCTTAAAAAGTTTGTGCTGGTTCTGAGACCTTGTCAAAATTCAGTGGTGGCAAGACACCTGATCAAAAAATCTGGTTTGGTTTTTGAGTACCTTATCAAAAGCTCATTGGTGCTCATGACACCTGATCAACTCATCCTGCAGTGGATTCCTACCTAGGGTGGTAGAAGAGTGGATGTACCCAAATTGGTTGGGGAACCACTATAGCTCCTTGTGTCATCTGGTTGCTTATTTTCTTTTGTTTTTTGGCTGTGGTATGTGATTGTTCTGTGATTGCTCTTTGATTAGGTAGTTGTTGTGTCTGCTGTATTTCATTTGCTTCCCTGTTCACTTAGGAATACAATAAGAGTTGTAAAACATTTTTAGCAAGCACCATACTCTATTCACTCCCTCTAGAGTATATCAGATCTAACCTGCACTTTCAGTCTGGTTGCCCTTTCTTTTGTTTTTTGCTGTGGCTGTGATTGTTAGTTAGTTGTTGCTGTATTTTATTTTTTAATCTATTTCTTACAGCACTAGGACTTGTCTGCAATAACCAGAAAATTTTTATAAGCTTTAAATACTCTATTCACCCCCTCTAGAGTATTCCTGATCTAACAGCTCACTTTCACAATACGAGAAAATCCCTCCATGAACTTCCGATAGTAACAGGCAAGTCCTAGAAAACTCCGTACATTTGTGGCCGACTTCAGCTGCGGCCAATCCTAAACTGCCTGAATCTTGGCCGGATCCACTACCAACCCAGCACCACTGATGATATGGCCTAAAAAATCCACCTCCCTCAACCAGAACTGGCATTTGCTGATCTTCGCATAAAGCTGGTGCTCCCGCAGTATCTCTAGGGTCAGCGTCAGATATCGTGTGTGCTCCTCCTCTATCCTCGAGTAAATGAGGATGTCATCAATAAATACAATGACGAACACATCCAGATATGCCTCGAATACCCGATTTATGAAGCTCATGAACGCCGACGGTACATTCATGAGCCCGAAAGGCATCACGGTGAACTCGAATAGCCCATATCTACTACTGAAGGCAGTCTTCGGAATGTCCTCCTCATGAATCCGTAGCTGATAGTAGCCCGACCTCAAATCTAATTTTGAAAATAAATGTGCACCCTCCAGCTGGTAAAACAGCTCATCTATCCTTGGCAGTGGATAGGTATTTCGGACTGTCAATCGGTTCAGTGCCCGGTAGTAGATGCACAATCTAAGTGTCCCGTCCTTCTTCTTGACGAACAGTATCGGGGTTCCCCATGGTGAAGTGCTTGGCCGGACATATCCGGCTTCCACTAGTTCTTGGAGCTAGCTTCGAAACTCTGTCAGCTCCTTCGGGGCCATCCGGTAAGTGGCTCTAGATGCCGGCTTAGCCACCGGCACTAGCTGTATCCGTAAATCCTGCTCCTGGTGTGGGGGTAGCCCTGGAAGATTCTCTGGGAATATGTCGGCAAAATATCGCACCACCGGGATATCCGAGATGGAACCCTTGGCCTCAGCCATTCCAAACAGCACTTCATATACTTCCTCCCCCTGCAAGTGGGCCTTGACGGCCTGCACGGATAACAGCAAGAGAGGGGGAATATGTTTAATACCTTCGATGACGATGTAGGAATCCCCATGCCTCACAGTAATCCTCTTTGACATGCAGTCAATCTGAGCATGGTTCCAGTGCAACCATGTCATTCAGAGGATCAAATCAAAGACTGGCATCTTCATGATTATCGCTGGTGCTTCAAATATCTTTCCGCCAATCTCTGCCTCCATGTTGCAGCGGGCGGTGGTGAATAGCTCAGATCCGTCTGGTAGTCGTATCCTCACCATCAAGACAGTGAACCGCTCCACGCCTTCCAGCCCTTCCATGAAGGCTTCTGACACGAACGAGTGTGAAGCACCCGTATCAAACAGTGTATAGGCGGGCTTGCCGCTAATGAAAACTATGCCTGGGGTACTTTAAAGTCTTAGAAATCTAATTATGGTTTTTTTCCTAGTTTATCAGTTCTATATCCATATCTCTACTTATCTGGGAAAGAGAAAACTTAAAATTAACTAGAGTTCCTGTGATCACTTGCTACGGATTCCATTGTTGAGTAAGATCCAGTGCATACACTTGCTCCATCTCTTGCCTGTGGTCTCTGCCCTGGTATCCACGACCTCGACCACGTCTTTGGCCTCCAAAATACTGAGCTGGTGGGGCAGCCGGTGGTGCTAGTGGTGTTGCCCCCCTCATGGGGCAGTTCCTCCGGATATGCCCTACCTGATGACAGTTGAAGCACTCTGGCGGGGGATATACCATACCGCCAAGTCTCTGCACCTCCCGCATCTGGAGTGGCTTAGGGGCCACCACTACTGGTTCCCTCTACTCCTGTCTTACCTCCTGACGAGGCTGGTCTTCTACTCTCCTCCAATCTTTGATGCGGCCCCAACGCTGATAATTCCTGGCTCCCTGGCCCTGATCCTCAGTTGGCCGCTTCCGGCCTCGGGTAATATGCCAATCTGCCTCGATCCGTTTCGCCATCTCCAATATCCGAGGAATAGGCATGTTGGACACGAACAACAGAGCCTCCCTCAGATCCTCTCGCAGGCCCTTATAGAACCTCTTAGTGTAACCTGCCTCATCCAATTGATAAGAATCCGCAAACCAGGCTAAGTGGTTGAACTCCCGATGATACTCCACCACTATCTTGCTGCCATGTCTCAACTATAGAAATCTATCCTCCAGCTTGTCTCTGGCCGACTGTGGAACAAAATGCTCCAACAGTGCAGCCCTGAACTCCCCCCAAGCAATCTCTGCAACCTCTCTTTCAGCAAACATCGTGTCCAGCGATGTCTTCCACCATCTCTTGGCATGGGACTCCAAGCAAGAGACTACCAAGGGCACCCTCTCCTCCCACTGGCACCAGATCCCAGTCGGCATCTCATACATGATGTCTAACCACTCCTCTGTCCAAATGGACGACTCTGTCCCCAAGTAGGATGGGGGAGAAAGTCCTCGGAAAATACTCAGCCAGTTGGCCCTCGGGTTTGGCTGCGGAGCCGGAACCTGTTGTGCCCTAAAAGCCTCTAGGATAGCTGTCAGAGTCTGCCCCATCTCTGATTGTAGGAATGGAGTGGGGACCGGGGGAGGTGGTGCAACATCCGGAGTCTGCTGGACTCCGCCCTGTGGTGTAGGCTGTGCTGGGGGCTGCGTAACAAAAGCCAATAGTGAATAATCGATTCAATCCTACCTAACAATGGACAATTTACATGTGATCCCCCTTATGGGCACACCACTGCTTCCGCTGCTTAGTTTGTCCCCAAACTAAACTCACGTGGGGGTGACCCAGGGGTTGTGGACTGCTACTTTTCGATCGAGGTTGCCTCTGATACCACTTATAAGAACCCCTTTTTTTCCCTTTAAAACACCGGGGTCTTAGGCCCAGAACCGCCGCTTTGCGGTGACACCTTCGCACCCGGGAAGATCATCACTACAAAACGCCGATCCTGCCGTCCAAATCGATCACAACTGTAGCAAAATAATAAAGGCAAGTCCACAGAAATCACATAAATAGTAAATAAACTCCACGATGGGAGTGTCCACAGATATAATGAAATACTAAAATCTTGGGCTCATGCCCAGTACATCAATGCCTCACTACAAATATCTCATCGCGGAAGCAAAAACTAAAACAACTAGTAGCGAATAGGACTCACAGTCCCTGCCTTCTGGACTCCGGTACTAGACTGCCCCATCTCCAAGCGTGCCGACCTCCGGGGCTGCTCCTCCATGCTGGGCTCCACGGCCCCCTAAAATGATGTGGTTCGAAAACTATTAGTCTAAAAGACTAAGCCCTATCATCCCCCGCCCCTTCCCCCATGGCTCCTAGGCACCGAGCTGGGAGAATGAAAGGAGAGGACATGAAAGTGGATAATAACAAATAAACAGATGGCGGCGGAACTAATCTAGAAGTTCTATAGTATATATGGCAGTAAATAAGGTATGAAAAACTGAACAAGAAAGTAACCTTAACTTATATGAAAACACATAAGAGAAGGGATCTTTTGTAGGGCTCCTATAGTATAAAAAGTCTCATACCAATTTATACGATAGGGTGTCTGTTTTCTAGTAAGCATATATTTTACTGAATAAAAACCTTAACTTATAAGCACGCTCGTACGAACTTATAAACCAAGGGGTCGTTTTGCAGGGCCTATTGTATAAAGCGTCCCATACCACTTATATAATAGGTGTTGGGTTATATGTGATGATTATGCTATGAAATACAATTATGCCATGATGTCATCATGCAAGTGCAACTCACCCACCCGACTCTGTGTACACAGACCTTTAGTTCCCCCTTTTTGGAGCCGAACCTCCCAAGATACCTTCGTAGTGGCAGACGGAAGCGGTGGGTTGGGCCTCGCCCACCTCTAAACTGGTAATTGCACTACCAGTCAGACCTATCATACGCCTCAATGTTGGTGCACTAAGCGGAGCTCTTGCGTACTCTTACCGGCTGGCGCACCGGACTTTATTTGGCCAAGTGCTAACCACACTCACCGAGTCAACGTATTGGCGTCGGTGCATCGACTCACCAATACTAAAGACCCACCACCTTATACCTTATGCACATGCAACCTTATGTATCAGCTACCGAGCCAAAGCTCCCCGGACCATCCTGTCCGTCATAAACAACAACCGAGCCAAAGCTCGCCGGGCCAACCTGCCCATCACAAACCATTATCGAGCCAAAGCTCGCCAAGCTAACCTGCCCATCACCAAAACCACATGGCCTACTGCCCGAGTGACCCAACCTATCTCCCCGAGACATCGAGGTGTGTGAAGGTGAAACCCTATATTTACTATTTACTCTTGCATTCCAATTTTGCCTACAGTTTAGGTTTAGCTCAGGACTGCCCAAGGTATTCCCCGTGAAGGGCTCTCGAGGGCACTAGGAACTATGATGGGATTACGCCCAAAGCTTCCTTTCACAAGGCACTTACTATTATTGGTTAATACCCAACTCCTAGTCCCTTAAATGTTGTATTGGATCTAACCCTAGTGTATTTGCCACTTCCTCTCCTACGGGGCAGACGATATTTTGTCGACCCGAGCACACTTAACACTAGCCAAACCAACACCCTACTCATCCTATCTTCCAATGGTGAACTCATTTTTAATTATCCAACCAGCAAACATCTAACTCCAACTCATGTGCCCAAATTCATATTCCAAATTAAATTCTGCAGTTTTACTAAATGCAGACCTCCCTAAGCTATATGACGTCTACAAAGGGAGGTACCCCAAATTTTCATCCAATGACCCTACAATATTTAATGGGGGACTATCATGAGACGTTTAATCTAAATCTAGAGGTTCACAATTTTCTTAATTAATTTGGTAATTAATAAATTTCCTAAGAAATCCAAATGCCCTAGTTATTGTACATGATGTACCATTATCAGTCATGCAAAATACTTCACAAATTATAATAAATACTAGGCATCCAGTTTATTGTAAATTCAAGGCCTCATAATTTTTCAGCAATATTTAAACCTCTAAACATAATTATTGAACATAACTTATATTTATCAATATAATGAAACAAGTACTTCTAATACACTTCCAAAAATTCCATAAAAATTTACAGAGCTTTATAATCACATCAAAGGTCCTCTGACCAAATTTCACCAGATTCCAATGAGTGGTTAATTCAAAATAAATTCCTAAGTAGATAGTGTAATTTGAAGGGTTGTGAATGACGTACTTTTTTTATTGATCTAAAATTCATAACGAAATTTACAGAGATGATTAACACTATAAAAATACTTTTAACAAAATTTCATCTTGAATCAAGGTCATATGACCCACTAATTAATTCCTAGGGTGTAAAGACCTAAATATTTATTTAGTGGTTTAAGTGGGGTGTATGTGTCCAACTACTGCCCAATCCCTTAATAGGGCATTTCAACCTCCTAGGATTACATGGACTAAACCCCAAGTCCATTTAAGAACATATCACCCCATGTCCTTCACAAACCCCCAAAGTTCAACTTTAGGGTTGAACTTGAGTCCTAGGTCAAACCCACCCCAATCCAACCCATAATCCATGTGGGGGTTCTTACTATCATAACAAGCCAGTGACCCAAATTTCAGCCTCTATTGAGGTGATTTGGCCACTTAAACCCACAAGGGGCATTTTGACCTACTTACCCCCTTTTAGCCAAATCTAGGGTTTACTAAATCCACAACCAAATCATCACCAAATGGGAAGTAATTTTATACAGAGTCCAATAATGACCGCAAGAACCTCTCACCAAAATTTGGGAGAATTTGGAGGTCATTAGACCCATTAATTAATTCATACTAATATTATTAAATTTTTACCAAAACTATAGAAAAGTTTTCTCCAAAACTTTCCATATTTGGACATAACCTAGGTATAGGTAAGTTTGACTCTCTGCCCAAATTTCAGGTCATTTGGACATGTGGTGAAGTGGGGGCACTCATTTTAATCTACCTTTTTTCCCTTTAAAACACCGGGGTCTTAGGCCCAGAACCGCCGCTTTGCGGTGACACCTTCGCACCCGGGAAGATCATCACTAAAAACGCCGATCCTGCCGTCCAAATCGATCACAACTGTAGCAAAATAATAAAGGCAAGTCCACGGAAATCACATAAATAGTAAATAAACTCCACGATGGGAGTGTCCACAGATATAATGAAATACTAAAATCTTGGGCTCATGCCCAGTAGATCAATGCCTCACTACAAATATCTCATCGCGAAGCAAAAACTAAAACAACTAGTAGCGAATAGGACTCACAGTCCCTGCCTTCTGGACTCCGGTACTAGACTGCCCCATCTCCAAGCGTGCCGACCTCCGGGGCTGCTCCTCCATGCTGGGCTCCACGGCCCCCTAAAATGATGTGGTTCGAAAACTATTAGTCTAAAAGACTAAGCCCTATCATCCCCCGCCCCTTCCCCCATGGCTCCTAGGCACCGAGCTGGGAGAATGAAAGGAGAGGACATGAAAGTGGATAATAACAAATAAACAGATGGCGGCGGAACTAATCTAGCAGTTCTATAGTATATATGGCAGTAAATAAGGTATGAAAAACTGAACAAGAAAGTAACCTTAACTTATATGAAAACACATAAGAGAAGGGATCTTTTGTAGGGCTCCTATCGTATAAAAAGTCTCATACCAATTTATACGATAGGGTGTCTGTTTTCTAGTAAGCATATATTTTACTGAATAAAAACCTTAACTTATAAGCACGCTCGCACGAACTTATAAACCAAGGGGTCGTTTTGCAGGGCCTATTGTATAAAGCGTCCCATACCACTTATATAATAGGTGTTGGGTTATATGTGATGATTTTGCTATGAAATACAATTATGCCATGATGTCATCATGCAAGTGCAACTCACCCACCCGACTCTATGTACACAGACCTTTAGTTCCCCCTTTTTGGAGCCGAACCTCCCAGGATACCTCCGTAGTGGCAAACGGAAGCGGTGGGTTGGGCCTCGCCCACCTCTAAACTGGTAATTGCCCTACTAGTCAGACCTATCATACGCCTCAATGCTGGTGCACTAAGCGGATCTCTTGCGTACTCTTACCGGCTGGCGCACCGGACTTTATTTGGCCAAGTGCTAACCACACTCACCGAGTCAACGTATTGGCGTCGGTGCATCGACTCACCAATACCAAAGACCCACCACCTTATACCTTATGCACATGCAACCTTATGTATCAGCTATCGAGCCAAAGCTCCCCGGACCATCCTGTCCGTCATAAACAACAACCGAGCCAAAGCTCTCCAGGCCAACCTACCCATCACAAACCATTATCGAGCCAAAGCTCGCCAGGCTAACCTGCCCATCACCAAAACCACCTGGCCTACTGCACGAGTGACCCAACCTATCTCCCCGAGACATCGAGGTGTGTGAAGGTGAAACCCTAGATTTACTATTTACTCTTGCATTCCAATTTTGCCTACAGTTTAGGTTTAGCTCAGGACTGCCCAAGGTATTCCCCGTGAAGGGCTCTCGAGGGCACTAGGAACTATGATGGGATTACGCCCAAAGCTTCCTTTCGCAAGGCACTTACTATTATTGGTTAATACCCAACTCCTAGTCCCTTAAATGTTGTATTGGATCTAACCCTAGTGTAATTGCCACTTCCTCTCCTACGGGGAAGACGATATTTTGTCGACCCGAGCACACTTAACACTAGCCAAACCAACACCCTACTCATCCTATCTTCCAATGGTGAACTCATTTTTAATTATCCAACCAGCAAACATCTAACTCCAACTCATGTGCCCAAATTCATATTCCAAATTAAATTCTGCATTTTTACTAAATGCAGACCTCCCTAAGCTATATGACGTCTACAAAGGGAGGTACCCCAAATTTTCATCCAATGACCCTACAATATTTAATGGGGGACTATCATGAGACGTTTAATCTAAATCTAGAGGTTCACAATTTTCTTAATTAATTTGGTAATTAATAAATTTCCTAAGAAATCCAAATGCCCTAGTTATTGTACATGATGTACCATTATCAGTCATGCAAAATACTTCACAAATTATAATAAATACTAGGCATCCAGTTTATTGTAAATTCAAGGCCTCATAATTTTTCAGCAATATTTAAACCTCTAAACATAATTGTTGAACATAACTTTTATTTATCAATATAATGAAACAAGTACTTCTAATACACTTCCAAAAATTCCATAAAAATTTACAGAGCTTTATAATCACATCAAAGGTCCTCTGACCAAATTTCACCAGATTCCAATGAGTGGTTAATTCAAAATAAATTCCTAAGTAGATAGTGTAATTTGAAGGGTTGTGAATGACGTACTTTTTTATTGATCTAAAATTCATAACGAAATTTCCAGAGATGATTAACACTATAAAAATACTTTTAACAAAATTTCATCATGAATCAAGGTCATATGACCCACTAATTAATTCCTAGGGTGTAAAGATCTAAATAATTATTTAGTGGTTTAAGTGGGGTGTATGTGTCCAACTACTGCCCAATCCCTTAATAGGGCATTTCAACCTCCTAGGATTACATGGACTAAACCCCAAGTCCATTTAAGAACATATCACCCCATGTCCTTCACAAACCCCCAAAGTTCAACTTTAGGGTTTGAACTTGAGTCCTAGGTCAAACCCACCCCAATCCACCCCATAATCCATGTGGGGGTTCTTACTATCATAACAAGCCAGTGACCCAAATTTCAGCCTTTGTTGAGGTGATTTGGCCACTTAAACCCACAAGGGGCATTTTGACCTACTTACCCCCTTTTAGCCAAATCTAGGGTTTACTAAATCCCCAACCAAATCATCACCAAATGGGAAGTAATTTTATACATAGACCAATAATGACCGCAAGAACCTCTCACCAAAATTTGGGAGAATTTGGAGGTCATTAGACCCATTAATTAATTCATACTAATATTATTAAATTTTTACCAAAACTATAGAAAAGTTTTCTCCAAAACTTTCCATATTTGGACATAGCCTAGGTATAGGTAAGTTTGACTCTCTGCCCAAATTTCAGGTTATTTGGACATGTGGTGAAGTGGGGGCACTCATTTGAATCTCTAACTAGCCCTATGTATAGACCTCACCAAAATGAGTGTTGTGGTCAGACCTCTTACCAAATTAGTTGAAACAAATTTTAAATTAAACTAGACTTCAAGGGCTACAATTTGTATGGTGGACACTTTTCCTGGTGTTGCATCTAATTATTTTTAATATTTAATCTAACATGTCTGAAAATATGAGGCAGAAAATACACTAATTAATATATAATTTTTCTTGATCCTGCACATATCTTAAAGCAGGATCCAGTGGCTCCTGTGCTTCTTCTTCCTCCAGCCGATGGGTATGATCTACCCGACCTGGTGCCTATTCCAAGGTTGTTTCCCGACCACCTATCCCCCTCCATGGCCGGCCACCATCGCCACCACCTTCGTTGAGGTGGGGGCTATCGCCGGGCGGCGGCACGACCGCCGGAGGGGCGGTTTCCGGCAATCCGGCCACTCCATTTTTTTTTGAAAAATCACTGAAATTCAGAAATTTTCTCACTCCAATCGGGCTCAATTGAGCCAGATTCTTGGCCCTATTGATTCCTATGATCTAACCATAGAAGAAGAGGATAGGGAGGACCTTTGCGGCGGTCTGGAGTCGCGCCGATCGCCGAGTTGACATGGTGGTGGTGGTGGTCAGATTTCTGTGATTACACAGTGGGATAGCTTGGCTCCTTCAGGTAAGGGTTGGAAATGAACCCCTGGAGTCCAGTGATGCTTTTAAGATGAAGAGAAGGGGGAGGGGAGGGGGTGGGTGTAGGTTGCCATGGCCATTAATGGCCCCCTTTAGGAAAATTCGGCCATGGTGGGTGGAGGATGAGGCATGGCTCATTTCAGTCAAAGGCCAGCTGGTTGCAATGGGGCTGTACTTCCCTTGTCGAAGTGGATTGAATGGGGGAGGTTAGGGAAGGGGAAGGGTGAGCCTCAAAGTCTTCCCCATTACTCCCCTCTCTTTCTCTCTCTTCCATTTTTGGGATTTTTCTCTCTCCTACTCACCAAGCCTGAATTTGACTCCCACCTAGCCTAATGGCAGCCCACATGATCATTTCATCCACCCATACAAGGTTAGCCCAAGTGAATTGGGCTTGAGCTTGAGTTAGCCCATTTGCGCTAGCTTGACCTAAACCTTGACTAGGGTTGACCTTGGTCAATTTGGTCTTTGAGGTTGCCCCTAATTGGTCCTTGGTGACCCATTGGCCTGGCCTAAGGTCTAGGTTGGGTGTACTTGGCCCTTTGGAGGTCACTTAACCCTTAAATATGGCACTTTGACCACTTTAGGGCTAGAGTTGACTTCAGTCAACTTAGCCTTTTTTTTACCCCAATGGGTCCTTGGTGACCATGGGCCTCTCACTAGGGTTAGGAAGGTATGTGTGGGGTCAAATTGGGTTAAGGGAACTTCAATTGGCCCTGTGCAGGTCAGTTTGACCCATTGTAGGTCAGTTTGGCCCATTTAGGGTTAAAGTTGACTTTGGTCAACTTCACCTCTTGGATTAAACCCAATGAGTCCTAGGTGACCCATTGACCTTACTATAGGGTTAGGAGGACATGAGTGAGATCCACTTGGCTAAGGGAAGGTCAGTTGACCCTATGTAGATCAGGTTGACCCATTTAGGGTTAGAGTTGACTTTGGTCAACTTAACCACTTTGACTGCCCTCCATGGGTCCTTAGTGACCCATTGACCCCACTTTAGGTATAGGAAGGCACTAGTAGGGTTAGTTGGGTTTTACAAGTGCACACTGCCCTTAGTTAGGGCACCTTGCCCCATTTAGGCCTAGAGTGGTTCTAGGTCTACTTGGCCACCCTAGGTCGACTTCAATGGACCCTTAGGGCTCTAATGGACCTTATAATGGGTTGATGAGACCATGGTGGGGTTTTGAAGTCTTGGTGAAGCCCCATGGTCATCTTAAACTAGGGTTCAAAAATTTACTATTTGCAGACCATAGTGGTCTCACCTACATTCCTCGGTTCACTTGGCCCTCTGGGGCTTCCTAGGGTTTTGTCAAGACCTAGTCATGACAAAACCACTCCTAGGGGTCTAGGTGTTTGAGGGATGTTACAACTTTCCACTGAAGGGCCACTCTACGATTTATTTGGAGAAAGAAAAGAGGTAAGGGAAGTGTTACACTTTCAGTGAGTCTTGGAGGAGTAACTAAACTCATCCAGTTCATAGTAGTCAATGCTCCAAGCAGCTACTATGCGATCTTCAGGACGCCTGTGCTCAACAAGTATCAAGCAGTGGTCTCAACATACCACCTGACAATAAAGTTTAATGTTGATGGCAAACAGTGCAGTTTCAGGAGCAACCCAAGGCAAGCTCGGGAGTGTTATCTTTGCACAGTCAACATGATTGAAATCAATCCTCCCGCTTTACCAGCTACAACACCAAAAACTTCTTCCCGATTAGAAGCAGCTGATGATAGAGAATGAACTCACCTAGAACCTGCCCAGGTAACTCAAGGAGTCCACATTGCTGAAGGGGAGGAGAGGAAGCTCTCCATCAACTCGGAGCTACTAGAAGATCAAAAACCCGAGTTGATCTCATGCTTGCTAGAGGACCTGGATGTCTTCGCTTGGTCAGCGGAGGACATGCCAGGCATTGATCCAGATGTCACCTGCCACCATCTCAATATTGATCCAAGCTTCAAGCCTATGTAATAAAAGAAGAGAGATGTGGTGACCAAGCTTGTTGATCCAATCAAAGACGAGGTTTCAAAGCTCCTCAACAAAGTTTATCTGTGAAATTCAATATCCCTCCTGATATCTAATGTTGTAATAGTTAAAAAAAATAGGAGGTAAATGGCGAATGTGTGTAGATTTCATGCGATTAAATAATGCATGCCCTAAAGATTGTTGTCTCAGATGAATTCTTTAGTTGATTCCGCAGTTGGGTATTCTTTTATGAGTTTCTTATATGCATTCTCTGGTTATCATCAAATTAGAATGCATAAGACCGATGTTCCTCATACATCTTTCATCATAAACAACGATTGTTATTATAACCTCGTGATGTCTTTCGAGATTAAGAACGCTGGCGCAACTTACCAATGCATGATGGATCATGTGTTTAAAGAACAAAAAGGAAAAAAAATCTTGAGGTGTATGTTGATGATCTTCTGATCAAGAGTAAATCCTTCTCATTGCACCTGCAAGATCTAGCAGAGACGTTCACTACTCTGCGAAAATATAAGATGAAACTTAATCCATCAAATTGTACCTTTGGGGTGAGTAAGGGGAAATTCCTTGGTCATCTCCTTAATCAAGGACTTGCACCTAACCCTTATAAGGTTAAAGCTATTCTTGATATGGCACCTACTCGGTCACCTAAAGAGGTTCAACGGTTAGGAGGAAGATTGGCAGGTCACGGGAGATTCATCTCTCGAGTTGGTGATAAGAGCTCTTCCTTCGTTAAGACTCTTCGAGGAGCGTCCAAGTTTGAATGGACAGAAGAGTGCTTGGAAGCCTTTGAGCAATTAAAGAAACAGTTAACTTCAACACCTTTGCTACATAGCCCTCGATCAGGATAAATGTTATTCCTGTACTTAGAAGTTGGCCCGGAGGCGGTCAGCTCAGTTCTTGTTCTGGAAGAGAATAGGAGACAATATTCGGTTTACTATGTTAGCCACATTCTCAAAGATGCGGAAATGAGATATCCAATTTTAGAGAGGCTAGCTTTGGCATTAGTAATGTTTGCTCGGAGACTCCGTCAGTACTTCCAGGCGCATGCAGTTCAAGTTGTGACAGATCAACCTTTGAAAAGCGTCCTGGAAAAGCTAGAGCATTCAGGGAGATTGGCCAAATGGGCAATAGAGCTAAGTGAATTTGAGATCTCTTATGTGTCCAGAATAACCATTAAAGCTCAAGTACTAGCAGACCTCTTGGTTGATATAACAGAATCCAGCTCTGATCAGGCAGAAAGATATCCTTTGGCTTGGACCATCTATGTTGATGGGGCCTCAGGCAGAAGTTCCTCAGGAGCAAGAGTGGTTCTGATTAATCCTAATGACATCAAACTCTAGCATGCAATAAAGTTCTTCTTTCCAGTTACAAACAATCAGGCAGAGTATGAGGCTTTGTTAGCAAGCTTGAAGCTTGCAAGAGAACTTGTGATTGAACATGTTCACATCAAGATTGATTCTCTGGTAATGGCGTCACAAGTCTTGGGCAAATTTTGAGTCAAGAGAACCAATCTTAAAGAAATACCTTGCTCTATCCAAGATTGAAATCTGCAAGTTCAAAAGTTTCACAATTGAGTACATTCCAAGAGCTGAGAATGAAGAAGCAGATGTTCTTGCTAAGCATGGATTTCCATCAGGAGGAATAACTTTCAAACTCTTCCACCCGACAGTGGATGAAGAAGAGCTGATGCAAATTGATCAACGCTCCTCCTGGATGGATCCATTCATCCTTTATATGTCTACAAGAAACTTTCATCTGTCGATCAAGGATAAGAAAAAATTCAGAGTAAAAGCAGCTTACTACAATTCGATATCAGGTGTTCTATACAGAAACACCTTCTTGTCAACAATGGAAAGATGTGTCTCTGAAGAGGAAGCTCCTACCGTGCTTCATGAAGTTCATTCTGGTGAGTGCGGAAGCCACTCAGGAGCAAGGACTTTAGAAAGAAGGATCCTCCGGCAAGGATATTTTTGGCCTACCATGAAGAAAGATTCTGAGGCTTATGCAAATAATTGTGTTCAATGCCAGAAGTTTGCTCCACTTCAAAATCAGTCAGCTCAGCTGCTGAAATCAATCGCAACTCCTTGGCCCTTTGCAGTATGGGGAATGGATCTCCTTGGTCCTTTTCCCATGGCAAGCGGGAGACGACGCTTCATCATAGTAATGATTGATTATTTCAGCAAGCGGATTGAGGCCAAGACATTGGCTAAAACAACAACTCAGGTTGTAAAGAACTTCATCTGGGGAGAGATAGTCTGTCGGCATGGTATTCTGATGGCTATTATCAAGGACAATGGGCCACAGTTAAACAACAACGAGATGGTTGATTTTGCAAGCAGATCAGAACAGAGCTGCGCTTTGCATCAGTCCATCATCCTAGGAGCAATGGTTAGGTTGAAGCAGCTAACAAGCAGATTCTCAGCTTGCTCAAAAAGAAAATGTAGAATCTCAAAGGCAGTTGGGCTGATCAACTTCCTTCAGTCATCTGGACCGGACCTTAAGAACAACACGTTCATCAGCAACTGAAGAGACTCCATTCAAGCTTTCTCATGGTTCAGAAGCACTCATTCCGGTTGAGTTTGAAGTCCCATATCCAAGAGTTCTGCTTGATAGACAAGGCTGGGAGGATTTGCTAGAGCTGAACAATGAAGAGATGAAATTCAGCTTGGAACATATTGAGGAGTTCAAAGACAAAGTAGCAATAAGGCAGGAAGAAGTGAAGAGAAGAATGGCCCCGTACTTTGATAAGAACGTGAGGATCAAATACTTTCAAGTGGTAGATCTAGTTCTTAAAAACGTTGATGCTGCTGCATGAGCCGGCTCAGTGGGGAAGCTTAATAAAAATTAGGCTGGCCCATTCATTATCAAAGAAGTGCTAAAGAACGGGGCTTACCGCTTGCAAACCTATGAAGGAGAAGATGTAAAACACACATGGAGCGGGGATGATCTCAAACGGTTCTATTCCTGAACCTCCTCCTTTCTTTTCCTTCTTATGTAAACATTTCAAAAGTTATTATTGATCAAAGGCCCCTTACTGACACTTTTTCAAGTGCTTTCTATCTCCTGAACAACTACAAAGGATAACTGACACCAAGAGATATCGCCGAGTTCAGTTGGGACCTCCCCTTTAACTATTTTCATTGGCGTAACACCACGAAGACCACGTGTTGCAGGGAGATTTCTAACCGTGTAGTGGGAGCTTGCAGGTTCTAGTGTGGCAGGCTACTAAATTTCGAATCTCGGCTGATACCTAACCCCACCTCTGCATTATGGAGGGATAGGGTGGGCGCTAGCTCTACCTTGCAATATAAGGGATATCATTACAACTTTGATGATCGCGTGAGAAAAGTGATGTTATATGCACCTGACGACATATTATCTTAGCTTGTGACACTTGAATACTCCTTGGTACCCTCAAGAAGTGCCTCCAAGAGACCCACAACCTTGTTGATCTCAGAGGAAAGCAATGGGCTCCGTGCGCACCTTCCCGAAAGATCAACTTGGACTGTACTCCAGACAAGAGGGCAGGAAACATTTCTCCTCTCATAGGGTGAGGATTGAGTGTACAGCTTTTGTGACCCTGTGAGGAAAGCAATGCCGCCCTGCCGCACCTGCCCACTTGGTCACACAAGTCTGTAGCTCATTCTCATCTCACAGGAAAAATTCTAACAAGGTGCAGACAGTTTATTGGTATCCGCTCAGTCCGCCAATTTTCAGAGGGTTGATCTTACAGCTTCTGTGACCCTGTTATGAAAGAAATGGGCTCAGTGCTTACCTTCCCACTTGGTCATTTAAGTTGTGAATCATTTCTATTCGACGCAGACTGTATATTGGTATCCGCTCAGTCCACTAATTTTCAGTGGGTTGATCTTACAGCTTTTGTGACTCTACGAGGAAAGCAATGTGCTCCATGTGCACCTTCCCGCTTGGTCACTTAAGTTGTGAACCATTTCTATTCGCCGCAGACTGCATATTGGAATCCACTCAGTCCGTCAATTTTCTGTGGGTTGATCTTACAGCTTCTGTGACTTTGTGAGGAAAGCAATGGGCTCCATGCGAACCTGCCCGCTTGGTCACTAAAGTTGTGAATCATTTCTATTCGGCGTGGACTACATATTGGTATCCGCTCAATCCACCAATTTTCAGTGGGTTGATCTACAGCTTCTATGACCCTTCAAGGAAAGCAATGGGATCCATGCGCAAATTCCCTCTTGGTCACTTAAGTTGTGAATCATTTCTATTTCAGCGCAGACTGCTTGTTGGTATCCGCTCAGTCCGTATATTTTCAGTGGGTTGATCTTACAGCTTCTGTGACCCTGCAAGGAAAGCAATGCCTCATTGCCGCACCTGCCCGCTGGGTCACCTAAGTTGTGAATCATTTCAATTCAGTCGAACTCAATTTTGGTAGTCGCCACAGTCCACAGGGTTTGATCTATCAGGCCGCCAAAGGTACTTGGGTGATGCAATTTATAGTTTTCGTGACCCTGTGAGGAAATTAATGGGCCCTGTGTGCACCTACCCGCTTGTTAACCAGAATCTATAACCCATCTTTCTCATCTCGCAGAGTTTATCAATAATTCTCTCTCAGTTCGGAACAACTACTATCTATGTTTTCTTAGCTCGCAAAGCCTATCATCAGAATCTTGGTAAATGATGTAGCAGACTGAAATCAGTACTCACCAAAGTCCGCCTAACTTCACAATATTCGTCACTTCTTTTGGCGAGCTAGCAAATCTTATTCTTATCCTGTTCAAGATGCAACGATGAGCTACAGTTAAATCTTTTGCCTGAGTTATATTATATTGGCGAGCTGGAAAGTCAATTGGCGCAGCCTGAACTATTTACTATCTTGGTTATCTAAGCTGTTTATGCAATCTCTAAGAAGGCGACCTAGATTCTATATGGCACGAACTGGTTTTCATTAAACTACTGGGCAATCATTGATCATGCACGTTTCAGATAACATTCAAATACGAGAAATGAACAATGAAAATAGCAGAAGACGCGAGCTGATCAAAATATCCTTTATATTTCTTCAATGTCAAAATTACAACTTTCAAAAAAGTTGGCGGCCTCTAAAAAAGAGTCTGTCGTTTCCTTTACAGAAAACTAAAAACAAAATACATCTTTTCAGTCTGTCGATGCCTTGAGCTTCTTTTCTGCAGGAGGGGCATCTGAACTTGATCCATCAATGTTAACATCCTGAGAGTAGCCCTCCGAGCCGCTTCCGCTAATGTCGGAGCTCTCACTATCTGCGAACTCGCCAGGCGAGCTCTCGTCATCAGAGCTAGAATAAGCAGAGTCGGACTCAGCGGAATGGTCTCCACCCCGCTGTCTTGAGCCAACATCTTCAGCGGCTTTATCTTTGGTCGCGCCTTCTTCTTCTTCTTCCACTTCAACCTCATCAATTACTGCTTTTCCTTTGGCAGCCCGCTCCAATGCCACGACCTGGTCCTCCAGCTCAGGGAAATGCTGGAGAAAAAGCACTCCTTCGACACCATCCTTTGCAAAGCCACCTTCGATTAACCGCTTGATAGCGATCTCGACGCTTTCCTCCACAAAAGGAAACTTGGAGTCACGGAAGCTGGGATTCCCAAGGTCGTAGGCGGTTTATAGAAAAACAAAAACAAATCAGGTCCCCGTAGGCTAAATATAGAGACTGCTGCAAATACAGAGTGTACCGCTGCCTCTTCCTTCTAAAGAGCGACCTTCTTTCCTTGCCTCTTATTCCTTTCTTTCAGTGATTTCATCCCCTCCTGAATTTGATCACTTTACTTGAGTAGTTCCCTGGTCAGGAAGCCCAGGAAGTGGCTCGTGACTATGCTGTTCACGTTAGCTTGGGCGGCCAGGAGAGGGAGGTCGGCAGGAGGAACCTTTTTCAGGTCGCGCAGATTGCACTTCCTGTAAAGCGCGGAGATCACTACCTGTGCATGGTGGGATATTCTTGGACTTTTCCAAGATGGAAGCGGGTGGAGAGGCGAGCATGTTTGTTCTTGTTATACCATTGGATCATCGGGTTTCACCGCAGATCTTTCTGGCTATTTCCAAAACCTTGCAAGCCAAAACTTTCTGAAGAAGAGTAGTCTGCGGCGGGATCCCCCTCTTCCTTTCTTTTCCTTGCAAGTTCTTGCTTCCTTTCCCTCTGCATAGGGGTCAGGCCGCTAGATGTTTGTGGTAGATTCGATGGGACCGCTAAGACCACTGCAAAGAGGATGAAATTCAAATCAATTTCACCATAGGTTGCAACGACTACAAAAGCAGGTCACAAAGCTTATTGTCTTGACGAGCTACGTTTTCTAGGCTCTCCATAAGCAGGATTTAGTGCTCTATGTACATCCTTGCACCCGCTAGGAAGTTGACAATGACGGCCTCCACTTCATCAAGCTTGACACTTTTGAAGGCGGAGACTGCGCGCTCCTGCGGATGGGTGTGTGCAAACCCCAGGTCGCCTTCGATGATCAAGTACCTTGAGGTCCAGTTGTAGATCTTGTTCCGCAGACCCATAACCTTCATTCCTCGGCAGTAGAAATATATCACGCCCTTATATGGGCGGCCTCCAGTTGGTGTTATGGAGCGGACTGAGAAGATTTTCCTGAAAATATTTAAGGAGAATGTGATCTTCTCAGATCGCAAGTAAGAAATGAAACTGTAGATGGCGGCCAGGGTGTTTGACGCGAGCTAGCCAGGCACCATGCCATAGTGTTCGAAGATTTCAGCAATTTCCCACATCAAAGGGAACTTGAATCCGTAGTCAAAGTGGTCTATAGGCACTGCAATCTGGCTCACAGTGGAGAAGTTTATTCTTTCTTGATCTTCTGGAAGCCTGGTGAGCACAGGAGAGTCTGCCATATATTTCTCAACAAAAGCCTCGAGCTTGGCCTCTGTCAACTTGCACTTTTTGTGGTCGGCAGCGTGGAAAGCGACCACAACATCAGTTCGGGCGGACACCATCTTCTGAGACTGCAAGGACTTCTACTTCAATCGCATCTCCTGCATTGAAGAAATAATGAAGCTATATTTATAGCAACTGGGGTCTGACAGCTTTTCAGCCAGACCACACACCTTGATCAATCAGTCCACCCAGCTCGCAATAAATCCAGAAATTCACTTTCAAGTTAAAATAAAATATCGCGGACACAAAATCAACTCCGCTCAGCTTGTTGTGTTTTCACCCTGTCGGCAATTTTCAAGCACATTTCAAATCAAATTAAGCGGACACAACATCAGTCTGCATAGGACGCATTCAAATCATTATCCTGCAAAAAAATTTCAAGTCATGCAGATCGTGGCATTTTTCAAATAACAGTGCAATATCACAGATCACACAAATCACATAACAGTTGAAACAAAGCATGGTTCGAGCACACAAATAATACATCAAATATCAAATCGTTCGCTGCAAAGGCGGACTTAGCGGTCTATATGGTCAGGTCATGCGGGTCCTTCATGCCTGTCCCTGCAGAAATGCGCCACTTGATCGCTTATTTGGAGTACTTTGCCATACAACTTGTAGATGTGGCGGTGCATGGAGTTGATAGTTCTATGCATGTGCGTGGCCTCTCAATCCACTTGGCTCAGTGGAACCATGGGCTCAGTTGCCGGCCTCTATACCTCATCTGCGGCAGGCTGGCTGCCTTTTGCAGGAACCAGAGCCTCCGATGGAGTGGCGCAATTTGGCAAGAACGGCCTCTCCTTCGCGACTTCGGCAGCCCGCTTGTTCTTTCCTTCTCGCACCTACGCCAAGTACTTTCCCTTATAGAAGCGTGCATCGTCACCAAGCCGCCTTCTCTCCTTGTCACTCTTCTCTAGCGCCATTGAGATGCTGGCGACCTGGTCCTCCACAGCCTTCTCTCGCTCTGCCCTCTTCTTTAACTTAACTCGAATATCTTTGATATCATCTTCAATCTTTTTTCTCTCTAACACTGCCAAATTGTCCATGCCGGAATGCTTGCCTTGGGCAGACTCACCAAGGGAGATCATGCTAGGTCGCTCTGAAGTAGCTGCATTTGGAGTGGGCATGATCTCGCCAGTCTCAACAGAGCCAGGTGGTGACTTCCGTCCTGCAACAAAGAAAACAAGGTTCATATTCAAATCCAGTCCGCGATAGACTCGAAATGAAAAGATAAAAAAAATCACATTGGGCAAATGCCAGGACGAGCTGGAGACTATCGAATACAGGCCGCCTTATCCGCTCTAGGTCAAAGATGCTTAGTCGCTTCCTCCATTCACGATAAACTTTGGCTCTTTTCTTAGCCGTCGAGCTTGTTAAAATGACTATGTCATCTGTTTCGGTGATTATCGTTATTGGCCTCGACTTCCGCGGTGGCGACTTATAAAGCCACTGATGCTTAAAGTGCTTAGGCTCCGGTTGGAGGTTAACTGACCACAACAGCTTAGCAGCAACTCGCAGATCCTCTACTTGCTTGTTGAAAGAACTAGTGCCTAAACAGCTAGAGGGGGGAGGGGGTGAATATGTGCACTTAATCTTTTTAACTTTTAAGGCAGAAACACTGAATTATTAGACCTGTTTATGCAATTCTTTACAGCAATTCAGCACAAATAACACAACAATCACACAAGCATACAATCACAGAGAGCACACAGGATTTATAGTGGTTCCCCAAGGTCTGGTTACATCCACGTTCCCCCTTCGCCTATTTAGTAGTGTACTAGATTCGGCCTAACTTCTCCACTACTTCTTAGATCCACAGATCTTACAGCTCAGAATCCAAATAGGTTCCGACAACTCAGAGTGATCCCACTCCTACAACTCAGGCACAACATCCCTACCACTCAGTCTTCACCAAGACCTACACTCAGCCGTCAACAAGGCCTACACTCAGCCTTCAATAAGGCCTACACTCAGAGAAATGTATCTCCTACACTCAGGCACACAGGACCAACCACTCAGCCTTTATAAATATAGGCTTACAACTCAGATCCCTTAGGATCCTACAGAAAATAAAGAGTACAAAGATTAAAAACCACAACTCTGATTGAGAAAGATGAGTTGACTGGCTTCTTGATGAGTTATTGAAAGAACTTTGCAGAGATCAACCTCCCTTGGCTTTCTTCAAAGCTTCTTGAATTAGAACACATTAGGGTTGTATCTCTTTGCAGATGATCTTCAATCAACTGCAGTCTTTAGATCTCAATCTGAAACTTTCTTAGCAGTCTGGTTCAATAGTTGTCTTCTTAGAAGGAGCTTTCTCTCTCCAACTTCTTAGATCTTCACTTGAAGGTCTTCTTCTGGTTGTGTTGTTTTTCACTTCCTTGATTGCTTCTTCGATCTCCTTCTGTTGAAGGAATAAGCCTTTATATAAGCTTTCTTCATGGTGACCGGCTGATCCGGTTTCTAACGAACTTCTGACAGCTCTGACAGTAGCAGTTGACCGGTTGAAATGGCAGCTGTCAAGTCATCCAATCACTTCTTGAAAACTCTATCACTGTATGAAAGTGTCGAGACAGATAGTCTTTATGTGTCGACACAAATAGGCTAAGTGTCGACATAAGTTGACTAAGTGTCGACACTAGCCTTCATGGTGTCGACACAACTCCTTGTGTTGTAGAAACTGCTTCTCGACACTGCTTCTTCAGAATATGTCGACACTGATACTGTGTGTCGACACAAGTCCTTCTTCTTCAATACTTAGTTGATTTTAGCTAAGTGTCGACACAACTCCTTAGTGTCGACACATCTTCTTGTGTTGAAACTTGCTAAGTGTCGACACATATTCTTTGTGTCGATACATGCCTTCTGTGTTGAAACTTTTGCTGAGTGTCGATACATCTCCTTTGTGTCGACACATTCTTCATGTGTTGAGACTTTGCTGAGTGTCGACACATCTCCTTTGTGTCGAATCTTGGACTTAAACTTTGTTGAAGTTTGCTGAGTGTCGACACAGTCTCCTAGTGTCGACACTTGTACTTGAACTTTGTTGATATTTTGCTGAGTGTCGACACAGCCTCCTAGTGTCGACACTTTTGATGTCGACAAAGATCCTCTGGGTGTCGACACTGCTTCTAAGTGTCGACACTGATTCTTTAGACATTTCTTCATTGTGTGTCGACACTGCCTGTATGTGTCTACACTTGTACTTGAACTTTGTTGATGTTTTGCTGAGTGTCGACACAGCCTCCTAGTGTCGACACTTTTGATGTCGACAAAGTTCCTCTGGGTGTCGACACTGCTTCTAAGTGTCGACACTGATTCTTTAGACATTTCTTCATTGTGTGTCGACACTGCCTGTATGTGTCGACACTTTCCTTCTGGTGTCAACTCTGCCTTCCTAGTGTCGACACAATTACTCCAAGTGTCGACACTGCTTCTCTAGGTGTCGACACAAGCCTTCTTAAGTGTCGACACTTTTCTTCTGGGTGTCGACACATGGACTTAGAAACTTTTTCTGCAAACCTGCAGTTACTTAACCTGCACAAAGAAACTCAAAGCACATCAAATACACCTTGATGTATATCATTAAGTAGGGTAAGACTTCTTCAAATCAGGTACATATATTCCAATGTACCCAACAATCTCCCCCTATTTGGAGAAGTCATAACCCTTAGTCAATGATATACACCATACATAACAAATTCTCAGTATGATGTACAACAATATTATGTGACAGGGAAAATACTTAAACATGCATGAACAGAACATGTATATACAATTAGCTCAGAATAATTAATGTAATAAAATTGAATCATGACACAATGTTCTTACAAATTCCAACATTTTCATTAGTCAAAAGTTTACATAGAATTTTAATACAAATGATTACAATTTGTAAACTTAAGAAAAAGCTATCATATGGCTGCTCTGGTTCCCTGATTACAATCCCCTTTCTAGATTGAATCTTTGCTTGAATTGTAGTTTTAGTGTCATCAGCAGCAGCAGGCTTCTTCCCTTTGAGATCTTTCTTTTTCAACTCTTCAGCCTTTATCTTCTGCCTTTCAAAATAGTGATAAGACTTGGGAAAATACTTGTTAGGCTCTTGTGCATTAGGAGGTAGCTTTCCCAGTTTAGCCTTTCTTCTATATTGTACAATGGCCTCTTGCCTATTCTCATGTTTCCACCACTCCAGGTCAGAATACCACTTGCCTCTATCCAGGACATTGTCCTTAGCAGCCTTCCATGCAGTCAAGATGATATTCCTGGAAGTGGGGCTCCATTGTTCAAAATCAGGCCTTAATTCAGCTTGCTCTCTGAATCTTTTCTTAGACAATTGAGCCTCTTGTTCCTTTAATAAGGCCTCTTGCTCTTTGAGTATTGCCTCTGGCACAGGCTGAACTACTTTCTCTATGATGACATTCTGATTTCCCTCAGGAGGACTATACATAGACTATATCTCTTGATGTATCATGTCAAAGTCTGGTGGATGGTATATCACTTGAGCCACTTCAGTTTGCTCTCCTCCAAGGTATGCAGGATTGATTCCAGACTCTACAACATTGTCATCATCACATAAGGGTGGATATCCAAGGGTGGCTCTGATGGAATTTGAAATCCATTTGGCATGATCAGAGCCTGCCTTGACTAATACCCTCTCCCCCTTTATGACTTCTCTCTCTATATGATCCCTTAGATCATCTTTCTAAAATCTTATCTGTGCATTCAGATAGTTAACTCCATCTTTATAGAAATGTTTTAATCTTTGGAGCTTGTCAGTAATTATCTTCTGGGAATCTTCAATGACAGTTTTCACAACAGTGAGACCCTCCTGTAATTGCTTATCAAATTCTTCTTTGGCAGTGGCACTTACTGTAGTCTGAGCAGTAGCTATATTTTTCATTTCAGTTATAATAGCATTATGTGAAGCAGTGAGATTATCATTCATCCTTATCTGGTTCTCCAGGACATAGCCTTGCTTCACTTCTAGGTCATCAAGTTTTATCTTTATTTTCTCTTGATGTGTGGCCAGATAGACTACTGCATTGCCTCCTTTATGGAAACAATCTGTCATTTCCTTTTTGTTAAGATTCACTTCAAATCTGATTGACTTGATGTCTTGTGCCAGATCAAACTGCAGTGACTTATGGCCTTCATCCATATAGGTTTGTAAAGCCTTCCTTTGTTCATCCAGCTTAATCTGTAAAGCCACCATCAGTGAACTATAGTCAGTAGATGGGGCAGGCTGTGGAGCAATTGTCTGTAGGGCTTTCTTATAGTTCTGGCTCCTTCTTTTGAAGACTTGGAACTTCCTCTTCTTGGCTCTAACAGCCTCTTCATCCTCTGAAGCAGATGTGCTGACTATGTCTACTCTTTCCTTAGGACTAGGAGGTAACTCCTTCTCAGTCCTTTGTGATTCCGCATCATCCTTTGGCTTCTCTATCTCTTGTGTAGCAATTTCCTCTACATTCTCCATATGCTCCCCCTCAATATGGGTCTTCTCTCCCTCAACAACAAGCTATTTCTTTCTCAAGATCTGTCTGTACAAGATCAGGGAATAGCTCCTCTAAGGTAAATTCCTATTGAGAATGGGCTGGAGAATCTCTTATCTTGTCAACCACTTTATCAGTAACAGATGTGTCCTCCATGACAACATCTTGTGGTTGAGGTTGTATCTGTGTTTGCTGATGAACATTAGGTAATGAATCAGTCAAAACTTCTTCCTCAATAGTGAAATCTAATTGATTGATTTCAGTGATTACCTCTAGGATGGTTTGAGTAGCCCTTTCACTCTCTAGAGGAGTTGGCTCTTCCACAAGTAGATGCTCCCCCTGGAGTGGATCCAAGTGAATTGCGCTAGCTGGTGGTAGCTCCCCCTGCCTCTGAGCATCTTCTTGTCTAGCTGGAGACTGTCCAGCATTTCCACCATGTTCATCATCAGAACTAAATACCACTTGCTCTTCAGAGCTGCTAGAGGATTCTTGAGCCACAGTGGCTGTCTTCTTCTTCTTCTTCTGAGTTGTGTCCTTTACTGGAGTTGGCATTTCTTTTGTCAGCACCCTATCCCATCTTGAGAAAATTCTGACATCCATTCTCCTCATGTGATTTATCTTAGAACCAGCTGCTTGATTTATCACCTGTGGAATACTTCCAGCTAGGTACAAACTCAGAATTCTTCCCAGATTGAGCTTCTTCATACTCTCTTTTATCTTTTCAAACATAACTGCAGACCAATCAGTATCTAGTTTGAAGATAATCCTTGTCATCAAATAGAACATCTGAGATGAAATTCTGTCATGTCCTCCAGGCTTGCTCAGGATGACCTTGCCAACTATCTCAGATAAGAATTTCCCTTGTATATTCATTCCTTTCCTATTAAAAACTGATCCAATTTTGAGGTTTGAACCCAGTCCACACCATCTCAATGCCTCTCTAGTCTTAGAAGCAGATACATCTTCTTCCTCCTTTGTTCTTGGTAGTTGAAGTATCTTCCTTAGACTTTTCTGTGAGACCTTGACTTTGGTTCCATGAACTCTGGACTTAATCTTGAGTCCAGAGTCGTCAAGTGAAGCTGCACTCAAAAATTCTAGGACCTCCTTCTTCCAGATCTTGATTGGTTCTGAAATAAGGTATTCCAATCCAGTCTCGGCAATTAGGGTTACCACACCTTTGATTTCGGGTTCCGCGTCATCAAAGACATGTAACACGAGTTCATATCCTTCATTAATGTTCTCTTCTAGCTTGGGCGCCATTAGGGTTTGAAGAAATTTTGAATTTAGAGAAGAGAGATGTCGACACACAAGTTTGGTCTCGAAACTTTGGTGAGCGTGTCGACAAACAATGGCGAAAACCTATTTATACCTTTCTAGAATTGAAGATGAAAAGGCGCGTCAAAATACTTAAATTGTGTCGACACTATTGAAAAGTGTCGACACTTACTGCTAATGTCTCGACAACTATGTGTCGACACAAGCATAGTCGACAGAATATATGTGTCGACACTTGTATATGTGTCGACACCACTCAGCTCGACACTTAGTCGAGACTCTACTAGACTAATTCTGAGTAAATCCTAAGTGTCGACACCACCTTGGATGTGTCAACACCTATACTGCATGTGTCGACAAAAATTCTCTGAAGTGTCGACACAGACTTTCTAGATGTGTCGACACCATTTCTCTGAAATGTCGACACCACTTCTATGTGTCGACACAGACAACTCTGTGTGTCGACACCATTTTACTTAGCCAATTTTTGTAAACTATTCTAAGTTTATCATCCCTAATTCAATTTTAGATTTATTGAATTTGGTTTCATCTAAGGGCTTAGTATACATATCAGCTAGCTGATTATCTGTATTAATATACTCTAGTGAAATATCTCCTTTTTCCACATGTTCTCTTAGAAAATGGTATTTTATTTCTATGTGCTTAGTCCTACTATGAGAGACAAGATTATTTGCAATAGAAATAACACTAGTAGAATCACAAAATAAAGGTGTTCTACTTACTTGAATACCATAATCTTCTAGCTGGTGTTGTATCTATAGTAGTTGTGCACAGCAGCTTCCTGCAGCAACATACTCTGACTCAGCTGTGGAGATAGCCACACTGGTTTGCTTCTTACTACTCCATGACACCAGCCTTCCACCTAGAAATTGACAGGTACCTGTTGTACTTTTCCTATCTTCCTTGCAGCCTGCAAAATCTGCATCTGAATAACAAGTCAGTTCAAAATCTCCATTCCTAGGGTACCAAAGGCCTAGATAAGGAGTGCCCTTAAGATATCTCAAAATTCTTTTGACTGCTGTCAAATGAGATTCTTTATGGCAAGCTTGGTACCTAGCACAGACACATGTAGCATACATAATATCTGGTCTACTTGCAGTCAAATATAGTAGGGAGCCAACTATCCCTCTATACAAAGTTTCATCTACAGGTTTACCTGCATCATCTTTGCATAAAGACATTATTGATCCCATAGGAGTTTTCATGGTAGTGGATGATTCCATACCATACTTCCTTATCAATTATAGGGTGAACTTAGACTGGCATATGGATAAACCATCCTCATTCTGTCTAACTTGGAGACCCAAGAAGAACTTAAGTTCCCCCATACTGCTCATTTAAAATTGTCCTTGTATTAGTTTTGCAAACTTTCTGCAAAGATTACTTTCTGTAGACCCAAATATTATGTCATCTACATATATTTGGACTAAGATAATCTTGCCTCTAGATTCCCTAAGGAATAGAGTCTTGTCTATTTTCCCCCTTGTGAAATTATTCTCAATGAGAAAACTAGACAGGGTTTCATACCAAGCCCTAGGGGCTTGTTTTAACCCATACAAAGTCTTCCTAAGTGTATAAACATAATTAGGTTTAGTAGAATCAACAAAACCTGATGGCTGTTCTACATAGACTTCTTCCTTCAGATTTCCATTTAGAAAAGCTGACTTAACATACATTTGGTATACCTTGAACCCTTGAAATGTTGCATAGGCAAGGAACATTCTTATTGCTTCCAGTCTTGCTACTGGAGTAAAGGTTTGTTCAAAATCAATACCTTCTTCCTGCCTATATCCTTTTGCAACAAGTCTAGCTTTGTTCTTTATAATTACTCCATTTTCATCCAACTTATTCCTAAAGATCCACTTAGTTCCTATAATGTTGTGGTCTTTTGGTTTAGGAACTAGCTCCCAGACTTTGCATCTTTTGAACTGGTTCAGCTCCTCTTGCATAGCCTCAATCCAATGAGGATCTAGGATTGCTTCTTCAAATTTCTTTGGCTCTACTTGGGATAGAAAGCTGGAGTAGAGAACTGAACTTAGATTCCTGCTCCTTGTTTGTACCCCTTGTCTGAGATCTCCAATAATTTGATTGGCTGGATGATCTTTTAAATGCATATTTGCTGGAGGCAGCCTGTCTTCTGGTTGTACACCTTCAGCTTCTTCATTCAGATGCTCCTCTTGGTCTTCTTCAGCAACAGGAGTATCTTGTACTCCCCCTGGACAACAGCCACTATCATCCACTTGCTGACTTGCAGTAGAACCTTCTTCAATAGTAAGCTTGTCCATCTTCTCAGTCACACATGTGGAGCTGCAAACACTTCTAGGCAATTCATTGTTAATGAGTCTAGCTTCATCAAATACTACATGAACAGACTCTTCTACAACTTGAGTAATCAAGTTGTGGACCCTATAATCCTTATTGTTGTTGTTGTACCCAACAAAGATCCCTTCTTGGGATTTGGCAGCAAACTTGGTTAAATAAGACTTACCATTGTTAAGTATATAGCATTTACAACCAAAGATCCTGAAATAGGATAGATTTGGTTTTCTGCCCTTCATAATCTCATAGGGGGTCTTCTTGTGGCTCTTGGTGATAGTAGCCCTATTGATCACATGACATGCAGTATTAACTGCCTCAGCCTAGAAATATTCTGCGAGAGATATGTCACTCAATAGGGTTCTACCAGCCTCTATCAAGGTTCTATTTTTCCTCTCAGCAATATCATTTTGCTGAGGTGTTCTTGGTGAAGAAAATTCCTGAAAAATTCCAAATTCTTCACACAATTTTGTCATACTTTCAGACTGAAATTCAGTACCATGGTCACTTCTGATTTTGACCATTGTACTGTCTAATTCATTCTGAATTTGTTTAACAAAACTGTACAAGATACTAGGAGTTTCAGATTTTTGCCTTAGGAAGAATACCCAGGAAAACCTTGAATAATCATCTACAACCACAAAAGTGTAGACCTTCCTACCTAGGCTGTGAACTGTCATAGGACCAAAAAGATCCATATGCAAGAGGTATATGCACCTCACAACATCTTTGTTCTCAATACTATTAAAGGTGGATTTAGTCTGCTTGCCCTTCTGACAAGCTGAGCATATCCCAACCTTTATGCACTTAACTTGAGGACCATTCCTCACTAACTCTTTGCTAAAGAGTTGACCAATTGTCTTATAGTTAAGATGAGCCAGCCTCTTGTGCCATTTAACACAATGTGAGACTTTCTCATCAGCTGCTAGACAAATAGGAGAAACTATGTTCTCACACATAATGTCTAGATAATAGACATTTCCCTTCCTATATCCTGTCATAATGATCTTTTGATCACTTGACCTACTGATATGACAACCATCCTTGACAAATGAGATGTCATATCCTAAATCACTCAGCTGACTTATGCTAATGAGGTTATGTTTCAAACCCTTTACATAAGCCACTTGAGTAATTGTAATTAGGTTGCTAGAAATGTTACCAAAGCCTTTGATGATTCATTTTTCAGAACTACCAAAGGTAACTTTAGGACCATCCTTGATTGGTGTATAGTCCTTCAGCAATCCCCTAGTTCCAGTCATGTGCATGGAACATCCACTGTCCAAGTACCATATTGGGGCATGACCACTTGGACTCACCTGCAAAACAGATTACTTAACCTTAGAACCCAAATAATTCTTGGCTCCTTGGTGCAAGTTAGTCTGACTCTTAACAAAACTACCTGTAGCTTTTTTAGCAGGCAGTTTGCTACTCACCTTGGCACTTGAATTGTGCCAACAGTCTATGGCAAAGTGGCCTACCTTGCCACAACACCAGCACTCAAATCTGTTATACCTTTGTTTAGGTACAACCCTGGCTGTTTTATCTACAGCAGGCTTCTTGTTGAGTACTGGGGCTTTGCCCTTAGACTTGGAATTTACTGTCCAGGCAGGTTTTGTCAACCCTAATCCAGTTTTACCCTTATGAGGTACAAACTCATCTATTAAAGGTATAACAGATTTTGGTTTAGAAAAACTTGCTACAATATCTCTCTCCTTCTGAAGACTAATCTCCAGATTTCTAATTTGATCATTTTTAAATGTAATAGTCCCCATTTGAATAACTGTAATATTCTTCAGTCTGGCTATTTCATTTAATTTCTGATCTAATAACTTGTCAAAATCTGTTGCAGCCACTTTAAGACTAGCAATCTCCTTAGCCTGAGTCTTGGCCAAGAGTTTGCTTTTCTTCTATGCCTGCAACAATACTCTATATTCATCAATTAACTGATGAATGTCTCCTTCAGATTCAGATCCACTCACATCACTTGATGCTAATGTATCTGAATCTGACTCAGTACTAAAAATTGAACTTGAAGAACAATTTTGTACCTGACTAGGTCCAGGCTGATCCTGGATTTTGTCTCCTGCTGATAAGGCCATCAGTCCCTTGCATTGAATGTCCTCATGCTCATAAATTGAGTTCATTAGCTGCATGAACTCATTTTCTTCTTCTTCAGCAAACAAGCCAATATAGGCTTCAGCTTCTGAATCTGTTTCTGAAGATGACATATCAGTCAAACTTTTATCCTTCTTGGCAACAAAGGACCTTTACTTTTTGCCCTTGAACTGTGTCTTCTTCTTGTCAGTGGACTCTTTCCTCTTTTCTGGACAATCAACTATTACATGTCCTTGTCTATTGCAACAATAACAAACTATTTTTGAGGATGTAGTGTTACTAGACTTGGACTTTCTTCTGTCATTCCTTGATGACTTGTTTTTCTGGTAGTAGTCATCTTTTGGCTGTGAAGTGGATGGCTTGGACCTCCACTGCTTCTTCTTTAGAAACTTCTGAAAATGCCTAGTAAATGCAGCAAAGTCTTCATCACTTTCACTGCTTTCTGACTTCTTGCTATCTGAAGTATCTGTCTCAGCCTCAGCAACTTTTGAGGTGGAGATGGAGACTTGCTTTTATATTTCATAGTGGCTTCAGTCTTGAAGGTCACAACTCTTTCTTTGTGCTCCACCCTAGTAGTCTTTTCTTCCTCCTTCCTTACCATTAACTGCATCTCATAAGATAACAGTTTTCCAAACAAAGTTGGAGGAGGAATATCTGCTAATTTGGTCATTTCCATTATGGCACAAATCTTGGTGTCCCAGTCCTTTATCAGGGATCTCAAGAACTTATCATTCAATTCATAATTGCTGAACTCTCTTCCATAGGACATGAATTCATTGACTATCCTATAGAATTTCTTGTAGCATACAGTTATGCTATAAGACCTGGCTTGTCTGAATCTTTCATACTCTTGATTTAATAAAGACTTCCTGTCTTGTCTTACCTCTTCTGATCCCTCCATATAGACTATCAGTGTGTCCCACATTTCTTTTGATGTTTTACAATGAATCAGATTCTGAAATGTGGCATCATCAATTGCACTTACAATAATATTTTGTGCCCTCTTGTCCATAGTGGCCAGAATAATTTCATCCTTAGTCATTTCTGAATAGTCTTTTGGAGTTCTCTGATTTGCATCCAGCACAGATACTTTCATTGGCGCATATGGCCCTTCTTTAACTGTAATGTATATTCTTGGGTCAGAGGCTTCCATAAAAAGTCCAACCCTTTCTTTCCAAATGCCAAAGATCTCCTTTCTGCAGATTGGCAATTTCATGGATCCTAGCTCTTTGTGATTCTCAGTTGAACTCATTTTCTTGATTCTTGATTATGCTGAATCTGCCTACAGGATCTTTACTCAGACTGTTATGTCCTTTTTGAGTAACCTCCCTCTGATACCACTTGAAAGAACTAGTGCCTAAACACCTAGAGGGGGGGGGGTGAATAGGTGCACTTAATCTTTTTAACTTTTAAGGCAGAAACACTGAATTATTAGACCTGTTTATGCAATTCTTTACAGCAATTCAGCACAAATAACACAATAATCACACAAGCATACAATCACAGAGAGCACACAGGATTTATAGTGGTTCCCCAAGATCTGGGTACATCCACTTTCCCCCTTCGCCTATCTAGTAGTGTACTAGATTCGGCCTAATTTCTCCACTACTTCTCAGATCCACAGATCTTACAGCTCAGAACCCAAACAGGTTCCTACAACTCAGAGTGATCCCACTCCTACAACTCAGGCACAACAGCCCTACCACTCAGTCTTCACCAAGACCTACACTCAGCCTTCAACATGGCCTACACTCAGCCTTCAACAAGGCCTACACTCAGAGAAATGTATCTCCTACACTCAGGAACACAGGCCCTACCACTCAGCTTTTATAAATATAGGCTTACAACTCAGATCCCTTAGGATCCTATAGAAAATAAAGAGTACAAAGATTAATAACCACAACTCTGATTGAGAAAGATGAGTTGACTGGCTTCTTGATGAGTTCTTGAAAGAACTTTGCAGAGATCAATCTCCCTTGGCTTTCTTCAAAGCTTCTTGAATTAGAACACAGTAGGGTTGTATCTCTTTGCAGATGATCTTCAATCAACTGCAGTCTTCAGATCTCAATCTGAAACTTTCTTAGCAGCCTGGTTCAATAGCTGTCTTATTAGAAGGAGCTTTCTCTCTCCAACTTCTTAGATCTTCACTTGAAGGTCTTCTTCTGGTTGTGTTGTTTTTCACTTCCTTGATTGCTTCTTCAATCTCCTTCTGTTGAAGGAATAAGACTTTATATAAGCTTTCTTCATGGTGACCGGCTGATCCGGTTTCTAACGAACTTCTGACAGATCTGACAGTAGCAGTTGACCGGTTGAAATGGTAGCTGTCAAGTCATCCAGTCACTTCTTGAAAACTCTGTCACTGTCTGAAAGTGTCGAGACAGATAGTCTTTATGTGTCGACACAAATAGGCTAAGTGTCGACACAAGTTGACTAAGTGTCGACACTAGCCTTCATGGTGTCGACACAACTCCTTGTGTTGTAGAAACTGCTTCTCGACACTGCTTCTTTAGAATGTGTCGACACTGATACTGTGTGTCGACACAAGTCCTTCTTCTTCAATACTTCGTTGATTTTAGCTAAGTGTCGACACAACTCCTTAGTGTCGACACATCTTCTTGTGTTGAAACTTGCTAAGTGTCGACACATCTTCTTTGTGTTGACACATGCCTTCTATGTTGAAACTTTTGCTGAGTGTCGACACATTCGTCATGTGTTGAGACTTTGCTGAGTGTCGACACATCTCCTTTGTGTCGACTCTTGGACTTAAACTTTGTTGAAGTTTGCTGAGTGTCAACACAGCCTCCTAGTGTCGACACTTGTACTTAAACTTTGTTGATGTTTTGCTGAGTGTCGACACAGCCTCCTAGTGTCGACATTTTTGATGTCGACAAAGTTCCTCTGGGTGTCGACACTGCTTCTAAGCGTCGACACTGATTCTTTAGACATTTCTTCATTGTGTGTCGACACTGCCTATATGTGTCGACACTTGTACTTGAACTTTGTTGATGTTTTGCTGAGTGTCGATACAGCCTCCTAGTGTCGACACTTTTGATGTCGACAAAGTTCCTCTGGGTGTCGACACTGCTTCTAAGTGTCGACACTGATTGTTTAGACATTTCTTCATGGTGTGTCAACACTGCCTGTATGTGTCGACACTTTCCTTCTGGTGTCGACTCTGCCTTCCTAGTGTCGACACAATTACTCCAAGTGTCGACACTGCTTCTCTAGGTGTCGACACAAGCCTTCTTAAGTGTCGACACTTTTCTTCTGGGTGTCGACATATGGACTTAGAAACTTTTCCTGCAAACCTGCAGTTACTTAACCTGCACAAAGAAACTCAAAGCACATCAAATACACCTTGATGTATATCATTGAGTAGGGTGAGGCTTCTTCAAATGAGGTACATATATTTCAATGTACCCAACACTTGTCCGCCACAATCTTCTTTGATGCCGCCTTAACTTTCGCCTTCTAGGCAGCTATCTTTTCCTTTTGTTTGAAGATCTGCTTCCTTAGCTTCTCCTCACCTCCTTCAAGTGCAGAGGTGGAGGGGTGGTCGCCAATCTTAACCCCCAAAATCTTGACAGCAAGGATTTATTAATGATATCAAGTTGGAAAATATCTACAGAGTTGCGTATTTCATCAGTTGACAAACTGACCGTTGAAAGGGAATCACTTCCCGGGATTGGGGACTCTGTTGTAACGAAGATGGCCTCTGAAACTTCCTTTTCTCGTGGCCTATGCTGCAAGCTCGTAGCCCTAGTCCGCACAGAGATATTCTTCTCCTTCCTAGCCCGCAACTTCTTCTCTTCCCGCTCAACAATGGAAGACTTGTCCCTCTTCCTCTTCTTCTTTTTAGATGGGCCTTCTTTCTCAGTTAAGTCCTTAGTGACCTGCTCTAAGTCCGACAGACTCTTGTGGACTGCCTCTGGATTAGCAACAACTAAGGCCTGTGAAGGCACCTCTTCCTCAGCTCCTTCTCCAGCAGGTCGCTTATCTTGATCCAGATCAATGATAGGCTACTGGACATCTAATGAGGAAACCTCATTTTCCATGTCTATGCGCAACATTAGTGTTCCCGAAGTAGAAAATATGTACTTCCAAGTCTATGTACAGAAAATATTCTTCTCCTATATGACCACATCATACTTGGATAACCAGTCTATGTACAGAATCACATCAAATTCTTCCAAGTCTATCACCTTCAGATTAGCAACGACTAGAAAATATCCTAACAGAATCAGAAAACTCTGAATGCCTTGGTCCGATACAATAGATTCGCTAGAGGGAAACTTGACACAAAACGCGTCCCCAACAAGATCGAGGGCCAAACCGTGACGCTCTATAAAGGTGCTAGCCACAAACGAGTGAGTAGCACCAGAATCGAAAAGATCACGCTCCCAGTGGTTCTTGACCTTAAACTTTCCTATAAAATCATATACGCAACTAAGGAAACGAACGTCGAACTATAGCTATAATTTAAAACTAGAACTAGGTTAGGGTCTAACCTTAGATAACTTGAGTAGACATCTGATCTTAAACCAAAGACACCACATTCAGCTTGCCCTTCCCCTTGTCCAAAAGCTGCGGCGGCGGTAAGGACTGTAGTGGAACCGGTTGCAGTGGGGGCTGAGCCTACAGGCACTTCAACTTAACATGACCCTTCCTCCTACACTGGAAGCAGGTCTTGTCCTTATGCCAACAATGGGAAGCATCGTGCCCCCTCCACTTACATGCATAATAAACCAAATCTCCTTTAGTGGAATCCTAAATTGCATGAACTATCTCCTTCTTTTGAGTCCCGAATCTCTGGTAACATCGTTCAAATGTATGGCTGGGCCGGCCAGAAGAACTGCATGTTTCTTTGCTTCTTTTCCCTGATACAGTGTCAGATTCTTGTGAACTCTTACCATCACCGATCTTCCTCTTATCATTTCCCATTTGCTAACCTCGATTCTTGGCATTGTGAATTGCCTCAACCTTCAGAGCAGCCTCCACAACTTCAGCATTGCTTTCAGATCCATAAGCACTAGCTAGCTACTAGATGTCATTCCTAAGACTACCCAGAAATCATTTAACTCGGTTTGACTCTGAAGACACCATGTCCGGGGCAAAACGACTGAGTTTGCTGAACTCCACCTCGTACTCGGTAACAATAAGCTGCCTTTGCTTTAGATGCAGAAAATCCTTCATCAGATGGTCTCTCTCGACCGATGAAAAAAACTTCTTTAGCAGCAACTCCTTAAAGGATTCCCAAGAACACCCATCCTTAAGATTCTCCTTCTCTCTCAGCCACCAACCCTTAGCAAATCCCTTGAGTTGATACACAGTGACCATCACCCTCGGGTCTACTGAAACTCTCGAGTAAGAAAACATCTCCTCAATGGCTATTATCCAGTCATCCAAAGCCATAAAATCTGCTCTACCATCATAAGTAGGGGGTCCTAGTCTCTAGAAATGCGAAATAAACATCATATCTGGTGGCAACAACACCGAGGCACTAGAAGAGCAGGGGGAATCGGAACAGGAACAGTCTGACCTACAGCTGGATCCTGCACTCGCGGTAGCTGTCCTGACACAACCGATAACAATGCTTGGATATGCGATTGCATCTCCACCAACTGCCTAGACAAAGTATCAATACTCTGCCACAGACTTTTGATCACCGCTTCGCTTTGTGCACATGAAGACTCGCCCTCCGACTGGAGAGTCGACCTAGTCGCCACACGCTTAGGCGACATGTAAATAAATAACGAACATCTAATCAAAACCTAGCTCAACCGCTAGCACCAAACAACGTAGTCCAGACAAAGCATATTTAATTACTTGCTCATGCTTCTTACTTGCTATGGGATTTCAATAGTGATCTCAAGCCTAAACTTAGGATGATAAACTGCCATCCCACTAACTCATGTGCCTAAACCATGAATGCATGAGTTTATTATTCTTTTTGACTCAAAACCATGTTTGTACGTATGTCATCATGTAAATCTTTAGCTTGACATGTGTGTTGATGCAATTTTATGTCATGCATATTGTGATATGCAATATAAAAAATGGCCTTAATGTATGTTATAAGCGGCGTACACATGAAATGTTATGCATCCCAAACTACCTAACATCGCATGCAATGAAAGAGAAAATGTGCTAATTGGCACTCATGTGATGGTGGTTATGCATCACATACTACATAACCGTCACATGTTGCCACCTATGGAGGATCCATATACAAACACATATTATGCATCCCAGACTACATAATATGCCCAGTATACTTCTTATCATGCTATGAGTGTAGTGTTCATGCTTCAGCCAAGACATGTTGATGACACATCGGTGTGTATATGAAATGACGCTACACAACTAACGCAAACCTGAGATAGTTGTTCGACTAGTTGTCAAACAACCTATCCCTCTGATACCAACAATCACAACCCGTATTTTCTCTACATTTAACGGTATATCAGAGTAAGGGAAAATGTGTGTCATGATGCCACGTCAGCAGGGGATAATTGCCGACGTTCAGGAAAAACTCAAATTAAACACCTTTATAAAAGATTTTTGAGTTATTTAGAGAAAATCCAGTTTAAGTTAAGCGGTTAGGCGTATCTCTCGGCTCACTGAATCAACTAGTCCACTAGAAAATTATAGTTTTACGCTGTGAAAATACTTGATTAGATTGATTTAACACCCTACATGAGTATAAACATCCCCGAAGGACAACTCATGGTATGCAGGACTCTAGATTTATAATAAGTATAGAAAATATCTTTACGTTAACTAGAAGATAGTATCTTAGTTTTGGAAAGGTGGTATGTATGAAATACTACTAGTAAAACTTTTATAAGATGAAATATCTAACATACAACCTAACATAAAGCATTCCCAGAGAGCATGTACAAATATCCACAAAAGGGGCAAACTCAGCAGCTTAGCAAAATACTTAATAACCCGAAAGAAAACCACCATTGGGCATGAACAACCTGACACGAACCCACTAAAGGTATGCATGTCTGTACTAACAAGGAAACAACCAAAAACTACCTCACAAGGGTGGGGAAAATCTCGGCAAAAAGCAGTCCACTAGCCAACTCCCAAACCTAGCCGCTCAATCGGCTACTGCCCTGAACCTGAGGCATTCAAAAGAAGAACATCTCAGCAAGAAAATACAAGCGGCAAAGGAAAATAATCAGGTAATAAGTACAAAGACAAGAAAGGGTTTACCAAACCCGAGTATATGAAATGCTGAAAACCACACCTGTTTAGCCAAATAAATACAAGTACAACAAAAGTTTATAATAAAGGAGTTAATTGATTAAATGTACCAAGTGAGGAACGAATCCATGCTTCAATAAAATATGCAAGGATTAGCATAATAGCGTAGACTGATCTAAGAAGCAAAATAAGCACAAAACAGCTTGAAAATGTCAATCATTAACACTTGGTAATATCAACCGGTCCGGAGTCAGTGACCAATTGTCCCATACCAGGCTCCCAGACCCAAATGTCTAAAAAAAGAAGGCTCTGCGGTGGTGATCATTTGTCCCAACCCAAACCAACAATCCTCAAACATAGACCAAAAAACCACCAAGTATATTGATCCACGAATAGACATCCAGTTGGCGGTCCTTTATCCACTGCAAACCTTCATAGACAAAGAAACATCAAACCCTAACCAAATCCCAAGTCTACACCCCAAGAAAAAACTTAAATAAGTCCTAAAACCACTATAAGGACCATACACGATGAATCGGGCCAAAAGCACAGAAAAATCCGAAGTCCTGGCCAAATTCGTTAAGTATACCCGACGAACCATAACTATACTCGACGAATTACAAGACGATATCCAGCGAATTCCTAAAATACTCGGTGAATCTCCCTTAGTCAAACTGCGATACCCACCGAATTTACCTTGAGCATATCCTTAACATACCCGGCGAATAACTTACCTAACTCACTGAAATAGACTTAACGATATATGTCAAATTTCAACCTATACCTGACGAACTCGACTTCCGATACTCGACGAAATTACCTACCTAAACCCGCCGAATTTTACTTAGATCATTAGCCTATACACGACGGTTTGGACGAAAATCTGCGCAACCCTAGGGGTTCTTCCATGGCTCATTCTACACTACTCCTATTCTCTAAGGAAAGAGGAAAGAAAAGAAGGAAATGACAAGAAATAAACATGCAAGGGGAAAATCCACTTGCCTTGAACATTCGAAGAAACGCGGCCCGCTCGCACCGCAACAAGGATAGGTCGTAAAATGCCATAAGAAATGTTTCCTGAAACTTTTGGAGGGAAAAAGGGGTCAAAATTGCTAACCCTAACAAATAAAAATCGAGGAATTCCGGAAAACTTACCACGATCGTGTATCCCTCGCCAAGAGCTTTCGGAATCTCTACTCTATTGATCAAACTGACCAACGGAGCTCCCTCAAACGCCGGCGAAAAGGTCGCCCGTTTGCCGATCATCCTCTTTCGCAAAAAGCTTCTGCCGCTCGGGTTTAGGGAAGATGATGAATAGTAGGGTTTCGATTTTTACGAGTATATATATACAATTGAAAGGCACTGGCCTTTGGCCCTGGGGCCATTTTACGGGTGGTGTGACATTTATCGTAGGCGGTGACATTTGTCGTGGGCGGCTACATTTGTCGTGGGAGGCGACATTTGTCGTGGGCGGCGACATTTGTCATGGGTGGCGACATTTGTCGTGGGCGGCAACATTTGTCGTGGGCGGCGACATTTGTCATGGGCGACGACATTTGTTGTGGGGGGAGCCAAATGTTGTGGGGGAGACAAATGTCGTGGAGGAGACATTTGTTGTGGGCAATGTCATTTGTCATGGGCGGCGGCATTTGTCGTGGGGGGAGACAAATGTCGTGGGGGCGGCATTTGTCGTGGGGTCTACATTTGTTATGGGGCGACATTTGTCATGACACTAATGCTGGCTAAGATTTTTCTCTTAGAATCCTACGATGGGTTGAAAATTAAGAGGGAGCCAATGATAATAATCAATAATTAAGTTTGAAAGAATCATATTATCCTCCTAGTGATACGAAAAAAATGGGAGCATTGGCAGTGCATGAAGACATTCTTATATGAACGACAAAGAATATGAAAGATATAGAGGAAGAACATACAAAAACATTGAAAACAATTATATGCAGGAGAAAAAATCCGTCAACATAATTTTGAGAAAAAATCTGTCACATATACAATATATTTGTTATATGCTGTGATTGGCCACAACAATAACTTTTAGATAGATTAATTCTGTGTCATTTAAGTTTGAAGTCTTGCAAGAAAATAGCTTAATCCAAAGTTAGCATCTATAAAAATAAAAATATACAGTAATAAAAAAAACATACTAAAAAACAACATTTAAATCAACCCGATCAAAATCATAGTTTTATAATTCTATCTATCCCAATAAATCAAATTCAAATCGAACGGCTCAGTCCTAAATTTCAGGTGAACTGGGTCCGTTCCATTAAAATTCGGCACAAAATCATAATCAGTTTGGAACCCAACCCGGTATATGATGCATTGCGTACCTACCTTTTTCATTATCCGGTCGTCGCCACCGGCAATACGCCATTGATCTTAGGACCGCCTCCCTCTGCATTCGTCCCCATCACCATCATTTTGACTGCATTCATGAAAATACTGGGAGCAAAATGAGAATACAATTGTTAGTGTGATAGAGATAATAAAATACGAATTGAGAGCTGCTGATTAGATTTCATCAATTAAAGAACTACAGTCATATGAAGAGGGGAATATAAAATAATATCAGACCCACCAATGAGTGAGAGCCATTTCCTATCTCCACTTCAAAAACCCATTAACTGTCCATGTGATGGTGGGTTTGGGCCAACGTCAACTTATTACAACATTTGTTTTTGCCCTAGCAGAGATGGCGACAGAACAGAGTGTGACTCGCAGAAGAAAGAATGCGGGAGGGAGTGGTCACTGATGTCGTCGGCAGCTAGATGATTCGCGATGCAGAGGGTGGGAAGTAGAAGCGAGGGTTTCAGAAGCGAAGAATGGGGAGCATAGTGAAGCGCCGGGTTGAAGAAAGAAAAAATCATGAACGGACCTGGTTGCTACCTCCCAAGTCGAAGAAGAAAGAGCTCTCACCGGGTTGAAGAACGCCGGAGGAGGGAGTCTTCGCTGATGTCGTTGGCGCCTGGGCATGCGATTTTAGGGCGAGAAGCGCGAAGGATGAAGGAATCTCCGGGTTTGTGCATCCGATTTTTGGGCGAAGCGCGATGTGATGAAGGAATCACCGGTTTTAGCGAAGCGCGATTTTAGGGCAAAGCGCTACTTTCGCCGATCGTCGAGCAGAACCTGCGGGAGAAGCGCTACTTTCACCGATCGTCGAGCAGAACCTGCAGGATTGCGTGATTTAATTTGTTGGGAAGCTGTGCCGAAGAACAAAATAAAAAAAGACTTCGCTCGAGGCGGGAGATCAATTATTTTGGCGGGATTGAGTAAATGAGGGGGAAAATGAGGGGTAAAATGGGTATTAAGAATGTTGCACCAAAACATGTTTTTCCTTTATAGAATAGTATAGATATAAATATAATAATAATAATTAATTAATTTATAATACAATATTACATTACAATTAACATTAATTATTCACAAAACGATCTGAAATCCAAACGAACTCGGAATTTGATGAAATTCGCACCGTAGCTAAATACCGATGTTACGAATCTAACAGCGAAGTCAAAATTCAAATCCCACAAACCAAACTCGGGCAAACACCTCCCGAAATGAAAGCACAAGCATTCCCAAAAAGGCTCCACTGAGTCACCAAAACAGACTCGGCTCGCAAGGGAATTTTGCAAATAGGCTTAACCCAGCCACAATGAAAAAAACCTAAAGAGAAAAAACCACGCTCTAACCATGGAACATGCCAAACACGAGTCAACGTAATGCCCTAACGCCAAAATTATGCCACTACGAAAATAAAACAAATACTGAAAAATCAGAGGCGTTACATTCCTACCCTCTTCCTTGTTGTTAGATCCATAGTTATTCCTAGGAGAGATATTGACTCAAAAGAGTTTTGATTTGTGAGAAGATGATTTTCTAGGAAGAGGCATTATTAGGGCTTGTGTGCTAAGATTAGACGTCTTCAACCTCGCCTTCATTTTATGTGAAGATAGGTACTGATTTCATGAAGAGAAGTGGCCTAATGAGGGTGAATAAAGGAGGAGGAATGTTGGATGTAATTTTGGGAATATTGGATAGAGGGGGAAGACGAACCGATGTCGTTCGTTTCGATTTAAGATGCGTTCAATAATCTATTTTCTGCGCGCAATGAACTTCAGGGCCGTTTTCGGGCATGATATGACCATACCTGGGCTTTCAACTAAACACAAAAGTATAGAACTTGGAAATACCTTTCCAATGGATGGCTACACATGTTCATATAAAGTCTGTAGCCTCAGGAAAGTCCAATCGAACTTGCTAGGCTGACATGTTAATCTTGCAGAAATTTGTATTATGAACACAACAGACTTCAAGGCCGATTTCAAGTATGTTTCGTTATGATCTGGTTGATGGACAGAATACAACAGTTGTAGTACTTGGAAATACCTTTCCAACTGATGGTTACATATCTTCATACGAGTCTTGTAGGCTTGGGAATGTCCGATCAAAGTGGATGTACAGTCAAGTCCTGTGTACTTAATATTCTTGGGTTAGTGTAGTATTGGGCTTGGTTTGAGTAAAGAAATTGTACGAATAAATGTCGAGGTTTTAGTGAACTTGGTCCTATGTGAATGTGATAAACAAATGGTTGGGAAACATAATTGGGCAATATTGTAATTTTTGAAATTGAATAGGTTTGGAATAAGATGTGACGCTCGATAATTGAACGAGTATACTGTGTACTCATGTTAATATTAGGGGTGAACTATCTTTGTGCTGATGCGATTACCGTGATGGAAGCATAACGGTTGGTGGATACTTGATCCTTAAAAGAAATCAGAAGAGATTGATGCATGACCATGAGATATGTTAAATAAGAAAGGTGTAAAGTGGTCCACTGCTTAGAATCGTGCCTCCCTTCTGGTAGCAGTGTGAGATTGGTAAGTTGTGTAAGGTGGCTTGTCGCCCATGTAAACAATAAACCTTATTTGTTATGAAAATGTGGAAGGGTTGGACGTGCGTGTGTGCTTACCACACTGGAACGAAGTGTTGATAAGGGAATAGGTGGGCAGTCCTTGCGTGTTGTTGAGCACGGGATGTGAAATATTATAAGGGACTCATTGTGGAGCCCTATAAGTGAAATGCATGCGGTGTGAGTTGACATGCAGTGTCATAATCCCGGGTTAAGGATTGTGTGGCAGCTCTACGGGCTCGCTAGTCGTCACACCGACGGAAGTTGATAGATAGACTTACACGGTTGGGACTTGGTCCTCGGTGTTTACTTCCCGAGGCACCCTCCGTACTATTGGATGGTTGGCCTTGGTCCTTTAGTGATATGTTCACAGAGGTAGCTTCTGTGCCACGATGATAGGCCAGTTTGGGTTGTGTTCTTGGTGCACATCTACCCAAAACCCCTCTAAGCCATAGTATGCATGTGAGCTCTTTTATTGTGTTCTTAGCTTTGAGGCGTACTAAGGCCTAGGCTTGGTAGTGTGGATGACCTACTAGAAGTGGAGAAGCCCGCTCTACTGCAACTGTCTGGCCACGACAGATGATGCCTGAGTGGTTAACTACCTTCTTAAAAAGTCTGAACTACAAGTCCGTGTCGACATGTCAATTGCATGTGCATGATCATGGGTGATTCATTGCATTGCATTCATATCATTACATTACATTACATACACTATCTCATTTGGGGCCATCCGATATGGAGCTTTAGATGCTAGTTTAGCTCCTAGAACTAGATGGATCTGAAATTCCTTCACACAGTGTGGTGGCAGTTCTGGCAACTTCTCTGGGAAAACATCAACGAAATCCTGTACCATTGGAATGTTGGAGATAAAAGTCTCTTCCTAGATCATCTTGAACCACACCTGATAAATCTCATCCCCCTGTAGGTGGGCCTTGGCGGCCTGGATAGAAGAAAGCAGACAGTAGGAGACTGGGGTAGTACCTTCGAAGGTCGCATACATGTAGACCTATCTCATCACAACCTTCCTTGCCGGGAAATTAATCTGTGCATGGTTCCATGTGCGCCATATCATTCCTAAGAAAAGATCAAAGTCTGGCATCTTCAAAATCATCGTCGGAGCCTCGAAATTTAGATCGCCGATGGTCAACGCTTGAAGGCATTTTGTTGTGGATAGGATCTCCATCCCATTGGGAAGACGCACCCTCCTGGTGACTCCCGTAAAATGTTGGACCTGGTCTAAGTCCTTGACAAAATCCTCCGTGACGAAGTTGTAAGATGCTCCCGTGTCGAATAAGGTATGGGTCGGCTTGCCACATAACGTTACTATTCCTGAATTTGTTAAACAATCTTAGGTGGCTACTTGTATAGTTTTCTTCCTTAGTTCTACCAGTTTAATACCAGTTTTAACGCCCCCAGTTTTTTGACGTTTATTCTAATTCCTTTAATGACGTATTTATGATGTCAGGGCATTATGTTAATGCATAGATGTTAGATATCATTGTTGGAGCATGACTATTGCTCATTTGGTACCTAATATTTTGACTTAGAAGATTATCGTGGCTAATTTCTAGTGTATTTTTGAGATATCCTTTGCGAGCCGAGTTTGTTTTGGAACTCGGTAGTGCCTTTTTGAGATATTTGGTGTTTTGACTGAGGGGAGTTTTTACCCAAGTTTAGTTTATCGGATTTTGATTCTGACTTTGTCGTTAGATTCATAGCGTCGATATTTAGCTAAGGTGCAATTTTTGTAGAATTTCAAGTTGGTTTGAGTTTTTGGTCATTTCAACATTTATCTAATAATTTATATTATATTATATATATAAGTATAAATAGAAGTGATGTGACATAACCCTATTCATCTTCTTCCTCGCCGTCCATCCGTTTCGCGAAATAGAAGAATCGGCGGTGTCGCTGCGTGCCTTCGGCCTCCAATAGGGATCGTTTTGGTGGTCGGTTTCGTCGGAGGAGTAGAGATTTGGAAAGCTCTAGCCTAGATCTATACGCGTGTGGTAAGTATTTCCCATTTCTTGGATTTTTAGGCATTAGGGTTTATGGTTTTGACCTCCTTCCCCGAAAAGTTTCAGGAAACATTGCCTAGGACTTCTTATAGCCGAGCCGTGTCGTAGAGCGCTTGGAGGAGTCAGATTTTGGGAGTTTCGAGGCAAGTTGTAATCTCCCCCTTTCATTGCAATTTTCGTTCTTGTCTTTCATCTTCCTTCCCTCCTTAGTATGTAGGAGTAGTGTAGGGAGTAGACTTAAGGAATCCATAGGATATTTAGAACTTTTCGGCCAAAAATCCGTCGAGTATGGTATATAGCCTAAGGAAATTTCATCGCATATACGTGTAGTAAACTATCAGGTATTCGTCGAATATGGGAAAATAGACCGGGTGAAAATCGTCGAGTGGTAGTTTCTTCGTCGAGTGAATTCGTCAAGAAAGGTTAGATTTCACTAAGTAAGATTCGTCGAGTATCTAAGCATCGAGTTAGTCGAGTATCAGTATTCTTGGCGTTGAGTGAAGGTAGATTCATCGAGTATACTCCATGGATTTATCGAGTATATTCGCCCAATCAAGTTCGATTCATCGAGTATCGCCGAGTGTAGTTTTGTAGCAAAGTCCAATTTGTCGATTATTCCTTGGTTCGTCGGGCATATTCGATGAATTTAGCTAGACTTAGAATATTTTCGCCATTTTGTCAAATTCGCCGAGTATGGGTCATAGGGTAATTTTTTGAGTTGTTTTGTCCTCTTGTTGTGGGAGTAGTTTTGTGTCAGGTTTGCGGTTTAGTGGAGTTTTGGAGGTGTTTTTGACGGCTAGGTTGGCAGTGAATATAGGAACACCAACATGACACAATTTCGTGAATCATTGCACTTGGTGTGTTTTTGTCTGTTCTCATGGACTGTTTGATTGTGTTGAACAATGTACCGCACTGCCTTTTTGAGATGTTTTTAGTTATGTTAGTTTGTGTTGGACAATGTAGCCACCGACACAGAACCGTGGTTTTTGACATTGCTAATGATTCACGTGTGTAGAGCAGTTTACTCTTTTTTCTTCATATTATTTAGTCATTTGTTGTATGTTTACTCTTGTAAATTTTATCGAAGCATGGCTTCATTTCGCACTTGGTGCAATTTCTCTTACTCTACTATTGATATCTCTGCCTTACTTGTCATAACTTTGCTTTTTAGCTGAGATTTATCATCCATTCATATAGTTGGGGTTGGTAACCCCTTTTGCTTTCTCTTGATTACTATCTACTGATATTTTTGTTTACCAATTGTATTTTCTTGCTGAGATGTTCTTTCTTTGAATTTCTCAGGCTCAGAGCAATAACCGGTTGAGGTGCTAGAGTTTGGTTGTGGCTTGCATTTTGCAGTAGTTGCAGTTGACTTTACCTTATCGATTGTGAGGTAGTAGTTGTTGCTTGTTTTAGTTCAGATATACATACTTTTAGTGGGTTCGTGCCAGCTTGTAGACGCCCACTGGGAGTTTTCTTGTGGATTGTTTAGTACTTGCTAGCTATTAAATCTGTTAATTATGACTGGTTGGTTCCACTTGCTCTTTGGGAAGGTATTATGCTAGGATTATTTTCAAAGTATAAAAGCATCTATTGACTATCTCATTCTTAGCATCACTTTAAGTCAAAGTCACTATATTTCAACTAACGTAAAAGCTCCTTCTATACCCATATTAAATCTGGAGGTATGCATATCATGAGTTATCCTAGTTGGATGTTTATGCTTATGTATGATGTCAATCAAATATAAGTAAGGTATTTTTCGTAACGTATATTCATATTTTTTACTTGTGGACTAGTTGATCCACTGAGCCGAGTGATACGACCACTAAAAATTAACCTATATTACAGTTTTCTTCATATAAAACTTATGGATTTCATATAAAGTGTTGAGTTGGGGTCTTGCCTGAGCGTTTGTAGTTATACCCTACATGGCGTGGCATCACTGTTGATGCGCGAAAATGGCACCGCCCAGTTAACGAGTGTTCGATTCTCATGGGGGAAATGAGCATATGGGAAGAGAGACTGCAGAGAAGCTGGTTACTCTGAGCCGCGCATGAATATAGAGAGAAAGAGAAGAAAAGTGGGTCACTAGCAGCGGCAATAGCAGACTTCGCCCGCCGCAGCTTAAATGCCTCTCTTGCGGCGGACTTTCCCTTTATATAAAAAACAAAGGAAAAAGAAGAAGAGATGGTCGGTCAGGCAACACGGCTTGATGTCCCAAGCCGCGCGAGCTGATTTCAGAGTCCACTCGGACTGGCGGTCAGCCAGCTGGTAGTGGTGACAGACATGGAAATTGTGGCCGCAGAGTCGACCATCCAAGTTGCACCCTCCCGGCTCTGTCCTCAATGAGAGGTATGGGGGCCTATTTATAGGCTTGAGGAGGTAATGGTCTTGGTAACATCACCCCCGGTGAGTCGGTGAGTTGTGCGAGTAGAACAAGGAGTCCGTCGAGTCCGCAGCATGTTGTGCGGTTAGGGACTCGTCTTCTGGAGCTGGCCTGCTGTTTGGCGGACTGAGACGAGTCCACCTCTATTGTATTAAGCGATCTCACGCCAAGATATGCAAGTTGAGGGGTAGTCCGCCCACTGCTGGGAAGGTGCCGGGAAACTGGAGGGCTTGCTGGCGAACTGCAGAATGAGTCCGCCCAGCCCGCTGTGGACATGATGAGACTATTTGTAGGATGCATCCCCCCTGCTAGGTGACAAGCGCTTGGCGACTTGGCGGACTGAGGAGGCAGGTTGCCAACTATTGAAACTGGCGCGGGGGCTTCTAGCGGACTGCACAATGAGTCATCCTAGTTCGCGGCGGACAGGATGAGTCAACCTCTGTTGGTGGAGGCTTATCCTGCTAGCTGACGGCTTGGCGACCTTGCGGACTGAGGAGGCAGGTCACCCGTGCTGACGAGGTGCAGGCAGTCGTTATTAACTGGCGGCCTGGAGGCAGGTAGCCATTCTTGCTGTGCGGCGAGATGAAGGTTCATCACCACTGTTGGTGGTGTGCAGCCTGTAGGAAGGTCGCCACTATTGTCTGGCGGTGCGCTGGAGTTGAATCCGCTGCCTTGTTGTGCGGGCTGGAGGAGCAGGTCGCGCAGGTCTCCCCTATTAATGAAGTCTGCCCTGTTGGAGTAGAGAGAACCATTACACAATTAGCTGACCTAACCGCGCGGCCTGCAGGGGCAGACTAAGGCATCAGTCTACAGCCCCTGCTGAACCGGCGGCTGATGCGCGACCTAGATGCTCAGGCCGGGGAGACCGCCCTAGCTACAAGGCGTGAGCGGACAGAGAAGTCTGTCTGCCCATCCTTGGAGGACTGGTCGTGACCTCCATGGAGAGTTTGGAGAAGAGCGCGACTTGCAAGCTGGATACCCTAGGAGGGATCTCTTATTTCTGGGTTAACATAATCCCGCACTTTTTTAAGTTTTGAAGGGAACTTTGAAAAAGTAGGCGACCCACAAAAATTGCGATCCACCCATTGGAAACGTAAGTGTTAAGGAGAGATAGAACCTGATGTCTCTCCTTAGAAGGAATTTGCTAATGCCTATCTTTTTCATGCAAAGGGAAAGTTAATGTAGGCGAAGAAAATGGGTGCACATCTCATGTGTACCTGAATCGCTTTTGCCAAGTGAAGATGACGTGAATGTCTTCCACTGAACTCAGAAGGGGACTTGCAAGCGTCTGCTAGTCTCTGCAAAAGAGAAGTTATACATAGATATGTTGTATAAAAGTAAGCTGCAAGTATGTGAAGGAAACTTGCAAATACCTGCTAACCTCTGCAAAAGGAAGAGTAAGAAGCAGATATAATGGAAAATTAGGTTGCAAGTACCTGAACGAAACTTGCGAATATCTAGTAATCTCTGTAAAAAATTAGTTAGAAACGGATTTGAAAGAAAAGTAAGTTGAAGGTACCTGAAGGAAATTTGCAAGTATCTGCTAATCTCGGCAAAAGAAAAGTGAGCAGCAGATATAAAAGAAAACTAATTTGCAAGTATCTAAAGAGAACTTACAAATATCTGACAATCTCTATGGAGTTTATGGATAAATCCTCCGCCAAAAGTCGGTGTGATAAGACAGATATGATTAGATCGAAGAAGGAATATCAATGAAATCCTGTTGTTGGCCGAATAAGCAAAATCAAGTAGAGATCAAAACAGAGCATTAATGGTATTCACAATATGAAATCCAGATCAATTAGATGAGACCACTTATATTAGATTTTGACTAAATGGTTTGTCAAACCAGACTGAAGCGTACAATAATGTATGATTTGTCTGAGCTTTACTAGAATAGAGAAGCTTCTGAGCGACCACAAAGTGGGTTTGATTGCTCTAAAAAAGGCCACCACGAGGAGTGGATCTAATGGCAAAATGGAAATAGGGGTACCACATAGAGTGGGTTTAATTGCCACACGTTTCCTTAACTATTAGAAAGCTAGGTTGGTTGTCCCTTTGGAAAATGGGCGACCACTTGAAAAGTGGGTTTGTTGCCGATAAGAACTTTTAAGTGACCACACGGAGTGGGTTTATTACTGCGAGGAGTTCTTTTTTCAAAATCAACCAATCATGCCAACAATAGAAGGAATAAATGCTTTGGTAACATTAATAAGTTTGAGAGTAAGTACTCGACGCTGCAAGATAGGATTTTACAATGATGCTTTCAAGCAATATATTCTTGCAATTTGCCTTCTTTCAGCAGTTTCTCAACGAGCTTATGAAGAGCTCGGCATTTCTCTGTATCATGACCCACACAAAAGTTTTATAAACAGAATAAATCTTTGCGACATCGATGGCCAGGTAACAGGATAGGTGGCCTAATGAAATCTGTCTCCTACTGAATAATTGGAAGAACTTCCTCCATAGAGATAGTTAAACTTATATACTTTCTTTTTGATCCAGCTTGCTTGTATTGGTGAGAAGCATGAGGCTCATTGCCATAAGTCTGAATTGTCGTATCAGAGTTATCAAGGCTTGATTCTGAATGCTTTGTTTGAGATGTAGATGAATTCCCACAATTGTAACCTTGTGCTTGAGATTTCTGATTTATATGAGCTATATAATTGGGGTTCATTGCTTCTGCTGCTATGAATCTATTTGCTTTTTCAATAAGATCCCCATAGGTTTCGGGCATTTTTGTAGTGACTTTGAATTTAATAGGACCTTCCCGAAGTCCGCTTATGAAAGAATATTTGTAGAAGTCTTGATGGACATTAATAACATCAAGAGTTTCCTTCTGGAATCGGTCAATGAAATGAGCATTAGACTTGTTGTCTTCTTGCTTGATCTGAAAAAGAGCTGATGCATCTTTATTTCTCTTCCTTAAACTTCCAAACCTTAAGAGGAATTCTCTTTGATGGTCGTCAAAGCAAGTAATTGATTGAGGCGGTAAATGGTAGAACCATTCCAACACTTGAGCACTAAAAGATATGACAAGTAGCTTGCATTTGACACCATCAGATATCTCTTTCAAAGATGTAATTGATTCAAAATCTTGCAAATGATGAATTGGGTCACTTAGTCAAGAGTAGATTGGTATATGAGGTTCTTTAAAATCATTTGGATCAACTTTCCGTCGAATTCGATGTATAAAAGGAGAAGGAACTAGCTCTTTGCCTGCGAAATATGTTAGTACATCAGGTATATGAGGATAAGCATTCATATTTACCTTATGAAGCTTGCGATGAGAGATGTAAACTCCTTAGATAGTAGGAGATCGTAGTTACTACTTAAGACGGGCACTTCATAATGAGTAGATGTGCACTTGGGGTCTTTTGACTGAAAATCCATGAAGATAGAAATTGCCCAAAGAGAAAAACTTCAATAACTTCCAAATGGAGTGGAATTTGGGCAATCTGATGGTAGAAAAAGTGTCTGAATGGATTCCTATTCTCCTGGGGGTAGATCTCCTCAAGCTGGTTCCGACAAGCTTTGAATTTCTGAAATCGGACTCCCAGATCAAAAGTTATGGTTGTTTGAAGTTAAGGTGTATTCTGAGCTCAATCTCATGTCTTCATTGCAACTGATGTTCATCAACTGCTCAGTATCTAAAGGTCGCTTGTTAACTATTGATGCGCGAAAATGGCACCGCCCAGTTAACTGGTGTTCGATTCTCATGAGGGAAATGAGCAGATGGGAAGAGAGACTGCTGAACAGCTGGTTACTCTGAGCCGCGCATGAAGATAGAGAGAAAGAGAAGAAAAGAGGGCCGCTAGCAGTGGCAACAACAAACTTCGCTCGCCACATCTTAAATGTCTCTCTTGCAGCGGGCCTTCCCTTGATATAAAAACAAAAAAGGAAAAAGGAGAAGAGATGGTCGGTCAGGCCGTACGGCGTGATGTCCCAGGCCGCGCGAGCTGATTTCAGAGTCCGCCCAGATAGGCAGTCAGCCCGCTGGTAGTGGTGACGTACAGGGAAATTGTGTCCGTAGAGTTGACCATCCAAATTGCCCCCTCCCAGCTCTGTCCTCAATGAGAGGTATGGGGGGCTACTTATAGGCCCGAGGAGGTAATGGTCTTGGTAACGTCACCCCCGGTGAGTCGGTGAATTGTGCGAGTAGAACAAGGAGTTCGCCGAGTTCGCACCATGGGGTGTGGTTAGGGACTTATTTTCTGGAGCTGACCTGCTATTTGGCGGACTGAGACGAGTCCGTCTCTGCTGTACTAAGCGAGCTCGCGCTGAGCTACATGAGCTGAGGGGTAGTCCACTAGCTGTTGGGAAGGCACTGGGAAACTGGAAGGCTTGCTGGCGGACTACAGAATGAGTCCTCCCAGACCGTTGTGGACAAGATGAGCCTATTTGATAGATGCGTCTCCCATGCTAGGCGATAAGGGCTAGGCGACCTGGCGGACTGAGGAGGCAGGTCGCCAACTACTAAAACTGGTGTGGGGGATTCTGGCGGACTGGACAAATGAGTCCGCCTAGCTCGCGACGGATAGGATGAGTCCACCTCTGCTGGTGGAGGATTATCTTGCTGGGCGACAGCTTCACGACCTGGAGGATTGAGGAGGCAGGTCGCGCGTGCTAATGAGGTGCAGGTACTCATTGTTGACTGGAGGCCTGGAGGCAGGTCGACATTCCTGCTATGCGGCGAGCTGAAGGTTCGTCGTCGCTGTTGATGGTGGGAGGCCTGGAGGAAGGTCACCACTATTATCTAGCATTGCGCTGGAGATGAATTCGCCGCCTTGTTACGCGGGCTAGAGGAGCATGTCGTGCAGGTCGTCCCCCATTGATGAAGTCCACCCTATTGGAGTAGAGAGAACCATTGCGTGGTTAGATCACCTAACCGAGCGCCCTACAGGGGAGGACTGAGGCATCAGTCTGCAACCCCTACAGAATAGTCAGCTGCTGCGTGACCTAGGCGGTCAGGCCGGGGAGACCGCCCTAGACTCGTAGCCTGAGCAGACAGAGAAGTCTGTCTACCCATCCATGGAGTACTGGTCGAGACCTCTAGGGAGAGTTTGGAGCAATCCGCAACTTGCAAGCTGGCTACCCTGGTAGGGATCGCCAATTTCTGGGTTAACAATCACGACGTGTGCTTTCTCTTACTATGATATGTCATTTAATTGCGGAGAAAATGTGAGTTGTGATAGTTGGTATTAGAGGGATAGGTTGTTTGGCAATTGGTCGAACAACTACCTTGTATAGATTTAAGTTGTCTTATTCCATCACATACACACACCAATGTGTCATCAGTACATCTTGGCTGAAGCATGAATACTACACTCATAAGCATGATAAGAAGTACATGGGACATATTATGTAGTATGGGATGCATAATGTGTTTGTATATGGATCCTCATAGGAAACAACATGTGACTGTTATGTATGGATAACAAGCATCACATGAATGCACATTAGATTTTACTTTTTGTTACATGTGATATTATGTAGTATGAGATGCATAATATTTCATCTGTATGCCGCTCATAATAAGCATAAAGGCTTTTATTAGATTGCATAGCACAACATGCATGACATAACATAGCATTAGCATACGTGCCAAGCTAAATATTTACATGATGACATACGTACACACATGGGTTTTAAAATAAAAAGAATGATATTTCATGCATTCATGGTATATGTACGTGAGTCAATAGAATGACTGTATATCATCCTAAGTTTAAGCATGACATCATTATGAAAATCATAGAGCAAGTTAGCAGCTTGAGCAAGTATCTATACATGTATGGTCTGAACTAAGTTGTGCAGTTCTAGCAGTTAAGCTAGGTTTTGATTGGTTGTTCATAATATTCTTAGGATTCAACCTAAGCAAGAATTTCACTTTAGTTTTTCTCAATCTTCTGTTGTTGTTTTTCTGAAGGCCCCGACCCTATTTATAGTTTTATATCAGTGGTAACCGGCTGGTCCGGTAGTTGACTGACATCTGACAGTTCTGTCATGTCAAATAGGCAGTGACCATTCTGGCAGCTGTCAAGTCTTCAGTCTTGAGATTTAGTACTTCAAATATTTTTTGGATCAGCTGACTGTGTCAAGACATATTTGTAAGACCCCCCCCCCCCTTTTTGACATCGGGGTCTTAGGCCCAGAACCGCCGCTTAGCGGTGACACCTTCACGCCCTGAAGGGTCATCACTGTGAAACACCAATTCTGCTGGCCGATTCGATCACAGAAAAGCAACAAAAGTAGAGTAAGCATAAGAGTGGTAAAAACTCTAACCACATGTCCACAATAATATCACATCAGAGTAAATATATCTCCACGAAGGGAGTGTCCACGAAATATATAAATGTACTGAAAATAAGGGCGTAAGCCCGCTACATCAAATCCTCACTACATAGTCACTCAAGAGGAAGCAAAATAAAACACAACTAAGGTCAGGGGCTCACAGTCCCCATCGTCTGAACTCCGGTGCTAGACTGCCCCATCTCCAAGCGTGCCGACCTGTGGGGCTGCTCCTCCAAGCTGGGCTCCACGATCCCCTAAATGATGTGGTTCGAAAACCATTAGTCTATAAGACTAAGTCCTATCATCCCCCACCCCTTCCACCATGGCCCCTAGGCACCGAGCAGAGAGGAAGAAAGGGGAGGACTTGAAGGTGGAGAGTAATCAAGAAACAGATGGCAGCGATCCTACACTAGCAATTTTCATGGTACATGTGGCAGTAAAATAAAGTATGAAAAGTAACCTTAACTTATACAGAAACATATAAGCAAGGGATCTTTTATAGGGCTCCCATCGTATAAAAAGTCTCATACCAATTTATGCGTTGGGGTGTCGGTTATTAACAGCAATATATATAAAGAATTTAACCTTAATTTATAAACTTGCCCACATAAGCTTATAAACCAAGAGGTCATTTTGCAGGGCCTATTGTATAAGCTGAAAGTGCAAGTTAGATCTGATATACTCTAGGGGGGGTGAATAGAGCATAGTGCTTGCTAGAAACTTTTTACAACAGTTGTTGTAATCCTAAGTGAATAGGGAAGCAAATAATATAAAGTAATCTAAATTCAGAATAATCACAAAGCAATCACAAAGCACAGCCAGAATCAAAAGAAAACTATGCAACCAGATGACACAAGGAGCTATAGTGGTTCCCCAATCAACCTGGGTACATCCACTCTTCTACCACCTTAGGTAGGAATCCACTGCAGGATGAGTTGATCAGGTGTCCTGGGCAACAATGAGCTTTTGATAAGGTGCTCAAAAACCAAACCAGATTTTTTGATCAGGTGTCTTGCCACCAATGAGCTTTTGATAAGGTGCTCAAAAACCAAATACAAACTTTTGAAGGGAGTTTGAAAAACCCTTTACAAAGATAGGGATGAGAGAGTGATGAAAGACTTCTTTTCTCAATCACAGTGAGAAGACTATGTGGATTCAGTGATGTTGTCAAAGCTCCCCCTGAGATCTGTACTTGTTCAGGAAGTGAAACTTTGTAGTGGGGTGATAGGCCTTCAGAAAATTGATCTCCAGCAAATGATGATTTCAGCAACAATTGAAATGTGAGGTGTCTGGAGTCTTGAATGATGATGGCCTTTGAACACTTAAAACAAGAGAGATCTGAAAATTTCAGATGATTGATCTCCTTTTGGTGTTGGTGTTCTTGTATGAATCTTGAGACGGAGAATGTATGCAACTCTTTCTCTTTCTCTTGTGTAATTGTTGTTGTAAGAGTTGTTGCAGAGAATATTTTTCTAGCTTCTTGTTCTTCTTCTTTTTCAGGGATTCAAGAATCTGATATTTTATTCCTTTTTTTCTGAATAGAAATGATCCACTGTCAAGATAGCCGTTAGCCTGTCATTAATTACTTCCTTAATTGCTTTTATATTCTGGAGGAAAGTCCAATAAAACATTCCTTGAAAATCTCTTGAAACTTGCTCCAGAATAAATGAAAACGGCTACAAGATCTCTGAATTAATTGCTGACATTAATTCCACAGCTGTCTGAAATTGAATCTTGACAATCGTTGAACTCTTCAGAAAATCGTCGAACTGAGCTCCACTATCGTTGAACTGAGCTCAGAGATTTGGACTAAGACAGAAACAGAGATCGTCGATCTGAGCTCAACTATCGTCGAACTGAGCTCAGAGATTGAGAACCAAACTGAAGTCAAGATCGTCGATCTGAGCTCGAAGATCGTCGAATGGAGTTCGACGACTTGTTGAAGTTGATCTCAGAGATCGTCGAATGGAGTTCGACGATTCGTCGAAGTGAGCTCACCGATCGTCGAATGGAGTTCGACGATTCGTCGTACTGAGCTCAACGAAATGACTTAGTTTTTTGAAACTGAAAATCCTGGTCTTGAGGGCAGCTTCCAAACCTAAGTACTAACCCTTAGACTCAATTCTACTTGACCTTTAGATCTATACAATGAGGTCAAAATAGGTTTCCTAAGAGACATAGTGATCCTGACCCAAATCAGTAATAGGGTGTTCCAACAATCTCCCCCTATTTGGGTTAGGATTACTATTTACAGATATTGGAAAATTAAAAACAATATACATGGCAACAATATAACAAACAAGACATTGCAGAATCACAGATATTATCTCAGACAGATTATAAAACAACATATATTGTCACCTTACAAAATTACTCCTTTTCCTTGCTCTTTATAAGTTTTATTTCCCTGTTTGGATTAAGAGCTTCCTTTGTAGATCTTCTGTCATCAGCTGCACCTAAAGAGGTTTGTTGCTTAGGCCTGGGCACTACAGCTTCAGGATGCAGCTTCATGTAGCTTTCAGAATCAAAGAACTTGCTGGAAGAGTATCTTTCAAGTTCCTTTTTCCTTTGATCAGATAATGTAGTAATATTGGAAGTGTCTTTGCCTTGTTCTCTGGCTTTCTTAATCTGGTCCAGAGCAGCTAACTCTTTCATCCTGGCTGTCCAAGAAGTATGGTTGTTCTCTGGATCCTCAAAAGGAACTGGAGGCTCATATCTGTTGGAAGAATTGTCTACAGGAGCTCTGGAGGAGATTAACTCTTTCAGCTTGTAAGGAAATGGACCTGAAGTTGTATCAGATGAAGCTTGTCCTTGCCTTGAATAAGGGTGTTACCTGGAATGTCCTTTTAAGTAGACTTGAAATTCTCTTTGGTTTCCTCTATAGCTTCCTCTCCTTGACTGATAGCCTATGGATTGGCTTCCCCTATGTTGAGATCATCCTTGAGTCTGATAAGGGGTTTGGCTTCTGGCAGAGGGTTGAACAACAGAGCTTCCACCTGCACCTGCATCAGGTGAGGGAGGAGGTGGAGGAGGATGATGGAACTGAGAGGAACCTTTCTTATACTTTCTCTTTTTCTTCATAGCCTTTAGTTGATTCTTGGAGTATTGCATCCAGTGTTCTGTGATGGGGCAGTCATGCAATATGTAGTAAGGAATATCATTAGTATCTTTGACTTTAGCTGGAGGAACCCTTTTCATTGCCTTACTTCTGGCCTTTCTTTTCCTTGTTATAGTAGCAGAAGAATCATCTGAATCAGTTCTGAACTGATCACTTTCTGAGCTTTGTTCATCATACAGTGCATCAATCCTTTTGAGATAGTCTTTCTGTTGCTGTGATTGAGCAGGAGAAACAGTAGTGACAACAACAGTAGCAGCAACAATAGAAGGAGTAGAAGCAACACTAGCAGAGGAGATTACATCAGCATATACAAAACTTTCAGAAGTAACACTGTCAGAAATGGGAGGTACAACAGCAGTAGATACAATAGTAACTGGGGTAGCATATTCAGATATAACACTTTCAGATACAATAGTTTCAGCATCAGCAATAACATCAGCAATAATAGTAGGCTCAAGGTCAAATGCCTCTGTCTGCATATCCTCAAAAACTAAAACATCAGCCACATCAGAACTAACAGAAACAGCAACATTTGCAGCAGTAGGAGCAGCATCAGTACTTTCAACAGAGACTGAAGGAGCAGCAGCAACAGAAACAGCAGGGGCAGTAGCAGAAAGGGACTTTATAAAAGAATTAATGAGACTGGTGTCACAGCTGGAAAAGGGCACAATGGCCTTGGATAGATCTTCAGATGGCTGGACTGCAGTGCTCTCTGGAAGACAGCTGAAATAAACTGAATCAAAATCTGATAATAATGACCTGAGGTCCATGGAGAAAACTGCAACTTGTGGTGTTGAGGCTTAAACTTGAACTGAGGTAACAGCAGCAGCAGGCAATCTAACCACTTCATGAGGCATATCCCCCTGCCTAGATTCAGTCAGGACTGGATCAAGGCACCCAGATGAAGGGATTGCCTGAGGAGTAATGAGGGAGGAGATCCTGGCAAAAAGGTCTGCAACTGACTGTAGAAGTGGAGCCAAGGAGGTCTCCAACAAGAGTGATAGCCTGGGAGCTATCAGCTCATACAGTCTGTCTGCTAAGGCTGGAAGATCTACATGCTCAATAGGGATGTGAGCAGAGGTAGGGACTAAAGGTGGAGCAGCCGGAGATGTGGGTGGAGAGCTGGTGTATGATGGAAAAGAAGGTTGAGATGTGGGGATTGTTGAAATGGAAGATAGTGGAATGGAAATAGAAGGTGTAAAGGAGGGTTGTGCAATGATATCTTGAAGCAATTGTTGATGTGATGTGGATGAAGAGGGTAGATCAGGAGGGGATGAAGGGGAATCATCCATAAAGGAATCATCCAGAAGTGTGAAAGATGGAAGTTGAGTTGATGAATCAATTTCCTGATGTGGGTAGTGATGTAAAGGATGGAAGAGTTCTTCTGTTAGTGGAAGAGTTGGAGAATGGATAGAAGTTGGAGATGGGGTTGAAATTATGATGGTGGAGGAAACTGTAATGGTGGGTGTGACTGGTGGAGGTGAGATAAGAGGTGGAGGAGGAGAAGAAGATCTAGGTAAGTCTTCTACAGGGGCAGAGACTGGAGGGGAAGAGACTACAACAGCCCTTGTGCCTGAAGTGGTAGATGCAGAGGGCCTGCTGAGCTTCACTATCTGCCTGTCCCATTTGCCAAATAGGGTACAGGAGAGCCTCTTAGAGGCATTGATGTGCATCCCATTTGAGACTAGCAGTGCAGGGTATCTATTTTGAATAAATAGCCCTAGTATCCTTCCAAAGTTAACAAAATTCTTGTTGATCTTTTTCTTAATCAAGTCAAAGAATACTTCTCCCCAGTTCCAATGTTTCTTATCTACAATAGCACCCATCAAACACAGCTGATACCTGGAGATGGTATCATGGGCTGAGTGCTTGGCCAATAAGACCTTTCCTATAATATCAGCCAAGAATCTGTACTCAACAACCAAATTCTTTTTCAGCAGCTTGCTATGGTTTGCATCAGAATGACCCATTCTATCAAGCATAGTAGAAAATTCTTCTCCAAACATCTCAGCAGAGTCCTCTTCAGAATTTAATCCAAAAATCTCTGTCAAGATAGTAGGTGTCAGAGGTACCTGAGTTCCAGAAATTGAGCCAACAACTGTATTTTGATCCTGGTTGTGGGCAGTATATACCCATTCCTTTATTTCATCAGCAGGTAACTTGATTCTGGTGGACATGATAGTAACTAGCTTTTGTTCCTTGAAAAGTTCTAGAATTTCTTGGAAAATCTGATCACTGTTATTGAAAGAGTCCATATCTATATCAAATCCTGCATCAAATTTCATGGCGGCCAGGACTGCAAATGAGACGGTCATTGTTTCCTGCAAAAATCAACAAACAAACGACCAAGTGTAGAGAAGTTTGGAGGGAAAGAGAATTTTTGCAGAAAGTATGAAAGCGCAAGGGAGAACGATGGCCGAAAAAGGAGTTTTATATTAGGGTTTTACGTAGAAAAGGGAAGATCGTTGAACTCAGTTCGACGATCGGGGCTTCTAAAGGAAACTGAAAGGTCATCAACATCGTAGATCTCCGTTCGACGATATTTGAGAGCGTCGAGCTCAGTTCGATGATAGTTCAGAAAACAAAATCATCGAGCTTCGTTCGACGATCGCTAACCTGGAGAGATAGTTGAGCACTATCTGAGAAGCGCTGAACTCTGGTCGACGATTTCGGAAAGCGTCGATCTCCGTTCAACGATCTGGGGGAAAATCGTCGAGCGCAGTTCAGAGACCAGAAACACTCTATACACTAGAAAAATCAAGATGTTTGCCTATTCTTGGTCAATTTTTAGAGTTTTAAAGTCTTGGATATTATTTTAGACTTTCTCCATCTAACATTCCTAACTGATTTAGGAAGAAGGTGTGTTTCTTCTCATCCAAGGGTTTGGTAAAAATATCTCCCCTTTGCAAATCAGTTGGGATATATTGAAGTTCAATTTTATTTTTCTCAACATTATCCCTTAAAAAGTGATGCCTAATTTCTATGTGTTTTGTCCTACTATGGAGGACTGGATTTTGAGCTATAGAAATAGCACTGGTATTATCACAAAATATTTTTGACTTCTCTAAGTGTAGCCATAGTCTAGGAGTTGATTTTGAATCCACTATATTTATGAACAACTACCTGCAGCCATATATTCAGCTTCAGCAGTTGAGGTTGACACATATGTTTGTTTCTTGCAAAACCAAGAGACAAGTCTGTCACTAAGAAACTGACAAGTTCCACTGGTGCTTTTCCTGTCAATTCTGCATCCAGCATAATCAGCATCAGAAAATCCAGTTAAGTCAAATGCCGAGTCTTTTGGATATCAGAGACCTAGATTTGGACAACTTTTTACATACCTGAGAATCCTTTTTACTAAGGTTAGGTGTGACTCTCTATGGTTCACTTGGAATCTAGCACATATGCATGTAGCAAACATTATGTCAGGTCTACTAGCTGTAAGGTGCAATAAGGAGCCAATCATTGCTCTATATGTTGTCTGATCAACAGGTTTCCCAATTTCATCAGCATCTAATACAGCATTAGTAGGCATAGGTGTTTTCATACAAGATGCTTCAGACATACCAAATTTCTTGACCAATTCCTTTGCATACTTGGTTTGAGAAATAAATATGTCTTCAGCATGTTGCTTGATTTGCAATCCTAGAAAGAAGGATAGCTCACCCATGCTACTCATTTCAAATTTAAAATGCATTAGATTTGAGAACCTTTTGCACAAGTTTGAATCAGTAGAACCAAAAATAATATCATCTACATAGATTTGTACTAGTAGGGTATGAGACTTATGGGTTCTAATAAAAAGAGTTTGGTCTACACTACCCCTTATAAACTCATTTTTCAGGAGAAAGCATGCTAGGGTCTCATACCATGCTCTAGTAGCTTGATTGAGACCATATAATGCTTTATTCAATTTAAAAACATAATCAGGATGAGATGGAGAGATAAAACCTGAAGGTTGTCTGACATAGACTTCTTCTTTGATGTCCCCATTGAGAAAGGCACTCTTTTCATCCATCTGGTATACTTTGAAGCCTTTGTGTGCTGCATATGCTAAGAAGATTCTTATGGCCTCCAACCTTGCAACTGGTGCAAAAGTCTGGTCATAATCTATGCCTTCTTCTTGAGAGTACCCTTGAGCAACTAGCCTTGCCTTGTTCCTTACAATTACTCCTTGATCATCCAATTTGTTTCTGAACACCCACTTTGTTCCAACAATGGAGTGATCATTAGGGCTTGGTACTAGTTCCCAAACTTTGTTCCTTTCAAATTGATGCAACTCTTCTTGCATTACAATGATCCAGTGTGGATCTTGCTCTGCATCTTGAATGGATTGAGTATCAATTTGAGATAGGAAGCAAGTGTACAACAGGTTTTGGTTGACCTGATTTCTGGTTTGCACACCAGCTGAGATGTCTCCAATTACTTGGGAAATTGGATGGTCTCTTGATGTTACTAAATCAACAGGAGGTGTTGATTGTTCACCAACCTGTGTTGTTGTTTCCTCTTGTGGTACAATAACTGGCTCTTCAAGAGCTTTCTCTTCATGATGTTGAATGTCTTCTTCATCTTCACTGCTTTCCTCTTTTTGAGTGATTTGTAATCTGTCCAAGTCTTCAGCAAGAGAATGTACCTGCAAAGGTTCTATGGTAGAAGTATTCTTCTCCTTGAAAGACATGTTAGTTTCATCAAAAGATATGTGAACAGATTCTTCAATTTTAAGAGTTGATTTATTATAAACCCTATAAGCCTTACTGATCATGAAGTATCCCAGAAACACTCCTTCATCAGCTTTAGCTTGAAATTTTGCTAAATACTTCTTGTCATTATTGTGTATGTAACAGATACAACCAAAAATTCTAAAATAATCTACTTTAGGTTTCTTCCCTTTGAGTAATTCATAGGGAGTCTTGCCCTTCAGTTTATGTATTAAACTTCTATTCAGCACATAATTGGAGGTGTTCACTGCCTCTGCCCAAAAAGATAGAGGAAGGTGAGCATCTGACAACAATGTAGTGGCAGATTCAATAAGGGTTCTATTTTTTCTTTCAGCTACCCCATTTTGTTGAGGAGTTGTAGGAGCTGAGAAAGTATGCCTGATCCCTTCACTCTGACATATCTCTTGCATAAGAAGAGAATCAAACTCTGTCCCATGATCACTTCTGATCAGGGCAATGTGAGTATTGAACTCAGTCTGTATGCATTTGAGAAACTCTGTCAAACACTTAAAGTTATCGGACTTCTTTCTCAGAAAGAACACCCATGTGAATCTAGAGAAGTCATCTACAACTACTAAAGTGTAAGATTTCCCTCCTAAGCTTTGTACTGTAATGAGTCCAAAAAGATCCATGTGTAATAGATACAAAATCCTAGGTGAATCACTCTTATTAAGTGACTTGAAACTATTTTTAGTTTGCTTGCCTAATTGACAAGCCTTGCAGAGTCCTTCCTTCTTGTAGGGGCCAGAAGGTAGTCCTCTAACAAGGTTGTCCTTGGATAGCCTAGCAATGGTTCTAAGGTTTATATGTCCTAATCTCTTATACCATAATACATTAGGTCTACTAACAGAGTTAAACATGCAAATATCTACTTTAGTTGAAAGAAAGTCTACTAAATAGATGTTACCTTTCCTTTTACCTGTCAACACAGTTGTGTTGTCCTCTGATTGGATCTTGCATAAGGATTTGCTGAAAGTCACTTGGTAGCCTTCATCACATAACTGACTGATGCTGATCAAGTTGTGCTTCAGTCCTTCCACAAAGGCTACTTTCTTGAATGTGACTGTGCCAATCTGAACTGCACCATATCCTTTTGTCAGTCCAAAGTTTGAATCACCAAATATGACTTTGGGTCCAAACTTGGCTTTGAAGGATATGAGGTTGTCCTTATTTCCTGTCATGTGCTTGGAGCACCCACTATCCAAATACCATTGCTGGTTTGATGTTGGATAGGTCTTCACGTGCACACAAAATAATTTACTTGTTTTTGACCCAGTTTACCATGGGCCTAGGTTGATAACCTTTAAATTCAGAAATAAATGACATCCCTGGTTGACTCTTATAACCTTCAGGATGATATCTCCTTGGAGGTATTATCCATTCAGTATAATGGTTAAGTCTGGATGAAGGACCCCTAGGATTTGAATTTGATTTACTCTTGAAGAAGTTTTCAAATCTCTGATCTCTGCTCGAAGATCGTTGAGCTGTGTTCGACGATCTTGGGTCAGATCGTCGAGCTCCGTTCGACGGTCGACTGTGGCAGAGTTCAGGAATTAGAGATTGTCGACCTGAGCTCGACGATTTTTCCTGAGATCGTCGATCTGCATTCGACGATCGTCTAGCTCCGTTCGACGATTTCTATTGAACACTTATTTTCTTGGGTAAGTCAGAATTGTTCCTAGCTATCTCTACAACTCCCTTCCCTTTATCAGAAATAAACTTAATTGGGGTTGTTAGAACTATAGGTTGGCTGGATGAAGCACCCAAGCCCAGTGTACTATTGAATCTAGAGTTCACTGTGCTTGTGATGTCCATTAGCTTGATGCTTCTCCCATTGAGGGATTCTTCAAGCTTCTTGGCCTCTGATAGTTCACTTTTCAGTGAAGCTATCTGCTCTCTACAGCACTCCAACTCCTCAAAGAGTTTGAGGTTTTCTGATTTTAAGGTACTATGTTCAGATAATTGATTTCTGAGAGAAATAATTTCCTTCTCAGATTTTAATAAGTCTAAACATAGTGCTTTAAATTCATACTTAAAGTCCTCAGAATTGAAATCAAAAGAACTTATCACCTGGTCCTCTTCAAGTTGAGTCTCTGAGTCTGACTCTGAATCTTCTGCATCAGAATTATGTTGTGAGGCATTGATAGCCATCATGCAGAATTCCTTTTCTTCAGCATCATCCTCATCATCACTTGAGCTGGAAAAAGTTTCAGATTCTTCTTCTGTCTCACTCCAAGATTCAGCAACAAATCCCTTCCTTGTGTGTTTGTTCTTGCTTGAGGAGGGTTTGCCATTGCTGTTCTTCTTGAAGTCCTTGTCTTTTCTTCTTTCTCTCTTGTCCTTTCTGTCCTTGTTTTTGTTCTCTGGACAGTCAGGCACAATGTGGCCTGATTTCCTGCAACCAAAGCAAACAATTTCTTTATTATTTGATTTATCATACCTTGGCTTGTCATGTTCTTTGTATGATCTCTTCCTGAAGTCCTTTCTGGCCATTTTGTAGAATCTTTTGGCCAGTAGACTAAGCAGCTCATCATTTCCTATGACCTTGTCTTCAGGCTGATCTTCAGTGGCTTTGAAAGCTATTGACTTTTCCTTTCTTGTGGCTGGTGAGGCAGCCTTCTGCTCTTCTTCTCTATTTTTGATGAGCAGCTCATAAGACTTGAGCTTGCCTAAGAGAGCTTCTGTGGTGATCTCATTGAGACTTCTGGCATCCTTGATTGGCCAGTTCCTTGAGTCCCAAGTGCTTGGGAAGCACATTAGGATTTTGTCATTTAGCTCAGTTAATGAGATCTCTTTATCTAAAGTCTTCAGTTCATTGACTATCAGGCTGAGTCTATTATACATTTCAGCTACTGACTCAGCTTCTCCTTTCTTGAAATTCTCATATTGGGATATGAGGTGAGATCTTCTATCTTTTCTTTCATCAGCAGATCCTGAGACTATTTCAGAGAGCTTATCCCAGATTTCCTTTGCTAAGTTGCATTCAGCCGCCTTTTGGAAAATGTCATCAGACATAGTCTGGGCTAAGTTATTCATAGCATTTGCATCTGCTACTATCCACTTCTTGATCTCTGCATCTGTTCCTGAGGGAGGTGGAACAACACTTGTTCTTGTGTTCTCTGGAGGTCTTAGACACACTGTTAAAACAGAATTGAAGATGTCCTCATCAATAGAATTCATGTAGAGTCTAATCCTTGCCTTCCAAAGTGCAAACTTGGATAGATTGCACACTAGAGGTTTGGTGCTAGCATAATATTTGTTTTGGGCCATGATTTGTGAAGAAGTAACTTTAATAACAAAATCAAAATAAGCAGATCTAACTATAAGAATCTTTGGGTTCAGGTGTTAGCCTGTGCAACCACTGAGATGTGGTATTTTTAACCAACCTCGCTCTGATACTAATTGAAAGTGCAAGTTAGATCTGATATACTCTAGAGGGGGGGGGGGGTAAATAGAGTATAGTGCTTGCTAGAAACTTTTTACAACAGTTGTTGTAATCCTAAGTGAACAGGGAAGCAAATAATATAAAGTAATCTAAACTCAGAATAATCACAAAGCAATCACAAAGCACAGCCAGAAACAAAAGAAAAATATGCAACCAGATGACACAAGGAGCTATAGTTGTTCCCCAATCAACCTGGGTACATCCACTCTTCTACCACCCTAGATAGGAATCCACTGCAGGATGAGTTGATCATGTGTCCTGGGCACCAATGAGCTTTTGATAAGGTGCTCAAAAACCAAACCAGATTTTTTGATCAGGTGTCTTGCCACCAATGAGCTTTTGATAAGGTGCTCGAAAACCAAACACAAACTTTTGAAGGGAGTTTGAAAAACCATTTACAGAGGTAGGGATGAGAGAGTGATGAAAGTCTTCTTTTCTCAATCACAGTGAGAAGACTATGTGGATTCAGTGATGTTGTCAAAGCTCCCCCTGAGATCTGTAGTTGTTCAGGAAGTGAAGCTTTACAGTAGGGTGATAGGCCTTCAGAAAATTGATCTCCAGCAAATGATGATTTCAGCAACAGCTGAAATGTGAGGTGTCTGGAGTCTTGAATGATGATGGCCTTTGAACACTTGAAACAAGAGAGATCTGAAAATTTCAGATGATTGATCTCCTTTTGGTGTTGGTGTTCTTGTATGAATCTTGTGACTAAGAATGTCTGCAACTCTTTCTCTTTCTCTTGTGTAATTATTGTTGTTAGAGTTGTTGCAGAGAATATTTTTCTAGCTTCTTGTTCTTCTTCTTTTTCAGGGATTCAAGAATCTGATCTTTTATTCCTTTTTTTCTGAATAGAAATGATCCACTGTCAAGATAGCCGTTAGCCTGTCATTAATTACTTCCTTAATTGCTTTTTTCTTATGGAGGAAAGTCCAATAAAACATTCCTTGAAAATCCCTTGAAACTTACTCCAGAATAAATGAAAACGGCTACAAGATCTCTGAATTAATTGCTGACAATAATTCCACAGCTGTCTGAATTTGAATCTTGACAATCGTTGAACTCTTCAGAAAATCGTCGAACTGAGCTCCACTATCGTTGAACTGAGCTGAGAGATTTGGACTAAGACAGAAACAGAGATCGTCGATCTGAGCTCAACTATCGTCGAACTGAGCTCAGAGATTGAGAACCAAACTGAAGTCAAGATCGTCGATCTGAGCTCGAAGATCGTCGAATGGAGTTCGACGACTTGTTGAAGTTGAGCTCAGAGATCGTCGAATGGAGTTCGACGATTCGTCGAAGTGAGCTCACCGATCGTCGAATGGAGTTCGTCGATCTGTCGTACTGAGCTAGACGAAATGACTTAGTTTTCTGAAACTGAAAATCCTGGTCTTGAGGGCAGCTTCCAAACCTAAGTACTAACCCTTAGACTCAATTCTACTTGACCTTTAGATCTATACAATGAGGTCAAAACAGGTTTCCTAAGAGACATAGTGATCCTGACCCAAATCAGTAATAGGGTGTTCCAACATAAGCGTCCCATACCACCTATACAATAGGTGACATGGGTTTTATGCTTTGATTATGCAATGACATGCAAGTTGGTTATGATGCGATCATGCAAGTGCAACTCACCCACCCGACTCTGTGCACACAGACCTTTAGTTCCCCCTTTCTGGAGCCGAACCTCTCAGGATACCTCCATAGTGGCAGACGGAAGCGGTGACTTGGGCCTCTCCCACCTCTAAACCAGTAAATCACTACCGGTCATACCTATCGTATGCCTCAACGCTGGTGCACTAAGCGGAGCTCCTACGTACTCTTGCCGGCTGGCGCACCGAACTTCTGTTGGCGAAGTGCTAGCCACACTTGCCGAGTCAACGTATTAGCGTCGATGCATCGACACTCCAATACCGAAGACCCACCACCTTTATTTTATGTACATGCAACCTTATGTATCAGCACCGAGCTAAAGCTCCTCAGACCATCTCGTCCATCACAAACATCAACCGAGTCAAAGCTCGCCGGGCCATCCTGCCCCTCACAAATATCAACCGAGTCAAACCAACTTCCCGAGACACTGGAGTGTGTGAAAGTGAACCCCTAATTATTCTAGTTGCTCTTTAAGATTTATCACTCCTACAGTTTACGTTAGCCCAGGACTGCCCAAGGTATACCCTGTGAAGGGCTCTCGAAGGCACTAGGAACTACGATGGGATTACGCCCAAAGCTCCCTTTTGCAAGGCACTTACTATTATTGGTGGTTACCTGATTTCCCAACCCTTAATTAATTTTACTGAATCTAGCCCTAGTGCATTAAACACTTCCTCCCTACGGGAAGGACGATCTTTCGCCGATCCCGAGCACCACCTAACACTAGTAAACCTCACACTCTACTAATCCTATCTTCCAATGATGAACTCCTTTATTTACCCAAACCAGCAACCTACTGAGGATTCAACTCTCCGAATTCATTACGCACTCTAGTTCTAATCCCGCAGTTACTATATGCAGACGACCCTATTCTATATGAGATGTATAAAGGAGGTACTCCAGATTGTCTTTCAAATCTCCTATAAAATTTACCAAAGGTCTATCATAACAAATTTAGTCTAAAATCAAAGATTCATAAATTTTCTAATTAATTTGATATTTATTGAATTTTTCCAAAAGTTTGACCATGGGTAATTTTGAACATGAACTATATGATCTACTCAAGTAATGGCCACCCAAAACTTTGGAACACTAAATAACAGAGATATATTACTAGATACAAATTTCCATAATTTTTCAGAAATTATTTGACCTCTAATTAATTTATCCAAAATATTTCCCTTAATCATATGTAAAGAAGGAAGTACCAAAATTATCAATCAGAAAATTATACAAAAATTACAGAATCTTAATATGGTTCAGAAAGGATCATTGAACAAAAATCATAATTTTAGAGACTTGATAGACTCCAAAATAAATTAAATTGAGTTTTAATGGGAAATCATACTTAATGAAGCAACCCTTAAAACTAATCATCCAAAAATTCTATAAAAATTCAAAGAGAGTTAAAACATAATAGTAACTCCTTTGGATAAATTGCATCAATTTCCAGCAAGTAGTTTTGTCCTAATAAATTTCTAAGTAAATAATACAAATTAACAATTTGTTAATGAAGTATCCAAAATAATAATCCTAAATTCATAATAAAATCTCCAGAGCTTGTACTAATCTCAAACACTACTCAACCCAAATCTCATCACTTTTCAAAGAGTTTTTATGACATTTTCTATCCCTATAAGGTTTGTGCCCTAAGCTAGGGTTAGGGTTTTGAGGGGGTTTAAGGCTTCCAAATTCCGTAAAATTTTAACCAGACAACTATACTAATCCTATGATCCTCTCCACAAAGTTTTAAGTCAATCTAAGGTCATTTGACCATATGATCTTCAAACCCTAAGAATCCCCATTAAGGGACCTACCCTAGGGTTCTAGGGCTACCCTACACTTAACTACCCCAAATTCCATTGGACGGTGATTCATACTATAAAAAGTCAGTGGCCAAAATATGAACCTCTGTTGAGGTGATTTGACCACTCAAAACCCAAAGGGGGTGCTTGACCTATTTAACCCTAAAAGGGGTCAACCTAGGGTTGGATCAATACCTAGCCAAAACATCTCCAAATGAGATGAACATTTTACCAGAGCCTTAGCATGCCATATAAGACATCCCACCCAAATTTGGGGGGCTTTTGAGGTGTTTAGGACAGCTATTTAATTCGTTAATGGGTTATTAAATTTTTCTAAAAACTATAGAAAACTTTTTTCCAAAAATTCTGAATTTTGGACAAGCCCTAGATATAGCTAGGGTAGACTCCCTATCCAAATTTCAAGTCATTTGGATAAGGGATGAAAGGTGGACATCCATTTTAATCTCAGGATATCCCTAGGTATAGGGCCCACCAAAATGGGTGCTGTGGTCTAACCAGGACCCAAATTGAGTGAAATCAATTTTACATTAAACTAGACATCAAGGGGATCATTTTCTATGTTGACCACCTTTTACGTTCTAGCCTCTAAGTATTGTTATAAATTAAAACCAATAAATACAAAATCTATGACATAATTAAATAATCAGAAATATATATACTATAGTTTAAAATCTAATATGACACAAATCTTGGCGCAAGGTGGAAGGGATCCGTTCATCTTCTACCTTGAGCCGACGGCCAGGATTTATTCTTCCTGGCCCAATTTCAAGCGGCTGCCGCCGGCCATCCAGCCGCCTCCCCGGCCGGCCACCGCCACCATCACCTTCGTTGAGGTGGTGGCTGTCACCAAGCGGCATCTCAGCCGCCGGAGAGCCCTATTCCGGCGATCCCGATGATTGCATTTTTGCGGAAAAACCAGGAAAATTTCCCTTTGGATCGGGCTCGATTGAGCCCGAACCTTGGCCCTAAAGATTCCTAAGATCTACCCATGAAAGAAGGAGTGGAGGAGGACCTTGCCGGCGGCCTGAAGTCGAGAAGATCGTCGGAAAGCCATCTTTGAAGGCGGCGCAACTCGGTTTCTGCAACCACACAGTGGGGAGGCTCGGTTTCTTCAGGTAAGGATTGGGAAATCCTCCTCTCGGCCCCCTGAAGGTGTTTAAAGCCTCAGATGGGGAGGGGAGAGGCTGGATCATCAATGGCCATTATGGCCATTAATGGCTACATTCGGCCATGGTAGAGGGGGCTGAACGAGGCCCTTAGTGGCCAGGGAAGCGGCTGGAAACTTCTCCCCTTCCCTAAGGGAGTGAATTCGGCCATTAAAGGTGGCCTTTGGCCTTCCCTTGGCCGAGCCACTTCCGTCCCCCTTCTTTCATTTTCTCTCTCCTCCATAACCATGAAAATGAAGCTCACTCTCTCTCCTAGTCACCAAGTTGACTTGGTCAATCTGGAGGTCTATTGGCAGCACATCCATACACCTCATTCTCCTAAAGAAGCCACATGAGGAAGCTTGAACTTGGGCTAGCCTATTTGGGCTAGGTCGACCCAAGGTAGGCTTGGGTTGACCTTGGTCTTTTTGACCTTTTGGTTGCCCCTAAAAAGTCCCTGGTGACACATTGATCTCCCCTAAGGTCTAGGTAGGGTTGGATAGGGCTGACTTGGCATCTTGGAGGTCACTTGTCCCTTGGTAAGGGCACTTTGACCACTTTAGGGCTAGAGTTTACTTGGGTCAACATGACCATTTGGGTTGACCCCCAAGGTGTCCTTAGTGACCCATTGACCTCACTTTAGGTTTAGGAAGACCTGGGTAAGGTTGGTTGGGCACATTAAAGGCCAACTGCCCTTTGTTAGGGCACCTTGCCCAATTTAGGCATGTGATGGTCCTAGGTCAAATTGACCACTTTGGGTTGACTCCAATAGACCCTTAAGGCTCTAGTGGACCCTCTGATAGGTTAGTGATGTTGTGGTGGGGTCATGGAGTCATGGTGAAGCCCTAAGGTCAAACCCTAGGTTTTGTGATGAGGCTGTGCCATAGGCAGACCAAGGTGATTCTATCCTTGGCCTTCTATCACTTGGCCCTTTTTAGCTTCCTTGGGTTTTGTCATGACCTAGTCATGGCCAAAACCACTCTTATGGTTCTAGTTGGAAATGGGATGTTACAAATCCCAATAAACAAAACAAAGATTTCATCCCCGAAATCAAGGTTAAGCCTACAGGAATTTCTATCGAAGAAAAGGAAACTTGTAACATCCCATAAGAAGTGAAAGATTACATCTTGACGCCATGTTTACTAAGTGGGGTTTAAAGGGAAACCTAAATATAAGATCAATTCGCCCAATTGGCAAAGCCAAGATCCCAATAAACAAAAGATTAGCCTCTACTCTTCCTAGAGCAGCCCTACTAGTTTAAAACAGGAAAGTAAATTGATCATCTTGAGAGGTTGTGAGGTATACCTGACTGAACAGCTCTGGATACTTTTGTCGCATCAGGTCCTGCGGTTCCCAGGTATGCTCCTCCTAGCCGTGGTTTCTCCACAGAACTTTGACTAACGGAACCTTCTTGCGACGCAAGATCCGTACTCCTCTGTCATCGATCCGAACCGGTTCTAAGTGAACTGACCGGTCTGAAGCTACCGGTCCATCTGTGGTCGAAATCTACTGCTATGGGCGTAGTAGAGCCCTCCTAAGTGAAGAAGTATGGAACACGTCGTGTAAACCTGTCAGTTCCGGTGGCAACTCCAGCCTGTAAGCTAGGGGTCCGATCCGCTCCAAGATCATGTAAGGGCCCATATACCTAAGGCTGAGCTTCTTATTTCGACCACGCACCCGTGAAACTCCGTGCATGGGCCGGATCATCAAGAAAACCCGATCTCCCACCTGAAACTCTACCTGACGGTGTCAGGCGTCGTAGTGCTTAGCCTGTCAGCTCTGTACTTCCAGAATCCTGTCCCGTATCAATCTCACTTGAGCTTCGGTGTCTTCGACAAACTCCGATCCCAATGCCTTCGGATCCTTGTCCTGAACCCATGAAAGTGGGGTCCTGCATCTCCTTCCATAGAAGGCTTCATAAGGAGCCATCCCTATGCTGGACTCGTAGCTGTTGTTATAGGAGAACTTGACCAGTGGTAAAAGCTTCTCCTAAGGTTCGTTTCGATCCAGAATGCATAGCATTAGGAGGTCCTCCAATGTTCGGTTAGTGTGCTCTGTCTGCCCATCCGTCTGGGGATGAAATGTTATGCTGAAGGTCAGCCGCATGCCTAACTAAGCCTGCACGGATCTCCACTCCCTGAATGTGAACCGACCATCCCGATCTGACATGATCGTCCGGGGCACCCCGTGGTAACGAATGAACTGCTCTACAAATCTCCTCACTAGTACCCCAACCAAGTCATCTTTCCTGATTGGAATGAATCTGGCCACCTTCGTCAGCCGATCGACAATGACCCAAATCGAATTATTTCTCGTCCGTGATCGGGGAACACCATGAATGAAATCCATCGCGATGTCCTCAAATTTCCACTCAGGCACCGGAAGTGGCTGTAGCAATCCTACGAGGTTTTTGCACTTCGGCTTCACTAGCTGGCATGCCTTGTAATGATTCACGAAGTATGTAATGTCCTTCTTCATCCCCGGCCAGAACATCATCTTCTTCAAGTCTGCCATCATCTTGGTGATCCCCGGGTGTATAGAATATCTACTACAATGTGCTTCCGCCATGATGTCCTCCCGAATCTGACCTCCTGCGGGTATATAGACCCTGCCTTTGAAGTATAGCAATCCCTCTCTCAGTGAATAATCTCCTGTTGAACCATCCTTCAAGGCTTGCAATATCGGCTCTGACAATGCATCTGTCTTCTGTCCGTCCCGGATGCGGTCCCGAATATCATCTATGGCAACCATCGATGCTAGATACTCCATGTATAGCTCTGGATCATTCTCGGACACTAGGGATATCTGCATATCTCTGAAAGACCGGACTAGCTCCAAGGACATCAGCTGTGGTCCCTTCTGTTGAAGCCAAAAATAACCTCAACGGGAGTTCAAAACAGGGGTGCAGCCAACACCTACTTCTCTCAAGCCTCAACCCTCGACTAGATTCAAAGGTCCCTGGACTGACCCAAAGCCTCAGCAGGGAGGTCCTTCCTCACACCCGAAAGATCTCTGAGAGCTTCCCCTCCAAAGCCAAAAGCTGGGCTAGGAGCTCCTCAAAAAGCACTAGAAGTTGGTAAATTATGAAAGCTTGCCTTCTAAGGCGCCCTTATGGTTCTATTTATAGCCTTTGCTGACCTGAGATTACTGAAATACCCTTGGTTGATCTGCCAATAGCCAAATCCCGATGTTTATGCTGAGGGTATAGGGGTAATTTTACCTGAGGGCAATTAGGTCATTTTACCCAAGGCCCTGGGCCCCACTCAGCAAGAGCTCTAAGCCGAGAGCCTTCTATCCAGAGCCCGGCGCAAGTGGTCTTGCCTGCTTATAGGCGAGAGCTCCTTTAAGACAGGAGCTTGGCGCAAGTGCAAGTGTTCCCGCCTACTTGGGCTAGAACTTCTCTAGGGAGGAAACTCCTCTGGCTAGCCTAATTGTGACTGTTGGTGCCTCCTGGTTTGACTCAGTGAATATGGGGTTGTACACAATCCCCGCTCTTTTTTAAGCTAGCTCTGCGCTCGAAAAGGCACATCCAACCCGTAAATATTCGCTGAGCACGTGTCAACATCAAGGAATCTTTTGGTGGGCCATACCGTGGCTATAAATATGTGCTGATAGACGGCCATAAATCTGCCCTTGAATCGTCATTCTTCCCCTGAGTTCTCGCCTCCTCTCGCGATGCATTCCAAGCGCGCTGACAAATCACTTCCGCAGGATCTTCAAGACCGCATCAATGTGGCACAGGCGCGAGCCAAGGCTAACAGCGCCTTGGTTGCCCCCTAGCTGGCGAGAAAGTCGTCAGCCGCTGAGCCTTCTCAGCCAAAGAAGAAAAAGAAGAAGGTGAAGGTGGTCCAGCGGGACCTGCCTCGCGAGAACAGGAGTCTGCCCACCCCGAATCCAAGCCGCGCGGATGATCCCTCTCCGCAGAAGGTATGTCTGACTCGCTAATCATTGAAACCACTAGTTATTTATGCGGGATGATTTGTAGCTGATGCGATACTTCTCGCAGGAAATGGTCCCCGACGACGTCAGGTCCCCACGGGAGCCCTTGGATTCATCATCTCACCCTCCTGAGAACCAACCACTGGTCTCGGAGGCCGCTCCTCCGCCTGACTCCCTGAGAACTGCAGGTATCTTTTCCACTCTCGCTCTTAACTCAAAACTCAGAACGCTGAATTATCTTCCCGCAGCACCAGCTTCCCACCAGCCGGGTCTCGCTACCCGGGAGAACGAAGTAAGGGTCGCAAATCGGCCTGCCCCTGCGGTTGATTCCTCCCTACCGGCGAGAGGAATGGCTGCCGAATCTTCTGCAGCTCCCCAGGATGCCAGCCATCCCGCGGGAGTGGATAACTCCCCCCTGCTTTCGGCCAAGCCGAGATCACCACTCGCACAATCTTCCCCCGGGAAAATGAAAGCCAATCCACCTCGTCTTTGGAACTGGGGGGGGGGGGGGGTGGGCCTTCTCGCCTGCCGTCGGCCGGTGGTTCTCGCCATACCGCAGTTATGTGGTATGCTTATCACAATTGTCACTTAGCTCTCGCCATAACCGTAGAAATCTTTTGTCAGGGGATCTGGGTTCGCGGTCGGGAGCTGACGCAGAGGATGAAGAAGATGAAGAAGATGAAGACAGAGAGGGGGAGGACGGCGAGAGCTCCCCCTTCCCTTCATCTGACGAGATGGAGGAGATCTTGACCAGTGTCGGGAGCGCTAAGAGGCAGGGGAAGAGGGTTGTCGTCGTCCTGTCGAAGCTTATACGGCGGGAGCGGGCCCATGACTCTGCGGCGAGAGAGTTCCGCCAATCGGTGGAGAAAAGGCTGGAGGCTCTGAAGCGAGACTATTTCATCGGCAAGACGGATCGGCCGGGTGGGCCTACTGCCGAGTCCTCTTCTGGAAGATGGATCGCGCAGATCCGAGACCTGTCTCGCCGGATCAACATAGGATGCACCGTCTTATCGTCCTACTTCAACCCGGAAGCGCCACCGAGGACCAGGTAGCGGGAGCGAGGACGATGGTGGTGGGAGCCTTATTGATTCGCAAGACCTCTCCTTTCTTGCTCCCGGTCTTCCCCTTCCCCAATGTACCCATATTTATTTTCATCAGTCGGTAGCTAATAAATCTGCTATTATTATTATTATTACCTTTTATTCAGTTCTCGCTCAGCGAGAGTAACTCTTGACTTTCTCATTATTATTACTTTTTATTCAGCTCTCGCTCGGTAAGAGTAACTCTGTTTCCGCTTATTTTACTTGTCGCGTGTCATCTCATAATGCTTGCGCTAATCATATCTATTAGTCGGTCACTGTCAATCTTCGGCAGGAAACCGATGCGCCGCCGACTTAGGGGCGTGACGGCTGTACCCCCGCTGCCTTTTTGGGAAACAATCATGATGATCACAGTTTTCTATAAATAGAGAGCTCCACCTACCATATTTATTTCTCTGATCTGAATCCTGTCTTTTCTCTTGTCGCTCTCGCAGTTTGCCAAAGGCTCCCGCCAGCTTCCACTTCCTCCTCCCATTCTCGTTGTTCTCGCTCTCGCCTCTCTGCTGAAGACCTCGCCTACAACCTCTCAAACACGATGTCGGGCGGAAGCGAGGGACGTTCGAATTGCGCGGAAGCCTTCCAGAAGCATCTGTTCCCCTCCTGCACCCTGAACATGGAGGAGTTTCAACTGACCCAAACTCGTTACATTCCCGCCGGCTTCACCGCGCGAAATCCCAACAACCATGACAAGGTAAACAATGCGGGGGAGGGGGAGCTCACCATCCCCCTTGAGCACTTTAAGGTGGGCTTCCGCCTCCCACTGTGGCCCGAGATGCGCCAGGCCCTCCGGTACTATAGAGTGGTCCCCGTGCAGTTGAATCCAAACTCGGTCGCGATCCTAGTGGCCTTCATCGGCTACATGCGATCTGAGAGGATCGAGTTCAGCCTTCCTATCTTCCGGAAGCTGTTCACCTTCCGCGCCAAGGGAGGAGTGGTCTTCTTTTCAGGGCAGCTACTCAATACCATCGGTCTCGCCAACAAGCACCACCACTGGGGCGAGAGGTTCGTCTTCGTTTCCGGCGATTTCGGGAACGTGCCTCTCGTGCCCATTCAATATAAGGATGCCGCTTATAAGCCACCCTCCTTGGGCTCGCGCGAGTGCGCCCTCCTTGAGTTCTTCGGAACCAAGGATTTTGACGTCCAATTCCTCCGGCGGGACGTCGATTCACTCCTCCCCGTGCCTCCGGGCGAAGGTACGGTCTCACCTTTGTCTCGCTATTCCCTTCCTTTTTAAGATTAGAACTGAGTGCTGTCGCTTTCCCAGGAGAGCGCGAGATCCCCCTACACCAACCCTTCAACGAGGCTCGCGCTACCGAGAGCCAATCTGTGAGAGACCTGCTGGCTCTCGCAAAGGCTGCAGCTCAAGCTTGCGGGGACGAGCCGGCCCCGCTTCCTTCGACTGGCGCCGAGAAGCGAAAGCCCGGCGCCCCTCTGCCCCAAGCACTCAAGAGGCCCAAGATAACTGCCGCCGAGAAGGGTAAAGCCGCCGCGGTGCCACCCTCCCAACCTCTGGCTGCAGGCCGCTCTTTTGAGGAGATCTTGCAAACTGCCAGTGAGATCGCGGTCACCAGGGGCGGTTCCGAGACACCTGCCGAGATGCCCCGGGCCCCTGGTGAAGCAGATGACGAGGGAGCCATCGCCGAGACCTCCGCCCAGTCTCAGCTTGGAGAGGTGTCGCGGGGTCACCGTAATTTTGGTCTCGACACAAAGTGCCTTGACGCGGAAAACAAACCTCTCCTTTAGTGGGACCCTGATACCAACAGGGTCTCAATCTCATCTCTTCTCCCCAGCTAGGCGGAGCGAGATGAGGTCACCAGCGAGGCCTTCTCCCTGGGCTACGGATTCTACACCCGGGAGAACTCCAGTGTCTGTGACAAAATGACCACCAGGCTCCTGGCCTACTACTCCACCCAGGCTCTGATGCGCGGGATGGATCTTGCGCATATGTGTGCTCGCCAGAGCATCACCATCGACCGCAACTTCCAGGATATGTTCAAGGCCAGGGAGGGCACGGTGGCTGAGGCGGCTACCTTAAAGAAGGAGCTAGCAGATGCCAAGCAACAGCTGTCTTTGCGCCGGGCGGAAGAGGTAAGCGAGACCTTTCATGAGACTCGCTCTCGCCATTGCAGATTTCAACTTCACTCTTTTCCTTTCATGCTAACCTCTCGCTATACAGGATTTCACTCAAGTCGTGGCGCTTCGCGCGGAGCTAGCCCAGGCGCGATATAAGAACATCCTGTTGAGGGACCAGATCCTGAGCCTGGAGGCGAATACGCCCCCTCCACTGGACGAAAGGTTTAAAAGCCAATATTATTCTGTCTACGACATCGACAAGCTCCTCCAGGCCAATGCGCAAGCTACAGTCAAGCTGACCCTGGAGACGCTGCGGGATGTCGGTTGCTTGGATGGGAGGGGCAAGACCATTACTGCTCATCAGCTCGTCCCCTGGATCTTTGAGCCTGTCCCGAAGCCCCAGGCGCGCCTGATTCCCCGCCCTCGGATGTCCCAAAATCCCATGCCGCGGGTGGCGAGACATCCGGGGAGAGCTCAGGCGAGAGCTCCAGCGGGAGTTCAAGCGGGAGCTCTAAGGGGTACAGCTTGTCTCCCTGAGGGGCCCCCCTTTTCTTCTTTTCTTTTCATTGTACTGAGCGAGAACGCTCTAGATCTGTAACTATATAAAATACATTGTAAATATTTTGTTTATGCCATTCTCTTTAATGCAAATGCCCTTGATATAATTGTTGTGGCCGAGAGTTTCTCAAGCATGCTTCCGCCGAGGCCCTTGGCCTCCCTAGGGTAGTCTCCCTTAGTGATGGATAGGCGGGAACCTGTCGAAAGAGCCCAGGGCAAAGACGTTTCGTTTTCGTGCTCTGCCGAAAACCGTCTGCCGGGAACATTGCTCGTGGGCCCTTTGAGACGAGGCCGTCCCCCTTTAGCTTGCGCGAACTGTTTGAAGCTTTCGCCTAACGCTTCCCCCTATCCAAGGATACCGTCAGGAGTTTTCTCGCTGAGAGCTTCCTTCGGCGAGGCCTCCTTGGCAAGGACTTCCCTGCCGAGATCTTCTTTGGCTGAGGCCTCTCCTTCCTGAAGGGGCCTTACCTCTTTTCATTCCGCGTTCCGGGTGTGTTTCTTGCCCTGCTCAGAGCATCCGAGTCGGAGTGTTTCCTAGGATCAAAAACTTCCCTCCCCTAGGCGAGCCCTCGGGCCTGCCATCTAACGAGAGCCTGCTCAGCGGGTCCACATGGGGCCGAGCCGAGATCGGGATGTCGATGAAGTTCTCAAACTAATCTTATCTCCTACAGGCGAGCCTTCGGACCTGCCAGCTAGATGAGAGCCTGCGCAGCAGGTCTACCTGGGGCTGAGCCGAGCTCAGGGTGCCGATGAAGTTCTCAAACCAAACCTATCCCCCACAGGCGAGCCTTCGGACCTGCCCGCTAGATGAGAGCCTGCGCAGCGGGTGTTCCTGGGGCCGAGCCGAGCTCGGGGTGCCGATGAAGTTCTCAAACCACACCTATCCCCCACAGGCGAGCCTTCGGACCTGCCTGAGAGCCTGTGCAACGGGTCTACCTGGGGCCGAGCCGAGCTCGGGGTATTACAAAACACATAATTATGTCCTATTATAAAAAATTTCACAATAGTCAAGAGAAAATCAAGTAAACTGATGCAGTATAATAAGTTTAATTTCGAGATACATAATTACATCCTACCCATTTCATGGGTAGAAGCATTTCAGGTCATCACCGCTCCAGGTGTGGCTTAAGGTCCTCCCTTCCACATCCTGGAGGTAGTAACCTCCTGCTCCAAGGACTTCCTTCACTATGTACGGTCCTTCCTAGTTCGGGTTGAGCTTGCCCACGGGAGACGACCTTCCTGCCGCGTCAACCTTTCTCAGCCCCAGATCTCCTTCGGCAAACTGCTTGACCCGGACATGCTTATCAAAATACTTGGCCATCCGCCGCTTGATCTCTTCTTGCCTGATAGCTGCCACGTCCCGCAGTTCTTCCACCAAATCTAGCGAGAGGCGTAGCCCTTCTTCATTTTCCAATCTCCAAGTCTCATCTCCTTCGCCCGCGGCTGTGACCCGCGGGGATCGAACCTCGAACTCCACTGGTAGGACCTCCTCACACCCGTGAGAAAGCTTGAAGGGGTCTCACCGGTTGCCGTGTTCAGGGTCGTTCGCAAGGCCCATAGGACCGAGGGGATCTGCTCCACCCAATTTCCCTTTAAGTTCTCCACCTTCTTTTTGAGCAGGTTTACAATGATTTTGTTTGTCTCTTCCACCTGGCCGTTTCTCCGGGGGTGGTGGACAGAGGCAAATCTGAGGTCTATCCCCAGTTGGGCGCAGAAGCCGATGAACTCTTCACTGGCAAACTGGGGGTCATTGTCTGTAAATATCGCTTGAGGCAGCCCATGTCTGCATATGATCTCCCCCCAGATGAAGTTCCTTATGACTTGCGAGGTGACCTTGGACAAGGCCTTAACCTCCAGCCACTTTGAGAAATAATTGACCATGACCAAGAGGAACCTCCTCTGTGCACTAGCCGGAGGAAAAGGTCCAACTAAATCCATCCCCCAGATGGCGAACGGCCACGGTGCCGTGATGCTTCGGAGCCTTTAAGCTGCCAAGAGCTGAAGGGGGGCGCAGAGCTGACATTTTTGACAGCTTCTTGCAAACTCCGCGGTATCCTTCCTTAGGGTGGGCCAGAAGTACCCCTGCCTGACCGCCCTTGCCTCCAACATCCTCCCTCCAAAATAACTGCCGCACTCGCCCGAGTGCACCTCTCCCAAGATCCTTGGGATCTCTTCTTCGGTCACACATCTAGCTAAGAACCCTGACAACATCTTACGATGTAGGCCCCCTTCTATCATCAGGTAGTGAGATGCCTTGCGCCTGAAGCTTTTCCCGTCCTTGGTCCCCTTAGGAAGTTCACCGGTGGTTAGGAAGGTCACCAACAGATCCACCCATGAGGGTCGCCGATCCACCACCATCAACTCTCCTTCCTTGATAGCTGGTCGAAATAGCTCCGTCAAGGTCCCTCATCCTCGAGGTCCAAACTTAGCCAATCGATCAGCAACTATACTTTATTACCTTGGAACATGTTGGATTGAGAACGACCGGAACCCACCGATGATCGCCCTTACCTTGGAGAGGTATTTTATGAGGGTAGGCTCCCGAGCTTCAAACTCTCCTCGGATCTGCGACGCTACTACCTTTGAATCAGTGAAGGCCTCAACATCCTGAATCTCAAGCTCCTTTGCCAAGCGAAGGCCGGCGATCACGGCCGCATACTCTGCTTGGTTGTTGGTTACTGGAAAATGGGAAGCCACTGCCTGCTCTATCGCGACTCCCTGGGGGCTGATCAACACCACTCCTCCCCCGAGGGAATGTTTTCCCGAGGCCCCGTCGACCATCATCTTCCACGCTTCCTGTGGCTGCTGCACTCCCTCCTCAACTTCAACAACATAATCTGCCAGTAAGTCCGCCACCGCTCGCGCCTTGATGGAGAGTCTCATAATGAAAGAGATGTCGAACTCGCTTAGTTCAATAGACCACTTAGCAAGTCTTCCTGAATTCTCTACTCCTTCAAAGATCTTGCGAAGAGGATGGTCGGTCACCACCCTAATCGAGTGTGCTTGAAAGTATGGTCGGAGTTTCCTTGCAGAGATGACCAAAGCGTAAGCTAGCTTTTCGATGATGGGGTAGCGGAGCTCTGCTTTCTTCAATATCCGTCTAACGTAGTAGATGGGCAGTTGCTTCTTTCCTTCTTCCCTTACTAGGACGGAGCTCACCGCCTCCGCTCCTACTCCATGATATAAGGTTAGGACCTCCCCTTCTTTTGGGCTCTGGAGCAGAGGAGCCTGAGAGAGTTGTCTCTTCAGCCCTTGGAAGGCTTCTTCGCACTCGGCGGTCCACTCAAACCTTTGATTCCCTCTCAGCACATTGAAGAACGAATAACACTTGTCTCCTGACCTGGAGAGGAACCTGCTCAGCCCAGCTAGCTTGCCTGTCAAGCGCTGGACCTCCTTGGCATCGCGAGGTGATTCCAAATCCAGGATGGCCTTTACCTTATCTGGGTTAGGCACCACCCCTGCCGGAGTCAAGAGGTGCCCAAGGAACTTCCCGCGGCTGGCCCCGAAGACACACTTCAAGGGGTTCAGCCTCATCTTGAACCTCCTCAGGGTGGCGAACATCTCTTCTAGATCTTTCAGGTACAAATCCACGCACTTGCTCTTAATCATTAGGTCGTCGACATAGACCTCCAAGTTTCTCCCCCTCTGATCTCGGAAGACCCGATCCATCATGCGTTGGTAGGTAGCCCCTGCATTCTTCAACCCAAAGGGCATAATTTTATAACTGAAGCATCCCTCCCTCGTGATGAAGGAAACATCCTTGACATCAGGAGGGTGCATTCGGATCTGGTGATAACCTGAAAAAGCATCCAAAAAGCTCATGATAGAAAAACCGACGGCTGAATCAACCAGCGCGTCGATCCAAGGCAGGGGGTAATAATCCTTAGGGCATGATTTATTTAACAAAGAAAAATCAATACACATTCTCTATTTACCACCCCATTTTTTAACCATTACCACATTGGAGATCCAGCCTGGACACTGGATCTCTGAGATGAAGCCGGCCTCCAGGAGCTTCCTGACCTCTTCGTGGATAGGCTCCTCCAGCTTGGTGGCGACGACTCTCATCTTTTGGCGTATGGGGCGAGTGCGGGGGTCCAGGTTCAGGCGATGACAGGCCACGTCCGCGTCGATGCCCGACATGTCTGCCGCGCTCCAGGCGAAGATGTCGATGTTGATTTGAATGCAGTCCCGCACTTGCTCCCGGGCCTCGGGACTCAAGCCCCCGCTGGCCCGCACCCTTTGAACCTGCCCTGCGCTGGTGAAGACTTCCATCTCCACCACTTCTTCGGCCGATTCCAGTTGTGAGTGCCCCCAACCAACCCTTGCTTCTTCCTCCAGCTCCAGCTCCTCCCTTCCTACCTCCTCCTTAATCTCCATTGCCTCCTCCAGCCCCTCCTGCTGCTGCTCGACTTCCACGCCCCTCTGGTCCTCTCCCTCGGCTCCTCCTGCTTCTTGATCTTCTACCTCCATCTCCCCCTCCGGGCTCTCCTGCTCTTCGTCCCTCTGGACCTCCTGCACATCTCCTCCCTACTGCTCCTACTCAATCTCCTCCCCTCTGACTTCCTTTTCAACTACCTCTCTCGCCTCCTCTAGGCTCACCTCCCCTTCTCCGACAACCTCTTCATGCACCGCCATCTCCTTCTCCAACTCCTCCGCCTCCGTCATCCAATATATGGTGTTGACTGCAGTAACGTAACCCTAACTTGCACCCCTACATTGTTGAACTTAAGGCACTGATGAAATGAGGAGGGGACGCAGCGAAAGGCGCTGATGAGGGGGCGCCCAAAGATGGCGTTATAGCTGCTTGTGGCATCGACGATCACGAACTTGCAGTTCTGTGACACGCCCCCCAACTTCACGTGCAGCCCTACTCCCCCTTCCATTTCCTTCCTCTCTCCAGAGAACCCGAACAGCGGTCCATCCGAAGCCAATGTCCTCTTCCCTTCAACCCTCATCTCATCGAAGGCCTTCTTGAAGATAACATTTACCGAGCTCCCATTATCCACCAGTATCCTTGAGACTGTGAAATTTTCCACCACCGTCTGTATCACCAGGGCGTCACAGAACAGATCTTCGTAGTCTGGCAAGTCCGCTGACGAGAAGGTGATTTTTTCTTCCGGTGGGGGAGCCTGGGAGGTAGAGGCGATCCCTCTTCGGTACATGGTTTGAAGGCTCCCCATGCGGGTCGCCTCGATCCCCACTCCTCCATGAATCACCCTGATTCCTCCCCGGGTCCCTACATCTACCCGATCTTCAAATCTATCCTCCATCTCCCCCTGCTATACTTCCACGATCCTAACCGGAGGATCATGCCTCCCTGCTCCTCTAGCTTCCCTCATCTCCAAGAACTCTGGGCAGGTGGCCGTTGTGTGACCCTCCTCCTGGTGGAAGTCACAAAAGAGCAACGCCACCATACCCCTTCTTCCTTCTCCTCCTCCTCTTCTCCCTCCTCCTCGAACTCCTCTTCTCGCTCCTCTTCCTCTGCCCACCTCTATGGACTCTTGCGGCGGCGGGACACGACCCCTTGGCTCCTGCCTCCATGCCGGTTGGTCGAACCTCCTGGGTTCCCGTAGATTATCCCTTCCCTGATAGCCTCCTCCTTGGCCCTGGGGGCGACTCTCCTGGGGCCTCCCACCCAACCAGTTGTTCGGCTCCCGGGCCCCCATCCCTGTTGCTGCCCCTACCTTCGGGGCTCTTCCCTCCTCCTTTCTTCTCTCTGCTCCCTCTGCTCCCTTGGTTCCTTCTGCCTTCCCGCTGCAGGTTCCTTCACATCATCCTCCGCCAGCCTAGCCAACTTCTTAGCGAATGCTGGGTTTGCTCTCTCGAAGTCTATCTCCTTTGCCGCCCTCTCCATGAGCTCCTCAAAGGAGAGGGGGGCACTCTCTTCAACACCATACTGAAAAATCCCGGCCTCAGCCCTAGTGTAAAGGCGAGCATCAACGCGTACCCTGGGACCTCCTAGACCAGGAGAATCTCTTCCTGAAACCGGTCGACATAGTGACCCAGTGTCTCATCCGGCTTCTGCCTCACTGCAAACAAGCACTTCGCCTCCTTCTTTCGCTACTTCGATGTTGATAATCTCCACAGGAAACTTCTTCGCAGATCTTCAAAGCAGTAGATCGACCTTGCTGGCAACTGGTGGAACCAGTCCCGAGCCTTCTCCTTCAATGTTATGGCAAATAGCCGGCACTTGAAGGCAGCCGTCATCTGCCTTATCGAAACGACATCTTCAAACCACTGCACGTGATGTAAAGGGTCATCCTTTCCTGAGTAGTAGGATATGTCAGGCTCCCGGAACCCCTCCGGTACCGGAGCTGAGATGATGAGCTCGCTGAACGGGCTCTCGCCTCCTGTGTGGCGAGAGGGCACATCCCGCAGCCTCGGCTGGCTCGCCCGATCCGCGAGACTGTACCCAGGGAAGAGCTATCACACTGTTGCCTCCCTCTCGCCCAAATCTATCAAAGCCTCCTTGCTAGGGCGCTGTCCTGGGAAGAGCTCCCGCGCCGCCACGTCCCTCTCGCCAGCCTCCGCCGGGAACTCCTTCCCCGGGCGCTGTCCAGGGGCATTCTCGCCCAAGAGCGGGACCTCCTCTATCGGAACCTGAGGTGTGGCCCACTCGCCTCTGGCCGAGAAGGCTAAGCTGATAGTCTGCAGGACTTCTCGCCTGAATTCATCCAGCATCTTCCTCATCGCTTCTTCTCCCCGAGTGGGGGAGCCTCCAGAACCAGACCCTTCACCTTCACCTCCAGCCATGGGAAAAAACTCAAGGCTTTCTTGTATCAGCTGCCTTCAATGCTCACCGCACCAGAACTGTTGAAGCCAAAAATGACCTCAACGGGAGTTCAAAATAGGGGTGCAGCCAACACCTACTTCTCTCAAGCCTCAACCCTCAACTAGATTCAAAGGTCCCGGGACTGACCCAAAGCCTCGACAGGGAGGTCCCTCCTCACACCCGGAAGATCTCTGAGAGCTTCCCATCCAAAGCCAAAAGCTGGGCTAGGAGCTCCTCAGAAAGCACTGGAAGTTGGTAAATTATGAAAGCTTGCCTTCTAAGCTAGGAAGGGTTATGTAGGGTTACCTCGCACTTTGGAGATCACCTACCCTTAGTAAGGGTACTTTGACCAGATTAGGGGCTTGAGTTGACTTGGGTCAACTTGGCCTCTAGGACTGAACCCAATGTGTCCATAGTGACCCATTGACCTCACTTTGAGTGTAGGAAGACCTGAAAAGGTTGGTTGGGCACATTATAGGTCAACTGCCCTTTGTTATGGCACCTTGCCCAATTTAGGCCTATGGTGGTCCTAGGTCAAATTGGCCACTTTGGGTTGACTCCAATGGACTCTTAAGGCTCTAGTGGACCATCTAGTAGGTTAGTGATGTTGTGGCGGGGTCATGGAGTTATGGTGAAGCCCTAAGGTCAAACCCTAGGTTTTGTGATGAGGCTGTGCCATAGGCAGACCAAGGTGATTCTCACCTTGGCCTTCTATCACTTGGCCCTTTTTAGCTTCCGAGGGTTTTGTCATGACCTAGTCATGGCCAAAACCACTCTTAGGGGTCTAGTTAGAAATGGGATGTTACAAATCTCAACAAACAAAACAAAGATTTCGTCCCCGAAATCAAGGTTAAGCCTACGGGAATTTCTATCGAAGAAAAAGGAAGCTTGTAACATCCCATAAGAAGTGAAAGATTACATGTCGACGCCATGTTTGCTAAGTGGGGTTTAAAGGAAAACCTAAATCTATGTCCCATTTGCCCAATTGGCAAAGCCAAGATCCCAATAAACAAAAGATTAGCCTCTACTCTTCCTAGAGTAGCCCTACTAGTTTAACAAAAGGAAAGTAAATTGGACATCTTGAGAGGTTGTGAGGTATACCTGACTGAACAGCTCTGGATACTTTTGTCGCATCAAGTCCTGCGGTTCCCAGGTATGCTCCTCCAAGCCGTAGTTTCTCCACAAAACTTTGACTAACGGAACCTTCTTGCGACGCAAGATCCGTACTCCTCTGTCATCGATCCGAACCGGCTCCAAGTGAACTGACCGGTCTGAGGCTACCGACCCATCTGTAGTCAAAATCTACTGCTCCGAGCGTAGTAGAGCCCTCCTAAGTGAAGAAATATGGAACACGTCGTGTAAACCTGTCAGTTTCAGTGGCAACTCCAGCCTGTAAGCTAGGGGCCCGATCCGCTTCAGGATCCTGTAAGGGCCCATATACCTAGGGCTGAGCTTCTTTTTCCGACCACGCACTCGTGAAACTCCGTGCATGTGCCGGATCTTCAAGAAAACCCGGTCTCTCACTTCAAACTCTACCTGTCGGTGTCGGGCGTCATATTACTTAGCCTGTCGGCTCTGCGCTTCCAGCATTCTATCCCGTATCAGTCTCACCTGAGCTTCGGTGTCTTCGACAAAAGCCGATCCAAACGCCTTCGGATCCTCGTCCTGAATCCATGAAAGTGGAGTCCTATATCTCCTTCCGTACAAGGCTTCATAAGGAGCCATCCCTATGCTGCACTGGTAGTTGTTATTATAGGAGAACTCGACTAGTGGTAAAAGCTTCTCCCAAGGTTTGTTTCGATCCAGAATGCATAGCCTTAGGAGGTCCTCCAATGTCCGATGGGTGCGCTCTGTCTGCCCATCCATCTGGGGATGAAATGATATGCTAAAGGTCAGCCGCATGCCTAAGTAAGCTTGCACGGATCTCCACTCCCTGGATGTGAACCGACCATCCCGATCTGACATGATCGTCCTGGGCACCCCGTGGTAACGAATGAACTACTTTACAAATCTTCGCACTAGTACCCCAATTGAGTCATCTTTTCTTATCGGAATGAATATGGCCACCTTCATCAGCCGATTGACAAGGACCCAAATCGAGTCATTTCCCGTCCGTGATTGGGGAAGACCATGAATGAAATCCATCGCGATGTCCTCAAATTTCCACTCCGGCACCGGATGTGGCTGTTGCAATCCCGCGGGGTTTCTGCACTCCGCCTTCACCAGCTGGCATACTTTGTAATGAGTCAAGAAGTATGTAATGTCCTTCTTCATCCCTGGCCAGAACAACGTCTTCTTCAAGTCTGTCGTCATCTTGGTGATCCCCGGGTGTATAGAATATCTGCTACAATGTGCTTTCGCCATGATGTCCTCCCAAATCTGACATCCTGCGGGTATGTAGACTCTGCCTCTGAAATATAGCAATCCATCCCTCAGTGAATAATCTCCCGTCGAACCCTCCTTCAAGGCTTGGAATATCGGCTCTGCCCATGCATCTGCCTTCTGTCCATCCTGTTAAATTTTCTCAACGTGGTCAGCAAGATAGCCCAAACACCAAATTAATATCTTCGGAACTACCCAGTTCGCACGCTGAACCTGCGGAAAACCCAAGGACTAGAGGTTGCACCCAACAAAATAATGGAAGCACAAGAAGGTCTATTATGCATTCACTTCTTCTTTACAATTCGAGGCATACATAGCGAGACATGATTTCGCTAGTATTACAGCTGTAAACAGAAAGAACCAAAAAATAAGCCGGGCGGACAACACTCCAGTCTGCCGAGACCGCGAGGTAGCCGAGACCGCCGAGACCGCTGAGCTCGCCCAAGCTATGCTGCAATCCGCCGAATACCACGGAGTCCGCCGAGACCGCGAGGCCGCGCGGACACACCGTTATTCGCCTCCTGCTGAACCCGAACTGAGGAACTCCCCTACCCGCCTGAAACCGGCGGACAGGTTATTGAAGCTGGCAAAGTTGAAACAGAACTGACAAGCCGCAGAGCGACCTCCTGCTGAGTCCGCAGAGACCGCACATTTCCAAGCACTGACCGAAGTCACAACCAAACTCCTGGCTCCTTGAAGTTATCTGCGCGACCTGCACACAGCAAACCGTCAGCCTGAAACAATCCGCGCGGACTGACAAACACAGACCGCAGCACTTCGCACACCCCAACTTACTGTTCACTCAAGTTACTTAGGTTACTGTAGATGTGCCCGGGGGGTCCTATTTATAGGCAAGGTGAGGAGTGTGGTCACCGCCCAAGAGATAGCGACACCACCCTCAGTCCGCGCGAATACAACCACCGTCCGCTGAGTCCGCATGGACTTAGCCGGATACCAAGGAAACCGCCAGGAGCACGGCAACCGTTGACGAACCCTCTCCAGTCCGCCCAAGCTAAGCGGACAAGGCACCAGCCCGCAAAGCTCCAACTGCTTCAGGACAGCAAACCCCCTTCAATGGCTGTCCGCACCAACCCGAGGCAGTCCGCAAGACTCACACCACAATCCGCCACAAGTCCACGACCAAAGGCACAGCAACAGTCCGCCCGGTCACAGCGGACTTGGCGGATACGGTGGACACCATGAACTTGGCACAATGTGTGACCAAGTCCAAAACCATCAAGGGCCAGTGCGAGCATGGCGGACACAAAGTCCCGTCCGCCAAACACCCTAGCACAGACCGCAACCAGTCCGCGAGCTCCTCGCACTTGTCCAACACAGCAGCTTCCTCCCGGACTCCAAACAACAGTCCGCCAACCGGTCTCCACAGCAAGACCTGCTGTAACACCTGAGCTCGACAAGGCCTCAGCCAAGCTCAAGGCCCAGTCCGCAACAGCCCAAACCGCGGACACACCAGTCCGCAAGGCTTCCCGCGAACTCGAACCAACCCGCCAACAGCGCAAGCTTGCACCCGCGACCACTGAGCAAAGCATCAGTCCGCAAGCCTCTCTATCCGCAGATACCAGGCCGCACCAAACCGCGGACTCCATGCAACAACCCGCTCAGAACACAGCCGGCTTCCACCAGACTTTTCACCAGGCTGCAAACCTCAGTCCGCCCAGTCCGCCCAGTACGCCAAAGCTGTCCGCCACAGGCCGCGCGGCCTGTCCCGTCACCCACTTCCACTTCACAAATTTCAACACTCCCCCTTGAAGTGAGAAGTGGTGACCAAGCCCAGCGAGCTGCGCAAGCGTTCAAAAGGCCCCTTCGACAGTGGCTTCGTGAAGATGTCAGCAAGATTATCTTCACTCCGAACATGCCCGACTAGCAGAGACCCCTCCAACACCTTCTCCCTGATGAAGTGGTGATCAATCTCTATATGCTTGGTCCTGGCGTGACACACTGGATTGTTTACCAGTTTGAGAGCACTATCATTGTCACCCCGGAGTAAAGTAGGCCCTTGCACTTCTTCATGAACATCCTCTATGAGTCTCCTCAACCAAACGGCTTCCCGAGCAGCCAAGGCCGAAGCCTTATACTCCGCCTCCGTGGTTGAAACCGACACCGAGTCCTGCTTCTTGCTACACCACGAGATGCTAGCTGAACCGCAAGTGAACACATAACCTGAAGTAGACCTTCGATCATCCGAATCACCGCCATAGTCAGCATCCGTGTACCCGAGCAACGCAAACTCCGCATCACTTCCATAGAGGAGTCCCATCTCAGAAGTCACCTTGACATACTTCAGAATTCCCTTCGCCGCCACTAGATGAGATTGCCTTGGTTCAGCCATATACCGACTTACTCGGCCAACAGCATAAGCGATATCCGGCCTTGTAATCGTCAGTTAAATCAAGCTCCCAACAAGAGCCCTGAACACCAAGGGATCAAGAAGAACCCTTCCCTCATCTCGTCGAAGCTTTAGCCCAGGTTCCAGTGGAGTAGAGCACTTCTTCCCTTCGCCCATGCCAAACCGCTTCACAATACGATCAGCATACCCTTTCTGGCTAATGAGAATCCCGCACTCCTTCCTCTCCACTTCCAGACCGAGAAAGTGATGCAACTCTCCCAAGTCCTTCATCTCGAAGCGTATAGCAAGCTCAGCCCTGAGCCTTGCTACTTCCTCCTCCGAATTCCCTGTGATGATCATGTCATCCACATACAGTAGGACCAAGACTCTTAGCTCTCCCTTCTTCTTGACGAACAAGCTTGAGTCCGAGTTAGAAGCCAGGTATCCACAGAATTGCAAGTACTCTGCAATCTTCCCATACCACGCTCGAGGAGCTTGCTTCAACCCATAGAGAGCCTTCCTGAGTTTGCAGACATAGTCCGGATGCTTTTCAGAGACAAAACCAAGCGGCTGATCCATGAAGATGTCCTTGTCAATCTCTCCGTAAAGAAAGGCATTCTTCACATCGAGTTGCCACAACCTCCATCCCTCGCTAGCAGCCAAGGCGATCACCACTCTTACAGACGTCATCTTCGCAACTGGACTGAATGTCTCCTCATAGTCTTCTCCATACTGTTGTGAGAATCCTCTTGCGACCAGGCGAGCCTTGAACCGATCAATGCTCCCATCAGCCTTCTTCTTCAACTTATACACCCACTTGCAAGTAACCGGAGTAACGCCATCAACCTTGGGCACAAGGTCCCAGGTTTCATTCTTCTTCAGAGCATCAATCTCTTCCTTCATGGCATCATCCCACTCCTTCACTCCAGTGGCCTCGTTGAAGTTTGCAGGCTCTCGCTCATCCAGAGGACCTGCAAAGAAGCAGGAGACAAAGCTCACTGCATTCCCATCACAGTACCGAGCCGGTGGCTTAACCACCCTCTTCGATCTCCGAAGAACCGGCTCCTTGTTCATGGCTTCCGTTGCTTCTTCGGGCTCCACTCCTACCTGGGGAAAGCATTGAGCAGTGCTCCCCCTGCTTCCTGAGCCAGAAGGCTCAGCCTCGGAGTTCGAAGCAACAGGAGCTGCTGGTGAAACAGCAAGCTCCTCTTCCAAGCCTTCAGCACCCACCACCGGTGCTTCATCAACCTTGCTACTTCCGGTTAGCTCCACCGAGCCACCTCCATATGACGTCAGCTCATCAAAGACAACGTCTCTTGACACCACGAACTTCTTCGTCACAGGGTCCATGCATTTCCATCCCTTCTTCCGCTCATCATAGCCAACAAAGACAAGTTTCCTTGCCTTCGCATCCAGCTTTGTCCGTGAAGCATCCGGGACATGCACGTAGCAAGTTGAACCGAACACCCGAAGGTGTCCAACACTCGGCTTCTCCTTCAGCAACAACTCAATAGGAGTCTTCATGTTGATAGGGCTGAGTGGCATCCGGTTGATAACATATGCAGCACAAGACATTCCCTCCGCCCAAAAGGACCTTGGGATATCTTTCGCATGCAGCCAGCATTTGCAGGTTTCCGTCAAATGACGGATCTTCCGCTCCGCTACCCCATTTTGTTGTGGAGTGTGAGCACATGTAAGCTCCCGTTGGATCCCGTGCTTCCTGCAGAAGTTAGAAAACTCGGAGGAGACAAACTCCCCCCTATTATCAGTTCTAAGCTTCTTAATCCGCAACCCAAGCCGGCCTTCTACCAACTCCTTGAACTCCACGAACAAATGGAAGGCTTCCGACTTCTCCTTTAAGAAGTACACCCAAGTATACCTTGAGTAGTCATCAACCAAGACAAGCATGTATTTGCTTCCACCAAGGCTGGCAGTAACAGTCGGTCCCATCAGGTCGCCATGAATACACTCCAATGGTTTCTTGCTCCTTGTTTGAGATTTATCAAACGGAAGGCGATGTGCCTTACCGTATTGACAGCCCGCACAAACATGCCCATCACCAAAGGAGGACAACTTCGGCAACCCCCTCACCAGACTTCTACTCGCCATTGCCTTTAGCTTGTCCATGCCAACATGCCCCAGCCTCTCATGCCAGATAGCCGCACTATCATTGGCCATCATCCTATCAACATAGACACTGGTGGAAAGAACAAACAAGTTCTTCACCCTCCTCCCAATATGAGCAACATCAGCCTTCACCGCTGATACGTTGCGAAGGAACCTCACGTCTGTTGGCCCAAACAGAACGTGATACCCAGCGTCCACCGCGTTGGTCACCGAGAAGAGGTTCTTCTTCATGCCCGGCATGTGATACACACTCCTTAACGTGAGTGGCCCCTGATCACTACCCAAAGACACGACCCCCTCCTTCTCTACTGCATAAACAATATTATCAGCAGTGATAATAGCTTCATTACCTGAGTAAGCCTGCATGGAGGTGAACTTCGACTTGTCTCCGGTGAGGTGATGACCACACCCAGAGTCGATGATCCACTCGCTGTTGAAGTCCTCAGCAGATAAGGCCCGGATACAAGTGCCCGTCATGAAAGCTCCTCCCCATTCTGCTTCTTCACTTCGCGAGCAAGCTTCCTCCTTTCCCGCAGCATGCCCAGGCTGCAGTTTGACCTTGCAGTCCCGCTTGAAGTGCCCTCGCTGATGACACCGGTAGCACTTCAGATTCTTCTTCCAGTCCTTAGGAGCATTGCTCCTCTCCGGCGGATACGAAGTTGAAGTCTCCTTTTCACCAGCGGCCTGCACCTTCTTCTTCTTCTTCCCTTCCCATCCCTTCTTCTTGCCTGAGAAGAGAGCCTCGCTGCCTTCCTGATTCAGATTCACTCCAGCCATCTGCCTTGCTAAGCTCTCCTGCGAGGCAAGCAGATTCTCCAGCTCCAGCAGAGACGGCTGAGTAGCCCACCCTTGAACAGATGTAACAAAGGCCACATACTCCTTCCGCAAGCCGCGGATAATGTGCCTTTTCATCTTTGCCTCAGAGATAGGCTCATCAGGATCCAGTGCCGACAGCTCAGCACACAAGCTCTTCATCTTTAAGAAGTACTTGGAGATGGAAAGGTCTCCCTGAGTTGCCCTGGCCAACTCATTCTCCAGGAACTGAAGTCGCGCCACATTCTTCCTATTGAACAACTCATCAATGGTTGTCCAAATATCAGCAGCCGACTCACATCCAATGATGTGATCAAACAGTTCCGGAGAGACAGCTCTCTTCAGAACGAACTCTGCCTTAGCATTTGTTCTTCTCTAGAGCCTCACCTGCTCAGCAGTACCGAAAGCAGCAGTAACTTCCTGTCTGTCGTCTCCACCGACGACTTCCCACAGCTCCTCGCCTAGAAGATAACTCTTCATGCACGACTTCCACTTTTTATAGTTAGTCGGCGTTAAGAGTTCAATGCCAAGACCTCTTGCTAATCTTCCTTCCATTGCCACCACATGTTGGTACCCTTCAGCAGCTCCGAGCAACAACACAGGTTGAACACCACTCAATCCCTGAGTAACAACGCTGGTTGACCTCCGCTCACGCAACTGAACCTCCGCAACCTCAGAAACCTGGCTCTGATACCATGTTAAATTTTCTCAACGTGGTCAGCAAGATAGCCCAAACACCAAATTAATATCTTCGGAACTACCCAGTTCGCACGCTGAACCTGCGGAAAACCCAAGGACTAGAGGTTGCACCCAACAAAACAATGGAAGCACAAGAAGGTCTATTATGCATTCACTTCTTCTTTACAATCCGAGACATACATAGCGAGACATGATTTCGCTAGTATTACAGCTGTAAACAGAAAGAACCAAAAAACAAGCCGGGCGGACAGCACTCCAGTCCGCCGAGACCGCGAGGTCGCCGAGACCGCCGAGACCGCTGAGCTCGCCCAAGCTATGCTGCAATCCGCCGAATACCACGGAGTCCGCCGAGACCGCGAGGCCGCGCGGACAGACCGTTATTCGCCTCCTGCTGAACCCAAACTAAGGAACTCCCCTACCCGCCTGAAACCGGCGGACAGGTTATTGAAGCTGGCAAAGTTGAAACAGAACTGACAAGCCGCAGAGCGACCTCCTGCTGAGTCCGCAGAGACCGCACACTTCCAAGCACTGACCGAAGTCACAGCCAAACTCCTGGCTCCTTAAAGTTATCCGCGCGACCTGCACACAGCAAACCGTCAGCCTGAAACAATCCGCGCAGACTGAAAAACACAGACCGCAGCACTTCGCACACCCCAACTTACTATTCACTCAAGTTACTTAGGTTACTGTAGATGTGCCCGGGGGGTCCTATTTATAGGCAAGGTGAGGAGTGTGGTCACCGCCCAAGAGATAGCGACACCACCCTCAGTCCGCGCAAATACAACCACCGTCCGCTGAGTCCGCATGGACTTAGCCGGATACCAAGGAAACCGCCAGGAGCACGGCAACCGTTGACGAACCCTCTCCAGTCCGCCCAAGCTAAGCGGACAAGGCACCAGCCCGCAAAGCTCCAACTGCTTCAGGACAGCAAACCCCCTTCAATGGCTGTCCGCACCAACCCGAGGCAGTCCGCAAGACTCACACCACAATCCGCCACAAGTCCACGACCAAAGGCACAGCAACAGTCCGCCCGGTCACAGCGGACTTGGCGGATACGGCGGACACCATGAACTTGGCACAATGTGTGACCAAGTCCAAAACCATCAAGGGCCAGTGCGAGCATGGCGGACACAAAGTCCCGTCCGCCAAACACCCTAGCACAGACCGCAACCAGTCCGCGAGCTCCTCGCACTTGTCCAACACAGCAGCTTCCTCCCGGACTCCAAACAACAGTCCGCCAACCGGTCTCCACAGCAAGACCTGCTGTAACACCTGAGCTCGACAAGGCCTCAGCCAAGCTCAAGGCCCAGTCCGCAACAGCCCAAACCGCGGACACACCAGTCCGCAAGGCTTCCCGCGAACTCGAACCAACCCGCCAACAGCGCAAGCTTGCACCCGCGACCACTGAGCAAAGCATCAGTCCGCAAGCCTCTCTATCCGCAGATACCAGGCCGCACCAAACCGCGGACTCCATGCAACAACCCGCTCAGAACACAGCCGGCTTCCACCAGACTTTTCACCAGGCCGCAAACCTCAGTCCGCCCAGTCCGCCTAGTCCGCCAAAGCTGTCCGCCACAGGCCGCGCGGCCTGTCCCGTCACCCACTTCCACTTCACAAATTTCAACATATCCCGGATGCGGTCCCAAATATCATCTATGGAAACCATCGATGCTAGATACTCCATGTACAACTCTGGATCATTCTCGAATACTAGGGATATCTGCATATCTCTAAAAGACCGGACTATCTCCATGGACATCAGCTGTGGTCCCTTCCCTGAGGTATCTCCTCTCCGGCTCAGAGCATCTGCCACCACAATCTCCTTGTCGGGATGGTAGTGCATGGTGTACTGGAAATCTGACAGGAACTCCACCCAACGTCTCTGTTTGATGTTGAGTTCCTTCTGTGTGTCCACATATCTCAAATTCTTGTGATCGGAGAAGATGTCACAGTGAACCCCATAGAGGTAGTGTCGCCAAATCTTCAGAGCAACGATCACAGCACCCATCTCCAGATCATGCACCGGATAGTTTTTCTCATGTGTCTTCAGCTGTCGGGAGGCGTAGGATATTACGTGCCTGTTCTACATCAGAATGACACCCATCCCCTGCTAGGAGGCATCCATGTACACCTAGAATCCCTCCCTTCCCGACGGAAGAGCGAGAATGGGAGCCGAGGTAAGCCGAACTTTCAACTCCACAAAGGCCGCCTCACATTATGGCGTCCAAATGAACGGAGATTCCTTCTTCGTCAGGGATGTAAGAGGGAGTGCAATCTGGGAGAATCCTTCGACGAACTTCTGGTAATATCTGGCAAGTCCCAGGAAGCTCCATACATCCGTAGCTGTCTTCAACAGTGTCTAATCCTGAACTGCCCGAATCTTGGTCGGGTCTACTGCCACCCCAGCACCACGGATGATATGACCTAAGAAGGCCACCTCCTTTAGCCAAAACTGGCATTTGTTGAACTTTGCATGCAGTTGGTGTTCCCGTAGCCTCTGTAGAGTCAAAGTCAGGTGTCGTGTAGGCTCTTCCTCCGTCCTTGAGTAGATGAGGATGTCGTCAATAAATACGATGACGAATACATCCAAATACTCCTCGAATACCCTGTTCATGAGGCTTGTAAAACCTGACGACGCATTAGTGAGCCCGAAGGGCATCATTGTAAACTCGAAAAGTCCATACCTACTACTAAAGGAAGTCTTTGGAATGTCCTCCTCTCGAATCCGTAGTTGGTAATAACATGACCACAAATCAAGTTTCGAGAAGAAATGCGCTCCTTCCAGTTGATCGAAAAATTCGTCAATCCGTGGCAGCGAGTATGTATTTCGGACCGTCAGTCTGTTCAGCGCTCGATAATCAATACACAAGCGAAGACTTCCGTCCTTCTTCTTGACAAATAGCACCGGGGCTCCCCACGGCGAAGAGCTTGGCCGGACAAACCCTGCCTCTACTAGTTCCTGCAACTGACTTCAAAACTCTGCCAACTCTTTCGGGGCCATCCGGTAAGGGGCCCTAGATGCCGGCTTGTCCCCCGACAAAAGTTGTATCTGGAAGTCCTGCTCTCGGTGCGGAGGTAGTCCTGGTAGTTTCTCTGGAAAGACGTCAACAAAATCTCGCACCACCGGGATGTCTGCCACAGACCCCTTGGCCTCCGCCATCTTAAATAGAATCTGATAAACCTCCTCTCCCTGTAGATGGGCCTTAATGGCCTGTACTGAAGATAAGAGTATACAAGAGGCAGATCTTATACCTTTGATGATAATGACGGAGTCCCCATGCCTCACGGTGACCCTCTTTGCTTGGCAATCAATCTGGGCATGGTTCCTGTGCAAGCATGTCATGCCCAAGATCAGCTCGAAGACTGGCATCCTTAGGATCGTTGCCGATACTTTGAAAGACCTACCGCCAATCTCCGCCTCCATGTTGCAGTGGTCAGAGGTGATTATCTCTGATCCGTAGGGTAGATGCACCCTCCTCATCAGGCCTGTGAACCGCTCCACTCCTTCCAGCCCTTCCAGGAAGGCCTCCGACACAAACGAGTGTGAAGCACCCGTGTCGAACAGAGTATAGGCGGGCTTGCCGTTGATGAATACTATACCTGGGACGGTTACATGTCTTAGTGTTCTATAACGGGTTTTCTTTCCTATTTATTCTACCTAGTGCAGTTCTACAAATTTGACAACTGAGAAATGGGATTCTATTTAAACAATTAAACATCTTGGCGTACCTGCTATGACCTGCTCTGGGTTCCGAGGCTGCGCCAGGTCCAAAGAATATACCTGCTCCCTTTCTTGTCTACGATCCCCTCCCTGGTATCCACGTCCTCGGCCATGACCTCGGCCTAAAAAATATTGCGCTGGCTGGGCAGCTGGTGGTGTTGGTGGGGGTGCCCCCCTCATGGGGCAGTTCCTCCTGATGTGCCCCACCTGATGGTGATTGAAGCATTCCGGCGGGGGATATGCCATTCCCCCGGGTCTCTGTCCCTCCCGTGTCTGAAGAGGTGGTGGAGCCACCACCACTGGCTCCCATGTCTCCTGTCTTGCCGCCTGACGAGGCTGGTCCTCGACCCTCCTCCCGTCCGTTATACGGGCTCGTCTCTGATCGTTCCTTGCTCCTCGAACCTAATCCTCCACTGGCCGTTTCCGGCCCCGATTAGCCTTCCAATCAGCCTCTATCCTTTTTGCAATCTCTAGTATCTGGGAAATGGGCCCGTGAGATACAAATAGAAGAGTCTCCCTCAGCTCCTCTCGTAGGCCCTTGTAGAACCTTTTGGTATATCCTGCCTCGCCTAACTGGTAAGAGTCTACAAACCATGCTAAATGGTTTAACTCTCGGTGCTACTCCACCACCATCTTGTTCCCCTACCTCAACTGCAAAAATCTGTCCTCCAGCTCGTCCCTGGCTGACTGTGGAACAAAGTGTTCCAACAGCACGCCCCTGAAATCCTCCTAAGAAATCTCTGCTACTTCCCGGTCCGCAAATGTCGTGTCTAGCGAGGTCTTCCACCATCTCTTTGCATGCGACTCCAGGCAGGAGATCACCAAGGGCACCCTCTCCTCCCAAGGGCACCGTATCCCGGTAAGCATCACGTACATAATATCCAGCCACTCCTCTATTCGAACAGCCGACTTAGTCCCCAAGTAGGATGGGGGAGCAAGTCCTCGAAAAATGCTCAGCTAGTTGGCCCCCGGGTTTGGCTGCGGAGCCGGTACCTGTTGGGCCCTAAAAGCTTCCAAGATGGCTGTTAGAGTTTGTCCCATTTCCGACAGTAGGAATGGAGTGGGGACCGGGGGAGGTGGTGCAACATCCGGATTCTGCTGAACTCCGCCTTGTGGAGTGGGCTGAGCTGGGGGCTGCAAAACAAACTTCATTAGTAGGCAATCGATTCAATCCTAATGAAAAGTGGACAATTTACATGTGATCCCTCATATGGGCACACCACTGCTTCCGCTGCTTAGTTTGTCCCCAAAATAAACTCACGCGGGGGTGACCCAGGGGTTGTGGACTGTTACTTTTCAATCGAGGTTTGCTCTGATACCACTTGTAAGACCCCTTTTTTTCTTTTTGAAACACCGGGGTCTTAGGTCCAGAACCGCCGCTTTGCGGTGACACCTTCATGCCCTGAAGGGCCAGTCCGGGGCTTGTGCTCTTGGTTAGTGGTGTATTGAACCTCTTTGATCTTTTATGTGGAGATGGGGGATGGTTTTGTGAAGAGCAAGGCCTCATGAGGGTGGAGAAATATTCTGGAATGATTTGGGAGGATCTCCTTGAGGAGGGAGATGAACCTATGCCGTTCATTCCGCCTTAAGTGCGTGCAGAATCTGTATTCTGCGCGCAACGAGCTTCGTGGCCATTGTTATGTGTGATATGGCCAGATCTGGGCTTTCGGCTAAACACGAAAGTTGAAGCCCTTGAAAATACCTTTCCAACGAATGGTTGCACAACTTCAGGCGAAGTTTGTAGCCACGGGAAAGCTTAAATGAAAATAGTGTTCAACAATTCCTGCATGCAGAAATTGAGTTCTGTATGCAGCGGACTTCAAGTCTGATTTCAAATAGGATAACATCAAATCTGGGTTAAGGTCTGAATTCAAAAGTTGTGAACCACGGAAAGACCTTTCTATCGTGGGGTTACACATCTTCACTGGATTCCTGTAGCTTCGGGAATCTCCGGTCAAAGTTGCTGTTCAGATTCAATCTACACCTAAACTCTGGGCTTTTTATAAGATGGATTTGGATTCGGTGGAATTAATATTGCAAGATACTTGGTTTGGATGAACTCATATAATTAATCATTTGTTGCATGTCTGACGAAGCTTATTAATCAGATTTCATATAATCACATTGTGTAGCAGGCTTATTTAAATAAATTGACTTGATGGGAATTGATAGACTGTTCTTAGCGTTGAGGCGTATGGAGGCCTAGGTGAAGTAGTGTGGATACCCGCCTAGTAGTAGAAGTGCCCGTTCTACTATCACCGCCTGGCCACAGCGGCTGATGCCTGAGAGGTTAGCTTCCTGCTCGAAAAGTGGGAACTATAATCTGTGTCGACATGGCAAGTGCATGTGTGTGATCATGGGTGAGTTATTGCATAGCGTACATAGCATTTCATAACATTGCACAACAAGATCCTCATCGTATAAGTTTGTATGGGCATTCTTATACGATGAGTTACTTTTATGTATCCTGATCCTTAACTTATAAGTATGTGTGGGCATTCTTATAAGTTAAGTTACTTTCCTGCTGTTACTTATACATGTTAGTTTGTTGTAGCTCTTAAATATTTGCTAGACCATGTTATTGCTACTATTACTTTACTGTCACCTACTTATAATTCTTTACTTGCATATATATATATATATATATATATATATATATATATATATATATATATATATATATATATATATATATATATATATATATTACCCTTGTTCCTTCTCTCCGCCCAGTGCCGAGGAGTCGCCGGGGGAGCGGATGTGAAACCACTTAGTCGTTTCGACTAATGGTTGCTACGTCTTCCTTTTTAGGAGGTCACGCCGCAGGTAGAGCAGCCGCAGACTACGCAGCAGGACAGCCAGGCCAGGACGATAGGGCCTGAAGTGACGGTGTCATCAATACCGTCGGTTACTGATGTTAGTGTTTGATACTCTGATGTAGCCCATTTGGGCAATGTTTAGCTGCACTCTGATATATTGTAGAAGCATGTTTAGCTTCTCCTTATTGATGTATTTGGACATTATTTACTTAGTGTGGATTTTGACTTCTCTTGTTTAGTATGGATTTTTACTATTGATATTGTTGTAGCCGGCGGAATAGGCGTCTTGTGGTACAGGTTAGCCCATGTGCTAATGCTACCGCAAGGCAGCTGTTCCGGGCATAAGACTCCCCCTTCGTGCCGTGTTTTGGGATCCGGGAGGTGGGGTCTTACAAAGGTTCGGGCTCAATCGAGCCCGATCCAAAGGGAAATTTTCCTGGTTTTTCCGCAAAAACTCAACCATCGGGATCGCTAGAATAGGGCTCTCCGGCGGCTGAGACGCCGCATGGAGACAACCACCACCTCAACAGAGGTGATGGGGGCGGTGGCCGGCCGGGGAGGCGGCTGGATGGCTGGCGGCAGCCGCTTGAAACTGGCCCAAGAAGAATAAATCCTGGTCGTCGGCTCAAGGTAGAAGATGAACGGATCCCGTCCACCTTGCGCCAAGATTCGTGACATATTAGATTTTAAACTATAGTCTATATATTTTTGATTATTTAATTATGTCACAGATTTTGTATTTATTGGTTTTAATTTTTAACAATACTTAGAGGCTAGAACAGAAAAGGTGGTCATCATAGAAAATGAATCCCTTGATGTCTAGTTTAATGTAAAATTGATTTCACTCAATTTGGGGTCATGGCTTGACCACAGCACCCATTTTGGTGGGACCTATACCTAGGGCTATCCTGAGATTCAAATGGATTCCCACACTTTATACCTTGTCCAAATGACCTGAGATTTGGGCAGGGAGTCTAACCTAGCTATACTTAGGGCCTGGCCAAAATTCAGAATTTTTGGAAAATATTTTTCTATAGTTTTTAGAAACATTTAATAATCCATGAATGAATTAAATTGGTGTCCTAAACACCTCAAAGCCCCCCAAATTTTGGTGAGAGGTCTTAGAGGGCATGTTAGTGCTCTGGTAAAATTTTCATCTCATTTGGAGATGTTTTGGCTAGGTATTGATCCAACCCTAGGTTGACCCCTTTTAGGGTTAAATAGGTCAAGCACCCCCTTTGGGTTTTGAGTGGTCAAATCACCTCAACAGAGGTTGATATTTTGGCCACTAACGTTTTATAGTATGACTCACCCTCCAATGGAATTTGGGGTGGTTAAGTGTAGGGTAGCCCTAGAACCCTAGGGTAGGTCCCTTAATGGGGATTCTAATGGTTTGAAGATCATAGGGTCAAATGACCTTGGATTGACTTAAAACTTTGTGGAGAGGACCATAGGATTAGTATAGTTCTCTGGTTAAAATTTTAGGGAATTTGGAAGCTTTAAACCCCCTCAAAACCCTAACCCTAGCTTAGGGCACAAACCTTTTAGGGATAGAAAATGTCACAAAAACTCTTTAAAAAGTGATGAGATTTGGGTTGAGTAGTTTTTGAGGTTAGTACAAGCTCTGGAGATTTTATTATGAATTTAGAAATATTATTTTGGATACTTCATTAACAAATTGGTAATTTGTATTATTTACTTAGAAATTTATTAGGAAGACACTACTGGCTAGAAATTGATGAAATTTATCTAGAGGACTTCTTATTATGGTTTAAAGCTCTGTGCATTTTTATAGAATTTTTGGATGATTTTGTTTAAGGGTTGCTTCATTAAGTATGGTTTCCCATGAAAACTCAATTTAATTTATTTTGGAGTCTAGCAAGCCTCTAAAATTATGATTTTTGTAAAATGATCTTTTCGGAACCATATTAAGATTCTATAATTGTTGTATAATTTTCTAATGAATAATTGTGGTACTTCCTTCTTTACATATGATTAAGGGAAATATTTTTGGATAAATTAATTAGAGGTCAAATATTTTCTGCAAAATTATGGAAATTTGTATCTAGTAATATATCTCTGTTATTTAGTGTTCAAAATTTTTGTGTGGCCATTACTTGAGTAGATCATATAGTTCATGTTCAATATTGGCCATGGCCAAACTTTTGAGAAACTTCAATAAATACCAAATTAATTAGGAAAATTATGAATATCTGATTTTAGACTAAATTTGTTATGATAGACCTCTGGTAAAGTTTATAGGAGATTTGGAAGACAATCTGGAGTACCTCCTTTATACATCTCATATAGAATAGGGTGGTCTGCATATAGTAACTGCGGGATTTGAACTAGAGTGTGTAATGAATTTGGAGAGTCGAATCCTCGGTAGGTTGCTGGTTTGGGTAAATAAAGAAGTTCATCATTGGAAGACAGGATTAGTAGAGTGTGAGGTTGACTAGTGTTAAGTGGTGCTCGGGATCAGCAAAAGATCGTCCTTCCCGTAGGGAGGAAGTGTTTAATGCACTCGGGCTAGATTCAGTAAAATTAATTAAGGGTTGGGAAATTGGGTAGCCACCAATAATAGTAAGTGCCTTGCGAAAGGGAGCTTTGGGCGTAATCCCATTGTAGTTCCTAGTGCCTTCGAGAGCCCTTCACGGGGTATACCTTGGGCAGTCATGGGCTAACGTAAACTGTAGGAGTGATAAATCTTAAAGAGCAACTAGAATAATTAGGGGTTCACTTTCACACACTCCGGTGTCTCGGGAAGTTGGTTTGACTCGGTTGATATTTGTGAGGGGCAGGATGGCCCGGCGAGCTTTGGCTCGGTTGATGTTTGTGACGGACGGGATTGTCCGAGGAGCTTTGGCTCGGTGCTGATACATAAGGTTGCATGTGCATAAAATAAAGGTGGTGGATCTTCGGTATTAGAGTGTCGATGCACCGACGCCAATACGTTGACTCGGCAAGTGTGGCTAGCACTTCGCCAACAGAAGTCCGGTGCGCCAGCCGGCAAGAGTACGCAGGAGCTCCGCTTAGTGCACCAGTGTTGAGGCGTACGATAGGTCTGACAGGTAGTGCCTTACTGGTTTAGAAGTGGGCGAGACCCAACCCACCGCTTCCATCTGCCACTACGGAGTTATCCTGGGAGGCTCGGCTCTAGAAAGGGGGAACTAAAGGTCTGTGTGCACAGAGTCTGGTGGGTGAGTTGCCCTTGCATGATCGTATCATAACCCACTTGCATGTCATAGCATAATCATAGCATAAAACCCATGTCACCTATTGTATAAGTGGTATGGGACGCTTATACAATAGGCCCTGCAAAACGATCCCTTGGTCTATAAGCTTGTGTGGGCAAGTTTATAAATTAAGGTTAAATTCTTTATATATATATTACTGTTAATAATCGACACCCCAACGTATAAATTGGTATGAGACTTTTTATATGATGGGAGCCGTGTAAAATATCCCTTGCTTATATGTTTCCGTATAAGTTAAGGTTACTTTTCATACTTTACTTTACTGCCACATGTACCATGAAAATTGCTAGTGTAGGACCGCTGCCATCTGTTTCTTGATTACTCTCCACCTTCAAGTCCTCCCCTTTCTTCCTCTTCGCTCGGTGCCTAGGGGCCATAGGGGAAGGGGTGGGGAATGATAGGACTTAGTCTTATAGACTAACGGTTTTCGAACTACATCATTTAGGGGATCGTGGAGCCCAGCATGGAGGAGCAGCCCCGCAGGTCAGCACGCTTAGAGATGGAGCAGTCTAGCACCAGAGTTCAGACGATGGGGACTGTGAGCCCCTGACCTTAGTTGTGTTTTATTTTACTTCCGCTTGAGTGACTATGTAGTGAGAATTTGATGTAGCAGGCGTAAGCCTTTATTTTCAGTACATTTATATATTTTATGGACTCTCCATTCGTGGAGATATATTTACTCTGATGTGATATTATTGGGGACATGTGGTTAGAGTTTTTACCACTCTTGTGCTTACTCTACTTTTGTTGCTTTTCTGTGATCGAATCGGCCGGCAGAATCGGCGTTTCGCGGTGATGACCCTTCAGGGCGTGAAGGTGTCATTGCTAAGCGGCGGTTCTGGGCCTAAGTGTCACAACCCGCATTTTCACCGCATATAAAAAGCTTATCAGAGTAAGAGAAAATGCGCGTCATGATGCCATGTCAGCAGGGGATAACTGCGGATGCTCAGGCAGACACCAAACTAGTCATGAAGAAAGGTTCTTTTTAAGTTATTTAAGGAAAATCAGTTAAGTGCAGTAGTTAGCCGTATCCCTCGGCTTAGTGGCTCATCTAGTCCACGAATCAAAATATATTATACGCTGCGGAAAATACTTGATTAGATTAACTCAAACATCCTACATGAGTAAAAACGTCCCTAAAGGACAACTCATGATATGCAAGACTCTAAATTTATTATAGTAGGAAAGATAGTTTTTACGGTCGTTAAAAATAACAAGTTAGTTTCAAATTATGCAATGCATGAAGTAATAGTAGTAGATTTTATAGTTGAAAATACCTAACATGCATTCCTAGCATAAATCCTCCCAGGGAACAAGTAATCCACATCCACATAACAGAAATAAGCAGCTAGCAAGTATCAAATAATCAACAATTCAGTGGGCGCCAACAAACTGACACGAACCCACGAACAAAAGTATGTCTGAACCAGTAACTAAATAAATAACAGTCTACCTCGCTGAGACGAGGCAACAACCACGGCCAACACTGCCGCCCAGAAACTCCAAAACTAGCTCTCCAATCTGCTACTGCTCTGAACCTGAGGCATTTCAAAGACAGAACACCTCAGCAAGAAAGCACAAATGGTGGCAGAAATTAATAAGCCAAAATAAACAAAGGTCAAAGGGGTACCAACCCAAGACCAACAGTACTGAAATAAAGCACAAAAAGAGGAATAAGTTATCATCGGGAAAAAGAACTCTTACGTGATTCGTCGCGTACAACAATAGTACACCAAACGCACGAGGCTATAAGGTGACAACATGAATAAATCATAAGGAATAAATAAAAAACCTTTATTAGGTGCCTGTCGTCCACCTTACCCAAAAACACATGTGAGGTGGTCACTCGTGGACACACCACCCAAAAACACGGGCGAGGTGGTCACTCTTGGGCACACCCACACGAATGTAAAATCCGTCTAACAGCGAGGGAGTCTCATACTCTCCACTATACACCACAGACAGCCGAAAACCAGGTAGACTTCTACAGGGCACTAATGAAGGAAACAAACACTGCGGAGGTGGAATCGTCCACTAACTCCCGCAATCAAGAAAACCACCAAGAAAACACCACATATCTCAAGATTTGGCTCATTGGATTCTGGTTTTGACTTCGCCGTTGTGTTCGTAGTGTCAGTGTTCGCCTACGGTGCGAATTTTGTTTGATTCGGTGCGCGTTCGGGCCTCCATTTTGATCTCATAGTTTCCTTATTCAAAAATATATAAACATGAATATTTTAATATTAAAGTACTATTCAAAAATGAAAAACACTATTCATTTATATAGTTTAATTTTCAGGATATATTTGTAAATAAATTGTTCTTTATGCAATTTTTTTCTGTTGAACAGTATTTTCACTCGAGTGATGCCCGGTATACTAGAGTACTTCTGCTATGTTACTCGAGTGAATTTTACTCTTACTCTTATACTTTTTTTCAGTCACTCGAGTGAATTTTTTTTCCTCCTACACGAGTACTTTTCTCCTACTCGAGTAGTCATGTTGAACTACTCGAGTAGTCATTCTGAACTACTCGAGTAGCCATTCTGAACTACTCGAGTAGCCATTCTTAACTACTCGAGTAGCCGTTTTCTACCTCTCGAGTACCCGTAAGTTTTTCTCGTGTAGTCCGTTGCAGTTTACGTTCGGGAGCCTTTTTGAGCATCAAAATGATGTTGTATGGAAAAATGGTTGACATTAAATTTGTGCGTCTCGACGATATCTACAACTTTGATGTTGGTCACGTTTCGATTTAAAGCTATCCTAAACCCCTATTTTCGTCTTCCACGCACCCACCCGTAAAAATACCGTTTTTAGACAGAATGTTTTATAAATATATATATATATATATATATATATATATATATATATATATATATATATATATATATATATATATATATATATATATTTATGTATACATATTTTTACTATCAGAGAAAATTTGATTTTCTTCATCTTCTCTGATTCTTCTTCCTCCCGAACCAGAGCGGCGTGATCGTGAGAGAAAATATATTTCGTGAACCTTCTAGTGGCCGCCGACGGTGCTCCGGTTCTCAAAATCTTCATCCGAATATAGATCCGGAAAGCTCTTGCCGAGAGCTACGCCCTCATGGTAATTCAGCTTAGCTGGTGATGAGGACATTGGATGGTTTGCTTATCAAGGGTTGCGGGTTCGAAACCTAGTGCCAATAACGCGCCTTGCTGAGAAACAGGCGGGAGAGGCGTTGGGGTGTATTGGGCTGCAGCCCTGTAACGGGACCACGGGGCGGGACAAGCCTGCGGGCCTCTGAGCCCATAATCGGGATGTTACATAAAAAGTGCACTTTTTATGTAACGGCCTGGCCTAGTGCTCAGAGGCTACTGCACCCCATCATGGGCCGAATAGCTTGGCCCACCCGTAGGACCATTACAGGGCTGCAGCACAATACACCCCAACGCCTCTCCCGCCTGTTTCTCAGCAAGGCGCATTATTGACGCTAGGTTTCGAACCCGCAACCCTTGAAAACAATCTCTTCCAACAGAGCTCATCACCAACTGAGCTGCAGCTCATCACCAACTGCGGTAGCCTCTGAGCCCTAGGCTGGGACGTTACACTAAGACCCCGATGTCAAAAAAATGGGGGTTCTTACAAGTGGTATCAGAGGGAACCTCGATCGAAAAGTAACAGTCCACAACCCTTGGGTCACCCCCGCGCGAGTTTAGTTTGGGGACAAACTAAGCAGCGAAAACAGTGGTGTGCCCATATGAGGGATCACATGTAAATTGTTCACTTTAGTTATGTTTGAGTTGATTGCCTACTAATGTAGTTTGTTTTGCAGCCCCCAGCTCAGCCCACTCCACAAGGCGGAGCCCAGCAGACTACGGACGTTGCACCACCTCCCCCGGTCCCCACTCCATTCCTACAGTTGGAGATGGTACAAACTCTGACAGCCATCTTGGAAGCTTTTAGGGCCCAACAGGTTCTGGCTCCGCAGCCAAACCCGGGGGCCAACTGGCTGAGCATTTTTCGACGACTTGCTCCCCCATCCTACTTGGGGACTGAGTCGGCTGTTCGGACAGAGGAGTGGATGGATATTATGTACGAGATTCTTACCGGGATACGGTGCCCTTGGGAGGAGACGGTGCCCTTGGTGATCCCCTGCCTGGAGTCGCATGCAAAGAGATGGTGGAAAACCTTGCTGGTGTAAATCTCATTTCCAACTAGACCCCTAAGAGTGGTTTTAGCCATGACTAGGTCATAACAAAACCCTAGGAAGCTAAAAAAGGCCAAGTGATAGAAGGCCAAAGTGAGAATCACCTTGGTCTGCCTATGGCACAGCCTCATCACAAAACCTAGGGTTTGACCTTAGGGCTTCACCATGACTCCATGACCCCACCACAACATCACTAACCTATTATAGGGTCCACTATAGCCCTAAGGGTCCATTGGAGTCAACCCAAAGTGGCCAATTTGACCTAGGACCACCATAGGCCTAATTTGGGAAAGGTGCCCTAACAAAGGGCAGTTGACCTCTAATGTGCCCAAAGAACCTTGCCAGGTCTTCCTAGACCCAAAGTGAGGTCAATGGGTCACTAAGGACACATTGGGTTCATTCCTAGAGGCCAAGTTGACCCAAGTCAACTCAAGCCCCTAATCTGGTCAAAGTACCCTTATTAAAGGTAGGTGACCTCCAAAGTGCGAGGTAACCCTACATAACCCTTCCTAGACCTCAGGGGAAGCCATGGGGTCACCAAGGATCCCATGGGGTCAACCCAAATGGTCATGTTGACCCATGTCAACTCTAGCCCCAAAGTGGTCAAAGTGTCCTTACCAAGGGTCAAGTGACCTCCAAGGTGCCAAGTCAACCCTACCCAACCCTACATAGACCTTAGGTGAGAACAATGAGTCACCAAGGACCCATTGGGGTGAACCCAAATGACCATGTTGACCGAGGTCAACTCTACCTTAAGGTTAAGTCAAATTAGCCAAATGGGCTAACCCAAGCTCAAGCCCATCTCCCCCACTTGGGCTAACTTTATTTTAATTAATAATAATGATTTATGGGCTGCAAATAGGCTAGAGTGATGAACAAATTCGGCCATGAGGGGACAGGAGAGAGAAAACTCCAATTTCCCTTTAATGGAGGAGAGAGAAAATGGAGTAAAGGTCATTCATGCCATGGGGAAGCCAAGGGCCATCCTTTCTTGCTTGATTCATCTCCCCGAACAGCCCTAAGAATATTAGGAGACTTTCCAGGCTTTTCCACAAGTTGGATGCACTGAACCACCAAGGCCGAGAGGTGGCTTTCAAAGCCATTAATGGTCATTGATGATCCAGCCTCTCCCCTCCCCATCTGAGTCTTTAAACACCTTCAGGGGGCCGAGAGGAAAATTTTCCAATCCTTACCTAAATAAACCGAGCTTCCCCACTATGTTGTTGCAGAAACCGAGCGGCGCCACCTTCAAAAATGACTTTCCTACGATCTTCACGACTTCAGGTCGCTGGCAAGGTCCTCCTCCACTCCTTCTTTCATGGGTAGATCTTAGAAATCTTTAGGGCAAGGTTCAGACTCAATTGAGCCCGATCCAAAGAGAAAATTTCCTGGGTTTTCCGAAAAAATGCAACCCTCGGGATCGCCGGAATAGGGCTCTCCGGCGGCTGTGACGCTGCCTGGCGACAGCCACCACCTCAACGGAGGTGATGGTGGCGGTGGCCGGCCGGGGAGGTGGCTGGATGGCCGGCGACAGCCGTTTGAAAATGGTCCAGGCGGGATAAATCTTGGCCGTCGGCTCAAGGTAGAATATGAACGGATCCCGTCCATCTTGCGCCAAGATTCGTGTTATATTTGATTTCAAACTATAGTATAACATTTTATGATTAGTCAATTATGTCATAGATTTTATATTTATTGGTTTTAATTTTTAAAAATACTTAGATGCTATAACAGAAAAAGCGGTCAACATAGAAAATGAAGACCTTGATGTCTAGTTTAATTTAAAATTGGTTTCACCCAATATAGAGTCCTGGTTAGACCACAACACCCATTTTGGTTGGCCCTATACCTAGGGCTATCCTGAGATTCAAATGGATGCCCACCCTTCATCCCTCGTCCAAATGACCAGAGATTTGGGAAGGGAATCTACCCTAGCTATACCTAGGGCATGTCCAAAATTCAAAAATTTTGGAGAATATGTTTCTGTAGTGTTTAGGAAAATATAATAATCCATGTATAAATTAATTATTTGTCATAAACACCTCAAAATCCCCCCAAATTTGGGTGGGAGGTCTTAGAGGGCATGTTAGGGCTCTGGTAAAAGTTTCATCTCATTTGGAGATGTTTTGGTTAGGTATTGATCCAACCCTAGGTTGAACCCTTTTAGGGTTAAATAGGTCAAGCACCCCCTTTGGGTTTTGAGTGGTCAAATCACCTCAACAGAGGTTGATATTTTGGCCACTGATTTTTATAGTATAACTCACCCTCCAATGGAATTTGGGGCGGTTAAGTGTAGGGTAGCCCTAGAACCCTAGGGTAAGTTCCTTAATGGGGATTTTTAGGGTTTGAGGATCATAGGGTCAAATGACCTTGGCTTGACTTGAAACTTTGTGGAGAGGACCATAGGATTAATATCGTTCTCTGGTTAAAATTGTAACGTCCCGATTCGTGCTAGGCCCCCATGCGAGTTTTAAGTCAGGAGGGTAGGCTTGAGTTCAGGAAAGTGGAGGAAAAATGGCGTCACTTGTGAACTTGAGAAGTTAGTCCAGAGCAGGTTACACTCCCTGGGTCACGGGCGTGACCCAGGGGCATGACTGCAGGTACTCGAGTAGCTACCGAGGTTACTCGAGTAGTTTTCAAAATACTCGAGTAAAATGGGTTACACGCCCTGGGTCACGGGCGTGACCCAGGGGCGTGACTAAAGGTACTCGAGTAGCTGTCGAGGTTACTCGAGTAATTTTCAAAATACTCGAGTAAAATGGGTTACGTGCCCTGGGTTACGGGCGTGACCCAGGGGCGTGACTGAAGGTACTCGAGTAGCTGCTGAGGTTACTCGAGTAGTTTTCAAAGTACTCGAGTAAAGTGGGTTACACGCCCTAGGTCACGGGCGTGACACAGGGGCGTGACTTAAGGTACTCGAGTAGGTGCCCAAGGTACTCGAGTAGGTGGTTGGTTCTCGAGTGAGAGGGTTACACGCCCTATGTCACGGGCGTGACCATGGGCTTGACCTCCGTTCGATGATTTTAAGTGAGTTCGATGAATTCTGGATAGTTGAGTTCGACGATTTAGGTGTCACGCCCCATGTCACGGGCGTGACTTGACTGACATGGGCGTGACTTGACTGACACGGGCGTGTACGTCCTATCCGCCATTATAGATCGAACCGACAACGTAACCGCCTGTAACGCTTCGCCCGAGCGGGACACGGGTAAGGACACGGGCGTGTCCCTACCCGTGTCACATTATATATATATAAGGAACTGTGGAAAAACCATAGCCATTTCACTCTTCCTCCCAGCCGTATTTTTCTGAGAGAAGTCCTGTGGAGAAGGAGAGTTTACTGGAGGAAGATCTAGGGAAGGAGATCCGCCATCGCCGTAGAGGAGAGGATGCCGCCGCAAAGAATCATAAGGTCTATGGTCAGAAATGGAACCGCTGGAAGTGAGGTGAGTTTCCTACCCTCTCCCTTGGTGCTAGATCTATAGTTATTTTCCTAGGCGAGACATCGACTCAAGAGAGTCTTGATGGAGAGGAGGAGTTTTCTAGGAAAGGCCATGCTAAGACTTGTGTCCTAGGTTTTAGATCTCTTCAACCACTCCCTTCTTCTATGTGATGATAGGGGATGGTTTCGTGAAGGGTATTGTCCTCTTGAGGTTGAATAAGGGAGGAGGTTTTTTGGAATGTCTTGGGAAGATCGCCTTGAGGAGGAAGATGAACCGATGTCGTTCATTCCGCCTTAAGATGCGTGCAGAATCTGTATTTTGCGCGCAGCGAACTTCGTGGTCATTTTTAGATGTAATATGGCCAGATCTGGGCTTTTGGCTAAACACAAAAGTTGAAGCCCTTGCAAATACCTTTCCAACGAATTATTGCACGACTTCAGGCGAAGTCTGTATCCACGGGAAAGCCTGGACGAAAATGACATCCGATAAATCCTGCATGCAGAATTGTGTTCTGTGCGCAGCGGACTTTGAAGCCAAATTAAAATAGGATACATTCAAATCTGGGTTGTGGGCTGAATATGAAAGTTATAACCCATGAAAAGACCTTTCCATCGAGGGGTTACACGTCTTCTCCGGATTCCTGTAGCCTCAGGAATCTCCGGTTGAAGTTGCTATCCAGATTCAATCTGCACTTAAAATTCTGGGTTTTTATATAATATGGATTTAGGTTTGGTGAAATCGATGTTGCAAATTAGCTTGAGGTTTTTGATGAAATATTTCATAATTAACCACCGTAATGCTATGAATGATGAATCTTGTTAATTAGATTTCATACAACTAATTGTGAAGCAAGCTTTATTGAATGAATTGACTTGATAGAATTTGGTAAGTTGTTATAGATGCATATCTTGTTATATCATGTTGGAAGCAGATTTCTTACAATCGAATTGTGATGCAAGATTACTTGAATGGAATGACTTGTTAGAAATTGGTAGATTATTATATGCTCACCATATATGTATTATGTTGGGATCATTTGGGATGTCATATGGGATGATAAATTATGCCCAGGTGTATGTTCGATTGATGAATGAAATTTAGTAGTCCAATACTTAGAGCGTCGGCTCCCTACGGGTAGTATTGGGAAGGGATGTAGGTGCGGTGTTGACCGTCGCAAGCTTGGATAGCTTGAGATGAGACAAACGAACGGTTGGGCTTGGTCCTCGGTGTTCACGTCCCGGGGCTCCTTCCGTGCCAGGTGGATGGTTGGGCTTGGTCCTCGTTCCTTTTTCCCAAGGCTCCTTCCATGCCACGATGATGTGGAATTTGCATGTGGTATGAGTCGACACACGGTGTCGTAAGCCTGGGTTAAGGATAGTGTGGCAGGTCTACGGGCTCGCCAGTCGTCACATCGACGGGAGTCGATAGTTAGACTTTGGGCAGTTCGGCTTGGTCCTCGGTGTTCACGTCCCGGGGCTCCTTCCGTGCCAGGTGAACGGTTGGGCTTGGTCCTTGTGCTCACTCCGAGGCTCCTTACTGGTCACACAAGGTCAGTTATGGGGCTTGGTCCTCGGTGCACATCTACCTGAGGCTCCCGCTGGGCCATAGTACGCATGGGCTCCGATGTTGTGTTCTTAGCGTTGAGGCGTACAGAGGCCTAGGTGAAGTAGTGTGGATACCCGCCTAGTAGTAGAGACGCCCGCTCTACTGTCACCGCCTGGCCATGGCGGCTGATGCCTGAGAGGTTAGCTACGTGCTCGAAAAGTGGGAACTAATGGTCTATGTCGACATAGCGGTTGCATGAGTGTTCATGGGTGAGTCATTGCATAGCATACATACCATTTCATATCATTGCACAACAAGATCCTCATCGTATAAGTTTGTATGGGCACTTTTATACGATGAGTTGCTTTATGCACATCGACCCTTAACTTATAAGCTTGTATGGGCATCCTTATAAGTTACGTTACTTACCTGCTGTAGTTTTCTCTCACTTGTTGTTATACTAGCTCTTGTAGAATTGTTAGCTTATACATTGATAGCTCTTGTAGAACTGCTAGTTTATACATTGATACTCATGTACCTTGCCACCTGCTTGTACCTTTTATACTTATTATATATTGTCGAGGAGTCGCTGGGGGAGCGGATGTGTAACCACTTAGTCGTTTCGACTAACGGTTGCTACGTCTTCCTTTTTAGGAGGCCACCCTGCAGGTAGAGCAGCAGCAGGCGTTGCAGCAGGACAGCCAGACCAGGACGACGGGGCCTGAGGGGACGGTACCGTCGCTACCGTCGGTTACTGATGTTAGTATTTTGATACTCTGATGTAGCCCGTTTGGGCAATGTTTAGATGTACTCTGATATATTGTAGAAGCATGTTTTAGCTTCTCCATTATTGATGTATTTGGACTATATGCTTAGTGTGGATTTGGCTACTCTTACTTAATATATTTTGGGTTGGGTTGGCATGTCATATTGATATTGTTGTAGCCGGCAGAATAGGCGTCTTGTGGTACAGGTTAGCCTGTGTGCTAATGCTACCGCAAGGCGGCTGTTCCGGGCATAAGACTCCCCCTTCGTACTGGGTTTTGGGATCCGGGAGGGGTGGGGGTCTTACAAATGGTATCAATTTGCCACGATCCTCAACTAAGAAGTCATTCAACAATGGTGCCACCCCCGTTCGATTAGTCAGCTTGGGGACAAACTGACTTAGCGGAAGCAGTGGTGTGCCCATATGTAATTCACATTAAGTTTGTCCAACTTTGACCTTAAGTTTAGCAAACCTGACCACAAATTTGTCGTGTACGTGTCGGTTCCAGTACATGTTGGGCCGATGGGGGTACTCCTACCCCTGCCATACCCACTCAGTTCCAACAGTCTGAGTTGGGGAAGACACTCACCACCATTCTTGATGCTTTTAAGGCGCAACAGCCTCCGGTGCAACAACAGGCCCCGTGCTCTAACTGGTTGAGCACCTTTCGGGCTCTCTCCCCTCCCGTCTACCTTGGGATGGCGTCAGCCATATGTACGGAGGAATGGCTCGACACAGTAGAAGAGCTATTGGCTGGTATCCGTTGTCCATCCAACATGGTCGTGTCATTGGCGGTGTCCGCCTTGGAGTTACATGCTAAGAGGTGGTGGAAGTCCCTTATGGGCTCTACCTTCCATGGCCGAGTCTATACAAAGATAAGTTGGAGCAAAATTTCGGGTGTTTTCTTGGAGCACTTCATTCCTACTTCGGCCCGAGATGAGCTTGAGCAGAGGTTTCTACTACTGAAGCAGGGATCAAAATCAGTTACGGAATAACAGCAAGAATTCCAGCATCTCGCAAGGTTTGCGAACTCTTACGAGTTGGACGATAGAGGTTATGCCAAACGTTTCTACAAAGGGCTGCGAGATCCCCTAAGGCAGTCTCTTTTGTTTATAACGGATGTGAGTTTTGCAGAGATTATTGACATGGCAAAGAGGTTGGAGGCAGATCACTTGAGTAGTGGCAAGAGGCCTGCAGAAGCCGTTATGCAGGCCGGTCCGAGCAATAGGAGGAGACAGGATTGTACAGGAGGAGGGGGATATTAGAGGCATGGAGGGCGTTTCCACCGAAACTATAGAGTGGAGCACCCAGTCCAGCAGCAGGTCGCGCTGCCTCCACCACCACAGCCTCAGCAATTCCGGCAACCTGAGGGGCGTCGTGGGTTGGTGTGTTTCGAGTGCAATCATCAGGGCCACATTAGACGTTACTGCCCATAGCTGTATGGGAACGTCCCTCCTACTCTCCCTCCTGCTCTCCCTCTTGCTCCCCCTCCAGCAGCCCCACGAAGACGGGGATATATGCGTGGTCGAGGACGAGGACCGCCAAGAGGAAACCCCAGCCCGGTCCGGGATCAGGTGTATGCGCTGGACATGGCGCAAGAGCGGAATCCCCAGGACGTTATAGCTGGTATGTGCAGTTAACCTTCTCAATTTTCGTCATTTAATTTAAACTGTTTAAGACATACTAGATACCTAGTGGTTGAGTTTGGTTATTGGTACTTAGGCACCGTGGTAATCGGTGGGAAGACGTCCTATGCGCTGTTCGATACCGGTGCCTCACACTCATTCGTGTCCGAAGATTTCATTAAAGGTATGGAGGGCATACAATACTTTTCTGGAATAGCCCGATGAGTGCGCCTCCCGGACGGCTCGGAGATAATCGCTACCGCCAAGTGCGAATTTGAGATATTTATTGAAGGAAGGGCTTTCGATACGCCGGCCACGGTCCTGAAGATGCCGGAGTTTGACATCATTTTGGGCATGACGTGGTTGAATTGGCACTTCGCGAGGATCGAATGCGCGGATAAGAAGATCTATTTGAGACATGGGGACACCGACGTTATCTTCCAAGGTATTAATTTCGCACGCCATATGCTCTTATCTTCAGTTCAGGCTGTAAAGGCCCATATGAAAGGGGATGAGGTCTTCATGATCTGGTTTGAGTTGAAGGAGGTAGTATTGGAGGTAAAAGATGTTCGGGTAGTACGAGACTTCCCCGAGGTGTTTCCAGAGAAACTACCAGGGTTACCCCCTCATAGAGAAGTCGATTTCCGAATTAATCTAGTACCAGGTGCCAAGCCTATATCCAAGGCCCCTTACCGGATGGCCCTGAAGGAACTCACGGAGTTTAGAGTTCAATTACAAGAATTGGTGGAGTCAGGGTTCGTTCGCCCCAGTTCGTCACCCTGGGAAGCCCCTGTATTGTTTGTGAAGAAGAAGGATGGAACCCTGCACTTGTGTATAGACTATCGGGAACTCAACTGGCTGACGGTGCGGAACACGTATCCTCTACCTCGAATCGACGAGGTGTTCGATCAACTAGTGGGAGCGCATTGCTTTTCTAAGCAGGACTTGCGCTCGGGATACTATCAATTGAGGATACAGGAGGAGGACATCCAGAAGACGACCTTCAGTTCAAGATATGGGTTATATGAGTTCACGGTAATGTCGTTTGGGCTCACAAATGCCCTTTCGGCTTTCATGAGCCTGATGAACAATGTATTCGAACCCTATTTGGACGTCTTCGTCATCGTCTTCATTGACGATATACTGGTCTACTCAACGACGGAGGAGCATATCGAGCACCTGGCCTTGGTTCTGAAGAAACTAAAAGAGCACACTTTGTTCGCCAAGTTCAGCAAATGCGAATTTTGGCTCAAAGAGGTTGCCTTCTTAGGCCATGGAATCAGTGGAGCTGGACTGGCGGTGGATCCGGCCAAGGTGCGTGCAGTGAAGGAATGGTCGCCATTGAAATCGGCATTTGATGTACGGAGTTTTCTTGGACTTGCCGGGTACTACCGCAAGTTCGTAAAAGGGTTCTCCAAGATTTCCCTTCCTCTTACCTCCTTGACGAAGAAGGGTGCGCCATTTGAGTGGACACCTCAATGTGAAGCAGCATTTCAAGAGTTGAAGGATAGACTTACCTCCGCCCCCATCCTTGCACTTCCATCTGGGAAGGAAGGATTTCAAGTTTACACGGACGTGTCATATCAAGGGATGGGAGCGGTATTGATGCAGCACGGGCATGTGATTGCTTATGCTTCAAGGCAATTGAAGAAGCATGAAGTCAATTACCCAGTTCACGATTTCGAGTTGGGAGCAGTGGTGTTCTCCATGAAGGTTTGGAGGCACTATCTATACAGCGCCCACTGCGAGATCTTTTCGGATCATAAAAACTTGAAGTATGTTCATACACAGAAGGAGTTGAACTTGAGGAAACGACGGTGGTTAGAATTTTTATGCGACTATGAGTTTACCATGAACTACCACCCCGAAACGGCGAACTCGGTGGATGATGCGTTGAGTAGAAAAGTGCCAGGCTCTAGCCCAGAGTCTCGGTTGTTGAGCATGGAGTTGGCTCGGATGATCGAAGAGATGGATATTATCTTGATATTCAAGGCTCCATCGGCAGAGTATACAGAATGTATGTCATGCATGAGCATAATTTGTGATATTCGAGACCGGATTCAGGTGGAGCAAGGAATGGATGTGGCTTTGGCCCCGGCAATTAAATCAATATAAGAAGGAACTACCGACGAGTATACACTCAAAGACGGCCTCATTTACTTTCGTGGTCGGCTCTACATTCCCAAGGGCGGTAAAATCCAGGAGGATATCTTGAGAGAGGCACATAGCTCTCAATATTCAGTGCACCCGGGTATTGCTAAGATGTACGCCGGTTTGCGGAAGACCATGTGTTGGCCGGGAATGAAGAGGGTGTCCAGTATTATGTTACTCATTGTGAAGCCTGTCAAAGAGTGAAGGCTGAATACAGGAGTCCCGGTGGTTTGTTGCAGTCGTTGCCCATCCCCGAATGGAAGTTCGAGGATATCTCCATGGACTTTGACCATGGGCTACCTCGCTCACGCTCCGGGAATGATTCGGTGTGGGTTATTGTTGATTGGCTGACAAAAGTAGCCTGATTCATTCCCATGAAGAAAGAGGCTCACGTGGACATCTTGGTACGCCTCTTCGTGGAGCAGTTTGTACGATATCACGGCGTGCCTAAGATGATCGTTTCTGACCGTGATGGTCGCTTTACTTCCAAGGAGTGGAAGGCGGTACAGGCGTATTTGGGCTCACGCCTTACCTTCAGCACTGCATTTCATCCTCAGACGGACGGGCAGTTGGAAAGGACCATCAGGACATTGGAGGATCTGCTGAGATTATGTGTGTTGGATAGGGGTGAGCCATGGGAAAGACTCATACCACTGGTGGAATTCTCCTACAACAACAGCCATCAGGCGAGCATCGGTATGACACCTCATGAAGCACTTTATGGTAGAAGGTGTAGAACCCCCTTGCCTTAGGTGCAAGATGAAGACCCGAAGACCTTGGGTATTGAGTATATTGATGATACCGATGCAGTGGTTAGGCTGATATGAGATCGTATGTTGGAGGCTCAAAGTCGACAGGCGAAGTATTATAATTCAAAGCACCGAATGGTGGAGTTTCAAGTGGGAGATAAGGTGTTTCTGAAGATTCGGCTGATGCGTGGAGTGTCACGGGTTCGTGGTGTGAAAAAGCTCAACCCAAGATATGTTGGACCTTATACTATTTTGGAAAGGATTGGCCCGTTGGCCTATCGGTTGGAGTTACCACCAGAACTAGAGAATCTCCACGACGTGTTCCATGTGTCGTCGCTTCGAAAGGCGTTGTTGCGGACCGATCAATATATTCCCACTACTGATGGTGCAGTGGCGTCAGACAGGTCTATGCGACTAGAGCCGGTGCGGATTGTTGACAACGAGACAAGAACATTACGCCGCAAAAGTGTTCCCTTGGTGAAGGTACAATGGTCCAATCATGGGAAGGAGGAGTTTACTTGGTAGCCGGTGGACTTGATGCAAAAACGCTACCCGGGATTATTTCCTCCAAGTAATTTTGTTTAAAGGCATATTTATTTTCTGTATGCTTGACTTCCCCATAGCCCTAGCCTGATTTCGGGGATGAAATCTTTTATTTTGTTTATAGGATTTGTAACGTCCCGATTCGCGCTAGGCCCCCATGCGAGTTTTGAGTCAGGAGGGCAGGCTTGAGTTCAGGAAAGTGGAGGAAAAAGGGTGGCACTTGTGAACTCGAGAAGTTAGTCTAGAGCAGGTTACACGCCCTGGGTCACGGGCATGACCCAGGGGCATGACTGCAGGTACTCGAGTAGCTACCGAGGTTACTCGAGTAGTTTTCAAAATACTCGAGTAAAATGGGATACACGCCCTGGGTCACGGGCGTGACCTAGGGGCGTGACTAAACGTACTCAAGTAGCTGCCGAGGTTACTCGAGTAGTTTTCAAAGTACTCGAGTAAAGTGGGTTACACGCCCTGGGTCACGGGCGTGACACAGGGGCGTGACTTAAGGTACTCGAGTAGGTGCCCAAGGTACTCGAGTAGGTGGTTGGTTCTCGAGTGAGAGGGTTACACGCCCTATGTCACGGGCGTGACCATGGGCGTGACCATGGGCGTGACCATGGGCGTGACCATGGGCGTGACCTCCGTTCGACGATTTTAAGTGAGTTCGACGAATTATCGATAGTTGAGTTCGACGATTTAGGTGTCACGCCCCATGTCACGGGCGTGACTTGACTGACACGGGCGTGTACGTCCTATCCGACATTATAGATCGAACCGACAACGTAACCGCCTGTAACGCTTCGCCCGAGCGGGACACGGGTAAGGACACGGGCGTGTCCCTACCCGTGTCACATTATATTTATATAAGGAACAGTGGAAAATCCCTAGCCATTTCACTCTTCCTCCCAGCCGTATTTTTCTGAGAGAAGTCCTGTGTAGAAGGAGAGTTTACTGGAGGAAGATCTAGGGAAGGAGATCCGCCATCGCCATAGAGGAGAGGATGCCGCCGCAAAGAATCATAAGGACTATGGTTGGAAATGGAACCGCTGGAAGTGAGGTGAGTTTCCTACCCTCTCCCTTGGTGCTAGATCTATAGTTATTTTCCTAGGCGAGACATCGACTCAAGAGAGTCTTGATGGAGAGGAGGAGTTTTCTAGGAAAGGCCATGTTAGGACTTGTGTCCTAGGTTTTAGATCTCTTCAACCACTCCCTTCTTCTATGTGATGATAGTGGATGGTTTCGTGAAGGGTATTGTCCTCTTGAGGTTGAATAAGGGAGGAGGTTTTTTGGAATGTCTTGGGAAGATCGCCTTGAGGAGGAAGATGAACCGATGTCGTTCATTCCACCTTAAGATGCGTGCAGAATCTGTATTCTGCGCGCAGCAAACTTCGTGGCCATTTTTAGATGTGATATGGCCAGATCTGGGCTTTTTGCTACACACGAACGTTGAAGCCCTTGCAAATACCTTTCCAACGAATTATTGCACGACTTCAGGCGAAGTCTGTAGCCACGGGAAAGCCTGGACGAAAATGACATCTGATAAATCCTGCATGCAGAATTGTGTTCTGTGCGCATCGGACTTTGAAGCCAAATTCAAATAGTATACATTCAAATCTGGGTTGTGGGCTGAATATGAAAGTTGTAACCCATAAAACGACCTTTCCATCGAGGGGTTACACGTCTTCGCCGGATTCTTGTAGCCTTGGGAATATCCGGTTGAAGTTGTTGTCCAGATTCAATCTGCACTTAAAATTCTGGGTTTTTATATAATATGGATTTGGGTTCGGTGAAATCGATGTTGCAAAATAGCTTGAGATTTTTGATGAAATATTTCATAATTAACCACCATAATGCTATGAATGATGAATCTTGTTAATTATATTTCATACAACTAATTGTGAAGCAAGCTTTATTGAATGAATTGACTTGATAGAATTTGGTAAGTTGTTATAGATGCATATCTTGTTATATCATGTTGGAAGCAGATTTCTTACAATCGAATTGTGATGCAAGATTACTTGAACGGAATGACTTGTTAGAAATTGATAGATTATTATATGCGCACCATATATGTATTATGTTGGGATCATTTGGTATGTCATATGGGATGATAAATTATGGCCAGGTGTATGTTCGATTGATGAATGAAATTTAGTAGTCCAATACTTAGAGCGTCGGCTCCCTACGGGTAGTATTGGGAAGGGATGTAGGTGCGGTGTTGACCGTCGCAAGCTTGGATAGCTTGAGATGAGACAAACGAACGGTTGGGCTTGGTCCTCGGTGTTCACGTCCCGGGGCTCCTTCCGTGCCAGGTGGATGGTTGGGCTTGGTCCTCGTGCCTTTTTCCCGAGGCACCTTCCATCCCGGGTTAAGGATAGTGTGGCAGGTCTACGGGCTCGCCAGTCGTCACACCGACGGGAGTCGACAGTTATACTTTGGGCGGTTGGGCTTGGTCCTCGGTGTTCACATCCCGGGGCTCCTCCCGTGCAAGGTGAACGGTTGGGCTTAGTTCTCGTGCTCACTCCGAGGCTCCTTCCGGGTCACACAAGGTCAGTTCGGGGATTGGTCCTCGATGCATATCTACTAGAGGCTCCCGCTGGGCCATAGTACGCATGGGCTCCGTTGTTGTGTTCTTAGCGTTGATGTGTACGGAGGCCTAGGCGAAGTAGTGTGGATACCCGCCTAGTAGTTGAGACGCCCGCTCTACTGTCACCGCCTAGCCACGGCGGCTGATGCCTGAGAGGTTAGCTACCTTCTCGAAAAGTGGGAACTAATGCTCTATGTCGACATAGCGATTGCATGGGTGTGCATGGGTGAGTCATTGCATAGCATACATACCATTTCATATCATTGCACAACAAGATCCTCATCGTATAAGTTTGTATGGGCACTCTTATACGATGAGTTACTTTATGCACATCGACCCTTAACTTATAAGCTTGTATGGGCATCCTTATAAGTTAAGTTACTTACCTGCTGTAGTTTTCTCTCACTTGTTGTTATACTAGCTCTTGTAGAATTGTTAGTTTATACATTGATAGCTCTTGTAGAACTGCTAGTTTATACATTGATACTCATGTACCTTGCCACCTGCTTGTACCTTTTATACTTATTATATATTGTACTATTGTTCCTTTTCCCCTCTCGGTGCCGAGGAGTCGCCGGGGGAGCGGATGTGAAACCACTTAGTCGTTTCGACTAACGGTTGCTACGTCTTCCTTTTTAGGAGGCCACCCCGCAGGTAGAGCAGCAGCAGGCGTTGCAGCAGGACAGCCAGGCCAGGATGACATGGCCTGAGGGGACGATACCGTCGCTACCGTCGGTTACTGATGTTAGTATTTTGATACTCTGATGTAGCCCGTTTGGTCAATGTTTAGCTGTACTCTGATATATTGTAGAAGCATGTTTTAGCTTCTCCCTTATTGATGTATTTGAACTATATGCTTAGTGTGGATTTGGCTTCTCTTGCTTAATATATTTTGGGTTGGGTTGGCATGTCATATTGATATTGTTGTAGCCTGCAGAATAGGCGTCTTGTAGTACAGGTTAGCCCGTGTGCTAATGCTACCGCAAGGTGGCTGTTCCGGGCATAAGACTCTCCCTTCGTGCCGGGTTTTGGGATTCGGGAGGGAGGGGGGTCTTACAAAAATTGTAGGGAATTTGGAAGCCTTAAACTCCCTCAAAACCCTACCCTAGCTTAGGGTACAAACCTTGTAGGGATAGAAAATGTCACAAAAACTCTTCGAAAAGTGATGAGATTTGGGTTGAGTAGTTTTTGAGGTTAGTACAAGCTCTAAAAATTTTATTATGAATTTAAGATTATTTTATTGGACACCGCAAATGGCACAAATGTCAAGGGTCTTTCCTGGCTACATGCCAGTACTTCCTGTTACTCTCTTCACAAGTGGACTCCCCATGAACATTAAGCATTCCAAAGGGTATTTCCTAGAATTCCAATCCAGTACTTCCTGCTACTTCCTTTCACAGGTCGAACCCAATAGCACAAGCAGCACAAGCATTCTACGAGTATTTTCCTGGACTGCCACTCCAGTACTTCCTGCTACTTTCTTTCACAGGTCTAACCCGTCGACTCCTAAATTATAAGTTTATCACGGAGTCTTCTCCGGTTCGTATGCAACATCACCAATCCAGACCAACCTGTCCAGATGGGCTTCACACAGCATGCATATTCCGTACTCCATTTCCGGATCTATATGCCAACAAAGGGGATTCCATGAATAAACCCAAAGACTCCCAAAATCAGCCACCCTTTTGGTGGGGGAATCACATACATATGCCAAAAAGGAAGCCTTCACATGGCTAGGAAGAAAGGTCGTTACCCTCGAAGACCGTTTCGATGCCATGAACGCCTAGCTGGCTCGAAAGAACCGCAAAAGCTTTGCCTCCGCAACGCCGGCCTCGGATCTCTCGTCGGAAAGCCGCAGCAGCACCGGTGACCAGCCCCCTTCCTCCTCCTCCTCCTTCCTCCCTCTTTCTCTCACTAGGATTGTAGAAAGAGAAGACCAAATGAAAAATGAGATTTCCCTTCTCATCCACGGCCTTAAGGAAATAGGGAGGTAGCTCTACCATTGGATCCCGCTGAAGGAACGGACGACCACGATTTTGCCACAAAAGCACAAATTTGCCTGACACGGCCCGTGACACGCCTGTGTCCCAGGCCGTGTGCCTCAAGCGATGCTCAACCGACACATCCAATCCAGTGACACGCACATGTGACACGCCCGTATCACAGGCCGTGTCACCCGACATGCCTTCAGACACGCCCGTGTCTGTGGCCGTGTTCATCAGGCTGAAAAATCTCGAAATCACCCGAGACTCACACGGCCTGTGACACGCCTGTGTCTCAGGTCCTGTGCCCATACACGGCACTAGATACTCCCCAGCTCAAATTCATCGGGCTGAGTTCGTCGACCGCGCAGACACACCCTGTGACACACCCGTGTCACAGGCCGTGTATTAAGCACTCGACGATCATCGACCAAATTTTGTTGACCACTCGTCGACTATTGCTCCCGAACACTCATCGAACGCAGGACACGCCCTGGGACACGCCCGTGTCCCAGGCCGTGTCAGCCCAAAAACTTGTCTGCTGAAAAAATGGGCTGTTACAACCCTCCCCTCCTACAAGAAATTTCGTCCTCGAAATTCGTATACAGGAAGGCAATGAGAAACCAAAAAATTATAACATTAAATGTTTATGTCACAACAAAATTTTCACTATCCACTCAGTTACAGAAACAGCTCGGGAAACTCTGCTCGCATGGTCTGCTCTCGCTCCCATGTAAGCTCCTCACGACCGCAGTTGTCCCACCGGACTTTAACCATCCCGACCGTCTTGTTCCGCAACTGTTTCTCCGCTCGATCTTCGATCTGAATGGGTCTAACTCTCGTTGTTAGCCCATACTCCACCGGCACACGATCATCCGTGATCACTTGAGCTGGCTCTTTAACAGCCTTCCAAAGCACCGAGATGTGAAACACATCATGTAGTCCACCCAAGTCTGCCGAAAGAGCTAGCCGATACGCAGCTTCTCTGATTCGCTCAACCACTTCAAATGGACCCAAATATCTTGGACTCAACTTTTTCAAACGTCGAATCCTGGATACACCTTTGAAGGGCTTGATCTTCAAGTAGACCCAATCGCCTACTGCGAACTCTACATTCTGGTGCTTGACGTTGTAGTACTTTGCTTGACGATCTTGGGCTATGAGTAGCTTCTCTCGAATAGCACGAATGGTTGAGTTTGCTTCATCGACTTCATTACGATTATAAACTCTAGCTTTGCCCGCTTCTACCCAAGCCAAGGGAGTACGACACTTCCGTCCATATAGAGCTTCATACGGTGCCATTCTGATGCTCGTCTGATAGCTGTTATTATAAGCAAACTCCACCATGTAGAGATGATCTTCCCATCTCTTGCCAAAGTCGAGGGCGCACATTCGGAGCATGTCCTCCATCGTTCTGTTGGTTCGTTCAGTTTGGCCATCCGTTTGGGGATGAAAGCCCATACTGAAAGTCAACTTTGGGCCCAACAACTCGTGAACGAGCCTCCAATCTTTTGACGTGAATCACTCATCTCGATCACTCACGATGCTCCGAGGAACACCGTGAAGCCATACAATCTGTTCCACGTACAACTTTGCCAAACTTTCTACCGAATCATCTCGCCTGTTTGGTAGGAAATGTGTCACTTTTGTCAGCCAATCACCAATCACCCAGATGGAATCGTTCCCTCACTGAGATCTCGGCAACCTGTGCACGAAATCCGTGGAAATATCGTCAAATTTCCACTCTGGAATTGGCAATGACTTCAAATAACCGCCCGGTTTCTGGCATTCCGCCTTCACCATAGCATAGGTTTGGCATTTGGCCATATAAAGAGCAACATATTTCTTTAGCCCTGGCCACCAAAATAACTTTTTCATATCCGGGAACATCTTCGTGCTCCCTGGGTGAATTGAGTACTTCGTATAATGTGCTTCATACATCAGTTCTTCCCTCAATTTACCCACATTTGGGATGCACAAATGGCCTTCTTTCCGCAAAAGACCGTCATTCCAGGAGAACTTTCCTTCTGGCCCAGCTTTCGCATAGCGTAGGAGATCTTCATCCAACTCCGTTGCCCGTCGAACTCGGTCCACAAGGTCACAATGCACCTCTGTCCAGTTCAAACATGCATTGGCAGTGACATTCTTGTCAACACAAGAAATCTCTAACGCTTCCAGCTCCTGGATGAGATGTTCATCATGCCTCTGCAACCAATCTGCTCTTGTCGGAGTCCGCCGACTCAAGGCATCCGAGACAACATTCCCCTTCTAGGGAGTATAGTGAATCTCAAAGGTGTAGTCCCCGAGGAACTCCAACCACCTTTATTGTCGCATATTCAAGTCCTTCTGCTCCAATATGTACTTCAGGCTCTTGTGATCTGTATAGATCTCCACCTTCACACCATAAAGATAGTGTCGGCATAGCTTTAGTGCAAAGATCACCGCCGCCAACTCAAGATCATGGATGGGATAGTTCAGCTCGTGCACTTTCAGCTGGCGTGAGCCATAAGCAATCACCTTTCCATTTTGCAGAAGCACGTAGCCTAAGCCGCTCCCTGAAGCATTACTGTAGATTACAAATCCATCGGTACCACATGGCGATGACAACACAGGCGCCGTGGTCAACCGAAGCTTCAGCTCTTCAAAAGCTTGCGCGCACTCTGGAGACCAAACGAACTTTTGTTTTTTTCGCGTCAATGTGGTTAGCGGCAAAGCAATCCGCGAGAAGTTTTCAACAAATCTTCGGTAATAGCCTGCTAGTCCAAGGAAGCTCCGGACCTCGGCCACTGAAGACAACTCTGGCCACTCTTCTATGGCCCTTATCTTCGCTAGATCCACAGCTATGCCCGCTCCACTCACCACATGGCCCAGAAAAGCCACCGACGATAGCCAAAACTCGCACTTCGAGGACTTGGCATAGAGCTGATTCTGCCTCAATGTAGTCAACAGCAACCGCAAATGTTTCTCATGATCGGCTTCCGATTTCGAGTACACCAGGATATCATCATAAAACACTATTACGAACAGATCCAGGTACTCGCGGAATATTCGGTGCATCAAGTCCATAAATACCGAGGGCGCATTGCACAGCCCAAACGGCATGACCGTGAACTCGTAGTGCCCGTACCTTGTTCCAAATGCGGTTTTGGGAATATCTTCTTCCCGGATTCTCAATTGGTAATAACCAGATTTCAAGTCCAACTTCGAGTAGACAGACGATCCCACTAGCTGGTCAAACAGCTCATCAATCCACGGAATTGGATATTTATTCTTCTCGGTCAGCTTATTCAGTTCGCGGTAAACAATGCATAATCGCAAGCCACCATCTTTCTTCTTCACAAAAAGCACAGGGGCGCTCCAAGGAGACATGCTTGGACGTATATACCCCTGCTCCATCAATTCCTGCAGTTGAACTTTCAACTCCGCCATTTCCTTTGGCGTGACGCGATATGGCAAGCGGGCCACAGGTTTCGCACCTAGCACCAACTTGATCGTGAAGTCAATCTCTCGCTGGGGTGGTAGCCCAGGGAGATCCGTGGGAAACACATCTACAAATTCCGACACAATCGGAACATCACCCACACTGGCCTTAGGCTCAACAGCCTAAATCAGGACGAAGTAGCACTCTGCACCCTTCCAAACAGCCTTCAAGACTTGGAGTGCAGACAACAATGTCCCGCCCACTCCTCGCATACCCGCAAACTTTGTCTCTTGTTCGGTATTCTGGACCAAAGTGATCTCTTTGGACTAGCAATCAATCAAGGCATGCTGCTCCGCAAGCCAATCCATACCAAATATCACGTCGAATTCCGATATCGGCAATACAGATGCAGTCAAACTGAAATCCCGACTTCCTATCTGGAATGCCACATTGCAAGCTTGATTCGCAAGCATCCAACAGCCATTTGGCAACACCACTCTGACGCTATCTGTCTTCACATGACTAGTTATCCTAATCCGCGCTAAAAACTCGCTAGACAGAAAAGAATGCGATGCACCTGTGTCAAACAGTGCTCGCGTCAGCGTGTCCCGAATCATCACAAAGCCTGTGACAATCATGTCACACACACAAGCCGCATACACATATGCATTAAGCAAAACATACAAGCAATATAATACGCAAAAACTTAACTCGTAACTGTGACGACGTCACTCTGCTTGATGGCCTCCTGCAGGCCAAGATTGTAGACCTAGGGCTGCGCCTGAGAGGCAGAGGATTCCACCACTGCCTTTCCTTTTTACCCATATGACGCTCCCGCCTTCTTTTCACTCTTTGGCAGCACCCGACAATCTCGAGCTATATGCCCCACCCGTCCACAATTGAACCACGTACGAGTATCCGGCTTTGATTTGGCCCCCGAAGTTGCCCCCGATGCAACTGAAGAAGGAGATTGTCCCTCCATCTTGGGCCTCTTGCCCCATTTCTTCTTATAAAATGACTTTGTCGGTCAGGGCACTTTAAACTCTGGCTGTGACACAGTCAATGCCCTCTTCCCCTGCACCCTTTTCATGTCTTTTTCCAGCGCGCTTGCAGTGTCGACCAACGCTTGGAAGCCTTGGTTCACAGAACTAGAAAACAGGAATCTCAACTCGTCCCGCAGTCCTTCGTAGAACCTATTCGTCTTCCTTTGCTCATCAGCAAAAATCAAACCCGCATACCGCCCCAAGCGTGTAAATTCATGCAGGTACGCATCAACACTACCATCACCTTGCGTCAGCCTTTGGAATTCATTCTCCATGGCAATCTGTTGCGCCGTCGGAAGGTGCTTCGCTAGGAAGAGTCGAAAGAATTCTTCCATCGATACTTGTGTTAAGGGATGACCCGCCAAGTGATGCAGCTCCATCTCGTCCCACCACAATCTAGCCTCTCCTTCAAGAAGGAAGATAGCTAAGGTGACTTTCTGATGCTCCTCCATTCCAATCGCCATCATGATCCACTTGACGCGCAATAACCAAACCTCAGCCTGTAGAGGAGCTCCAACTCCCGAGAATGTCAGCGGGTGAAAACTCATAAACCGTGTCAACTGCTTCTCAGCGGTTCGAGGATTCACAGCCACAACACGTTCTGGCCTCTCCTCCACCTGTTCTGGCCTCACGGCCGGCTACGCCTGCCCTTGCACCTGCCCAACCGGCTGTCCTTGAACCACGACGAAGAAAGCCTCAGCAATTTGTCGCACAGTTTCTGCAGACGGCGGAAGTGTAGGCACCTCAGTTGGTGTCGTACTTTCATCCGAACGTTGCGGCTCCGATTGCCCCACACCACTCCGAGTCACCTAAAGGGGACAAGACACACACATTAGCGGCCTTACACAAGCAAACAGCACAAAATAGGAACATGCAAGTTCCTCACACACAAGAATTTTCATTCCTATCATGGACAATCAGGAGTTCAAACGTGTTAACGTGGTTGGCACCGACACGTGTTCGCCACCCCACAAAAGAAGTCGACCACAACTTCGAGAGGGAAAGAACAAGACAGCTGATACCAAAAATGTAACAACCCCATCGGTTCATATAATATATACTAGAAGGTCCGGTTGGGGCCCCACAGCATATACTACAAAACAGACGATGAAGCTACAGAGTGATACCAGAGTAGCACAGTGCACCTAACACATTGCATTCTAGCGGAAGCCTACAACACTACACTTGAACTCCACTCTTGAATGTCCAACATATAAAAACTCCACATTTTATATATTATAGTAATGTCTTACAAAACACATAAAGAGTTGGCCTTATGGCCTTACAAGACTTTCAAACAGTGGCCCAAACATTAGCACGCAGGCCGACCACATCAAAAGAACACATAACATTGACATCCACATTAGCCTTCGAGGGCTAGCAGCGGTAGCAGCAAAAGCAGTGGTATCAACCCTTTTTTGTCCCGCTTGGCTCTCCAGCTTCTGTACAGGGACAATCCACCCAATGGTGGCAAACAAAGGCAACGGTCAGCATTCAGCTGACCAAATTATAACGACCCTACCCCTTTCTCGGGGTAGCGGTATTCTTCCCTGCAGGCATAGCATATCACAAGCATGTATATATATCGCATATAATGTGCTTTTACACACACATGTCATCACAACTGTCCGCAACCCAGCCCGACAGTCCGTGCACTCAGGGCACATTCTTGGTGTACTGGCAAACCAGTTGCCCACCACCGTATCAGGGTCACAACCCAACGGTAAATCACTTGAGCATTTACTCCATGTCGTGCAGCCGGAGTTCTATAGTCTTAGTGAACCGGGATTGGCCCGTAGCCCCCCATTGTATCACGGCACGTAGGCCTAAGACTCTTGCTATGCGCTCCAACAGACCGCACCTTCTGGTCTCACGTCGGACGGACATAACGCGGGTCGGATCTTCCACCCCCCGTTGCTCAAATCGCCTTGCCATCACCGAGTATGGCGTACTCGCGGCTACAAAAGGCGCGGGTCGGTCTCACCAATCCTGTTCTGGCATTCAAGCATGGGTATTTCTCTTACACCCATTCATATAACAACATTAGCGGGTCTTTCCTGGGCACACCGGTACTTCCTGCTACTCTCTTCGTAGGTGGACACCGCAAATGGCACAAATGTTAAGGGTCTTTCCTGGCTACATGCCAGTACTTCTTGTTACTCTCTTCACAGGTGGACTACCCATGAACATTAAGCATTCCAAAGGGTATTTCTTGGAATTCCAATCGAGTACTTCCTGCTACTTCCTTTCACAGGTCGAACCCAATAACACAAGCATTCTACGAGTATTTTCCTGGACTACCACTCCAGTACTTCCTGCTACTTTCTTTCACAGGTCTAACCCTTCGACTCCTAAACTACACGTTTATCACGGAGTTTTCTCCGGTTCGTATGCAACATCACCAATCCAAACCAACCTGTCCAGATGGGCATCACACATCATGCCTATTCCGTACTCCATTTCTGGATCTATATGCCAACAAAAGGGATTCCATGAATAAACCCAAAGACTCCTAAAATCAGCCACCCTTTTATTGGGGGAATCATATAAATATGCCAAAAAGGAAGCTTTCACATGGCTAGGAAGAATGGTCGTTACCCTCGAAGACCGTTTCGTTGCCATGAACGCCTAGCTGGCTCGAAAGAACCGCAAAAGCTTTGCCTCCGCAACGCCGGTCTCGGATCTCTCGTCGAAAAACCGCAGCAGCACCGGTGACCAGCCCCTTTCCTCCTCCTCCTTCTTCTTCTCTCTTTCTCTCACTAGGATTGTAGAAAGAGAATACTAAATGAAAAATGAGATTTACCTTCTCATCCACGACCTTAAGGAAATAGGGAGGCAGCTCTGCCATTGGATCCCAGCTGAAGGAACGGACGGCCACGATTTTGCCACAAAAGCACAAATTTTCCTGACACGGCCTGTGATACGCCCGTGTCCCAAGCCGTGTGCCTCAAGCGGTGCTCAACCGACTCATCCAATCCAGTGACACGCACATGTGACACGCTCGTGTCACGGGCCGTGTCACCCAACATGCCTTCAGACACGCCCGTGTCTTTTGATGTGTTCATCAGGCTGAAAAATCTCAAAATCACTCGAGACTCACACGACCTGTGACACGCCCGTGTCTCAGGCCGTGTGCCCATACACGGCACTAGACATGCCCCAGCTCAAATTCATCAGGCTGAGTTCGTCGACCGCGCTGACACGCCCTGTGATACGCCCGTATCATAGGCCGTGTCCTAAGCACTCGACGATTGTTGACCAAATTTTATCGACCACTCATCGACTGTTCCTCCCGAACACTCGTCGAACGCAGGACACGCCCTGGGATACGCCCGTATCCCAGGCCGTGTCACCCCAAAAACTTGCCTGCTGAAAAATGGGTTGTTATAGCCGCGCGGACAGGAGAAGGCACCAAATCAGGCGGAAAAGATCGTTTCCTATGACACCATATGCGAACAGATAATGAGAAACCGAAAATTGGAATAACAAAAATCTTTATTATCCAAAAAAGGTATGTATTACATGGTATAACCTCCCTTTTATAGAATGGAGGAGATGAGAGAGATTACAATTAAATAATGTGGGACCAAATAATTATATGTACACGCGGTTTAACATAAATACAAGCTGACCAAGCCACGCGGTTAGACGAATAGGCTAACCGCCCGGCAACCACCAGAGGGAGTTGACAAGCCGCAACGGGAGACCGCCAGGTCACCCGGTGTCACAACCCGTATTTTCTCTGTATTCAAAAATACATCAGAGTAGAGAAAATACGCATCGTGATGCCACGCCGTGCAGGGGATAACTACAGACGCTCAGGCGGCTCGTCCTCACATTTACTTTATGTAAAATATTTATGAAATTAAGTTAAAAATAATACATACAAGTTATTAGAGTTACTGATCGTGTCCCTTGGTCGGGTGGATCACTAGTCCATAGGTGAGAAAATAGATAAGTTTTACGCGGCGGAAGATACTCAGTTGTTTCATTTGTTATCCTATATGAGAATGAAGGTCCAGCATATTATAATGATGATATGGCTTCTACATTTAATATATATATAAACAGACTTTTATAGCGCTTAAAAGTAGTAGATTTTGTAGTTAAAAGTCGTGTTATGCCAATACTCCAGAATGCAGTTTTGTATACTTTAAAATAACTAAATGCATCCTAACATAAAACCTCCACAAAGAACAAGTATAAACAGGTAAAAAGTAACAGTAGTAAAAGCATCAAGTATTCTATCACAGAAAAAGTCAAATACTGTGGGCATCAACAACTGACACGAACCCATAGTAAAATCTAACAAGTCTAAACAAAGTCAACTACCTCAAAGCTCTAAGGTGGAAGCAAACAGCCGCAACAACCCACAGCACCAGAAGCACAACACGGTCAGCTAAAACTGCTACTGCTCTGATCCTGAGGCATTTAAAAGAAGAACACCTCAGAAGCAAGTTACAAATGGTGCAAAGAGTAAAGGCAGACCAAACAAACCTCATAGTGAAGGAAATCTATAAAATAACTGCAACAAAAGGTCAACAGCAGAGTAAAAGTAAGCAAACAGTAAATCTAGTCGAGCAAGAATGACTAATCACATCAACTAGACAGAACAGAGTACCAACATCGGAAGTTCAAACTTTCATCTTTCATTAATATTCATGTTATTCATCAGTAAAAACGATACTGATCAGCTCAACAATAAAGAGTACTGTACCGGGGAAAAAGGTCCACAACGCACACAAACCTAGCCAACAGGCACCATGACGAGGGAGAAACCCCAACGCGCACAGACCAAGTTAAGGTAATGTGTCGGGGATGAAAGTCCACAACGCGCACAGACTCAACCATAAGACACTATGCCGAGGGAGAAACCACAACGCGCACAGTCCATCTGTGTTTCTTTAGTTACTTAATTATACAAGCAGAGTTCCTCTTATTCATCATAGACTCAAGGTTAACCAACAAAGTGGACTGCATAAGAACATTTCAAGGGTCAAACAAAGTGTAGTATAAACAAAGCAATGAGACGCACAAGGCGTCGCAACGACCTACATGACTCGATAAATAAAGTTGCAGGGCAACCAAATTTGATTACCAAATTTACAGAACAAGAATTGGGGGGTAAGGTTCAATGAAATAACTTAGAAATTTAAAGACAAGTCACAATGAAACTTAGAGATAAGTCTCAAAGAAATATAAACATGACAAACTCAACGAAAACTGGTAAAATAAAGAGGAAGGGAGCAAGAGAGAGGGAAAGAACACCACTTGCCCCGCTTTCTACTCCAATCGGTCTCCCAAATTACTCCACGTCACGGATCTAGACAAAAGAAGACGCTGGAAAGCAGAATCTACAAGATCAAGGCCTAGAGAGAGGTCAGGGACGAAAACCCTAACGAAAAACTTCCACAAAACGAGAAATGCTTACCACAAACGTGAAGATATCAGTGAGAGCTTTCTGGATCTATGCTCTGTTTACGATTTCGAGCATGTAGCTCCGACGGCGGCGATCCGAAGTTTCACGAATGGACGCTCTATCTCTCGCTCTCTCTTCTCTGGTTCGGTCAAAACTTCAGGAATAAGAAGTAGTTTCTTTCTTTTTCACCGCCAAATAAGTATATCAGAGTAAGGGAAAAATGCGCGTCATGATGCCATGTCAACATGGGATAACTGCGGACACTCAGGCAAAACTCCTACGTAACCATAAAGAAAGGTTCTTTAAGTTATTTAGAGTTAAAATCAATTTAAGTATAGTAGATAGTCGTATCCCTCGGCTTAGTGGCTCATCTAGTCCACAAGAAAAGTAGTTAAACGCTGCGGAAAAATACTTATTTTATCAGATTAGGCATCCTACAAGAGCTTAGAGATTCCCAATGGACACCTCAAGGTGTGTAAGTTCTAAGTTTATAATAGCAATAAAAGTAGATTTGTACGGTCATTAAATATAGTGACTTAACATTCTAAAAGCGTGCAATCCATGAGGTTATAGTAGTAGTTTTATTTTATACTTCAAAATACCTACCATACATTCCTAGCATAAAACATCCCAGAGAGCAAGTATTCCAAACACGCAAAAAGAATGCTAAGCAGCTAGCAAGTATCTAAAAATAATATAACAATCATGTGAGCGTTAACAAACTGACACGAACCCACAAAAGTAAAGTATGTCAGAACTAGTGAATAAACAAAAACAACAAACTACCTCACTACGGTTAGGCAAAAAACACAGCCAACACTACTGCTCAGAAACTCCAAAACCAGCACGGCTACCAGCTACAACTCTGAACCTGAGGCATTCCAAAGACAGAACACCTCAGCAAGAAAGTACAAGTAATGGCTGAAAGTAAGCCAAAAGTAAACAAAGTCGAGGGGTACCAACCCAAGACCAAAGGAAAATACTTAATTAAAGTACAGCAGAAATGTACAAAAGCCAAAGGAAACACTTACGTGAAGCGTCACGTACCACAAAAGCACCCCAAATGCACAAGACTATAAGGGCAAAAAGGGTCATGATTAAATCATCCGGAAAAGAAACACACCCCTACTAGCCTCTTGTGGTCAACTCCACCAAACAATCCAAAATGGGCAGGGTGGTCAACTCAGCGGGACGCAACCGCAAAGACAATTATCCGTCTAAATGCGGGGGAGACTAAACACTCCACCATTCACCGCAAATGCCCCAAACACTCGGTAGAGTTCTGTTGGGTACATTGGTTTAAATGTACCTGATTTGAAGAAGCCTCACCCAACTCAATGATATACATCAAAATTTATTTGATGTGTTTTGAGTTTACTTATGCAGGTTAAGTATTTGCAGGAAAGATGAAAAAGTTTCTAAGTCCATGTGTCGACACCCATAGGGAAAGTGTCGACACTTAAGAAGACTTGTGTCGATACCCAGACAAGCAGTGTCGACACTTGGAGTATTTGTGTTGACACCAGGGATGTGGAGTCGACACCAGACAGAAAGTGTCGACACAAGGAGTTGTGTCGACACTCAATGAAGAAAAGTGCAGTGAAGCAGTGTCGACACTTAGCAGTTGTGTCGACACCCAGTGAAACTGTGTCTACATCAGAAAGTGTCGACACTTGGAGGCTGTGTCGACACTCATCAAAAGTCAGCAGAGTCTAAGTATAAGTGTCGACACCCAGAACAATGTGTCGACACACGGCAGAAGAGTCAACACTTGAAGAAAGTGTCGACACAAGAAAGAATGTGTCGACACTCAGCTGAAGACTCAACACTTGAAGAAAGTGTCGACACAAGAAAGAATGTGTCGATACTCAGCTGAAGACTCAACACTTAGCAAAGTTCAAGAATATTCTAAGTACAAGTGTCGACACAAAGGAGATGTGTCGACACTCAGCAAAAGTCTCAACAGAAGAAGAATGTGTCGACACAAGGAGTTGTGTCGACACTCAGCAAGTATCAACACTGAAGACATGTGTTGACACCAAGAAGAAGTGTCGACACTTAACAAGTTCAACAGATGAATTTGTGTCGACGCAATGGAGTTGTGTCGACACTTAGAAGAATACAACAAAGTGCTGAAGAACAAAGTGTTGTGTCGACACTTAATATCAGTGTCGGCACATGAAGAAGAAGCAGTGTCGAGATATAAAATCCACAACACAAGGAGTTGTGTCGACACCTTGTAGGCTAGTGTCGACACTTAGATAACTTATGTCGACACTTAGTCTATAAGTGTCGACACTTAAAGACAGACAGTCTCGACACTTTTAGACAGTTACAGAATTTTCAAGAACTGACTGGATGACTTGACAGCTGCCATTCCAGCCGGTCTACTGCACCTGTCAGAGTTGTCAGAAATCAGTTATGAACCGGACCAGCCGGTTACCATGAAGAAAGCCTATAAATAGGCTTATACTGTCTACAGAAATAAGAAGATTAGATAATTGAACATAAGTTCAAGTGATCAATATACAAAGAAGATCTAGCTATTCATTGAAGAATCCAGTGAAGATCTAAGTAGTTGGAGAGAGAGAGCTCCATCCAAGAAGTCAGCCGTTGGAACCAGGCTGAGAAGAAGGGTTCAGATTTTGTTCTGAATCTTAAGTAGCAGAGATCAAGGATAAACTGCATAGGAGATCAGTCTTATTGTGTTCTACATTCAAGAAGCTTTGAAGAAAGCCAAGTCAGATTGATCTCAGCAGAGTTCATCCAAGAACTCATCAATAAACTCTCAACTCTTCTCTCTTGTCTCTAATTTGTAGAGTTTACAATTTGTATTCATATTATCTTGTAGGATCCTTAGGGATCTGAGTTTGTAAGCTTGTAATTATAAAGGCTGAGTGTAGGGCCTGAGTGCCTGAATGTAGGAGATTTGTATCTCTGAGTGTAGGCCTGTTGTGGCTGAGTGTAGGCCTTGGTGGCTGAGTGTAGGCTTTGTGAAGAAGCTGAGTGTAGGCTTTGTAAAGAAGCTGAGTTGTAGGGCCTTGGGCCTGAGCTGTAGGAACCTTGTTTTGGGGTTCTGAGTGTAAGATCTGAGGATCTGAGATAGTGAAGGAGTTTGGCCGAATCTAGTACACTACTAGATAGGCGAAGGGGGAAAGTGGATGTACCCAAACCTTGGAGAACCACTATAAATCTGTGTGTCTACTGTGTGCTTGTGGAATTCTGTGATTGCTGATTGTGTGTTGTGATAAAGTAGATATAATTCTGTGTTATAAGTTGAATTCTGCCTAAAAAGTTAAAAAGATTTAAGTCACCTATTCACCCCCCCCCCCCCCTCTAGGTGATTAGGTACAATATCTTTCAAGTTCCACGAGATACTAATAAAGGAAACAAACACTACGGAGGTGGATTCGTTCACTAACTCCCGAAATCAAGAAAACCCAACAAAAAAATATATCTCAGGACTTGACACATCAGATTCTACTCGACATTTCTAGATTAAGAAGCGGTTGATCAACCTTCAGGAAGGATTTACAATCCTAGATAAATTTTAACACGCTCCACACAATAGATAAGGGCGATTAAAGCTAACAATATAACCTTTCGTCAAATCACTACAACGTTACAAGGTTGAACTATTATGATAAGGATTCATAATTTCACGGGTAATCCAAGGGAAGATTTAACATATTTACAAATTTGAATGACAAAAGTGCAGAAAGATTAAAGAACAAAAAGGTTAACAGTTACCATCAAGATCAGGAAAAAAGGGGGAAGGAGGGAAAACCACCACTTGCCTTGGTTTTACCGAAAAAATTCTCTAAACCAGATCGGGGCAAAAGAAGACGGAAGGAGTTGAAATCTGAATAAAAATGCCCGAAATAGAGGTTAGGGCCAAAAAACCTAACAAGAAAACTCAAGAAATGTGGAAAGTTTTACCACGACGGCGTAGCTCTCAACGAGAGCTTTCCAGATCTATATTCGGTTGAAGATTTCGAGCACCGGAGCTCCATCGGCGGCCACCGGAAGATTCACAAGTGGTGGTTTTCAATTTTTGTAACAACCTAGGGAGGACCCCTAGCGCCGCCTGGCCCGCCAGCAGCCCATGGAGGACCCATGGCATCACGATGGTACAACCGGAATATACAAGGCCTGCAGGCCATACACCCCAAAGCATCTCTGGCCTGTTTATCAGTACAGTGCATTGTTGCCACGTTGTCTCGAACCCGCAACCTTGACAAGTAGCCATTAGTACCACTACTCATCACCAACTGAGCTGAAACTCAGTTGGTGATGAGTAGTGGTACTAAAGGCTACTTGTCAAGGTTGCGGGTTCGAGACCCCGTGGCAACAATGCACCGTGCTGATAAACAGGTCGGAGATACTTTGGAGTGTATGACATGCAGGCTTTGTAGATTCCGACTGTACCACTATGGTGCCATGGGTCATGCATGGGCTGCTGGTGGGTCGGGCGGCGCTTGGGATCCTTCCTAGGTCATTACAAAAAAGCCTTTAATACCACTCCACATCACCAACTGAGCTGCAGCTCAGTTGGTGATGAGGAGTGGTATTAAAGGCTTCTTATCAAGGTCTCGGGTTCGAAACCCTGTGGCAATAATGCATCATGCGGATAAACAAGCCGGAGATGCTTTGGTGTGTACGGCCTGCAGGCCTTGTAGATTCTGGCTGTACCACCATGGTGCCATGGGTCCTCCATAGGCTGCTGGTGGGCCGGGCGGCGCTAGGGGTCCTCCCTAGGTCATTACAACCGGTCTCCAAGCTGCCAGTGAAAGACCGGCAGACCGGCAGACCGCCAGGGCACCAACAACAACAGTCCTGCTACCAAACCGCTGGAGAGTAACTGACAGACCACCCGACTATAATCTCCCAGAGTCAGACCGCCAGACCGCCCGGTCTCTATTCCGCAACATATATAGATGCGTTATACCAGAGGATGGGTGTCGTTCTGATGCAAAATGGGCACGTGATAGCTTACACCTCCCGCTAGTTGAATAAACATGAGCAAAACTACCTGGTACACGACTTGGAGATGGGATCGGTTATCTTCGCTCTAAATATCTGGTGACACTACCACAATGGTGTCCAAAGTGATATTTTCTCGGATCACGAGAATTTGAAGTATGTGGATACACAGAAGGATCTGAATATCCGACAGAGACGATGGTTGGAGTTACTATCAGATTATCAGTACAACATGCATTATCACCTTGGGAAGGCAAACGTAGAGGCAGATGCACTAAGCCAGAGAACCACCACATCAGGAAAAGATCCCCAGGTAATGGCCATGGAGTTGATACAGATGTTGGAGGACATGCAGATATCTTTGGTATCCGAGGACGATCCAGAGCTATATGAGGAGTACCTGGCTTTGATGAGTGTTACCGACGACATATGAGATCACATCAGAGACGGATAGAGGCTGGATACGAGGATGGAGCTGATATTCAGGGCCTTATAGGAAGACACGATAGGGGATAACTCTCTGAGGGATGAGCTTCTGTGCTTTAGAGGCATAGTTTATACACCGGAGAAGATCAGATACAGGAGTATATCATGACAGAGGCTTATAGCAGCCGATAATCAGTACACCCGAGGATTACAAAGATGACAGCTGACCTGAAGAGGACTATGTATTGGATGAGCATGAACAAGGATATCAGTTATTTTGTGATGCACTGCGAGCCTTGCCAGCTCGTAAAAGCAGAGTGTAAGAGTCCGGCCGAATTATTTCAGCCACTACCGGTGTCGTAGTGGAAGTTCAACAACATAGCCATCGATTTCATTCGAGGTCTCCCTCGATGACATGCAAGAAACGATTCGATATGGGTGATCATCGACAGGTTAACGAAGGTTGCCAGATTTATTTCGATCAGGAAGGATGCTTCAGTTGATGATTTGTTGCCGAAGTTCGTGGAGTAGTTTGTCAGCTATCATGGCATGCCAAAGTCGAACGTGTCAGATCAAGATGTATGGTTAACGTCTAGAGAGTGGAGGTCAGTCCAGGCTTACTTAGGGTCCTGGTTGACATTTAGTATAGCCTTCCACCCTCAGACGGATGGACAGACGGAGCGTACTAATCGGACACTAGAGTATCTCTTGCGCTTATGCATCCTAAAACGTGGGGAGCCATGGGAGAGACTGTTGCCATTGATCGAGTTCTCGTATAACAAAAGTCAACAGTCCAGTATAGGTAGGTGCCCTTACGAGGCATTGTACGGATGGATGTGTAGGACCCCACTATCTTGGATCCAGGATGAGGATCTGATGACACTCGGCTTGGAGTTTGTATAGGACATAGATGCTCAGGTGAGACTGATCCGGGATAGGATGCTGGAGGCTCAGAGCATACATGCCAAATATTTTGATGCGCGACATCGTTAGTTGTAGTTCCAGGTTGGTGACTGAGTCTTCTTAAAGATACGTCTGATGCATGGAGTCTCGCGGGTACGTGAGAGAAAGAAGCTCAGTCCGAGGTATATGGGGCCCTACAAGATCCTGGAGCGGATCGACCCCTTAGCTTACAGACTGGAGCTTTCGCTGGAGTTGGCAGGATTGCACGACATCTTCCACATATCCTCCCTTCAGAGGGCTCTACTATGGCCAGAGAAGTAGATTTCTATCACAGATGGCCCAGTAGCATCTGATCGATCAGTCAGCCTAGAGCTAGTTAGGATCGATGATACGTTAGTACGGGTCTTGCGCTGTAAGAAGGTTCTGCTGATCAAAGTCCTGTGGAGGAATCATGGGCAAGAGGAGCATATTAGGGAGCCACAGGATCTGATGCAACAAAAATACGCTGATCTCTTTGAGTCAGGTATACCTTTAACATCTCTCAAATAACTAGATCCCTAAGGTTGGTTTTGTTATGACTAGGTTATGACAAAACCCTAGTAAACTCAAGAAGACTAAGTGATCCAAGACATGAAGATGGAAATCACCTTGCTCTACAAATAGCACAATCCAAGTACAAATCCTAGGGTTTGACTTTTGGGCCCCTTGATCCCACCATAGCACTCCTAACCCTTTAAGAGGTTCATTGGGTCACTAAGGACCCATTGTAGGCAACCTAAGTGGTCAAGTTGACCAAAGTCAACCCTAACCAAAAAATGGTCAAAGTACCCTAATAAGGGTCAAGTGACCACTAAGGTGTCAAATCAACCCTACCCAAGTCCCTCTAGACCTATGGAAAGGCAAATGGGTCACCAAGGACCCATTGGGGTCAACTCAAAAGGTCAAATTGACCAAAGTCAACTCAACCGTCAAATGGGTCAAACTAGCTCATGTTGACCCAACCTTGCACAACTCACTTGGGATAAGCCCAAGTTGAGTGACCCGTAAGCTTTAGGCTACTGATATTTACCCAAAATGCCACTCAAATTCTGGAGGGGTGACTAGGAGAGAGAAACCTAATTTTCCCTTTAATGGAGGAGAGAGAAAGAGCGGAAGAGGTCATTCATGCCCAAGGGAGGCCAAGGGCCATCTCTCTTCAATTCCAATAGCCTTATTAATCTCCTCAGACCAGTTTTGAGGAGTTCAAGAGGGTTTCCAGGCTGTTCAGTGGTTGCATTCACTGGATTTTCAATTGGCCAAAATTCCTTCATGGTCATTAATGGCAATTGATGCATTAACCCCTCCTCTGCCCCATTTGTTTCTTTTAAAAGCTTTCCCAGACCTAGAGTAGTCTTTTCCACCATTTTCTTGAAGATTTCAAACCCTTTGGTAGTGTGGTTGCAGAGCACCAAAAATCACCACCACTGACAATGGCGACACGGCGATCGGCCCGACTCAAGCCACCCCAAAAGGTCATGTCTTCCTCCTCTCTCTGTGGATAGATCTTCATCTGTTGGCCCCAAGGTTTGGGTCAAATTGGTCCTAGATCAAGGGAGTCGAGACCTTGATTTTTAAAGTTTTTTCTCCACTCGCCATTCACAATTTCGTCCATCTCCGGCCGGTCTACCACCGCGAATCGCCAGCAACCACCACATCAATGAAGGTAGTGGTGGCAGTGGCCGGACGGCAAGGGGCGTGGTTGGCCGGGAATTCACAAGCCAAAGTTGCCCGGGACTTGTTAATCTTGTCTGTTGGCGTGTTGGGGACGATGACGGGATGCCGTCTATTTCGCGTCAAGATTCGTGCTGGCCGATTTAATTAAGGATTATATTATTTCATATTATTTCATTTATATCACAGTTATTGTAGTTTTTTGAATTAAATATTAAAAATACCTAGAGCCCTATATTTGGAAAATGACAAAGATCAAAGTTGTAGCCCTTGAGGTCTAGTTTATTTTAAAATTCATTTCAACCCATTTGGGTCAATGGTCTGGACACAACACTCAAAATGGTGCAGTCTATACGTAGGGTTAGCCAGTGACTAAATTGAGTGTCCCCATCAATCCAGCAATCCAAATGACTTGCAATTTGGACTGGGGCTCACTCTTACCTATGCCTCTGAAATATCAAAAATGGGATTGTTTTGAAAATATTTTTCTATAGTTTTTGTAAATATTTAATAATCCATGTATGGGTTAATTAGAGGTTCTAGTGACCTCACAATTCCTCAAACTTTTGGTGGATGACCCTTAGGGTCATGATAAGTCACTGGTAAAAATATCAGACCATTTGAGGTTGACTTGAGTTGTCACAACCCGCATTTTCTCTGAATTTAAGAAGTATCAGAGTACGAGAAAACACGCGTCGTGATGCCACGTCGAGCAGTGGATAACTGTCGACGCTTAGGCGAACACCATCTAACTAGACTATGAAAATTCATAAGTTTAATGATTGGAAAATCAGTTATATTTTAAAGGTTGTATCCCTCAGCTCAGTGGATCATATAGTTCACAGTTTAAAAACTATACTTATACATAGCGGAAAATACTTTATTTATTTTTGACATCCTATTAGAGTGCATAAGTGTCCCCCAGAGGACAACTTATACTATGCATACCTTACATTTAATTTATAATATATATATGAAAACGATCTTTTTATGTTGTTTGGAAAGTAGTATATGAGTTTTATAAACATGCTGATCATGAGATATACTTATAATAGTGCTTTCATAGGTTTTAAAGTAACTAGCAACCTAGCATAAATCATCCCAAGAGCAAGTAGACTATCTCCAGAAAAGGTAGCAGCAAAAGATAACATATCTAGTATAAAAGGTAAAAACTACCAGTGGGCGCCAACAACCTGACACGAACCCTCTGGCAAACATGTATGTCTGTAAGAAGGTAAACAACAAAACTACCTCACTAGTCAAGGCAAAAAGGATCTCTAAAGTCCAAGAGATCACCAGCAACACCACAGCAACACAGCCACTTGACCGGCCACTATCCAGAACCTGAGGCATTCAAAAGAAAGAATATCTCAGCAAACAAAAGTTGCATGAAAGTGTTACTTTAGAAGATAAGCAAAAAGATTAAACGTGACAGTAACAAACAACACCGTCCAAGGTAAGACAAAAGAAAAAATTGCACCAAGTGCGAGGAAACAACAATAACCCTACTAAAATCCTGCAGAGGCTACAAGGCAACTATGTGCCCCCAAAACGTTGCAATCTACCAAGGAAGAAACATCTAACATCCTAAATTTTGAGAGATGGCAGTAGCAAAAACAACGCGGATCCGGGTTGGAGGCAAACTCAGTCCCCCAACAACCATTTCCAAGAACAATGCTCAAGGGTCTACATGTGAAAGCACTAGGGACTTCCCACCCCCTTGCCCAGCCCGTACCTGGAACAAGATAAAAAATGTGGCCACGGCTAAATCACATAACACCACCCCTATTAAGAGCTTCAAACCACCACTACTAACCACAACCCACGATTCGGCCTTCGGAACAATATAGCCGACAAGGAACCTCAAAAAAATCAAGGAATTCACTCGGGAGAGAAAATAAAGGTAAGGGGAAAGCGTTGAGATGGATGAACACGGCGTTGAGTGAGAAGCCCTCACTCAATGCCAGATAGGATCTGGCGTTGAGTGAGCATCACTCTCTCAACGCCAGACAGACTCTGGTGTTGAGTGGGCATCACTCTCTCAACGCCAGACAGAATCTGGCATTGAGTGAGCATCACTCTCTCAAGGCCAGACAGAATCTGGCGTTGAGTGAGCAGCACTCTCTCAACGCCAGACAGACTCTGGCGTTGAGTGATCTTGACTCTGTCAATGTCAGACCGAATCTGGCGTTGAGTGAGCATCACTCTCTCAACGCTAGACAAATAACTGCTACTCACAGAAGGTTGGCGTTGAGTGGACTTGGTCCACTCAACGCTAAAATTGCCAGCTGACCGAAAGGATTGGCTGCGGCGTTGAGTGAGTCCACCTCACTCAACGCCTAAACAGCCATGACGTTGAGTGAGGTCGACTCACTCAATGCCAAAAATACTTAGCCGCAAATGAAATAACAAAAAAAGGCTATGGCTTTGAGTGTGTGCACCACACTCAACGCCACACCCGAACAGTCCAGGCGTTGAGTGTGTGCACCACACTCAACGCCGAGCCTTAATTCTTCTCCAACATGATTCCAGCAAGTTTATTACTGTATTAATATTATTCTAACAGCTAATCACATTTCTAGGGTTATAATGAGGACTTAGTAAAAATTTTGAGTTAGAGCTTCTAACTCCTACCCGGCTATAGCTACGACACAGGAAAATGCTAACCTAACTATTACTTCCTTCCTCAGCCCGAGAACAAATAAGCTACAACAATAAGGGAAAAAATGGCGGGGGACTAGCATGGCGGTTAACGAAAAATTCTGTATAGGAAATCTAGCGAGAAGCCTAACCCGCACTTCACTCTCTACATACACCCAGCCCTAGAGTAAGGACTCATCTACTAACAGTTGGATGGAAAAAAATAATTAAGAGACCGGGCTGCTATGAGTAAGACTTGAACAGGAAATTCATAACGGGATGGCTAAATACAGACTAAAGCATAAAAATAAACACTCGGTTTCTATCCTAGGGCTAACATGGCAATTAAGAAGATAGGAAAACTACATGGCAAGGGCAAGAATACCACTTACCTCAATTTGCAGCGATTTATCTTGCACAGCCCTTCCCCTCTCTCTCGGCTCCAGCTGCAACAGCACCGAAAACAGAATTCTAGAGTTTTAATGGCGGAAAAGGATCAAACCAAAAATTCTGAGACCCCTAGAAACACCACGAAAATTGAATCTCTTATCGTAGGAATGAAGGTCTAGGCGAGATCAATCCAAATCCGCTTTCAGAATCGAATTCCGTCCACTAACACTCCCGAAATCGGCATCCGAAGGTAGCGGTTCCGGCGGTTTCTCCATTTCTTTTCGCGAACAGGCGCAGGTCGGGTTTTCGGGAAGATGATGAGCAGCGGTTATCTAAATTCCTATTCTAATCCTATGTATATAACACCCTCTTAACTCTAACTTAACTATTAATTAAGTAATAATATTATAATATATATATATATATATATATATATATATAAATCGTAACTGCCATGCACCCGCCACCTTTCTAACATAATAATTAATATAATACATAATAAATAGTATCATTTCACATAAAATACAAAACAACGTGAAAACCGAACGACCTCGGAATTTGACGAAATTCGCACCGTAGCTAAATATCCACGCTACGAACACAACGACGAAGTCGAAATCAACTTTCGACGAACGGAACTCGGGTTATCTCCACCCGAAGCCAAAACACAAGCATCCCCCGAGAGGCCTCATCGAGTCACAAAACCAGATCCGACTTGCTAGGGAATCTTGCCTAATAGGCTACCAACAATCACAAAAGGACTTAAAGAGATAAGACCACGCTCTAACAAATAGCACAAGCCGGAAACGCGTCAATGTAACACCAAAAGAGAATTAAATAATCGTAGAAAATTCGGGGGCGTTACATGAGTAGGAATAGATGTGACCAAGTTTGGTCCCTAAGAGGCAAATTAGGGCAAATGTGTGTTGATGGGTTTAGTGGCCGATCATCATTAAAAAGGGATGAAACCTTCGCCACTAACTTAAAGTCATATAAAACACCCCCACAGGAGATTTTAGGTGGTTTAGGGTTGGTATGCCATAGAAGCCTAGTGTGAACCCTAAGGTTTAGTTTTGATCTCAAAGAAGGACAAGGGACCATATATCCTTGGAATGTCTTAGAACTTGGTATATGAATTCATAGGATGGAAATAAGCCGTAACAAATGTTATTAGAGTTTTTAGGAACCTACATCCCCTCTGAAATAGTTTAGGACCAATTAGGGAACTTTTACTCATAATTTTATTACCTAGTTATATGATCTTGGATGTCCATGAAACTTTGGTAGTGACCTTAAATAATTGTCACTAATCTCTGGAAATTTTGTTATGAATTTTGGATTAATATCTTTGGTACTTCATTCACAAACATAGTATTTACCCAATTATCAAGGAATTTATTATGAAATAGTTTCTCACTAAAAAGTTATGAAACTTAGTCAGAGGACTTTTTTAGGCCATTATCATGCTCTGTGAATTTTTACAAAATTATTGGAAGCCTATTTATATAGGTTGCTTCACAAAGTGCCTTTTGTAGAATATTCTTAAATGATTTATTTGGGTGACCAAACATGCGTAGAAAATTATGAATTTTGGTCAGTAGACTATTCTAGTTTTTTTTGACATTTCGTAATTTATATATAAATTTTGGATGAATATTTCTACTAATTCCTGCTTTGCCCTATTAATGAGGTTATTTAATCAATAATTAGTTTGGTGGTCAACCTTTTATTAGAAAATTGTGTATTACATTATTTACTGTTATTTTGGGGTCATACACTTGTCATAATTTTGTTAATCCCATATCATGTCAGAACATTATACTTGGTGTTCAAAAGCTCAGTTGGCCTGATTTTGTAGAAAATTACGGCTCCGTTTGGCACAGTGGTGGCGGTCGTAAACGTATGGGTTAAACCGTCATTTGTTAAGCATCACCTAACAACTATTATCCGTTTGAACATAAAATTGGATGAAGTTCCTTAGGTGGGCGTCAACGAATGACAATTTAACCCATATGTTCATGGCCGCCACCACCGTGCCAAACGGAGCCTAAATAAATTCCAAATAAATTAGGAAAAATATTATATTCTGGGTTTATCTTTAAAATATCACGTTAGACCCCCAGTAATAACCTTAGGTCATTTGGATGAATAATTGGAGTGGGGTCATCATTCATGCACGTCATATAGCTCATTAGGTCTGCACATAATAAGTTGTAGAAATAAGATAACAGGTAAGCCTTGGAATTAGAATATGGGATAGATGGTGTACTTTGTCTGATTTGGATATGAAAGAGGAGTCAGGTTGTGAGAGCCTGGTTGGCTAAGATAAGGTCGTGCTCGGGTTTGACGATGGATCGTCTTTCTCTTGGAGGAAGTCTTAATACACTTAGGTTTAGTTCAAGTGTAAGATCAGGAGAGTTGGGATATGAGTAGATACCAACAATAATAAGTACTTTAAGAAAGGGAGCTTTGGGCTTCAGCCCATCGTAGTTCCTAGTGCCCTTGAGAGCTCTTCACATGGAATGCCCTGAACAGTCCAAGGTTAACCTTAAACCGTAAGACTAAAATGTCAAAGAGCAATTAGTAAATACTAGGGCTTCACTTTCACTCACCTCGATGTCTCAGGAGGTTAGCTTGGTTTAGTTGTCCGAGTGGTAGGTTCGGTGGTTGTGTAAATGGACAAGTTAGCCCAGCGAACCGAAGTCTCAGAAGATAGTTGTAACAGACATGTTAGTTTGGGGTGTCGATGGCTCGGGAATTCATGGCTGCATGTGCATAAGGTGGTGAGTCTTCGGTATTTGACGGTCATTCACAATGACGTCGATACGATGACTCGACAGGTGTAGTTTTCAGTTGGCCAAGGAAAAGACTGGTGGATTTGCCAACAAAATACGCAGAGGCTTCGTTGTGTGTTCTTCGCATTGAGGCGTATGAAGGTCTAGGTTAGGTGGTGTGAATGCCGACCTAGAGGTGGGGTGGCCCAACCCACTACCTCTGTTTGCCACGACGGTAGGTACCTGATAATTTAGCTAACTCCAAATGGGGTAACTAAAGGTTTGCGCGCATAGATTCGTGTGTGTTTGTTGCACTTGTATGAGCAGATCATTATACCCACATAACAAAGAATATCATGTCATCATCATATTTCAACAGTTACCCCAAACGTATAAATTGGTATGAGACTTTTTATATGTTAGGACTTGCAAAATGACCCCAGAGTTTATAAGCTCTTGTGGGCATGCTTATAAGCTATGGTTACTTTCTTTTTGGTTATCTGTTACATTTCATTATGGTGCACTTTACTTTCTACTCTTTAATGTTCTATTACTTTAGTATTGCTAGCTTGCATTTCTTTTTGTAGCACTTTGAATATTACATTATAACTGCTAGATTAGGTCCATCGTCACTTGTTCTTGTTTACTCTCTACCATCATAGCTTTCCTATCATTCCTCCCGCACGGTGTCTAGGAGCCACTAGGGGAGTGGTGGGGGAAACCAGGATTAGTCTTTTTGACTAACGGTCGGTGGACCAAACATTTTAGGGGATCCAGATGGGAGACAGGGAGCAGCAGCTAGAGATACAGTACCAGCGGAGTGCGGTACATATGGAGGTGGGCCAGTCTAGCATAGGAGCACCACCTTCACGATCCATGAGTGACTAGTATATTTTGCTTCCGCGAGAGTGTTGTAGTGAGGCCATAATGTAATGAGCATGAGCCCGTTTTATCTTTGTCATTTTACAGCTTCCATTTTATTTCATTTCTATGTGGATTGTGTTGTGATTCAGCTTTCCTTATATTACTTGTGATTGTGGACTTGGAATTAATTGTTCTAAACTATGTACTTCTACTTCTTTGATGATCGATACCGCCAGCAGGATCAGTGTTTTGTAGTGGCGACCTTCCAGAGTGTTGGTGTCACCACAAAATGGCGATTCTGTGCATAGGACCCGGGAGGTGAAGCAAAAAAGGGGTCTTATAATAAGAAACTTTCTCATTTGCCAATAGAAAAATAGGAGAGTCTGTATCTAGACAAAGGAAATTTAAGCAGTAAACATTTTCACTCTTAGTGCCTGTCAAGATGACCTCTTGGTCGCTTAACCTCTTAATCTAACACTCATCCTTGTGGAAGACAATAACATAACCAAGATCAGAGAGCTATCTTATGCTTATAAGGTTTAGTTACAACCCTTCAACATAAGCCACTTTTGAGATGTTAACTATGTCATTGGTAATCTTACCGTAGCCTCTTGTCACTCCTCTATCTGAACCACCAAAGATAACCTTGGGTCCATCTTTTATTGGAGTGTACTCCTTTAAGTTGCTTTTTGTCCCAGTAATGTGCCTGGAACAACTGTCCAAGTACCATATAGGGGTATGGGCACTTGAACTAACCTGCATCACATAATTTATATTACCTTAGGACCACAATATCTATTGGGTCCTAGCTGCATATTAGTCTGAAAATGGACTTGTCTACCGGCAACTTTTGTGACTGGTCGACTAACACTAGCTCTAGGCATTGTAGGATTGTGCCAGCAATCTAAGGCAAAATGCCCCACTTTCCCATAGCACCAGCACTCATGAATGTTGTATCTTCTTTTCTGAGCAGGTCCTGTAGTATGGCTAATGGCTGATAGAACAGAAGGAAGAGGTGCAGCAACCTTATTCAAATTCCTTTCAGTAAGGATCTTACTGAAGGTAAGTCTTCCAGCAGTATTCCTTGGCTAGATCTGACTGCCATTTGCAACAATCTTCTTCACAGATGACATGCTGTTTATAGTATCAGAGATAGCTAGATTTGGCCTACTAACAGATTTACCCTTGGTCTGAATTTTTGCTGAATGGGTTTGAGTGAAGGAAACTGCCTTGTTCTTGAGAGTGGGGGCTGGGGTACCAAAAATAAATGGTCCAGGATGGGAAATTTGGATTTCCTCATGGGGAGCCTTAAAGGCACTCATTCCCCTACTATACCATCCACCATAGTTGTTAACCTCTTTGTTCACACTAGTGTATCTTATTGAAACCGAAAACTCGGTATATGTGGAGTTCTCCCTTGGGGAAGTGGTGATCGCACACTTACTTCTCTCTCACGAGCTAAACGACCAAGGAAAAGGAACAGGGGATAGTTGTCACAGCCTAGGACATGGGCGTGTCCCAAGGCGTGTCCCGCTCGAGTTGAGCAGTTTGTCGAGTGCTCAACAAAATGCACTCGACAAAGTTTTCGAGAGGGAACATGCCTTGTGACACGGACATGTCCGAGGGCGTGTTCGAAGAAATTCGAGTAGATGCGCTCGACGAATTCTCGAGAGAGAGGGCACATGGACCGTGACACGGGCGTGTCACATGGCCGTGTCCAGCTCTATGTCTACTCGAGTGGGTCTCAAGGGGGTGTCTCGAGTCAGTCTCAAATGTCTCGAGTAAGGAGTCAGGCGAGACACGGGTATGTCAGCCATGTGACACGGGCGTGTCCTGCCCAACTACTCGAGTAGTTATTTCGAGTAGATCTCGAGTGGGTCTCGAGAGCTAGACACGAGCGTATCAGCCATGTGACATGGGTGTATCAACCATATGAAGCGAGCATGTCAGCCATGTGATACGAGCATGTCAGCCTGGTGACACGGGCGTGTCACATGGCCGTGTCCTGTTCTGGATAAGGCGGTTCGTGCGCTGCTTAAGGGACACAGCATGTGACACGGGCGTGTCACAGGACGTGTCAGCCCCGAAATAGCCATATTCCGGGAAGTTTGTAGCCATTAATTTCCTTCATCTTGGATCCAAGGGTCCAGGCCCTTCCCTGCTATTTTAAGTCTTAGAGTGGATGGATAAGCTTCATTCATCTTTAGCCTTTTCTCTTTCTCAAAGAAGTGGAGAGAAGGGAGAGCATGGAGGATGAAGGAGAAGGTCCGACTGTCGGAGGATCGTTAGCATGCCAAATCATTAGCGTGCCGTGGCGGTGATTTCCATCCGGCTAGATCATGGCTCCAAAGTGATTGTCGAGGGTAACGATCTCCTTCTTGGACAAGCGAAGTCCTTTCTTTATGCATAAGCATAGAATCCTCCACTAAGAGGAGGAAAGCGTAAGTGATTCCAGGTTGAGTCTACATTTAGAGCCGAAAATAGGTAGTATGGCATAGGCATGCTGTGTGAAGCCCATCAAGACGGTTAGTCTGGATTAGTGATGTTTATGTTGTGAACCGGAGAAGTCTCTGTGTATTGTATGGATTCTTGTGAATTGTGAATCATTGAAAAGCTTAGTATGAGCCCTTGTATGGGTGTATTGACTTGGATGGATTGGAAAGCGGCTCTGCGAGAGCTTTGTGCGGAGCAGGAAAGGGAAGGCCAGCCCGCGTCAAAATTAGCGCTATTGACGAATTGAGCAACGGGAAATGGCTGACTTGTACATGTGTTGTGGGAGATCAATTGGTGGCAAGGCTTTGGCGGATGTGGCCCCGACCCGACTTGCTGCACCACAATGGTGGGTCGATCAAAATGCTCAAGTTTGCCATGAGGTTAGCACCTCTGAGTGGGATGGGTGGAATGTCGCCAGCATGCGCATTGGTGGACTAGGACCGACCAACCAACATGTTAAAAACCTCTGATCGGTGGTCGACAACTGGTATATCTTGTACACCAATAATGTGCCCTGAGTGCACGGGGCATCTGGTGGAGGCCGACGTTTGTGATAATGTTATAATACTTGTTGTGATGCATATATATTGTGATGGCGATGCATACAGAGAAGGAACCACTGCCCCGGGTAAGGGATAGGGTCGTTATAATTGGTCAGCTAGTGTTGACCATTGCTTTGTTTACAACTCTTGGGATGGATGGCCAATTGTAGGTGCTGACAAGCTGAATTGGATTGAACGGATGGAAGCTCAAAGGCCCTTAAAGGCCGTGCGAATTCTTGGATTTCATGTGAGGCTGGCCAGCGTGCTGATGTATGAAGCTATATATTTGTAAAGGGAAACTTGTGAGGCCTTAAGGCCATGAGAGTTGTGTATTTGTATATACTCCTGGTCATATATAAATGTATGGTTTATATATTTAGTGGACATGCACTGTGATGAGTTCTTACAACTTAAAATACTTTCGCTAGAATGCCCTGAGCTAGGATGCGAGTGAACGTGATTTTGATATTCATACATAATTCCGCCATTTGTTTGTGAAATATGGCGCGGGGCCCCGACCGGACCCACCGTTATATTCCGTATGATGAATGAAGGCGTTACAAAGTGGTATCAGAGCCAGGTTTGAGATTTTTGGAAGGGAGAACATAATTGAACTCACGAATGTCCACTAGGAATGTAATACATGCACGTGATGAGCGTGAGCGTGTAGTCGAGGTATATTTGTCGTTCTGGAATGGACGTAACTGGTGTTTTGTACATTGATAGGTGACGAGGAGTGGTCCTGGGCAGTCTGAGCCCCGACGTTCTGATGAGAGTGCGTCACCAGCTGAGGCGTCTACACCTCCCTCGGTGGAGACCATACGTGTGGTTATTGAGACGGTGCTCGCAGTGTTACATGCACAACATACTGGGCAGGCAAGGCATGCAGAGGTGCCAGTACGGCTTGGTGCAAGTCAAGAGCATGTTGAGGCTCTAGTTGAGGAGCAAACAGCTGACGAGCAACTGAAGCGGTTTATGGAGTTTCACCCACCTACGTTTGGAGGAGCGAATTCCCCAACGCAGGCTGAAGATTGGCTCGCAAGAGTGAAAAGGATCTTGACAGCAATCAGGACTGTGGAGGGGCAGAAAGTTACTTTAGCTACTTTTCTGTTGGAAGGAGATGCAAGGCTTTGGTGGGATGAAGTGGAATTGCACTACTTGGCAGGTCGAGGATTAGAGGAGATATCGATCGAAGAATTTTCAAGATTATTTCTAGCCAAGTATTTGCCAGTGTCGCGGTGGATTGCTATGGAAAATGAGTTCCAACATTTGGTGCAGGGTGAGAGTAATGTTGATACTTACCTGCATGAGTTTACGAGGCTGGGGCGCTATGCGAGGTCTACTTTTGCTAAGGAGGCACGGAAGATGAATAGATTCTACAAGGGACTGCGTGATGAGCTGAGATTGGCACTCCCGAGTTCGGTGAAAAAGGCTTCCAAGCGTTATTAGATACATCCCGTGCGCTGGAGTAGGATTTGAAACAGGTGCAAGATAAGAAGAGCTTGGCGGTGGAGAAGTTGGAAGTTAAGGTTCCACAGTCGGAACAATCGGAGTTTAAGTGACGAGACAAGAAGAGGTTCAGGCCTCCTGAACAAACGCCTTCGAATGTTTCTTCGGGAGCAACATATGGGCAAGAACATGTTGAGACACATACATGTTTTCATTGCTGGAAGCAAGGACATATAGCCCGTAATTGTTGGAGTGGCCCGTCAAGAGGAGAGAAAAAGACAGGTGCGTCTTATGAAGAAAAGGGTAAAGCATTGACCGAGTCATCTGCATCCGGACGCAACCTCGAGTGTACAATATCGAATTACAGGAGCCGCAAATCTCAACTAGTGAAGTACAACAGCCTCGAGTGTTTAGTTTGGAAGTACAAGAGGCTATAAAACGGCTTATGAGAGATGCGGATGAGATGAAGTAAACTGAAGAATGAACTGTGTTACTTTTATGATGTAGATATATGTTGTATGTAGGGATGAACGATGAGATTTTTGTTTACATCTTGTTATATCCAGGTGATAATTTGATAAAGGTGTAATAAAGGAATGGTTCTGTTGGTATTTGTATACTGGGGTAAACGATATGAGTATGGTGTGTATGTATGACATGTTAATGGCTTGTTTTGTGCGATGTCGTGGGGCGAGACAAGCTGCGGCCTCTGAGCTCTAACCCGGATCATTTTACCAAGGAACGGCGTGGTTATGTTGATGTCTACTGCTGAGATAAAATTCGGGACAAAATTTCTTGTAAGGAGGGGAGGGTTGTAACACCCCAAATCCCACATTTGGGGTCAGGTTGGGCGACATGGCCTGGGACACGGACGTGTCCCAAGGCGTGTCCCGCTTGGGTTGAGCAGCTTATCGCATGCTCGAAGAAATGCACTCGACGAAGTTTTTGAGATGGAACACGCCCTGTGACATGGGCGTGTCTGAGGGCATGTCCGAGGCGTGTTTGACGAAATTTGAGTAGATGCGCTTGACGAATTCTCAAGAGAGAGGGCACACGGCCTGTGACACGGGCGTTTCATATGGTCATGTCCTGCTCTGTGTCTACTCGAGTGGGTCTCGAGGGGGTATCTCGAGTCGGTCTCAAATGTCTCAAGTAAGGAGTCGAGCGAGACACGGGCGTGTCAGCCATATGACACGAGCGTGTCCTGTCCAACTACTCAAGTAGTTGTCTCGAGTAGGTCTCGAGTGGGTCTCAAGAGCTAGACACAAGCGTGTCAGCCAAGTGACACGGGCGTGTCAGCCATGTGACATGGGCGTGTCACATGGCCATGTCCTGTTCTGGATAAGGCGGTTCGTACGCCGCTTAAGGGATACAGCCTGTGATACGGGCGTGTCACAGGGCGTGTCAGCCCCGAAATAGCCATATTCCGGGAAGTTTGTAGCCGTTCATTTCCTTCATCTTTGATCCAAGGGTCCAGGCCCTTCTCTGCTATTTTAAGGCTGAGAGTGGATGGATAAGCTTCATTCATCTTTAGCCTTTTATCTTTCTCAAAGAAGTGGAAAGAAGGGAGAGCAATGAGGAAGAAGGATAAGGACCGGCTGTCAGAGGATCGTTAGCGTGCCGAATCGTTAGCGTATCGTGGCGGTGATTTCCATCCGGCTAGATCATGGCTACAAAGCGATCGTCGAGGGTAACGATCTCCTTCTTGGACAAGCGAAGTCCTTTCTTTATGCATAAGCATGAAATCCTCCACCAAGCGGTGGAAAGCGTAAGTGATTCCAGGTTGAGTCTGCTTTTAGAGCTGAAAATAGGTAGTACGACATAGGCATGTTGTGTGAAGCCCATCCAGACGGTTAGTATGGATTGATGATGTTTATGTTGTGAATCGGAGAAGACTCCATGTACTGTATGGATGCTTGTGAATTATGAATCCTTGAAAAGCTTGGTATGAGCCCTTGTATGGGTGTGTTGACTTGGATGGATTGGAAAGGGGATGTGTGAGAGCTGTGTGCTGTAAGACCCCATTTTTTTGCAACAACCATCGGGGTCTTAGGCCCAGAACCGCCGCTTTGCGGTGACACCTTCGCACCCGGGAAGGTCATCACTACAAAACGCTGATCCTGCCGGCCAAATCAATCACCATCGACAGAATGTATAATGAATGAAAGTGTAAGCATCCAAGTCCACAATAGAAAGAGGAAATCACATGACAAATAAATAGTCCACATCGCGAGAAAGTGAATACGGGCTTAAGCCCGGTACATGATAACCTCACTACAATCCACTCATAAAAGTAAAACTACTAATACTCGGCACCACTCACGGATCCAGATGCATGTCCACCCGAGCTACATTGGCCCATCTCTATCTGCACCGTACCCTGCTGGTGTTGCGTCTCCTGGGACTGTTCCCTGTCTCCCATCCGGAGCACCTAAAATATGGTGGTCAAACGACCGTCAGTCAAACTAGACTCAGTCAACAATCCCCCACCCCTCTACCCGCGGCTCCTAGGCACCAGTCGAAAAGGAGTGAAAAGGAGGACCAAAAGCAGGGCGTAATCAAGCAGGTGACATCTACCCTAATGAATAAAATAATAAAGTATCACAGGGGTATCACAATAATTAAACATAAGTAAACAAGTGTGTAACACAAGTAAACAGTAAGCAGTAGCAAGTAAGTAAAGGCAGAAAGAAGAGTAAGTAAGAGCAACGAGAAATATAACTATTGATTTATAGGGATTACCCCTATAGACCAAGGGGTCGTTTTGCAGGGCCTATTATATAAAACGTCCCATATCATTTTATACGATAGGTGTCAAGGGTTAAATGCAATGATTATGCTATGACGTGCAAGTATGCTATGGTATGCACATGCAAGTGCAACTCACACAAACGACTCTATGCGCACAGACCTTTAGTTCCCCTTTTTGGAGTTAGTTAAACTCTCAGGAGCCTGTCGTCGTGGCCAACAGAGACAGTGGTTGGGCCTCTCCACTCCTAGACTGGTAAACACACTGTAACACCCCAGTTTTGCAAGAGGGTCAGTCTGCGGTTCTGGAAAATTTTTGGGTTTCTGGCAGGAGGCACACGGCCTATGACACGGGCGTGTCGCAGGGCGTGTCGAGGCCGTGTCGACACTCGGCCCAAGTGTCGACACTTTTGCTCGACAATGTGTCGAGAGTAAGGCACACGGCCTGCGACACAGGCGTGTCGCAGGGCATGTCGAGGCCGTGTCGACACTCGGCCCAAGTGTCGACACTTTTGCTCGACATTGTGTCAAGAGTAGGGTACACAGCCTGCGACACAGGCGTGTCGCAGGGCGTGTCGAGTCCGTGTCGACACTCGGCCCGGGGTGTCGACACTTTCGCTCGACGAGTGTCGAGACTGGGGTACACGACCTGTGACACGGGCGTGTCACAGGGCGTGTCCCGCTTGGTCGACGATCTTCGCTCGACGTTTTTCCGCGGTGTCGACACAAAGCCTATCGACGGGTGTCGAGACTTGGCACACGGCTTGGGACACGGGCGTGTCCCAGGCCGTGTCACCTCTCGGGTTGGTTGCGGGGCCGTGTCGATGGAGGCACACGGCCGGCCACACGGCCGTGTCATTGGGGACACGGGCGTGTCGGATTGAACACGGGCGTGTCGGATTGAACACGGGCGTGTCGGATGCCCTTGTGCTGTTCCAGGCGCGTCGATTCGAGACGGCGAATGAGGCACACGGCCCTGGACACGGGCGTGTGCCAGGCCGTGTTCGGCCGAGGTCTTTTATTTTCCAGGCGGATCGTGGCCATTCTCTCCCAGATTTTAGGATCTGACGGTTTAGGACTGTTCTTGGGGAGTTAAGTCCGAGAATAGGGTTAAAAACCCTCATTCTTCTCCAAGCTTTCTCTTACTAAAGATCTAGAGAGAAGTGAGAACAAGGAAGAAGGGGAAGGAGAGTTTGGGCTGTAGGAGGGGTTTCGGTGCTCCAAATCGTGAGCCGAGTCCAGATCCGTGGAGCTTAGATCGTTGCTAAGGTTTTCATCCGGCTATTTTGCCATGGCAAGGAAGAGGAGTCGGAAGGTAACGACACTTCTCCTCTCGGTCCTAGGATGCATGTCTTAGCATTATTTATTCTTCTTTCTAGTTTTTTGGGCACCAAACTCTCAAGTGAGAGGGGTTTTGGTTTGCCAAGGTTCAAGAGGAACCTCCGGGTTGATTGAGTCCGTCCCCGGCATATTTTGAATTAGAGATCTGCTTCGTTAGTGGATTAGGCATGGTGGGTGAAGCCGTTGTCACGACCGTTAGTCCGACTCGGTGATGTTGCATACGAACGCTAAGGATTCGTAGAGTTTTCGTTGCGACAAGATGCCGTTTGTGATGTGGTGATGTTTTCCCCTTTTTCTCGAGTGAGTACGTGTAGTCGGAACCGGACAAGGTTAGCTCCTCGTGGCGGTAGATGTTTTCCTTGGTGGACAAGGTTAGCTCCGCATGAGTCGGAGATGGTTTCCTTGGTGCACGGACACGCTGCAGTACAAATGAGGGACTAGGGTGGATTTGTCTTGGTTTGTGGTGTGCCAAGGCGTGGCTATGTCTCCGTGGTCGGCTGGCTATCCCGTGACGTTCACGTCATGTGTGGAGAGTGTCCCGGCAAGACTAGTCCCCTTCTGTGTGACTGACAAGAATGCCAAGCATGGGGACAAACCCGGGCAATGAGGCCATGAGTGGGTGGGGTCCGGCAAGGCTTCTTAGAATCGGTCAGTTTTGTGTTTGTTGTTATCCTGACATGAGACGTCAAAGCTTGTAGGCAATCCCGGGTTTAAGACCTCGAGCGGGTGGGGCCTTGACAAGAATTCCATGAGGCGGCATGTGAGCCATTGGGGGAAATGGTGACCCCTTTGTTTGCGGCTTTATGCCAATGGGGAATCGATGAGTACCCATATGTTGTGATGATGTGCTAGATGCATACGAGATAGGGTACCTTGGGTGAAACCCAGGTTATTGCATACATGATTGCATAAGTAGGCCCTTTTATTTTATGCTCAACCAGTAGAGAACATGTATGATGTATGTGACATCCAAGCCTGTTTCTGTAGTTGCTTTTCTTGCTTATTATTATTGCATACGAAGTGATAACTTGCAGGTTGGAGGGGTACCCCGGGGTCCGTTAGGGGCGGCCGGGAGGAGATGTGTTGTTACACAGTTTGAGGTCAGCCTTTGCTGACCCACGTTACTAATAAATTTTACAGGGCAAGGATCGCATGCAGGAGCTAGCTCACCGGCCAGAAAGGCCTAAGCCTCATGAAGTGTTTTTCTCTTTTTGTAGCCCTACTTATGAGATGTTGGGTTTGAGACTCTTGTTGTCCAGCTTGCATGCCGAGGTAGACTAGGAGTGCTGAGCACATTCATGACTGATGTATTATTTTCCTTTTGGACATTTGATGTAAGGCCTTAAGGCCATTTGTTTTACTCTTTAGTGGTGGATAACTTCTAGTCCTGTTTTGCTTTTCCGCTGTGTTGTGCAAAGATTTTTGAGTGTGGGTAGTTATATCAACTTTTAATACTAAAGCTGTGGCGTCCGTATGTTGTGGGGCCCCGGCCGGACCCATATTATACGTTCATTACAGGGAAGGTGTTACAATTTGGTATCAAAGCGAGGTTTGGGTTCAAGGTCAACGCGTAGAGAAGTTATCCACATAAGAGTAACGCCGGACCATGAGTGTCCTTATGTTTAAGTCTTGAGATTTGAGACTGAATCCTTGTTTCTTGTTTCTTGAAGAGTGCAAGCAACAAGGCGAGAACGTGGAGAGCAAGAGAAGAGCTTTCGGCGAGCAGTGCTACTGCTCTAGGTCTTTTGGGCACGGGTGTAAACCCGGCCGACTTCTGCCGCATGCTTGCAAAAGTGATGGTGGCAGCTCAAGCTGCAGCAGCAGCTCAGGTGGCAACCCCTGCCACACCGGATACGGCAACGGCCGTGCCAGGAGGAGAGGCCAGGCGAGTGGAGCCTTTGGCGGAAAGGGCGGTTGTCGGACATGGAGACCGACATATGAAGTACTTCCTGAGTTTCCATCCCCAGTCATTCAAGGGAGTGGGTACGCCAACAGATGCGGAGGACTGGTGGGTTTGCATTCAAGAGCTTTTAAGGGCGGCAGAGACGCTAGAGGAAAAGAAAGCTGAGTATACGGCTTTCATGTTGGAAGGAGATGCCAAGTTATGGTGGGTGAGCCATAGCGGCCGCCAGTTCCCGGGACGCACTCCGTCGGTGGAAGAGTTTGGGGATTCTTTCCTAAAGAGGTATATTCCATTTTATACACGATTGGCCCTTCAGAGGCAGTTTCTGCATTTAATGCAGCGAGACAAGACAGTGGATGAGTATGTGCAGGAGTTCACCCGTTTGGGTCGTTACGCGGGAACGACTATGGCAGATGATGTAGAGAGGGATAACCTCTTCTACCAGGGGCTGAGGGAGAATTTGAGACAAACCCTCATCTCCATGAAGAGAGCCGGATTCAATGAACTAGTTGAGGTTGCCAGGATTTTGGAAAGTGATTTGGAGCGAACCCAACGCCGTAAGGGTTTTACTCCCAAGCAAGGGGAAGGGAAGCCTTCCCAATCTCTTGGAAAGTCTGAAGGGAGTAGGTGGAGGAAGAAGCCTCACACTTCCATGTCTGGTGAGAAGAGCAATTGGACGCCTGGAGGTTCACACTCTAGGGGACCGCCGACGTGCTACAACTGCGGTAAGGTGGGGTACATAGCTCGTGTTTGTCCCCAAGGAGGAGCGGGGCAAGAGGCAAAGCAGGAGCAGACTGTGCGCTCCGGCCCCAGTGCTGCAGAGAAAGGGAAGATGGCGGAGTCGAGCGCTTCTCGGTTCCAACCGGTGCAACCAAGGGCTTACAACCTTGGACAGCAAGAAGAGATCCGCCAGACCGATGTGGTGACAGGTATGAAGAAAGTTTAAGTTGAAATTTTGTGCTTCATACTTTTAGACCCCTTTTTGTATGATGTCTATATTGTAGGCTTCGTGTTAGTTTCCGGATACCCCACTAGGGTATTGTTTGATACGGGAGCATCGCACTCCTTTCTTGCGGAGAGCTTCATCCGGAGAATAGGAGTTGAGTCTTTCTCGGCGGACGCGGAGTTGAAAGTGCGCATGCCCAATGGGTCATCCATGACCACCGGGGTCAAAGGGCGCATCTGTTGGGAGCTAGACGGAGTTGACTTCGCTTTGGTAGCGGCGATTTTGCCATTGGTGGAGTTCGATGTCATTTTGGGCATGGACTGGCTCGCAGAGCAGCGCGCCAGTATTGATTGCCTATATAAGGTGGTAACCTTAAGGAGAAAAGGGCAGACAGAAGTCAAATTTGAGGGTCTTTGTGGAGTGGCCTGTTCCTTGATTTCGGCCATGCAGTTGGTGCGGGCTGTTAACCAGGGTGGTGTAGCGCTTGTAGCGTTATTAGAGGTTCGTCTCTCCCAGTTGACGATGGAGGAAGTGCCCGTTGTGGCAGAGTTCAAGGATGTGTTTCCGGAAGAACTTCCTGGAGCGCCTCCTCGGAGGGAGATCGATTTCTCGATCGAGTTAGTGCCGGAGGCTAGGCCGGTGTCACGTCCTCCGTTTAGGATGGCACCAAAGGAGTTGGCTGAACTTAAAGTACAGTTGCAGGAATTGTTGGAGCAAGGGTATATCGGACCCAGTTCTTCGCCGTGGAGTGCGCCGGTGTTGTTTGTATAAAAGAAAGACGGTAGCATGCGGCTATGCATTGACTACCAAGAGCTGAATAAATTGACCGTCAAGAATAAGTATTCGATTCCTCGGATAGATGACTTGTTCGACCAATTAGTAGGGTCAGTGGTGTATTCAAAATTGGACTTGAAGTTAGGCTATTATCAGTTGCGAATTCGGGATGAAGACATACCCAAGACCGCCTTTGGTACAAGGTATGGACACTTTGAGTTTACGGTGATGCCATTCGGGCTGACGAACGCACCATCTGTGTTTATGGATCTTATGAATTGGGTATTTCGGGAATACTTGGATTCTTTTGTGGTTGTCTTCATTGATGACATCCTGGTGTATTCCAAATCGCAAGTGGAGCATGAGACCCACTTGAGAGTGGTTCTACAAGTGTTGAGGGAGAATGAGTTGTATGCAAAATTCTCCAAATGCGAGTTTTGGTTGGAGAAGGTGGCATTTTTGGGACACGTGATTAGTGGGGAAGGGGTGGCAGTGGACCCAGCAAAAGTTGAATCCATTAGAGATTGGCCGGTTTTGAGGACCGTGGCGGAGGTCCGAAGTTTTCTTGGACTGGCCGGGTATTATAGAAGGTTCGTGGAGAATTTTTCGCGGATAGCTCTACCCCTCACCTCACTCACACGTAAAGATCATAAGTTTGTGTGGACTCAAGAGTGTAGTCAAGCATTTGAGGCACTGAAGGGGAGACTAATGATGGCTCCAATCCTAAGTCTATCGCAAGGGACCGAGGGATTTCAGATCTTCAGTGACGCATCGGGATGCGGTTTGAGTTGCGTTTTGGTGCAACATGGGAAGGTGATAGCTTTTGGGTCTAGACAGCTGAAGGCTCATGAGAGGAATTACCCCGTCCATGACTTGGAGTTGGCGGCGGTAATTTTTGCGTTGAAAATATGGCGGCATTATGTTTATGGTGCAAAGGTGGAGATCTTCACGGATCACAAAAGCCTGAAGTATCTCTTGGACCAAAAGGACTTGAACATGCGACAACGCAGGTGGGTTGAGTTTCTTGTAGATTACGAGGTGGCGATTCAGTATACGCCAGGTAAAGCCAATGTGGTGGCGGATGCCTTGAGTAGGAAGTACTCGGGGCAAGGGAATTGGATCCAAGCCCATGATGAGCGGTTGGTACGGGAATGGGAGTCCCTTGGTTTGGAATGTGTTGCGAGAGGCGAGTCCAGCGTGGCTTGATTGAATTGGATTGAGGTGCAGAATGACTTGTCCGATCGCATTCGGGAAGCGACTCCGTTGGATGTGGGGTTTCAACCCTTTGTGTTGGAGGCTCAAGCGGGCGAGAGCAGCGCCTGGGAGATGATTGGTGGGATTCTGAGGAAGGACGGAAGGGTTTGTATACCGCAGTTCGGCAAACTCCGTGAGGAGTTGATGTTTGAGGCTCACTTCATAAAGTACTCCATTCACCCGGGCAGTACAAAGATGTACTTGGATATGAAGAAATCTTTTTGGTGGCCGGGGCTGAAGCGGGACGTAGCTTTGTACATGAATCGTTGCCAAACTTGTGCCTTGGTGAAGGCCGAATGTCAGAAGCCGGGCGGGTTCCTAAAGCCCCTTCCAATCCCTGAGTGGAAATTTGATGACATCTCCATGGACTTTGTGCATGGTCTGCCTAGATCGCAGCAGGGTAATGATGCTATTTGGGTGATCGTGGATTGTCTAACCAAGGTGGCTCACTTCATCCCAAACCGGAAAGAGGACAGCGTGGAGAAGCTGGTGGAGTTGTATGTTCGCAACATTGTGCGACTGCACGGAATTCCTAAGAGCATAGTCAGTGATCGAGATGGACGGTTTATGTCCAAGGACTGGAGATTGGTTCAGAAGAGCTTGGGCACGAAGCTAAAGTTCAGTACGGCGTTCCATCCTCAAACTGATGGGCAAACTGAAAGGACGAACCGTACTATGGAGGATATGTTGAGAATGTGCGTTCTTGACTTCGGCAAGAGGTGGGAGGATCACCTCTTCATGGTGGAATTCGCATACAATAACAGTTTTCAAGCAAGTATAAAAATGGCGCCATACGAAGCTTTGTATGGGAGGCGGTGTCGAACGCCAATGTCTTGGGCAGAGGCGGGAGACACCAAAATTTTGGGAAAGGGGGTGGTAGCTGATGCTTGTGAAATGGTACGGACCATACAAGAGCGTATGAAGGTGTCGCAAGACCGTCAAGCAAAATACTTTAATGCTCGTCACCGGAAGTTGGAGTTTGCGGTAGGTGAGTGGGTCTATTTGAAGATCAAACCGTTCAAAGGCGTCTCACGGATTCGCCGACTCAAGAAGTTGAGTCGAAGGTTTTTGGGACCTTTTGAAGTTATCGAACTGGTGGGAGAAGCAGCCTATCGGTTGGCGTTGTCCGCGGATTTGAGTGGATTGCATGACGTCTTCCACGTCTCCGTGTTGAGGAAAGCCTTGGTGGAGGCTAGCGTAGTGATTGAGCCGGCATCGGTGCCGATTGAGGAAGACTTGAGGACGCGGGTCCTTCCAATTGCTATAGAGGATTCGGAGACTCGGCGGTTCCGGAATAAAGAAGTTAAACTTGTTAAAGTTCGATGGGACAACTGCGATCGTGAGGAGTTCTCTTGGGAGCGAGAACAGGCCATGCTAGAAGATTATCCAGAACTCTTCTCGTCAGGTATAATTTAAGTTTTGTACCCCTTTTGTTTTGAAATTTCGGGACAAAATTCTGTTAATTGGGGGAAAGTTGTAACACCCCAGTTTTGCAAGAGGGTCAGTCTGCGGTTCTGGAAAATTTTTGGGTTTCTGGCAAGAGGCACACGGCCTGCGACACGGGCGTATCGCAGGGCGTGTCGAGGCCGTGTCGACACTCGGCCCAAGTGTCGACACTTTCGCTCGACAATGTGTCGAGAGTAGGGCACACGGCCTGCGACACGGGCGTGTCGCAGGGCGTGTCGAGGCCGTGTCAACACTCGGCCCAAGTGTCAACACTTTCGCTCGACATTATGTTGAGAGTAGGGTACACGGCCTGCGACACGGGCGTGTCGCAGGGCATGTCGAGTCCGTGTCAACACTCGGCCCAAGGTGTCGACATTTTCGCTCGACGAGTGTTGAGACTGGGGTACACGGCCTGTGACACGGGCGTATCACAGGGCGTGTCCCGCTTGGTCGACGATCTTCACTTGATGTTTTTCCGCGGGGTCGACACAAAGCCTATCGACGGTTGTCGAGACTTGGCACACGGCTTGGGACACGGGCATGTCCCAGGCCGTGTCACCTCTCGGGTTAGTTCCGGGGCCGTGTCGATGGAGGCACACAGCCGGCCACACGGCCGTGTCACTGGGGACACAAGCGTGTTGGATTGAACACGGGCGTGTCGGATGCCCGTGTGCTGTTCCAGGCGCATCGATTCGAGACGGCGAATGAGGAACACGGCCCTGGACACGGGCGTGTGCCAGGCCGTGTTCGGCCCAGGTCTTTTATTTTCCAGGTGGATCGGGGCCATTCTCTCCCAGATTTTAGGATCTGACGGTTCAGGACTGTTCTTGGGGAGTTAAGTCCGAGAATAGGGTTGAAAACCCTCATTCTTCTCCAAGCTTTCTCTTACTAAAGATCTAGAGAGAAGTGAGAACAAGGAAGAAGGGGAAGGAGAGTTTGGGCTGTAGGAGGGGTTTCGGTGCTCCAAATCGCGAGCCGAGTCCAGATCCGTGGAGCTTAGATCGTTGCGAAGGTTTTCATCCGGCTATTTTGCCATGGCAAGGAAGAGGAGTCGGAAGGTAACGACACTTCTCCTCTCGGTCCTAGGATGCATGTCTTAGCATCATTTATTCTTCTTTCTAGTTTTTTGGGCACCAAACTCTCAAGTGAGAGGGGTTTTGGTTTACCAAGGTTCAAGGGGAACCTCCGGGTTGATTGAGTCCGTCCCCGGCATATTTTGCATTAGAGATCCGCTTCGATAGTGGATTAGGCATGGTGGGTGAAGCCGTTGTCACGGCCGTTAGTCCGACTCGGTGATGTTGCATACGAACGCTAAGGATTCGTAGAGTTTTCATTGCGGCAAGATGCCGTTTGTGATGTGGTGATGTTTTCCCCTTTTTCTCGAGTGAGTACGTGTAGTCGGAACCAGACAAGGTTAGCTCCTCATGGTGGTAGATGTTTTCCTTGGTGGACAAGGTTAGCTCCGCATGAGTCGGAGATGGTTTCCTTGGTGCACGTACACGTTGCAGTACAAATGAGGGACTAGGGTGGATTTGTCTTGGTTTGTGGTGTGCCAAGGCGTGGCTATGTCTCCGTGGTCGGCTGGCTATCCCGTGACGTTCACGTCATGTGTGGAGAGTGTCCCGGTGAGACTAGTCCCCTTCTGTGCGACTGACAAGAATGCCAAGCATGGGGACAAACCCGGGCAATGAGGCCATGAGCGGGTGGGGTCCGGCAAGGCTTCTTAGAATCGGTCAGTTTTGTGTTTGTTGGAATCCTGACATGAGACGTCCAAGCTTGTAGGCAAGCCCGGGTTTAAGACCTCGAGCGGGTGGGGCCTTGACAAGAATTCCATGAGGCGGCCTGTGAGCCGTTGGGAGAAATGGTGACCCCTTTGTTTGCGGCTTTATGCCAATGGGGAGTCGATGAGTACCCATATGTTGTGATGATGTGCTAGATGCATACGAGATAGGGTGCCTTGGGTGAAACCTAGGTTATTGCATACATGATTGCATAAGTAGGCCCTTTTATTTTATGCTCAACTAGTAGAGAACATGTATGATGTATGTGACATCCAAGCCTGTTTCTGTAGTTGCTTTTCTTATTTATGATTATTGCATACGAAGTGCTAACTTGCAGGTTGGAGGGGTACCCCGGGGTCTGTTAGGGGCGGCCGGGAGGAGATGTGTTGTTACACAGTTTGAGGTCAGCCTTTGCTAACCCACATTACTAATAAATTTTACAGGGCAAGGATCGCATGCAGGAGTTAGCTCACCGGCCAGAAAGGCCTAAGCCTCATGAAGTGTTTTTCTATTTTTGTAGCCCTACTTATGAGATGTTGGGTTTGAGACTCTTGTTGTCCGGCTTGCATGCCGAGGTAGACTAGGAGTGCTGAGCACATTCATGACTGATGTATTATTTTCCTTTTGGACAATTGATGTAAGGCCTTAAGGCCATTTGTTTTACTCTTTAGTGGTGGATAACTTCTAGTCATGTTTTGCTTTTCCGCTGTGTTGTGCAAAGAGTTTTGAGTGTGGGTAGTTATATCAACTTTTAATACTAAAGCTGTGGCGTTCGTATGTTGTGGGGCCCCGGCCGGACCCATATTATACGTTCATTACAGGGGAGGTGTTACACACACTACCCAGCCTAGCCCCTCTCGTACGTTCCCGTACTATTCCTAGCAAACCAGCTAGTCTCCCCGAGTCAACGTACCGATGACGGTGTGTTCGATCGTCCAATACCGAGGACCCACCACTGTTATGCACATGCAACCATGATAGTTGTATCTAATTATAGTACCAAGCCTCCAGCTCTTTAGACTACCAAGCCTAATAGTTCTCCATATTCCCGAGCCCACGACTCCCTGGACTAATCAAGTCTCCTTTTTTCCAACTCCCCGAGCATCCAGCTCCCTGGACTTCCAAATCAATACCGAGTCCATTTAACTCTACCAGTAAGCCCTTAGGCCACAGGCATACGCTATCCTTTCACTACCAATTCATCTCCCTACGTGTACAAGTGTGAGTGTAAGGTGAAACTATTATTAGGGTTACTCTTGCCCAAATTATTCCTAAGGTTCACATTAGCCCAGGACTGCCAAAGGTATTCCCCGTGAAGGGCTCTCAAAGGCACTAGGAACTATGATGGGATTACGCCCAAAGCTCCCTTTTGCAAGACACTTAATTTTATTGATTTCTACCCTTGATCAGATATCTCATTTATTTACCTAAACCAGCAACCTAGTAAGGATTCAACTCTTCAAATTCATTACCCCCTCTGGTTCAGTTTACGCAGTTACTATATGCAGACCACCCTATACTATATGAGATGTATAAAGGAGGTACTCCGGATTGTCTTCCAAATCTCCTATAAAATTTACAAAACTTTAAAACATAATAAGGAGTCCTTCGGCTAAAGTTCATCAATTTCTAGCAAGTATTTACTTCATAATAAATTTCTAAGTATATAATACAAATTACTAAATTGTTAATGAAGTATCCAAAATAATAATCCTAAATTCATAATAAAATCTCCAGAGCTTGTACTAACTTTAAATACTACTCTACCCAAATCTCATCACTGTTCAGTGAGTTTTAGTGATATTTTCTATCACTACAAGGTTTGTGCCCTAAACTAGGATTAGTGTTTTGAGGGAGCTACTCATCTTAGAATCTATTTTAGATTTCTTCCATAGGATTCTACCTACCCTAGAATTCTCTCTCCAAGTTTCAAATCCTTTCAAGGTCAACTGACCCCTTGCCCTTCACAACCCTCAAAAGCCCTCCCTTAGGGTTTGAGTTTGGATCCAAGGGTAAAATAATCCTAAACCACTCCATATTCCCTAAGAGGGTGATAATGGTCCTACCAAGTCAGTGGTCAAAATCATGGCCTCTGTTGAGGTGATTTGACCACTCAAACATCACAAATAGCTCTTTGACCTAAATAACCCTATAAGGGTATACCTATGGTTGGATCAATACCTAACCAAAACATCTCTAAAGGAGATGAAATTTTTACCAGAGCCCTAACATGCTCTCTAAGACCACCCACCCAAATTTGGGGGGATTTTGAGGTGTTTATGACACCTAATTGATTTATTAAATTTTTCTAAAAACTATAGAAAACTTTTTTCCAAAAATTCTTATTTTGGATATTCTAAGAGGTAGGCTATGAGGAGCCTATGTTCAAAATTTCAAAGCATTTGGATGAGTGGTTTGGTGTGAGCACTAATTCTAATGTCTGGTCATGCCTATGTATAGGCTGCACCAAAACGAGTGTTGTGGTCACACCAGACTCCAAATTGAGTGAAATCAATTTTAAATTACACTAGACATCAAGGGCTACATTGTTCATGTTGGACACGTTTACAATAGATGCCTCTAAGTATTTTTAATAATTAAAACCATCTACTGCTAATATTCTCCAAGAAATCATTTAATATCATGAAATTACTTGATCAAAAACGGACGGCATCCGCTCATCCTCAACCTCCAGCCAAGGGCCGAGATTGGCCCGACCTGGAGCCTCTTTAAGCAGACTTTCTGGCTACCCCGATCACCTCCCTGGCCGGCCAACACCACCGCCTCCGTCGAGGTGGTGGCTATCGCTTGGCGGCGACACGGCTGCCGGAGGGGCCTACTCCGGCGAACCCGATAGGTTCATTTTCGTGGAATTTCGGTGAGAAATTTCTCCCCGATCGGGCTCAATTGAGCTCGTTTTCTTTAGCTGATGGATCTTAGATCTAGCACAGATAGAGAGGAAGAGGATTGGACCTTGCCGGCAGCCTGAAGTCGGGAAGATCGACGGGAGGCCATTTCTGAAATTGGCGTCGCTCGATTTCTGCAACTGCAAGGTGGGGAGCCTCGATTTCTTCGGGTAAGGATTGGGAAAGGCTCCTCTCAATTTACTAGTGGTGTTTAAAGCCTCAGATGGGGAGAGGAGGGGCTGGATCATTAATGTCCTTCAAAGCCATTAATGGCTAGGCTCGGTCATGGAGGAGGGGGGCTGAACCAGGTTTGATGGCCAGGGAAACGACTGGAAACTTTTCCCCTTCCCTGGGGAATTGAATTCAGCCATTAAATGTGGCCTTTGGCCTCCCCTTGAACTGTTTCCTTCCCTCTTCTTCCTCATTTCCCTCTCCTCCATAATCATGGAAACGGAGCTCACTGTGAAACGGCCATGGTACACGCCCGTGTCAGCCAAGACACGCCCGTGACGTAGGGCATGTAACCCACTCGACACCCAAGTTGAGATAAAATCGTCGAACTCTCGACACAGAGGGGCACGCCCTGTGACACGCCTGTATCACAGGCCGTGTACCCCATACTCGATGATCGATGCTCGGCGATCGACGATCGGCACTCGACGATCGACGATCGACACTCACGATCAACACTCGACGATCGATGATCGGCACTCCACGATCGACGATCGTCACTCACGATCGACACTCCACGATCGCCACTCAACGATCCACACACTCGACGATCGTCGAGCCCCGTTCGTCGAACCGAGGGGACACGCCCCCTGTCACGCCCGTGTTATAGGGCGTGACCACCCAAAAACTTCGTCGACCAAAATTCGTCGACTAAGCGCCCAACTCTTCAACCCGAGCGGGACACGCGCTGGGACACGCCCGTGTCCCAGGCCGTGTCACCCAAATTTTGTTACTCCCAGAATTTGGGCTGTTACACTCACCCTCTCCCCTAGTCACCAAGTTGACTTGGTCAATCTGAAGGACTATTTGCAGCCATTCCACGCACATTACTCCCTAAAGAAGCCACATGAGGAGGTTTGAGCTTGGGTTAGCCTATTTGGGCTAGGTTGACCAGAAATAGGGTTGGGTTGACCTAGGTCTCTTTGGGGTTACTTGGGTTTTGTCATGACCTGGTCATGACAAAACAATTCCTAGTGGTCCTGTTGTTTGAGGGATGTTACAAATACCAATATATAACAAAAAATTTCGTACTCGAAATTCTAGTTAGGCCTACAGGGTTTCAAGTATGCAAGAAAAATTGTAACATTCCGAGAGGTTGATAGTAATACCTGACTGAAAAGTTTCGGGTACCGCTGCTGCATCAAGTCCTGGGGCTCCCAAGTGTGTTCCTCCTGACCTTGATTTCTCCAAAGAACCTTGACCAGTGGGACCTTCTTGCGGTGCAAGACCCGCATACCCGTGTCGTCAATCTGGATCGGTTCCATGTGCACTGACCGATTGATAATACGGTTTGCAGTCAATTTTATTAGGATATTTTCGGGGTTTTAGAGCAAATCATGTCTTGTAAAGTACTTGTTTTGATTCCCCTTTGTATATATTTTTGTCGCTAATGCATTTTTTCTGCTTTTTGCAGGTTTTCACGGCTTTCAGCCGAAGTTTGCTGTGACACGCCCCAAGGTCACGCCCTACCAGGGCGTGTACCTAGGGCGTGTAACCCAGAGGAATGAAGCAATTGGTCTGAAACTGCATTCCGTGGAAACTTAGTGTACACGCCCTCGGTCACGCCCGTGTCACACCCGACACGGGCGTGTACTAGAGGCGTGTCCCCAGGTTCCGAGGAATCGCCGCAGCGCGCTCGTTTTTCCCGCTCCACTGTCGCACCGAAAGTGTCACGCCCCAGGGTCACGCCTGACCCGGGCGTGACATATGGGCGTGTACTTCAGCAATTCCGCCCGTCACCTCCAGCATTCAATTTCAGCTCAACAAAGTCACGCCGCAAACAACACGCCCCAGGTACACGCCCTGCCAGGCGTGACTTGTGGGCGTGTACCTCAACAACTCCGTCAGAATTCAATTCCTGCCCGAAAAAGTCGCGTCGAATGTGTCACGCCCCAGGGTCACGCCCTACCAGGGCGTGACAGGGAGGCGTGACCCGACCCAAAAAATTCTATAAATAGAGCCCAACTCCAGGGGTTTAGGGACACCTTTTTCTTTGAGAGGGGAGGTTCTGTCCTTTGTATTTCTGAACTTTTAAGCATGTCTTTTCATTTTTAGTTCGTAGCTCTATCTTTATGCTTTCCCTGTATTAGTTTGTAGCTTCGTTCTGTAGTATAATGTTAATGATAGCGTAGCTTACCTTTCCATGCACTTGTAACCTCTAGTTTTCAAGCTGTAAGATCTTTGTTTCCATTAATAAAAAGTGTTGTTTTCTTTTTCGTTTCTGCTCTGTTTTCATTATTCTTCTTCTACTCATCCCCTCTCTTTCACCTCACCATGATTAACTAATCCTCCATGTACTCGATCTTAATGATCCGAGGTTCGAGTGATTAGGTTATGATGCTTTGAATCATACCTTTTCTTTTTAGGGTTTAGCTTTGAATTACTCTTGATTTATCACGGGTTGGAGGTATATCATCGATATATACTCTCCACCTTTGCTTTCATTCTGGGCTAGCCGAGAGGCCGAAAGTTTGAAATGAGCACTCAAGAGTAAAGGGAGTTGTTCGCACCCCTCGAGAGAGGCAGACGTTCAAATCTCCCGGATTGGAGTAAAATCCATTAGAGGGGTTCACCGCGTAAAGCGAGTTTTAGGCCTCCGATTTAGGCGAAAGTCGGTCGGACCTTCCTAAAATCAGTTAGGCACGGCCTTCGAGAGAAGCGTGTCAATAATCATGGAACCTCCACGGTCAAGGACCTTTACCCTAATTAGCTTAGGTTTATTTATCGTATTTTTCTAACCACTCTTGCCGAGGTGATTTCTGATCGAGTGCATTTTCCCTTTCATCGTTACTAAGCTTAAGTTAATCGCTCTGTTAGCTCTCTTTAGCTTTTCATGCAAGTAGCTCTCTTTCATTGCAAGTAGTTCTCTTCCTTTAGCACGTTTAGCTTTCTTCTAAAAAACTTAATTTTTCCGTCGATAAAATAATAGATTTCGTGTGAGTAAGCTTACTCAACTATTCCCGGATTTCAATACGACACTTGTGTCCCCTAGCTGCATTTCGATAGGTATACTTGCCTTGATGAATTGTTAGTTTGGTTATTCTCTCCTTGCAGATATCTAAGAGACAATCAAGTTTTTGGCGCCGTTGCCGGGGAAGCAACGCTCGTTGATAAATTGAAAACGCGAATATATTAATTTTATCACTTCTCTTTCTCAGCCTCCTTCTTAAATTTTTTCCGCCTACTCACTTGAGTTAAATGGCTGGATTTTGTTAAGTGTGCGTATTTTTATTTTTCCGCCTACTCACTTGAGTTAATTGGCTGGATTTATTTCAAGCAAGTGTGCGTATTTTTATTTTTCCGCCTACTCACTTGAGTTAATTGGCAGGCTTTATTTCAGTAGAGTGTGTTTACTTTCTGTAGAGTGGGTGTGTTTTAATTTTCTGTCGAGTGCATGAGTGTAGCTTTTATTTTCCGCCTACTCGCTCAGAGTTAAATGACTGGATTTTAATTACCGCATTCTTAATAGAAACCCACATCACAAAATTTTCTACACCACCTAACTCTCTCGAAAAGGGCAAAGTGGCTCTAAATGCCACTATCTTGTCTAGTACCTTGCGAACCCTTCACCGGGTAGCCCTTGGGAAGTTCGGGAGTTAAAACATAAAAAAAAATCTATTTCAAAAAAAAAAAAAAAAAATTCCAACTTCATTAGCTCTTTTACTTTTTAGTCTTGCTTCTTCTCTCTTCTTCTAGTGTATGACCTGCGGAAGTCCGTCGGTTACTTTGGACCTGGACCACGAAATTGAGCGTACTCTTTGGAGAAGATCGCGATTTCAAGGCCCTACTACCCAAGTGCCAGTTGAGGATTCCGAGTCATTTTCTACCTTAAGAATGGCAGAACCCAACGTGGAGGAAGTCGTGCAAAGGCCTATGTCCTACTATGCACGACCGAATCTCGAGGGTACAGAATCGAGTATAGTTCGCCCTGTAATAGCAAATAATAATTTTGAACTGAAGCCTAGCATAATTCAAATGGTGCAGCAGTATGTGCAATTTGACGGGCTTCAAGATGAAGATCCGAACGCACACCTAGCCAGCTTTCTTGAGATTTGTGACACCTTCAAGATAAATGGTGTCACAAATGATGCTATTAGGCTAAGATTATTTTCTTTCTCTCTTAGACTTAAGGCTAAGCAATGGCTAAACACCCTTCCTAAAAATAGCATAACTACTTGGACGCAATTAACTGAAAAATTTTTGGCCAAGTATTTTCCGCCTGCTAAAACTGCAAAACTTAGGAATGACATTTCTGCCTTTGGACAAATAGACTCTGAGACCCTTTACGAAACCTGGGAAAGATTTAAAGAATTATTAATACGATGCCCACATCACGCTCTGCCTGCATGGTTGTAGGTGCAGACATTTTATAATGGGCTAAATCAAAGCACGAAGCAAATGATAGACGCAGCTTCTGGCGGTACTTTAAACCATAAGACCCCGGAAGCAGCTCTTGAGCTGTTTGAAGACATGGCCATGAACACTTACCAGTGGAATGTGCCTAGGTCCCGCCCAAACAAACCTGCAGGTCTCTTTGAAGTGGACAACGTCTCCCAACTCGCACTGCAAGTTGAAATATTGAGCAAAAAAATTACGGAGATGACTGCTGCCTCCGCCCCTCAGGTATGGGAATCTGCAACTCCTCCCGCTGAACATTTGGATTATGTAAATAATATGCCTAGAACTGCTTTTAATAATTTTTCTGCTGCGAATTATCATCCTCCTGGTTTTAATTTTCCGAATAGTTATAATCCTGCGTTAAGAAATCATCCGAATTTTTCGTGGAGCAATCCATCGAATGCTGTGCGCCCACCACCGCAAAGTTATTTTTCTGCACCACCACCACCTCCTCAAAGTTTTCCAAAACCTCCAAATTTGGAGGAAATGTTTTCAAAATACATGAATGTTAATGACGCTACGATTAGAACGTTAACCAGAAGTGTTAAAAATTTAGAAAATCAGGTAGGACAGCTCGCTAAAATGATTTCTGAGCGACCCGTAGGGTCACTTCCTTCCAATACCGAGCCCAACCCGAGAGAGCAAGCGAAAGCTATAACTCTTCGGAGTGGGAAGAAAGTTTCTGGTATGGAAAGTGAAGAACCCGAGGCAATCTCCGCTTCCGCTTTAAAAAATCAAAGCTCCGTTCCCGTTTTAAAAATTCCACCCTCTGCCGAAGAAAGTATCACTCCTATTTTAGAACAACAACTCACTCCACCACCCACCTTTAAAAACAATCCATCCCCGCCATACCCTTCCGAACTTAATAAACAACTACAGGATGATCAATACACCCGTTTTTTAGAAATGTTTAAACAAATCCACATAAATCTGCCTTTCCACGAAGCCATATCCCAGATGCCTAAGTACGCAAAATACCTTAATGACCTCCTAACTAACAAGAAGAAGTTAGAGAACCTTTCGCATGTCACGTTGAATGTCGAATGCTCGGCGGTTTTGACAAACGGATTACCGAAGAAAATCAGTGACCCGGGTAGTTTCTCCCGTGTGTCTTTGGTGATCTCTTTGTCAAACACGCTTTAGCCGACCTAGGTGCGAGTATTAATCTTATGCCCCTCTCGTTGTTTAAAAAGTTAGGAATTGGTAGTCTCAACCCCACACGCATGAGTATCCAGCTAGCCGACAGGTCAGTCAAATACCCGTTAGGAATAGTGGAGGACGTCCTAGTCAAAGTTGACAAGTTCATCTTCCCGGTGGACTTTGTCATTTTGGACATCGAAGAAGACGTCGAGGTTCCCCTGATCCTTGGCCGACCCTTCCTTGCCACCTCCCGAGCTATCATTGACGTAAGCAATGGTAAGCTCTTCCTTCGAGTGGGCGACGATGAGGTAACTTTCTCTATCACCCCCTCGATGAAGAACACACTAGCTAATGATGACTCCTGTTTTTTCATGGATACCGTAAGAGAAGAATCCTTCTCTCCCACCTCTGATTTTGAAAAAGAATTTTCCAATTTTTGTTTCTCTCCTCCTCTTCCAACTGAATCTCTACACCTAAGTGAAGAATCCTCCACCCGCCCTTCTGATTTTGAAAAAGAATTTTTTGATTTCTGTTCCTCTTCTACTTTTCCAACTGAATCGCTGCACGAAGCCACCATGGCCGCTAGCAACACCCCTTTTAATTTTACATATAAAAAAGTGTACGAAGACATAGTTTTTGAAAAAGAACAAACTTCCAAAACCTCGTATGATGACCCCCCTACCTTGGAACTAAAAGAACTACCAGAGCACCTTCAATACGCTTTCTTAGAAAAGGACTCCAAGCTGCCTGTCATAGTTTCGGCCTACCTCACGGATGCACAAAAGGATAAACTTCTTTCAATTTTACAAAAGCATCGCCAAGCTATTGCTTGGCAGATATCTGATATTAAGGGCATAAGCCCATCTTTCTGCACTCATAAAATCTTAATGGAAGATAATTCACGTAACTATATACAACCTCAGCGCCGTATAAACCCAAACATGAAAGACGTAGTTAAGGGCGAGGTTATGAAATTGTTAGACTCAGGAATTATCTATCCTATATCCGACAGTAAGTGGGTTAGCCCAGTACAGGTAGTACCAAAGAAGGGAGGGATAACGGTCGTAAGTAATGAAAATAATGAATTAATCCTGACTCGGACGGTGACCGGATGGCGAATGTGTATAGATTACCGTAAGTTGAATGACGCCACCCGCAAGGATCACTTCCCCTTGCCGTTCATTGATCAAATTTTAGAACGACTTTCCGGACATAGCTTTTATTGTTTTCTCGATGGCCTCTCGGGGTATCTTCAAATCCCCATCTCCCCCGAGGACCAGGAGAAAACTACGTTTACTTGTCCCTTCGGCACCTTCGCCTACCGAAGAATGCCGTTTGGATTGTGCAATGTGCCAGCTACATTCCAACGATGTATGCTCGCCATCTTTGACAAGTACGTAGAGAGCATTATGGAAGTTTTCATGGATGATTTCTCCGTGTTCGGGAATTCCTTCGATAGTTGCTTAGAGAACCTTGAAAAAGTCTTAGAACGATGCGAAGAAACTAACCTCGCCCTAAATTGGGAAAAATGTCATTTTATGGTGAGGGAAGGGTTAGTTTTGGGACATAAAATTTCTGAAAGGGGTATTGAAGTAGACGTTGCAAAAATAGAAGTTATCGAGAAACTGCCGCCACCTATGAACATAAAAGCCATAAGAAGTTTCCTGGGTCATGCGGGTTTCTACCGCCGCTTCATAAAGGACTTTTCCAAAATCACCAAGCCCCTTACCCATCTCTTAGAAAAAGACGCCCCATTCATCTTTGATGACCTCTGTCTAGTTGCCTTCAATTTAATAAAAGAAAAATTAGTTAATGCGCCAATCATGATAGCTCCGGTGTGGGATCTTCCATTTGAAATAATGTGTGATGCGAGTAGTTATGCGGTGGGAGCCGTACTAGGTCAACGTATTTCCAAAAACTTCCACCCCATTTATTACGCTAGTAAAACACTCACATCTGCACAGGAAAATTACACCACAACCGATAAGGAGCTATTAGCTGTAGTATTCGCTTTTGACAAATTTCGCCCTTATATTACTCTTTCAAAAATTATTGTTTTTACGGACCACTCGGCCCTCAAATATCTTCTCTCTAAAACGGATGCCAAGCCTCGCTTGATTCGCTGGGTCTTACTCCTCCAGGAGTTTGACTTAGAGATCCGTGATAAGCGAGGTGCCGAGAACTTGGCCGCCGACCACCTTTCGCGCCTAGAAAACCCGTTTATAGAACAATTAGATGAAAATTCTTTTCATTACTATTTCCCTGATGAGAAGCTTTTCGCAATTAACACATCTACTTCTCCTTGGTTTGCCCGCATCGCCAACTATCTAGTGGCTCGTGTGCTCCCAAAAGAGTTTTCATCTCAGCAAAAGAAGAAATTCTTTTCTGAGCTAAAAAACTATTTTTGGGAGGACCCGCATCCTTTTAAAGTCTGTGCAGACCAAGTGATCAGGAGGTGTGTTTCTTTTGATGAAGGATTAGATATTATTAAACATTTGCATGAAGGACCGACAGGTGGGCACTATCAAGCTGCTCGCACCGCTCACAAAGTGTTAAGCGCGGGTTTTTACTGGCCTACCCTGTTTAAAAACGCGCATGCCTTTGTGAGTAGGTGTGATAGTTGCCAACGGTCGGGGAATATTTCGAATAAAAATGAAATGCCACAAAATTATTTCCTAGAGTGCGAAGTTTTCGACCTCTGGGGGATTGATTTTGTTGGCCCTTTTCCTTCTAGCTTCGGGAATAAGTACATTTTAGTTGCCGTTGATTATGTTTCGCGTTGGGCAGAAGCCCAAGCTCTTCCTACGAATGACGCCCGAGTCGTAGTTAATTTCCTCAAAAAATTATTTTCTCGATTCGGCACGCCGCGCGCTATCGTTAGTGATAGGGGTTCCCATTTCTGTAACGCACAATTTTCAAAAATCCTAACTAAATATGGCGTTACTCATAAGCTTTCCACTGCCTACCACCCCCAAACTAACGGACAAGTCGAAGTAGTGAATAGAGAAATAAAAAGAATTTTAGAAAAGACTGTTTCCACATCTAGAAAAGACTGGTCAGCCAAATTAGACGATGCTCTATGGGCCTACCGAACAGCGTACAAAACCGCCCTCGGGTGTACGCCATATCGGTTGGTTTACGGAAAGTCGTGTCATTTACCCGTAGAATTAGAGCACCGCGCCTTTTGGGCCTTACGGTTTTTAAACTTCGATCCCCACTCCGTCGGCGATTTTAGAAAATTTCAACTTAACGAACTCGACGAGTGGTGCTCTTACGCGTATGAAAATAACAGACTTTATAAAGAGCGGACGAAGCGTTTACACGATCGACATCTTAGGCACCCAAAAATCTTTAAGCCGGGCGACCAAGTGCTTCTTTATAATTCTCGTTTACGTTTATTCCCGGGTAAATTAAAATCATGTTGGTCTGGGCCTTTTACTGTTTTAGAAGTCTTTTCTTATGGTACTGTTTTGATTTTCCACCCTGATAAGGGTACTTTCAAAGTGAATGGTCAGTGTCTTAAACTGTATTTCTGTGATGATGTCAGTCTTAACCCTGTTAACTCTATCTTTCCGGTCCTGACATTTGATTAATCTGAACTTTATTTTTCTCATAAACTTTGAACTTTATTTGAACTTTATTGTTAAACTATATTTGGGACAATCTTATTTTGATGTGTCGAGCTCAAACGACGCTTTAAACAAAGGGCGCTCTTGGGAGGCAACCCAAGTTATCTTTTTCTATTTTCTTTATTTTTCACTTTTTGCCCCGAATGGCTCCGGCAAGCTAAAACTTCTGCGATCGCCTGCTCCACCGGTTCTGCTTCCATGACAAAGTCGACCAGCCGACGTTTCCTGAAGATCCACAGTACAGGCATGGAGGAGCGGCATCACTCAACTTGCCCTGCATAATAAAACCGGGGAAGTACCTGTTTTTTTTTCCATTATGTCTTTCATTTCTGTCCTTTACTTTTCTCTCGTTCTCCAACCTCCTTCTCCATTGCGGACAATGTAGATTTTAAGCTTGGGGGAGGACTTCCTCCTTCTTTTTGTTTTGTAAATATCCAAAACATCCAAAAAAAAATTTATTATCTATATATAGCTGCATCTTGGTATTTCAATAAGTACCCCATGTTTATGTTTTGTTTTTCTCAAATTTCTTTAAAAACAACGTAGTTAATTATAATTTTTCTAATCATTTTTTTAATCATATTTCACAAGTAAAATGTTGGTCATGCTGTGTTTCTAATTCACGGTAGCATGTTAAGGTAAAATATTTCTCTAAAACGTGCATTTCTATTATGGTTTTTCGTTCTTTATTTTCTTTACTTTCTCTAAAAATTTATCATCCACTATTTTCCTTTTCGTCTTTAGATAATTTTTGTAAGAACAAATTTTGAATAACGTAGTAGATATGAACGATCCAAGTCACATATTATTCTTATTTTCAAGATAATTTCATCAATCTTCTTTTATTATCTCGAACTTGCTTTTTGAAATTTATCGACTCTATGTTTTAAATAAAATTTAAAAAAAAAGCGTAAAAATGATTTAGGCCATTTTTGTTTACGTTTGAGCTTTCCTGCCAACCTAAAATCTTTTACCACTAGTTAGCCGCTTTTGAGCCTTTTTTCCAAATTTATTTGATAACTCCACACAGCATTTCATTTTCACCAAAGCCCAAATTCCTACCTATCTAATCACGCTAATTTTTTTTGATAGGAAATTTTGTGTTATCTTTGGAGACAATCAAGTCTTTGGAGAAATTGTTGAAAAAAGTGTACTCAAAAGCAATGCATTGAAAAAAAAAGAACAAATGAATGAAAATAATAATACAAAAAAAGGAGGATAAATAATTATAAAGAAAAAACAAAAAAATAAATTTATTTATACATATTTTGTTTAAAATAAATTTATTTATTTTTTGAAACTCGTTGTTTTGGTTTAGTGTGATTTTTAAGCCTCCATGTTTATATTTGAATTCCACTCCTATGCATATTCCTAAACCAAACGTTTCGGTACTATTAAGTCCTTTTGATTCACGCCTTTTTTTTAATTTTATTTAACAACTAATAAAAGAAGAAGAGTAAATCAGTTTTAGTTTTGGATTTAAACTTAGATTTTTGTTATTTAATTGATATAATTATAATGCGTTGCTTGGATCTAGTAATAACTCAATACATTCTTTTCATTGTCATTGTCTTGCTCAAATCTATTTAAAGAATTTCGTCAAAATTCTGGATGATTTATTTTTATTAAGTAAAGTTTATAAAAGTTAAATCATACCTAAATAATTGTTTTAGATTTACATTTTACATTCTCCCTGCCAAGAATTTCGCATAGTACTTGTGTGAGTATGATTAAAACTTTTTGAATTAGTCACTTTTTATGATTAGCTTGTCTTTATATCTTTGCTTGGGGACAAGCAAAACTTAAGCTTGGGGGAATTTGATAATACGGTTTGCAGTCAATTTTATTAGGATATTTTCGGGGTTTTAGAGCAAATCATGTCTTGTAAAGTACTTGTTTTGATTCCCCTTTGTATATATTTTTGTCAATAATGCATTTTTTCTGCTTTTTGCAGGTTTTCACGGCTTTCAGCCGAAGTTTGCTGTGACACGCCCCAAGGTCACGCCCTACCAGGGCGTGTACCTAGGGCGTGTAACCCAGAGGAATGAAGCAATTGGTCCGAAACTGCATTCCGTGGAAACTTAGTGTACACGCCCTCGGTCACGCCCGTGTTACACCCGACACGGGCGTGTACTAGAGGCGTGTCCCCAGGTTCCGAGGAATCGCCGCAGCGCGCTCGTTTTTCCCGCTCCACCGTCGCACTGAAAGTGTCACGCCCCAGGGTCACGCCTGACCCGGGCGTGACATATGGGCGTGTACTTCAGCAATTCCGCCCGTCACCTCCAGCATTCAATTTCAGCTCAACAAAGTCACGGCGCAAACAACACGCCCCAGGTACACGCCCTGCCAGGGCGTGACTTGTGGGCGTGTATCGCAACAACTCCGTCAGAATTCAATTCCTGCCCGAAAAAGTCGCGCCGAATGTGTCACGCCCCAGGGTCACGCCCGACCAGGGCGTGACAGGGGGGCGTGACCCGACCCGAAAAATTCTATAAATAGAGCCCAACTCCAGGGGTTTAGGGACACCTTTTGCTTTGAGAGGGGAGGTTCTGTCCTTTGTATTTCTGAACTTTTAAGCATGTCTTTTCATTTTTAGTTCGTAGCTCTATCTTTATGCTTTCCCTGTATTAGTTCGTAGCTTCGTTCTGTAGTATAATGTTAATGATAGCGTAGCTTACCTTTCCATGCACTTGTAACCTCTAGTTTTCAAGCTGTAAGATCTTTGTTTCCATTAATAAAAAGTGTTGTTTTCTTTTTCGTTTCTGCTCTGTTTTCATTATTCTTCTTCTACTCATCCCCTCTCTTTCACCTCACCATGATTAACTAATCCTCCATGTACTCGATCTTAATGATCCGAGGTTCGAGTGATTAGGTTATGATGCTTTGAATCGTACCTTTTCTTTTTTGGGGTTTAGCTTTGAATTACTCTTGATTTATCACGGGTTGGAGGTATATCATCGATATATACTCTCCACCTTTGCTTTCATTCTGGGCTAGCCGAGAGGCCGAAAGTTTGAAATGAGCACTCAAGAGTAAAGGGAGTTGTTCGCACCCCTCGAGAGAGGCAGACGTTCAAATCTACCGGATTGGAGTAAAATCCATTAGAGGGGTTCACCGCGTAAAGCGAGTTTTAGGCCTCTGATTTAGGCGAAAGTCGGTCGGACCTTCCTAAACTCAGTTAGGCACGACCTTCGAGATAAGCGTGTCAATAATCATGGAACCTCCACGGTCAAGGACCTTTACCCTAATTAGCTTAGGTTTATTTATCGTATTTTTCTAACCACTCTTGCCGAGGTGATTTCTGATCGAGTGCATTTTCCCTTTCATCGTTACTAAGCTTAAGTTAATCGCTCTGTTAGCTCTCTTTAGCTTTTCATGCAAGTAGCTCTCTTTCATTGCAAGTAGTTCTCTTCCTTTAGCACGTTTAGCTTTCTTCTAAAAAAACTTAATTTTTCCGTCGATAAAATAATAGATTTCGTGTGAGTAAGCTTACTCAACTGTTCCCGGATTTCAATACGACACTTGTGTCCCCTAGCTGCATTTCGATAGGTATACTTGCCTTGATGAATTGTTAGTTTGGTTATTCTCTCCTTGCAGATATCTAAGAGACAATCACCGATCAGATGCTACTGGCCCATCCATGGTGTCTATCTGCTGCTTTGGACATAATAGGGCCCTCCTGAGGGAGGAGACATGGAAAACATTTTGCAGGCCTTCCAGCTCTGGCGGCAGCTCCAGCCTGTATGCTAAGGGGCTGATCCGCTCCAAGATCCTGTAGGGCCCCATGTATCTCGGGCTGAGCTTCTTCCTCCGCCCGCGAACTCGAGAGACTCCGTGCATCGGCCGTATCTTCAAAAACACTATGTCTCCTACCTGAAACTCCACCTGTCGATGTCGCGCGTCATAATATTTGGCATATCTGCTCTGTGCCTCCAACATCCGGTCCTGTATCAGTCTCACTTGGGCCTCAGTGTCCTCCACAAATTCCGAGCCCAGGACCTTTGGGTCTTCATCCTATATCCATGACAACGGAGTCCTACACCTCCATCCATATAGGGCCTCGTAGGGGGCCATACCTATACTAGCCTGATGACTGTTGTTGTATGAGAACTCTACCAGTGGCAGCATCTTCTCTCATGGATCTCCTCAGTCTAGAATGCACAGTTGTAGCAGATCTTCCAATGTCCAATTTGTGTGCTCTGTCTGCCCGTCCGTCTGAGGGTGGAAGGCTGTGATAAAGGTCAGTCGGGTGCCCAAGTATGCCTGAACTGACCGCCACTCCCTGGATGTAAACCGCCCATCACGATCTGACACTATTGACCTGGGCACGCCATGATAATGAATGAACTGCTCTACAAACTTCCGCACCAGAACTCCCATTGAATCGTCCTTCCTAATCGGTATAAATCGAGCCACCTTCGTCAACCGATCAACGATCACCCAAATCGAGTCATTCCCTGTCTGAGACCGGGGAAGCCCATGTATGAAGTCCATGGCTACGTCATCAAACGTCCACTCCGGCACCGGGAGTGGCTGCAACAATCCTGCGGGGTTCCTGCACTACGTCTTCACTAGCTGACATGTCTTACAATGGGTCACGAAGTAAGTGACATCCTTCTTCATGCCCGGCCAGAACATAGTCTTCTTCAAATCAACCGTCATCTTTGTGATCCCCGGGTGCATAGAATACCGGCTGCAGTGCGCCTCCGTCATAATGTCCTCCCGGATCTGACCTCCCTCCGGTATATACACCCGTCCTCTGAAGCACACCAGGCCATCCCTCAGTGTGTAGTCTCCTGTAGTGCCTGCCTCTATGGCCTGGAAGATGGGCTCTAACTTGGCATCCTGCCTCTGTCCCTCTCTGACTCGGTCTCTGATGTCATCAGCGATGCCCATCGCAGCCAAGTACTCCTTATAGAGCTCAGGGTCGTCAGACGACACCAGAGTAATGTGCGTGTCCTCTAGTTTCTACAACAGTTCCATAGACATCAGCTGAGGCTCTGCTCCCGCTGTGGCGGCTCTCCTACTCAGTGCATCTGCTACCACGTTCTCCTTCCCTAGGTGGTAGTGCATCTCGTACTGATAGTCAGATAGAAACTCCACCCGCTGCCTCTGCCTGATGTTCAGTTGCTTCTGTGTGTCCACGTACATAAGGTTCTTATGATCTGAGTATATATTATAGTGGATTCCGTAGAGGTAATGTCGCCATATATTCAATGCAAATACCACTGCTCCCATCTCCAGGACGTGTACAGGATAGTTCTTCTCATGGGTCTTCAGCTGGCGGGAGGCATATGCTATAACGTGTCCGTTCTGCATCAGCACCACACCCATCCACTGGTATAATGCGTCGGTGTACACCTAGAATCCTTCCTTCCCAGCTGGAAGGGCGAGGATAGGGGCTGAGATAAGTCGGTTCTTCAGCTCCTGGAAGGCTGCCTCACACTGTGGCGTCCATACAAAGGGCATGTCCTTCTTCGTCAAGGATGTGAGTCGAAGGGCTATCCGAGAAAACACCTCCACGAATTTCCGGTAATAACCAACAAGCCCCAGGAAACTCCGCACGTCCGTGGCCGTCTTCAGTGGTGGCCAATCCCTGACTGCCTGAATCTTTGTCGGGTCCACTGCTAACCCAGCTCCGCTGATAATATGGCCCAGGAAAGCCACCTCCTTCAATCAGAACTGACACTTGCTGAACTTCGCATAGAGGTGATGCTCCCGCAATCTCTCCAAAGTCAGTGTCAGATGTCGTGTATGGTCCTCCTCCGTCCTAGAGTAGATAAGGATGTCATTTATGAATACTATGACAAACACATCCAAATAAGTATCGAAGACCCAGTTCATGAGGCTCATAAACGCTGATGGAGCATTTGTGAGCCCGAAAGGCATCACGGTGAACTCGTACAGGCCATATCTGCTACTGAAGGCCGTCTTCGGGATATCTTCCTCCTGGATCCACAGCTGGTAGTATCCTGACCTCTAGTCCAGCTTCGAGAAAAATTAGGCTCCCTCCAGCTGATCGAACAACTCATCTATCCTTGGGAGCGGGTAGGTATTTCAGATGGTCAGCCTATTTAGTGCTCGATAGTCAATGCACAGCCGAAGTGTCCCATCCTTCTTCTTCACGAATAGGACCGGAGCTCCCCACGGTGAGGAACTCAGTCTGACGAATCCTGCTTCCACCAGCACCTGCAACTGTGTCCGAAATTCTGCCAGCTCCCTTGTGGCCATCCGATAAGGGCCTTGGACACCGGCTTAGCCCCTGGCACCAACTGAATATGAAAGTCCTTCTCCCTATGCGGAGGCAGTCCTGGCAGCTTCTCCGGAAATACATCGGCGTAGTCACAGACCACCAGAATACTAACAATCGGGTCCTTCTCCTCAGTCATCTCGAACAGCACTTGATATACCTCGTCTCCCTGCATATGGGCCTTGACGGCCTGAATAGATGAAAGGAGGCGGCGGGAAACCGGAGTAGTACCTTCGAATGTCGCATAAGTGTCGCCGTGTCTCAGCACGACCCTCCTCGCCGGGCAGTCAACCTGGGCATGGTTCCAGACAAGCCATGTCATGCCCAAGACAAGGTCGAAGACCGGCATTCTCAGGATCGTCGTCGAGGCCTGAGTGTTAACCCGTCTATGATAACCGTCAGGAGGTACTTCTCTGTGGACTGGATCTCCATCCCATTGGGGAGACGCACCCTCCTGGCATCTCCCGTATAATATCGAATCTAGCCCAGATCCTTGATGAAATCCTCCGACACAAAGTTGTGAGATGCCCCCATGTCGAACAGGGTACGGGCAGGTTTGCCGCACGCCATCACTATTCCTAAATTAGTTAAAGGAAAAAACAGCTTAAGTCAAAATTTTTCTAACCTAGGTTGTGTAATTATTCTACCAATACTAAAAAAATTACTCTCATACCTGCAATAACCCTGTTCGGGTTCCGGGGCTACGCTAAGTCCAGAGTGTAGACCTGCTCCCCATCCTGTCTGTGTTTACCGCCCTGAAAACTGCTTCCGCGACCACGTCCACGACCTCCCATCTGGTGAGCCGATGGGCCACCCTGTGCAGCAGGTATGGCCCCATTCCTCGTCGGGCAATTAATCCGAATGTGCCCTGGCTGATGGCAGTGATAGCACCGCTGTGGTGTGGGTGGTCCTTGCCCTATCCTGGGCACCTCCCTCATCCGTAGCGGCTGCGGGGCCAGCACTGCCTGCTCCCTTGGTTCCTGCCTTTCCTCCTGGCGGGGTTGATCCCCGTTCCTTCTCTCTCCTACGACCCGGCCCCTCTGCGGGTCCCTTCTCCCTCCTAGCACTGCATCATCCCCATGTCTCTTCCTGCTCCGGACTGCAAGCTGGTCCGCCTCCAGCTTCTTGGCCATCTCCAAGATCCTGGCCATGGTACCATCAGACACAAACAAGAGGGCCTGCCTCATGTCATCACGGAGGCCCTTGTAGAACCTCTTGGCGTAACCTACGTCATCCAGCTTGTAAGAATCCGCAAACCGGACCAAATGAGTAAACTCCCGGTGATATTCCAGAACTGTCATGTTCCCTTGCTTCAACTGCAAGAATCTATCCGCCAATTCATCCCTTGCGGACTGCGGCACAAAATGCTCCAGTAGTGCCGCCCTAAACTCTTCCCAAGTAATGTCCGCGGTCTCCACTCCCGCATAAGTGGTGTCCATCATCGACTTCCACCACCTCTTCACATGCGACTCCAGACAAGAAACCACCAACGATACTGCTAGGTCCACCGGGCACTGTATTCCCACCAACATCTCGTACATAATGTCTAGCCACTCCTCCGTGCGCACTGCCTTCTCTGTCCCCAAGTAGGATGGTGGGGCAAGGCCCCAGAATGCACTCAACCAGTTTGCTCCGGGGTTCGGCGGAGGAGCCGGAGCCTGTTGTGCCCTAAAGGCCTCCAAGATGGCCGTCAAAGTTTGTCCCAGCTCCGTCTGCTGCAACGGGGTCGGAGCCGGCGGGGGTGGAATCACATTCGGGGCTGGAGGTGTCCCCTGCGGCAGGGGAGGATTCGTCGCACCCTACAAAAGATGGTCTTAAGTTTAGTGAATTGACCTAAAACTCTTTGTTACTGGTGAGCATTGCACGTGATTCCTCCCATGGGCAAACCATTGCTTCTGTTGCTTGTTTGTCCTCAAACTAAGCCCATGCGGGGTGTCCCATATTTTGTGGACTACATTCTGTCGGATCGAAGTTTCGCTCTGATACCCCTTATAAGACCCCATTTTTTTGCAACAACCACCGGGGTCTTAGGCCCAGAACCGCCGCTTTGCGGTCACACCTTCGCACCCGGGAAGGTCATCATTACAAAATGTCGATCCTGCCGGCAAAATCGATCACCATCGACAGAATGTATAATGAATGAAAGTGTAAGCATCCAAGTCCACAATAGAAAGGGGAAATCACATGACAAATTAATAGTCCAAATCGCGAGAAAGTGAATACGGGCTTAAGCCCGATACATGATAACCTCACTACAATCCACTCATAAAAGTAAAACTACTAATACTTGGCTCCACTCACGGATCCGGATTCCTGTCCACCCGAGCTACACTGGCCCATCTCCATCTGCACCGTACCCTGCTGGTGTTGCGTCTCCTGGGGCTGTTCCCTGTCTCTCATCCGGAGCACCTAAAATATGGTGGTCAAATGACCGTCAGCCAAACTAGACTCAGTCAACAATCCCCCACCCCTCTACCCATGGCTCCTAGGCACCGGGCGGAAAGGAGTGAAAAGAAAGACCAAAAGCAGGGCGTAATCAAGCAGGTGACATCTACCCTAAGGAATAAAATAATAAAGTATGGCAGGGTATCACAATAATTAAACATGAGTAAACAAGTGTGTAACAAAAGTAAACAGTAAGGAGTAGCAAGTAAGTAAAGGCAGTAAGAAGAGTAAGTAAGAGCAACGAGAAATATAACCGTTGATTTATAGGGATTACCCCAATAGACCAAGGGGTCATTTTGCAGGGCCTATCATATAAAACGTCTCAAACCATTTTATACGATAGGTGTCAGGGGTTAAATGCAATGATTATGCTATGACGTGCAAGTATGCTATGGTATGCACATGCAATTGCAACTCTCACACACGACTCTATGCACACAGACCTTTAGTTCCCCTTTTTGGAGTTAGCTAAACTCTCAGGAGCCTCTCGTCGTGGCCAACAGAGACAGTGGGTTGGGCCTCTCCACTCCTAGACTGGTAAACACACTACCCAGTTTAGCCCCTCTCGTAAGTTCCCGTACTATTCCTAGCAAACCAGCTAGTCTCCCCGAGTCAACGTACCTACGACGGTGTGTTCGATCGTCCAATACCGAGGACCCACCACTGTTATGCACATGGAACCATGATAGTTGTATCTAATTATAGTACCGAGCCTCCAGCTCTTTAGACTACCAAGCCTACTAGTTCACCATATTCCCGAGCCCACGGCTCCCTGGACTAATCAAGTCTCCTTTTTTCCAAGTCCCCGAGCATCCAGCTCCCCGGACTTCCAAAACAATACCGAGTCCATTTAACTCTACCAGTAAGCCCTTAGGCCACGGGCCTACGCTATCCTTTCACTACCAATTCATCTCCCTACGTGTACAAGTGTTAGTGTAAGGTGAAACTATTATTTGGGTTAGTCTTGCCCAAATTATTCCTAAGGTTTATGTTATCCCAGGACTGCCCAAGGTATTCCCCGTGAAGGGCTCTCGAAGGCACTAAGAACTATGATGGGATTACGCCCAAAGCTCCCTTTCGCAAGACACTTAATATTATTGATTTCTACCCTTGATCAGATCTCTCATTTATTTACCCAAACCAGCAACCTACTAAGGATTCAACTATTCAAATTCATTACCCACTCTAGTTCAGTTTCCTCAGTTACTATATACAGACCACCCTATACTATATGAGATGTATAAAGGAGGTACTCCGGATTGTCTTACAAATCTCCTATAAAATTTACAGAGCTTTAAAACATAATAAGGAGTCCTTCGGCTAAAGTTCATCAATTTCCAGCAATTAGTTACTTCATAATAAATTTCTAAGTAAATAATACAAATTACTAAATTGTTAATGAAGTATCCAAAATAATAATCCTAAATTCATAATAAAATCTTCAGAGCATGTACTAACTTTAAACACTACTCTACCAAAATCTCATCACTGTTCAGTGAATTTTAGTGATATTTTCTATCACTACAAGGTTTGTGCCCTAAACTAGGGTTAGTGTTTTGAAGGAGCTATTCACCTTAGAATCTATTTTAGATTTCTTCCATAGGATTCTACCTACCCTAGAATTCTCTCTTCAAGCTTCAAATCCTTTCAAGGTCAACTGACCCCTTGCCCTTCACTACCCTCAAAAGCCCTCCCTTAGGGTTTGAGTTTGGATCCAAGGGTAAAACAATTCTAAACAACTCCATATTCCCTAAGAGGGTGATAATGGTCCTACCAAGTCAGTGGTCAAAATCACGGCCTCTGTTGAGGTGATTTGACCACTCAAACATCAAAAATAGTTCTTTGACCTAAATAACCCTATAAGGGTATACCTATTGTTGGATCAATACCTAACCAAAACATCTCCAAAGGAGATGAAATTTTTACCATAGCCCTAACATGCTCTCTAAGACCACGCACCCAAATTTGGGGGGATTTTGAGGTGTTTATGACACCTAATTGATTTATAATTGATTTATTAAATTTTTCTAAAAACTATAAAAAACTGTTTTCCAAAAATTCTTATTTTTGGACAGTCTAAGAGGTAGCTATGAGGAGCCTATGTTCAAAATTTCAAAGCATTTGGATGAGTGGTTTGGTGTGAGCACGAATTCTAATGTCTGGTCATGCCTATATATAGGTTGCACCAAAATGAGTGTTGTGGTCACACCAGGACTCCAAATTGAGTGAAATCAATTGTAAATTATACTAGACATCATGGGCTACATTGTTCATGTTGGACACTTTTACAGTAGAGGCCTCTAAGTATTTTTAATAATTAAAACCATCTACTGCTAATATTCTCAAAGAAATCAATTAATATCATGAAATTACTTGATCAAAAACGGACGACATCCGCTCATCCTCAACCTCCAGCAAAGGGCCGAGATTGGACCGACCTGGAGCCTCTTCCAGCCGACTTTCCGCCCACCCCGACCACCTCCCTGTCCGGCCACCACCGCCGCCGCCTCCATCGAGGAGGTGGCTATCGCATGGCGGCGACACGTCCGCCGGAGGGGCCTACTCCGGCGAACCCGATAGGTTCATTTTCTTGGAATTTCGGTAAGAAATTTCTCCTCGATCGGGCTCAATTGAGCCCGTTCTCTTTAGTTGATGGATGCTAGATCTAGCACAGAGAGAGAGGAAGAGGATTGGACCTTGCCGGCGACCTGAAGTCGGGAAGATCGCCGGGAAGCCATTTCTGAAATTGGCGTCGCTTGATTTCTGCAACTGTAAGGTAGGGAGGCTCGATTTCTTCGGGTAAGGATTGGGAAAGGCTCCTCTCAATTCATTGGTGGTGTTTAAAGCCTCAGATGGGGAGAGGAGGGGTTGGATAATTAATGTCCTTCAAAGCCATTAATGGCTAGGCTTGGTCATGGAGGAGGGGGGCTGAACCAGGTCTGATGGCCAGGGAAACAGCTGGAAACTTCTCCCCTTCCCTGGGGAATTGAATTCAGCCATTCAATATGGCCTTTGGCCTCCCCTTGAACCGTTTCCTTCCCTCTTCTTCCTCATATCTCTCTCCTCCATAATAATGGAAACGGAGCTCACTGTGAAACAGCCATGGTACACGCCCGTGTCGGCCAGGACACGACAGTCGGCAATCGTCGAGTGTCACAGGTCGTGTACCCCATACTCGACGATCGATGCTCGACGATCGATGATCGGCACTCGACGATCGACGACTGACACTTACGATCGACACTCGACAATTGATGATCAGCACTCGACGATCGACGATCGTCACTCACGGTCGACACTCGACGATCGCCACTCAACGATCTACACTCGACGATCCACACACTCGACGATCGTCGAGCCCAGTTCGTCGAACCGAGGGGACACGCCCCCTCTCATGCCCGTGTTATAGGGTGTGATCACCCAGAAACTTCGTCGACCAAAATTCGTCGACCAAGCGCCCAACTCTTCAACCCGAGCGGGACACGTCCTGGGACACGCCCGTGTCCTAGGCCGTGTCACCCAAATTTTGCTACTCCCAGAATTTGGGCTGTTACACTCACCCTCTCCCCTAGTCACCAAGTTGACTTGGTCAATCTGAAGGACTATTTGCAGCCCTTCCACGCACATTACTCCCTAAAGAAGCCACATGAGGAGGTTTGAGCTTGGGTTAGCCTATTTGGGCTAGGTTGACCAGAAATAGGGTTGGGTTGACCTAGGTCTCTTTGGGGTTACTTGGGTTTTGTCATGACCTGGTCATGACAAAACCATTCCTAGGGGTCTAGTTGTTTGAGGGATGTCACATGTGCGAAGCAGGAAAGGGAAGGCCACCCGTGTCAAGATCTGCGCTATTGATGAATTGAGCAACGAGAAATAGCTGACATGTACCTGTGTTATGGGAGATCGATTGGTGGCAAGGTTTGGGCGGATGCGGACTCAACCCGGCTTGCTGCACCACAATGGTGGGTTGATTTAAATGCTCAAGTTTGTCGTGAGGTTAGCACCTCTGAGTGGGATGGGCGGAATGTTGCCAGCATGTGTGTTGGTGGACTAGAACCGGCCAACCAACATGTTAAAAACCTCTGATCGGTGGTGGGCAACTAGTATATCTGGTACACCAATAATGTGCCCTGAGTGCACGAGGAGTCTGGCGGAGGTCAGCGTTTGTGATACTGTTGTAATACTTGTTGTGATGCATATATATTGTGATGGCAATGCATACAAGGAAGGAACCACTGCCCCGGGTAAGGGCTAGGGTCGTTATAATTGGTCAGTTAGTGCTGACTGTTGCTTTGTTTACCACTCTTTGGATGGATGGCCAATTGCAGGTGCTGACAAGCTGAATTGGATTAAATGGATGGAAGCTCAAAGGCCCTTGAAGGCCATGCGAATTCTTGGATTTCATGTATGGTCGGCCTGCATGCTGATGTATGAAGCTATATATTTGTAAAGAGAAACTTGTAAGGCCTTCAGGCCATGAGAGTTATGTATTTGTATACATTCCTGGTGATATATAAATGTATGGTTTATATATATAGTGGGCATGCACTGTGATAAGTTATTACAACTTAAAATGCTTTTGCTAGAATGTTCTGAGCTAGGACGCGAGTAGAACGTGATTTTGATATTCATACGTAATTCCACCATTTATTTGTGAAATATGGCGTGGGTCCCCGGCCGGACCCACCGTTATATTCCATATGACGAATGGAGGCATTACAATAGGCCTAAGGGCTCGGCATGGAGGTCCCACCACACAACCAAAAGATATTAGAGCACTTCACCTGCCAAGCCATATGCCTAGCTAAGGATACCTCAAAAAGCGTAAAATGACCGGAGCACATATAAGCATGCCTTCTGAGGTATCCCTTCTGTCTATTTATAGATTTCTGAAAACAGCCTGCAAATAACCAACCTCCACTGTTCTGAACAACTATATGCAGCCCAACTAGGTCTGCCAACAACGTAACTCCGTTGTTCTAGAGGACTATAGACAGACCAGCGGGGGTGGAGGGGTAAAAACAAATCATAAGAGACTGGGCGAGTGGCCCTCTAGAGCCTCCACTTGTCTGGGGTAGTGAGTGCTCGATGGAGTTGGCACTCGCCGCCTCTTCACAGCCCTGGGAGAGTGCGGGCCTGGCCTGCCCCACTCGCATGCTGCTCACCGAGCCCATGGGCGAGTGTAAGCTGACCTGCCCCACTTGCCCGCTACTTGTCGAGCCCCTGCGCTGAGTGCGAGCCTACCTGCTTCACTCGCCCCACATACGATCCACCCCACTTTGGCGAGCCGAAGGGGCTTCTATGGATCTCGCCTCCTTCCGGCTCGCCTAGGACCCAGACTGCTGGACTTCGGTTGATCTTGCTTGTGTCGACTACTAATCATCAAATATGGGGTTGTACACAATCCCTGCTTTTTGCGAGGTTATCCCAAGCTTGGAAAGAATCATCCAACCCCGCAATATGCGGCGAGTGTGACAGGGCCAAAGAATCATTTGGTGGGCTCCACTAGTGGCTATAAGTACGTGCCTACGGATTTGGGTGGCCTCCGCCATTCCTCTTAATTCAGCCTTGCCGAGATTCCTCTCTCCAAAGAGCTACAAGAGAAGTTTAGCCGCACCCGCGAGCTTAACATCACTCGTGTTGCCGCGCTAGTCAGCATGTCTCCCAATATTACATTGCGCGAGCTGACGAAATCCAATCCTACCAAGAAGGCTAAGTCCACTCCAAAAGATGTTGGATCCATCCACCGCGACCTGGAATCCACGTTGACTCTTGGGCTCGCCTCTTCCTCTAAACTTATTGCCGACTCTAAGTGGAAAATGGTTATCAACATTCAAGCTGACACCGAGAACCATCAAACCGATACCGAGACCTCCATGCCGCGAGTAGAGACCACGATGCTAGAATCGCTGAAGTCCAGGTTGTCAGCTCGCACTCCTTCTCAGTAGCCCATACCTACTCCTGCACTTGTGGGGAAAGGGCCGGAGACATCTCGGTTCCTAGCTTCAACCTCATCTCCCCATGAATCCATCCTCCTGGTCGCGGTAACAACTTAGCCTTACATCCGTCGCACACCCTCTGAGGACTGCCGACCTCATCCCGTAAGCTCCACTTTTACGAGAACATTTTTCCTAGGAATCTTTATTGCATTCGCACCCTCATTCTACCAGAGTTGATTGTTTTTGCAGGTCTCCCTGCTCCGTATAAAGTCGAGGTATCTTCAGAACCGGTTCGCCACTCGCCACCCCTGGACCCCGGGTTGATGGAAAGCTTCTTGAATGACTCGCTGGATTCTGCCGAGCTGAGGCGGCGATTAGTAGAAGTGTTGAAGAATCAAGACGCCGCCTTGCACCAACTTCGAGCGAACAACGCATATTGCTAGTAGAGACTGCAGGCGGAAGCTAAAGTCTTATTGCAGGAGGTACCCGTGGTATGTAAGTTTCCCGATGTCTTTCCCGAGGAGCTACCTGGTGCCCCTCCCTCTAGAGAGATTGATTTTCAGATTGACCTTGTTCCTGGATCTGCACCAGTGGCCAAGACTCCTTATCGCATGGCGCCCAGGGAACTGGCTGAGTTAAAAATCCAGTTGCAGGAATTGCTTAATTTGAGATTTATCAGGCCCAATACATCGTCGTGGAGAGCACCGGTTCTTTTTGTGAAGAAAAAAGACGGCAGCTTGAGATTGTGTATCGACTAGTGAGAGTTGCATAAATTTACTATTAAGAACAAGTATCATCTTCCAAGGATAGATGACTTGTTCGATCAACTCGAGGGGTCTTGCACGTATTTTAAGTTAGATTTGAGGTCGGGATACCATCAGTTGAAGATTCGCGATGAGGATATCCAGAAGACGGCGTTTGGTACCAGATAAGGGCACTTCGAGTTTGTGGTCATGCCGTTTGGGTTGACCAATGTCGCATCTGCATTTATGGATCTGATGAACATGGTGTTCAGAGAGTTCCTGGATCGATTCGTGATTGTTTTTATTGATGATATCCTAGTGTATTCAAGGAGCAAAGAGGAGCATGCCACACATCTCAGGATAGTTTTGAGCACTCTTAGGCAGAATCAGTTATATGCTAAGTTTTTTAAGTGCGAGTTTTGGCTCCTACAAGTGACATTCTTGGGTCACGTGGTTAGTAGTGATGGACTTGCATTTGATCCAAAGAGGTAGATGTGATCAGAGATTGGCCAAGACCAAAAACATTTGCAGAGGTTCGTATTTTTCTCGGCTTGGCAGGCTACTACAGGAGATTCATTGTAACGCCCCTAGCCGATCCAACGTGACAATTCACTCTGGCGGGTTGTTGGTGGACACAACCTCCCTTTGATGAGCAAACTCGACAGTTAAGCTGTCGTACGGGGACTTCCTAGGAGGTCACCCATCCCAGTACAACTCTCGCCCAAGCACGCTTAACTATGAAGTTCCTTCACTTATCTTTGTAGAGAAAAGCCTCAAAGCTTGTATATACTTCTTCAATGAATAGTTACAAGTATACATACACTTATATAGGAAAAAGGAAGAAGATAGAAATCCTATTACATGATGTGGGACTAATACAAGGAGGGAGAAAGAAGAAAACATGGGCCCTAATTGGGCTTTTCTAACACTCCCCCGCAAGTTGGAGCGTACAAGTCGTAGGCACCAAGCTTGGATAGAAATTGATAGTATAGCGGCCTGGAGAGAGCTTTCGTCAAGATATCCAGAACTTGGTCGGTAGCAGAAACATGCTCCAAATCTATCTTCTTTGACTGTACTTTTTCCCGGATAAAGTGACAGTCAACTTCGATGTGCTTTGTGCGTTCGTGGAAAACCGGATTCTTGGCAATATTAATTGCAGCCTGACTGTCACAGAATAAGGTTGCTGGAGATGAGAGACGAACACCTAAGTCTCCCAGAAGGCCTTCAAGCCAGGTTAGCTCAGAAACAACAGCAACCATAGCCCGGTACTCGGCTTCAGCAGAAGAACGCGCAACCACAGTCTGTTTCTTGCTACGCCAAGTTATGAGGTGTCCACCAAAGTAAGTACATAACCCAGTTGTGGAGCGTCTATCATCAATAGATCCTGCATAGTCAGCGTCAGAATACGCGACAAGAGATAGAGATGTGGATGGCTTGTACATAAGTCCTTGTCCGGGGGCGATCTTGAGATATCGAAGGATGCGCTCGACAGCTTGAAGATGAGATGTCCGAGGAGCGTGCATGAACCAGCTCACAACTCCTACAACAAACGAGATGTCTGGTCGAGTCACCGTAAGGTAGATCAGCTTCCCAACCAAGCGTCTGTAATATTCCGGATTTGTAAGCAGCTTGTCAGAGTCAGAGCTATGGGCCGAGAGTTTGTGATTGGCGTCCATAGGAGTCTCCGCAGGTTTGCACCCAGAATAATATGCATCATGAAGGAGGTCCATACAGTACTTCCTTTGAGATAACACAAGACCATCAGAGCGTCGTGCGACCTCGAGCCCAAGAAAGTATCGGAGGTTGCCCAAATCTTTGGTCTGAAAGGCAGAATTTAACTGTTCTTTGAGCTGTTGTATTCCTGCCGTGTCATCGCCAGTAATCAGGATATCATCAACGTAGACCAGAAGAATCACAGTCCCGGTTGACCGGTGACGGGTGAAGAGAGAAAAATCAGTCGAGCTCCGAGTGAAGCCACTAGCACAGACCACCTTACTGAATTTTTCAAACCACGCACGCGGGGACTGTTTGAGACCATAAATGGATTTCCGAAGGAGACATACCAAAGACTCCCCCGTGGTCTCAAACCTGTGAGGTTGCTGCATGTAAACTGTCTCCTGGAGATCGTCGTTGAGGAAGGCATTCTTAATATCCAGCTGATAAAGGGGCCAATGACAATGAACAGCCAAGGAGAGAAGAACGCGGACTGTGTTCAATTTCGCCACGGGAGAGAAGGTTTCCTCGTAATCAAGGCCTTGTTGCTGAGTAAAGCCCCGGGCCACGAGTCGGGCCTTCAGACGGTCGACAGTGCCATCCGCCTCATGTTTAATGACAAAGACCCATTTGCAGCTAACAACGGTGTAACCTGTAGGAAGAGGAATCAGATCCCAGGTCTGGTTAGCCCGGAGAGCCCGCATTTCATCATTCATAGTTGTCCGCCACCCTGGGTGTTGAAGCGCCTCCTGCACAGTGTTAGGTATAAAAATAGACGAAAGAGAGGTGGCAAAGGCATAGAGAGGCGGCGTCAGCCGATGGAGAGAGACGTAGCTGGCCAAGGGATGAGCTGTAGAGATGAGAGCGGGATCTGCCGTAGCCGAGGTATTGTTGGTAGTGGGGAGCTGGGTCACAGGAGCACCCTTGGATGGGCGACGAGAGTAGACACGGATAAGCGGTGGAGGAACCCGAGGAGGAACGGGGGGGGGAGGACGATAAAGACGGCGTGACCGGGATGGCAGGCCGAGGAATAGAGGGAGCAGAAGACGAGGTGGTGCTAGGAAAGTGGAAGGGCTAGTCTTCGCAGAATGTGACATCCGCAGAAACAACCAGCTTGTCGTCAGAAGGAGAGTAGCAGACGTACCCCTTTTGAGTGCGGGAGTAGCCAACATACATATATTTGGCGGCCCGAGGAGCAAGTTTGTCGGTAGGAGGACCAAGAAGTTGGACATAGCAAACACACCCGAAGATCCACGGTGTGAGAGAGGTGAGGTTGGTGGAGGGAGAGAGGAGTTGGATTGGTGAGGCAAAATTAAGCACAGACGAGGAAAGACGGTTGATGAGATGATAGGCCGCGGATACAACAAAGTTCCAATATTCGGTTGAAACGTGCATTTGGAACATAAGGGAGCGCGCAACATCGAGAAGATGACGATTTTTGCGTTCGGCCACCCCATTTTGCTGAGGAGTATACGCACATGAAGTCTGATGGATGACACCAAATTCGGTGCAGAGATTGAAGAAGGTGCGACCCGTATACTCGCGAGCATTATCAGTGCGAAGTACTTTGAGGGGGGTGGCGAACTGCGTATGCATCTCAAGTAAAAAAGCGTGAAACACAGAAGTAAGTTCAGTGCGATCATGTAATAAATAGAGTCACGTGGTACACGAGTAATCGTCAATGAACGTGACAAAATAGCGAAATCCAAAAATACTGGGACTCTATAAGGACCTCATACATCAGAATGAACTAAAGAGAGAGGAGTACTACTCCGGGTACAGGCAGTGGGGATAGAGGAACGATGTTGTTTTTCGTAGATAGAAGATTCACAAGAGAACTCCCGAAGAGAAACAGCAGGAAGAGCCCGCTTGAGAACCGGAATGGGAGCATGCCCAAGGCGGCGATGCCAATCAACAGTGGAGACAACGGAGAGAAGAGTAGGTGGGAGATCCAAGATGTACAACCCATTCATCAGCTGTCCCTTACAAATGGTACTCCGGGTGCGGCGATCCTGCATAAGAAATGAAAAAGGTGAAAAGCTAATGCAACAATCAAGGTCGTCGGTGAGGCGACTAACAGATAATAAGTTGAAAGGAGACCCCGGAACGTGAAGAATCGAGGAAAGAGAAAGGTGCGGCGTAAGTTGAAGAGCGGCGGAGCCAAAGACTGGCAGGGTGTCACCGTTGGTCACAGTGATGCAAGCAGGATGAGGGGTCTGTAGGTACGTTGTGGGCTTCTGGGAGGTACTATGGTGAGTAGCGCCGGAATCAACGATCCATCAAGGATTATGAGAGAGACAGGTTATACCTTCCGCAGAAGAGGACGCAACAGAGCCGGAGGAGCGGCTGAGGGTACCCTGAAGCTGTTGAAGTTGGGTGCGGAGCTCATCGATGTCTTGGCGGGTAGTAGTAGCCGGACAAGTGGCAGAAGACCCAGTAGGAGGCGGAGCAGCAGATACAGTAGCAATAAGATGAGAAGGTAAGCCATGCTTGCGGTAGCAGGTAGCTTCAAGATGATTACCCCGGCCACAGTAGGTGCATTTCATAGAAGAGCGACCACCACGTCCTCTTCCCCGAGACATGGGTCGCCCCCCCCCCCCCCCCCCCCCCGAGTGGAAGATCCATGAGGAGGAGGGGTCGAAAGGAGAGGCTGTTGAAGAAAAGTCGGGGCAAAAACAGGAGGAGCCTCAGAGGGAGGCGTGACTTTTAGCAGCATGGAGCAGACATCAGACAGGGAAGGAGTTGTGGCGGATGATAGAATCTGGGCCCGAATACTATGCAGGTGGGGAGGAACTCAGGACATCATCATGGCGATGGCGACAGCTTCTTTCTAGTTTCGTTGAGTGGTTAGATCGGTAGTAGGAGGCTGATGTTGAATCCAAGTCTCTGCCAAACTCTTGGCTTTAGCCACGAAGGAGAGCATATCACTATGAGCACCCGGGGTAAGATTCTGAAGATCGGAAATGATATCATATAGGTGTTGTAGGCTGTCATGGCCAGAGTAAAAAGCGTGAAGCTCCTCCCACATGGACTTAGCCGTGTCATGATACATGACCATCCTGTAGGGCTCGGGATCCATAGAGTTTAGGAGCCAGGACTGAACTCGTTCATAATCGCGAAGCCGGTCATCGGAGGGAGCAGTGGGAGTAGCGCGGGTCAAGTGGTGAAGAAGACCCTTCGTCTGCAGAACCCGGCGAACGGAGTGAACCCACTCAACGAAATTCCGTTTTCCAGTTAGAGAGATAGTAGTAATGCGTAACTCATCACGGAGTTCGGAAGATATGGCAGCCGCACGGGCGTATGAAGCAGAAGTAGCAGCACAAGTGTCGGAAGCCATGCGACCAGCAGAAGAGGCCGGGCGAGTAGAAGAAAGAAGATGGGCGGTTAGGGAAAGAAAGTCGGGCGGATAGAAGAGGCAGTCACACGGTCTCGGCTGGCAAACCAGCGACCAGAAGGTCACGACCAAAATGCGACTAGGAGCAGAGGGGAGCGGACAACAGCAAGAAGAGGCCGCAGTAGTCGCGCGCGAGAAGAGGCTGAGACCAGGGAGTCCACTTGGAGTGCAAGCAAAAGGCAGGCCGCGGCGACTAAGAGGAAGGTCGCGGCGGATAGAAGATCAAGCAGTACGGCGAGTAGGAGCTCGCAAAAGGGAAGAGCGAGCAAGTAACAGGCCGCGGCAACTAAGAGAAGGTAGCGGCGGATAGAAGACGATCTCAGCAGGGCGCGAGGGGAGAGAGTCTGCGGCGAACTGGAGCAAGCCGTAAGACGACGGCAGGGCGAGGAGCAGTTCGCAGCGAACTGAAGCAGTCGACAGGCCGCAGCGGACTAAAGCAAGAGCGAACGGACTGAAGCAGTCGGCAGGTCGCAGCGGTCTGAAGCAGGAGAGAGCGGGAGGAGAAGTAGAGAGCTCGCCAAGGGCAGAACCCGCAGCAGACGAGAGGGAGCCCGCGGAGGATAAGAAGACACGGGGAGCAGTTCGCGGCGGACTGAAGCAGGTGGCAAGCGGAAGGAGAGTAAAGAGGGAGCGGATTGAAGCAGCAGAGGGAGCCCGCAGCGGATAAGGAAGGCATCCCGCAGGCGGCAGGGATAGGTGGGCCCCTTTAGGACTGAGAGAAGAGGCTATAAAAGAACCTGAGGAGGAGGGTGGATCCACGGAGAGAAGAAGAAGCGGAGTAGGGAGAAGAGGCCGCAGAAGCCAGGCGGGCTGGGCAAGGAAGCAGATATAGAAGCAGGCCGCGAGGAGACCGGAGGCTGCGAGGCGGTTAGGAGACCAGGCCGCAGGGGGGGATGCAGACAAAAGAGGGGAGTCCGCTGGAGGATACGTTTGGCTCTGATACCATGTAGAGAAAAGCCTCAAAACTTGTATATACTTCTTCAATAAATAGTTACAAGTATACATACACTTATATAGGAAAAAGGAAGAATAGAGAAATCCTAATACATGATGTGAGACTAATACAAGGAGAGAGAAAGAAGAAAACATGGGCCCTAATTGGGCTTTTCTAACAATCTTCACCAAATGAGCTGCAGCTCAAGTGGTGATGAGAAGTGAAGGAACTTCATAGTTAAGTGTGCTTGGGCGAGAGTAGTACTGGGATTGGTGACCTCCTGGGAAGTTCCCGTACGACCCAGCTTAACTGTCGAGTTCGCTCATCAAAGGGAGGCTGTGGCCACCAACAACCCGCCAGTGGGCTGGACAGGGGTTGGGGTGCTTGGGCTGTAGCCCGGTAGCGTCGCCTAGAGCGGAGCCGTGACACTGTCGCGTTGGATCGGCTAGGGATGTTACATTCATTCAGGACTTTTCGAGGATTTCCCTTCCATTGACTTCACTTGCCAGGAAGGAAATAGCTTTTAGTTGGACATCAGAGTGCGAGTTTGCTTTTGAGCGGTTGAAAACGAGATTATCAGATGCACCAATACTAAGTCTTCCTTCAGGTGTAAATGGCTTTCAGATTTACAATGATGCTTGAGGACAGGGTCTGGGTTGTGTTCTCATGCAGCATGAAAAATTTATTGCTTTTGCGTCCAGACAACTGAAGAATCACGAGAAAAATTATCCGGTACACGATTTGGAGTTAGCAGCTATCATCCATGCATTGAAGATTTGGAGACACTACCTCTATGACATGCGGTGTGAGATCTTCGCAGATTATAAGAGTCTCAAGTACATCTTTGATCAGCAGGAGCTTAACATGAGGCAGTGTAGGTGGCTCGAGTTTTTAGCAGATTATGACGTGACTATTCAGTACCATCCAAGTAAAGCTAATGTTGTAGCAGATGCTCTCAGTAGGAGGAGTTCTAGTTATGCTCTCGTCATTGATGCGTCGTCGACAAGTGTACCGGTCGCTGTCAAGTAATAAAGTTGAGGAGTTGAATCCCCGGATATCGATCTCTCGAGGAGTGCAAGTAGGGAGTGTGATTTCGCTATTGAAAAGGTGATTGCAAGTGTTAACGTAAACCAAGGGGGTTTTGGTTCGGATTCCTAAGTTAACAACAATAAGAAAACTATCGCGGGTCGTCGTCACTGCGTCTCTTTGGTGGATTACTCAAGAGAGTAATAAGGAAGATGGATGAGCTAATGAGGGTCGCGATCACCTCTTCGGAACGCACGATTCTAGCAATCGCTAAAACGACGCAATCACAACTCGAACACGAGAAAATCTGAAGTTCAACAACAATATCCAGAACTAAAATATATCAACACTTAGACATACTGAAATATTCAAGTTATCTATGTTCTTACACATCATTCCAACACCCAAATATGCAGAAAAAGAAATACTACAAGTGAAAGGGAAGAGAAACAACCAAACACACGAAGGCTTTCCGAGATTCGCGGCCGGAGTCAAGGGTTGTCGGGCCTTGTCCGGGCTCGGTCTACGGATGACGTCCGGGATCCAGAAGCGTTGTCACTTCCTTCCAATAACCCGCCTTCTTCGTGAATAATCGCTGGGCCGGATCTATCCGGAGAACTCCACAGATGCAGCAACCTATGAGCTTGAAACAGAGCTTGGAGCTTGGAGATGACAATGATGGCCGGAGATGAAGCATTTGCAAGCTCTTGGATGAGAAATGGTGGTCGGATAAACTCTCCAAGGAGGAGAGAGCAAAAGATGGTTTGAGGAAAGATTTCCCCGCTCAAAAGAGCAGAAAAGGGCGGCTGGGTCGGACTGGATCGGAATCTCTCAGAAGAAGAAGAAATCTGCGCTTTAAATAGAAGCAGGTCAGAAAAATAGGCACGCACGGTTTGGCGCACGACCGTGCGCAAACCGTGCGATATTAACTTCCAGAACAAGCCTGCGGAAGGAGAAGCATTGACCCGTGCGTTTTACTCGCGCACAGACGTTTCCGCCTGTGCGAGAAGGAAATCGCACGGGTAACAACAGAGCAGGAATTCGGGACACAACATGGGAACCGTGCGTTTTACTCACGCACGGGCGCTGCCGCCCGTGCGTGAACAAAGCGCACGATTAACCACAGAAAGGAACAAACTAGAAAGATACAGGAAAACCGTGTGTTTTCTTCGCGCACGGTTACGATGAAACCGTGCGTAAACCGTGCGTGAGGATCGTCGAACTCAGCTCGACGAAATTCGTCGAGCTCAACTCGACGTTCTTCGAGCTGAACAAAACGCACGATCGGGCACAAACCGCGCGCGAATAAAACGCACGACTGTGTGTTTTCCTCAAAATAGAATTCCTGCTTTGGGGAAAACGCATTACCTGCACAACAAACCAAAACTGGAGCAGAAGCTCCCAGCAATAAATATACAGCAAAGAAAACAGCGGGAAAGAGCCATGGGGAGCAACATGTGCTTACCCCCCAACAACAGAATGCGCAAATGCACACCCTTGGGCCAAAACAGTGCATAAAATAGTCAAGTGAAGATCTAAACAAAAATATAACTTTTCCAATTGAAAAAGTAGTGTACATGCAAGATAAAAAGCTCAGATGAGTCCGAAAAACCCTATAAATATCGGACTCATCACACCACCAGACTTAAACATTTTGCTCGTACCGAGCAAATCATCTCTCCGTGAACTAGAAAATAGCTAGCTGTCTTAGAAATTTTCAAATAAAGTAAAGCGAGAAATCAAATACTGCTTGGGCATAGAAAATATAATAGATACAATTTGTAATTATGCTACGAAGTTTATAAATTTTGACAGGTGTAAAAAAAATATTGTAACTACTCAAGAATAGAATACCGGAGAATCGCTCGGTCATGCGTAGAAAGAAAGTAGGCAAGCCACTCAGTTGAGCATTCGAAGACCGGGGCTCGGGATCACCTCCAAAGGAATCCACCAATGTTGGGGATCATACGTTTGCCCGTTCACACTCTCTCCACAGCGCTAGTATGATTCAAGCGTAAATCCGTAGGGCTGTAGGATAGAAGTGGGGCTTGGATTTCGGTGAGGTAAACAAAGATAAAAGAGAAAGTTATGCATCAAACCAAAATGAGCTCTACTAAAAGACATCCTCTTGCCAACAATACAAGCAGGAGCACCAAGCAACCAGACTTAAACTTGAAAACACGGGCGTGCACCGCCTACCACCACAAAATCTCAAGTAGAATTTTCTATTGCATATTTCCTTTTTTATTTTCCTTTTTTTTTACTTTTATCATTTTCAGCAAATACAAACTTGGAAGCTCATCCACATATTCACAACGAATATCTCCATATCCACAGCACAAAATGAAGATGAAAAACACTAAAACTCAAATTGGGTGTGCGATTAGGATAGACTTTAGGGCTTTGGTGAATTATTAGTGGAGCTGAATCAACAAAAGGGGTAGGCACAACGAGGTTAGCGAGGATAAAACGTTAGGAACAGTACAAAGCTCAAATTGGCCAAAATGATGGCCTACATCACACTCACGCTAGACTAACATGCGCCAAAGCTTCGAGAGTAGCTTGTGGCAAGTTCTTAGCCACCGATAAAGATGATACTTTCTCCCGACTCGAGCAATACGAGGCTATTGTCGGCTACAGACATTCCTACACTACCGTTCAATTGCTCCAGATTCCACAGTTTTGAGTAGTACAAACATTATTTACAAATACAAAAAAGCATAAATCTATGAGCATAAAGAAAAATTAAATCTATATTATTTCTACGCACCATGAGTCCTCGATTAGGAGCACTGCACGAGTTTCACACTACTCTATCCTAAAATCTTAAGCCAACACCATTATTTTAAAGGTGACACAAAAGAAATAAATTTGACTTGAGCCGAGCGCGTGCTTGAGTGCGCGATCATGCGGTGTAGGTGCACAATGCTGTCATGATAAAATAAAAACTGAAAATGAAAATACTCTTGTGGTATGCAAGTGCATGTGCAAAGGTAACTCGCGAAACTTTCCCCCACCAGACTTATACTAAACAATCTATCCATGATTTGCAATAAAAACAGAAAAATAAAAGTTGAGGAAAGAGTTTACCCCATGCTCAGCAAATGAGCATACCAGAAGATTGGCTTTAATTTCAGCAGATAGTCCACGGCCCAAACGAACTTCACCTGCATAAGAGAATATCTCCAACCACGCATACTATAAGCATATAATAACAGCAGCAAAATTGAGAAAATTAAAAGCGACAAAATTGGGTTGTCTCCCATAAGCCCTTTTCTTTACCGTCCTTAAGGTGGACCAAATACATGTATTAGCAGTTATATAAATATTGTTTAGGGAATAAGTTCAAAACATAATGATAAAGGTCTACAAATACACACAACAGTAAGCAGTAAATGAAACTAGAAAAAACAGCAAAGGAAAACCCCGAAGATACTTCAATCCTCAGTTGAACGCTGACTTGTGATAGATCCACCCAGTCACGCGAGATGAGGGCGAGGCGATGCTTTAGGGCCCAGGGAAGACAAATCTCCCATGCCGCTAAACTCGTCCTTCTCACGCCGGCGGGCAAAATTCTGCGCCTTGCACAAGAACAGCTTCTATCGTTTCAAATCCACAGAAGGGGATCGCCAGGGTGGTATGATCACACCCACCATTTCAGCAGCAAGTTTATCTTTCTCAAATGGGGGCATCCTTTCCTCACCCGCAGCGGGTGAAAGATCAACCCAAGTTACCTGTTTAATAGTCTTACAAACTTTGTTAGAATAAATAGAAGTTTTCAAATCAGATTTCTGCACGCTTTCTAAAGGCGCGCTCAGCTCACATTTCTTCTCAACGGAATCTTGCTCCACGTCAGGTGACTCTGTCTTTATCTCTCCTTCAGCTACCGTCAGCAGTTCGATCACTTTCTTAACCCGCTCGCGTTCTTTCAGTGGAAGACCTGTCTTAGCAGCACTAGACACATCGTTAGATAAGGAATCATTTAATTGCAAAAATTCTCTATGTTCATTTGAACTAATATGTGGAGGTGAAGATGGAAGAGTCAGATTGACCTTAGGAGCCAAAGTGACACCACTCGCATTAAATTGCGGTGTAGCTTCACTGGCTTTTAGGAATGGGACCCCTAAGATGGGTTTTAACGTATTTCCCAGGGACCTTAACACCTGAAAATCGGTGACTACAGCAGCCCCATTCAGAATCACTTCCACATCTTTAATCTCTCCATCGGTCTTAACTACCGATCCATCAGCTAGCACTAGTGATTTCTGGACATCAGATTCAATGTTCAAATTCAGTTTTCAACATCTTGCAAAGCAAGAATGTTGTAGGATGATCCAGAATCACATAAGGCTATTGTCTCTACTGCATTAATCTTACATTTAACGGCCACTTCATTTTTCTCGCACTCTTCCGCATCCCCGGCACTCTTCCCTTGCTCACGGGGATTTTTCTCCGTATCACTTGGGAGGGTGTCGCGAGTACACTCAGAGAACACTTGGGCCAATTGCCCCAGCTGTGTCTCCAAGTTTCTCAAGGAAGCGGTTTGAGTGACCATATTAGCTTGTGCCATCTCAACAAACTTCTCCATCATTTCTTCCAGCGCACTTTTGCGCGTACCTTGCATGTTCGGATTATAACCCGTATGCGACGGTCGCGGCTGGCTACTAGAGGCTTGGGCATCAAAGTGATGCTGGCCTCCCTGCCATCTTTGACCGGGAGCATTCTGATTCCATGAGAAATTGGGATGATTTCTCACATTGGGGGTATACACATTATTAAAAGGAACATTGCGATTTTGACTATTTATAAAATTCACATTTTCATCAGACCTTATACCTGACGGCTCAGCAATGCTTTCTCCAGCGATGCACTCGTAGGCATGATGGCCAGGGTTACCACAACCCTAACAAGATATGTCCATATACCGAGCTGGAGGAGGGGCCGATCTGGTCAACATATTCCTTCCATCTAAAGTGTGATGGCTCACCTCCGATTGCTGCACCACAACGTTAACTTCAAACAAAGTCCTCTCCCCTCTAGGGGCATTTCTCCCGGCGGTCCAATAAGTGCTATGGGAGGCGGTATCTCGAAGTAGCCTCAATGCCTCTCCCAGAGATAAGTTCATTATCGTGCCACCAGCAGCTATGTCGATCATTGCCCTGAAATTAGGCTCAATACCAAAATAAAATATTTCAACTAGATTCCACGGCTCACAGCCTTGCTCTGGGCATCGACGCTGCAGTTCCGAGAATCTCTCCCACGCCTCGGATAGCGTTTCATGGTCTAATTGACGGAAGGTCGCAATATCCCTCCGAGCATTCACTATCTTATCCATCGGGTGGAACTTTGCCAAGAACATAGAGGACAATGCCTCCCAAGTAGTAGCGGTCCCTGGAACAATGGTATGCAGCCAGGTCTTTGCCTTGTCCCTCAGCGAGAACGAGAACCACCTCAGCTTCACAACGTCGTCAGAAATTCCAGCATACCGGAATGTGCCACAAATCTCCGAGAAGTCCGCCAAATGGAGCTGCGGGTCCTCACTCGGCAATCCCGAGAACTGCGTATTATTCCTGATCATATTCAGGATGGCGGGTTTTATCTCAAAGTGGTTGTTTACGATGGCCGGCCTGAAGCCCGGGTAAACACTTCCTGCAGTCGGGGTTGTGAAATCACGCATTGTCCTAACGCGTGGCTGGACCTCCTCTTGGCCAGCAACAACCCGTTCTCCTTGGTCATTTCCTCCTAGGCCATTATTCTCCATTCTTTCTTCAGCAGCAGCAGCACGCAGGCGAGCTCGCCTCGCACGTGCAGTTTCTAGCTCAACCACAAGATCTTCAACCCTTTCACCGGAGTTGGGATCTGTCATACAACACAAAAAAAATTCTTTCAAAAATACCAACAGCACTTGCAAACTTTTTCAAAAGAAAAATACACACAACGGTTGCACTCCCCGGCAACAGCTCCAAAAACTTGATGCGTCGTCGGCAAGTGTACCGGTCGCTGTCAAGTAATAAAGTTGAGGAGTTGAATCCCCGGATATCGATCTTTCGAGGAGTGCAAGTAGGGAGTGTGATTTTGCTATTGAAAAAGCGATTGCAAGTGTTAATGTAAACCAAGGGGGTTTTGGTTCGGATTCCTAAGTTAACAACAATAAGAAAACTATTGCGGGTCGCCGTCACCGCGTCTCTTTGGTGGATTACTCAAGAGAGTAATACGGAAGATGGATGAGCTAATGAGGGTCGCGATCACCTCTTCGCAATGCACGCTTCGAGCAATCGTTAGAACGACACAATCACAACTTGAACAAGAGAAAATCTGAAGTTCAACAACAATATCCAGAAGTAAAATATATCAACACTTAGACATGCTGGAATATTCAAGCTATCAATGTTCTTACACATCATTCCAACACCCAAATATGCAGAAAAAGAAATAATACAAGTGAAGGGGAAGAGAAACAACCAAATGCATGATGGCTTTCCGAGATTCGCGCCCGGAGTCAAGGGTTGTCGGGTCTTGTCCAGGCTCGGTCTACGGATGACGTCCGGGGTTCAGAAGGGCTGTTACTTCCTTCCAATAACCCGCTTTCTTCGTGAATAATCGCTGGGCTGGATCTTTCCGGAGAACTCCACAAATGCAGCAACCTATGAGCTTGAAACGGAGCTTGGAGCTTGGAGATGACAATGATGGCCGGAGATGAAGCTTTTGCAAGCTTTTGGAGGAGAAATGTTGGTCGGATCAACTCTCCAAGGAGGAGAGAGAAAAAGGTAGCTGGAGGGAAGATTTCCCCGCTCAAAAGAGCAGAAAAGGGCGGCTGGGTCGGACTGGATCGGAATCTCTCAGAAGAAGAAGAAATCTGCGCATTAAATAGAAGCGGGTCAGAAAAATAGGCATGCACGGATTGGCGCACGACTGTGCGCAAACCGTGCGACATTAACTTCCAGAACAAGTCTGCGGAAGGAGAAGCGTTGACCCGTGCGTTTTACTCGCGCACGGACGTTTCTGCCTGTGCGAGAAGGAAATCGCACGGGTAGCGACAGAGCAGGAATTCAGGATACAACAGGGGAACTGTATGTTTTACTCGCGCACGGGCGTTGTCGCTCGTGCGTGAACAAAGTGCACGATTAACCATAGAAAGGAACAAACTAGAAAGTTACAGGAAAACCGTGTGTTTCCTTCGCGCACGGTTACGATGAAACCGTGCGTCAAGCGTGCGTGAGGATCGTCAAACTCAGCTGGACGAAATTCGTCGAGCTCAACTCGACGTTCTTCGAGCTGAACAAAACGCACGATCGGGCACAAATTGGAGATACATTCAGGATGAGATAGTTGGCTCAGTTATACGTGGATGAGATAGTTCAGCTTCATGGCGTGCCAAAGTCTATTGTGTCAGATAGAGATGGTAGATTTACTGCCACAGATTGGAGATACATTCAGGAGCGCCTGGGTACTCAGTTAAAGTTCAACACAACTTTTCACCCCCAGACTAATGGGCAGACAGAGCGTACAGATAAAACCATGGAAGATATGCTTCGCATGTGTATCTTGGACTTTGAGGGTAAATGGGAGAAGTATGTCACTTTGGTGGAATTCTCCTATAATAATAGTTTCCAAGCAAGTATCGACATGACACCATTCGAGGCCTTGTATGGCAGGCGTTGCAGGACACCTTTATGTTGGGCAGAAAGTGAAGAGAGAACTGTTAGCAAAGAATCTTGGATAGACAAGACCACGGACAGAGTCAGACTCATTCAGGAGCGCATTAGGATTGTTCAGGACAGACAAGCCAAGTACTACGATCAGAGACAGAGCAGTTGAATTCAAGGTTGGGGATCACATTTATTTGAAGATGAGGCCAGTCAAGGGAGTCTCTAGGATCAAGCGGATGAAGAAGTTGAGTCCCAGATTTGTGGGTCCATTTGAGATGCTAGAGCGCATAGGTGAGGTTGCATATAAGTTGGCCTTACCTGAGGATATGAGTGGATTACATGACGTATTCCACGTCTCCTAACTGAGGAGAGCAGTCAGAGATCCAAATTTTGAACATAAAGAATATCGTTTAATTGGAGAATAGAGGAAACAGTCACAACGTCAGATCCATGAATTTTATTAGGAGAGTCATCTGCCTCAAAGACTGATGGTAACCTGTTATGCTTTTTGAGGTTAGGGAATAAGAGAGAGTTCCAGTCTGTTGGAACCCCACCTATGTTTAGGGTTGATTTGGGCTAGGTTCACTATTAGGATTATTAGATTACCCAACATGTATAGTCTAGGGTCATAGGTTTTTATCCAATTAAGGTCAGTCAACATCCTAGATTGATTGGTTCTCACCTTCAGAAGACTTAGAGACAGAAGACCTCCAGAGAAAAATAGTTTTCTAAGAGACAGAAAGTCGTTCGAAGATTAGATGAACAGAGCTCGACTTTCGTCGATCTCAGATCGACGAACTTAGATTTCTTCTCTGAGTTGAGTGCGACGGAAGCCTAGCTGAGATCGACGAACTCCGATCTCACCTCAGTAGTTCAGCTCGACGAAAGACTATCTTTGTTCGACGAACATGGAGCTCAGTTTGGCAAGTTAATTTTCTGGTCAACGATATTAGAGCTCAGCTCGACGAATGAGAAGTTTCAGTTCGATGAATTTGGATCGCAGGTCGACGAGAATTTGCTGAGTTCAACTAATTTCTCTCAGTTTCAGTTTGACGAATTTGGATCTCAGGTCGACGAGAATTTGCTAAGTTCGACTAATTTCTCCCAGCTTCAGTTCGACTATTTCTCTGATTAATTTCAGTTCGACTAAGGCAGATGATTTTCAAATTATTTTATAATATGTCTAATGCTCTGATAATTAATGCACAATATTTTTATGAATATATCTGTTCCATTACAACATTAATTATGGTTTTCACAGAGTTATTGCTTGACTTATTTTATTGGGACAGTTGGGGAAACTCATTAAAGATAAATTCCAGCCATTCAACTCCTAGAATTTCTGCAATCAGTCAATGAAAGGAATTCAAAATTCAAAGGCTGAAATCTGCATGGAATATATATAAGAATTATTTTTTAAAAGATAAAAGGAAGTCAGTTAGCTGTGAGGAAAAAGAATTTTTTACAGAAAACTGAAATAAGAATAGCTCTTATACAACTCAAGTTCTTCATCAGTTTTTGCTTCAGGGCTTTCAAGAGACAATCCACCAACATCTGTCTAAAAGCTTCCTTAAGATCAACAAGCAATCCGAAGGCCTACACCCTGAGCAAAGCTTTCATTCTCCTAAACTATTCTACATCTCAGGGGGAGCTTTGACAACAACAGCAATCTACTAGTTTTCTCAGAACATTGAGAAAGATAAGACAATATCAATTTTATTTTCTCACTGTGTACAGAGTTTTAACTCCCTTCAAAAGTTATCCTTTTGGTTGTTAAGTTTCCTGATCAAAAGACTTAGTTTGGTTTTTGGGCATCTGATCAAAAGCTCAAACGGTTGTTAGATCTCTCTTAGAAAATAGATCTTGTGTTGACAGGACACCAGAGCAAAAACCTGTGGTGGCAGGGCACCAGATCAAAAACCTGTAGTGGATTCCTACCAGGGTGGTAGAAGAGTGGTTGTACCCAGGTTTATTGAAGAACCACTATAAATTTTCTTGTGTCGTCTGCTTGTGCTCTATTCTTTATTTTGCTGTATTGTGATATATATATTTCATTTTCTTATATATATCATCTATTTTTAATCCGCTGTGTAAAAATAACTAAAAGTTTTTAAAAAACTCTATTCACTCCCCCTCTAAAATAAAGATAAGATTTATCCCTCACTTTCAATTGGTATCAGAGGGTAAGGTTAATTGGTTGTACAGGCTAACACCTGAAGCAAAAAATCTTTGATAGATCTCATTTACTCTAATGTCTTTTTATATCATGCCACAAAATAAGTACTCAGGCATCAGACCTTCAGAGTGCAATCTTAACAAGTTTGCACTTTGGAATCAAAGATTAGAATATATATGAATTCAATTGATGAAGACATTTATAATTCTATCTTGACAGGTCCCCCACAACCAGTGGCAACTACAAGCAGAAGTGCAGTTCCACCGCCTGAGTGGACTGATGCTCAGAGGAAAGTTAAGGTTGTTGATGCCAAGGCCATGAACATTCTAGCTCAAACTATGTCTGACGATATATTCCAGAAAGTGGCTGAATGCACATCAGCAAAAGCCATTTGAGATTCTCTCAACCAAATGGTAACAGGATCTGCTGATGAAAGGAAAGATAGGAGATCCTTTCTCATTTCACAATATGAGAATTTCAAAAAATAAGAGTCAGAATCAGTTGCAGATATGTACAACAGACTCAGACTGATTATCAATGAGCTGAAGAACTTGGACAAGAACATCTCATTAACAGAAATTAATGATAAGATTCTTATGTGCTTCCCCAGCACATGAGATTCTAGGATCTGACCAATCAAGGAGGCCAGAAGCCTAAATGAGATTTCTACTGAGTCATTATTATGCAAGCTCAAGTCTTATGAGCAGCTTATCAAAACCAGGGAAACAGCTGAACAAAAGACTTCTACCTCAGTAAGGAAGGAGCAAAGTATTGCCTTCAAGACATCTGAGGAATCAGAAGCACTACCTGTCAGTGAAGGGCTAATGAGTCTATTAGCTAAAAGATTTTACAAAATGGCTAAAAAGGATTTCAGGAGAAGGTCAACCAGAAATGAGGACAAGCCAAGGTATGACAAGACTTCCTACTAAAGAAATTGTTTGTTATGGATGCAGGAAGTCAGGACACATTCTCCCAGAATGTCCAGAGGCTCAAAAGAAGGACAAGAGAAAAGAGAAAGAGTGTAAAAAGCACTCCAGCAAGCCCTCCTCCAACAAATACAAGAAGAAGGAGAAGAGATTTGTGGCTGAGACTTGGGGTGACTAAGAAGAAGAAACTTCATCCAGTTCTAGTGAGGATGAAGAAGAGGCAAAAGCCAGAGAGATCTGCTAGATGGCATTTGATGCATCATGCAGCCACTCAGAAGCTGAAAAGTCAGCAGGAGAATCAGAATCATAAAAGGACCAGGTAATAGCTTCTTTTGATTTCACTTCTGATCAATTTAAAACTGAATTCAAACTCATATGCAATGATTTAATTAAATTTGAGAAGCAAATCAAACTTCTCAGAGAAAAACAAATTGAATATGACAAATTTTTTTCTGAAAACATCAAACTGAAAGATGAATTAGACTTAGCTTCTGAACAATTTATTTCATTAAAAATTAAATTAAATGAGGCTAAAGAATTTGAAGAATCCCTAAATAGGAGAAGCATCAAATTGATGAATATCACATGCACAGTCAATGACAGGCTTAATGACAAACTGAGCTTGGGAGCTTCATCAAGTCAGCCTTCTCTTCTTAAGAAAAACATTCGTCGAACTCCTATGCAATGATTTAATTGAATTAGACTTGTCTTTATCTCTACTGATTTACAAAGAGCAGACATCTTCACTAAGCCTTTAGATGTGAAGAAACATCTGTTTTTCCTAAATCAGCTAGACATGATAAATGGGGAAGGCATAATTTAATGTTTGTTCTGAGTTCAACGATTAGGACACAGTTCGTCGAACAGAGATCGACGATCTGTGAACTCTTCGTGAAGAGTTTGTCGAACTGAGATCGACGAACTTTTCTTTGTGAAACTGCTCGTCGAACGAAGATCAACGAATTTGTTTCAGAAAATATTTTGTCGCACGGAGAACGACGATATGTTTTCTTTTCTTCCGGCTTAGATCGACAATCTTATTTTTCTATTTTGAGAATTTCGTCGAACTGAGCTCGGAGTTTGTGTTTCACGTTGGACGGAGTTCGACTTTTCGCCTTCTGAAAACTTATATATATGTTTTCATCGAACTCAATCTCGCGCTTTCTTGTTCCCTTGCACTTGATCTTTCTCTCATTTTTGCAGGAAAACAATGGCGATCTCCGCGGCGGTACTCTCCAACATGAAGTTCGTTGCCAGTTTTGATATAGACATTGAGTCATTCGCTCACTCTGATCAAATCTTCACTGATATTCTGAGATTATTTGAGGAGCAGCAACTAAGGAGGTTTATGACGACTCGCATCAAGCTTTCAGTCACAGAGATTAAAAAATGGGTCTATACATCCTCCTCACCAGATGCAACAACCCTCATCGGCACAATATCTGGAGAACTGTTTCCCCTGACGCCTGTTATTTTACCTGAACTTTTTGATCTTGTTAATAGAAATGATGATATAGAGATGGATAGTTCTGAGTATAATGATATGTTGATTAAAATGAGTTACTCCGAAGGAAACCCTAGCAAGTTGTTGAAGAAAAACTTGTCAGTGGAGTACAGGTTTTTGGCTGATATAGTTGGGAAAGTAATCCTGGGTAAACATACTGCCCACGATTACATTACAAGACATCAGTTTCTACTGATGAGTGCCTTGGTGAAGAAAAAGTCAGTGAACTGGGGCTGTATCTTGTTTGATTCCATCAAGAGAAGAACACCAAGGATGTTTGTTATGAAAGGATTCTGGGCTTATTTCTGCAAGCCAGATGCCCACAGCTGTTGGTCTCTCAGATCATCTTCATAAATGCTCACAAGAAGCTGACCTCAGACCTTTTTTGGCAAGTGGGAGAGAGTAATCTCAAAGCCCTCCAGGGTCACTTCCTCCAGAGTTTCAAAGGACACAAGGACAAGTGATGTCACTCCTCCAAACCCTGCAGAAGTTATTGCTTCTCCTCCACCACCATCTTTTAGACTACCTTCACCTCCTCCACAACAACAAGAATCTACCATTGTTACTGAAGAAACCCTACAATTCCACTGTCATCCCTCCAGCTTCACACATACCATCTCCACCTCCTTCATCTCCTCTACCACACCACCTAGAGACTATCTCATCCAACTCTACAATTCCAACACAAACATCTCCAACCTTCTGTCTGACATCATCATCTCCATTTTTATCTCCAAACCTCTCTCCACATTATTTCCCTATTCAGGAAGATACTGTACCCCCTGATGTCACAACCTCCACAATTCCAACAGACATTCCAACATCATCCATCCCACAAGCATTCTGTCCAACATGCTCCATGTCATCCTCTTATATATCAGCCCACATTCTTGAGCTTATTACTCCTACCCTCAAGAAGCTGATAGCAGAAGCAATTGCTCCACTTGCTGCTACCATCTCTACACTCTCTTCACAGCTTGCTTCCTTCTCCACTGTCCCTTCTTCTGGGGGCCTGGGTTCAGGACTCTCTGAAACCAGGTAGGGGAGATGTTCAATGAAGAAACTTCAATTTTTCATGAAGAACCTCCAGTAGCAGCAGCAGTAGTAATTCCAACACCAAAAATAGTTGAAATTCTTGATGATGATACTGAAATGATTTGTTTTGAAGAAGAGTTAGTTGACACTGAAATAATCACTGTTGGTAATTTCATTATCAATCTCACAGTTGACATTCATTCTTTACTTCATTTCTTTGATACAGTTTATAGTTGCACTTTATCAGTTTTTGATACAGTTTCTGATTACTCTAAAACAATAGTCTGCTATTCTGCTCCAGTTGATTCTTCAGTCTTAGAAGAAATTAGAAATAGTTTCTGTAATACTTCTTCCAGTATTTCTGTTCTAGAGCCAAAGTCCCTTTCTCCACCAACCTATGCTTGGGCTGAATCTCCTATGTCAGACATGAATGAGATTATGTTTGAAGATATAGACACTGCAGATACTGATGTACAGATTAGTGCAGAACATATAGTTCCACAGCCTCAGGCTGAAGAAGAGTATGTAGCTGAACAACCACAAGCTGAAATAATGGACACAAACATACAACCACAGGCTCATCCTGTACTTTCTGAGGCAGTGCTTAAACAGATCAATGCTATGTATGATAACCCTGCTAATTAATCAGATGATGATGATGATGAGTCATATTACTCTGAAGATTCCAATTCTAAAAAGAGAAAACTCAAGAAGAAGGCTCCAATAAAGGCTGCACCAAAACCAAACCCTACTGCTGACACTTCCTACTATATTCTACACAACATTATCTTACTTCAGACACTCCTTACTGTTGAAATTTCTGAAGTGGAAGTGGTTGATGGGACAGGCCGGGCGGCCTGGGCGGACAGACTTGGCGGACTGGAAGGACTGCGGCCTAGTGATAAGTCTAGTGGAAGCCGGCTGTTCTTCTGAGCGGGTTATACGGACGAAGTCCGCGGATTGTGCGGCCTGTTATCTGCGGATAGGACATTGGCTGTGGTTTAGCCAAGGAGTGGCCTGAGCGGATAGAGGCTTGCGGACTGGTGCATTGCTCAGTGGCCGCGTTGCAAGCTTGTGTAATCGGCGGTTTGGCTCATGTCCGCGGGAAGCTTGCGGACTGACGTATCCGCGGTGTGTGCTGTTGCGGACTGAGCTTAGAGCTTGTTTGTGGCCTTGTCGAGCTCTGGTGGTACAGCAGGTGCTTTGCTATGAAGGTCTTTGGCGGACTGGTGTGTGGAGTCCGGGAGGTGGTCGTTGCTTTGGGCAGGTGTGCGAGTAGCTTGCGGACTGCTGGCGGTCTGTGTGCTAGGATGTTTGGCGGACGGAGCTATGTCCGCCATGCTCGCATCAGGCCTTTGATGGTTCTGGACTTGGTCACACTTTGTGCCAAGACCAGGGTGTCCGGAGTATCCGCCAAGTCCGCTGTTGATCGGGCGGACTGTTGCTAACTCTGCCTTTGGTCGTGGACGTGTGGCGGATGGAGGCTTGAGTCTTGTTCTATGCGGACTGCCTCGGGGTTGTGCGGACAGCCATTGAAGGGGGTTGCTGTCCTGCAGTGGTTGTAGGCTTTGCGGGCTGATGCCTTGTCCGCATAGCTTAGGCGGACTGAAGTGGGTTCGCCAAAGTTGTCTTGTTCCTGGCGGTTTATTCCTTGGTATCCGGCTAAGTCCATGCGGACTCGGCGGACGGTGTTTTGCTATCGCGCGGGCTAGGGCGGTGTCGCTATCTCTAGGGCGGTGACCACACTTCTCACCTCGCCTATAAATAGGACCCCCCCGGCACATCTACAGTAACTTGAGTGAACAGTAAGTTGGGGTGGGCGAGGAGCTGCTGTCTCAGTTTTCTGTCCGCGCGGATGGATTCAGAGCTGACGGTTTGTTATGTGCAGGTCGCGCGGGTAGCTTCAAGGAGCCAGGAGTTTGACTTTGACTTCGGTCAAGTACTTGGAAGTGTGCGGTCTCTGCGGATTCAGCGGGTCGCTCTGCGGCTTGTCGGTTCTCTGTTTCAACGTTGCCAGTGCCAATAACCTGTCCGCCGGTCTCAGGCGGGTAGGCGGTCTGTTCCTCAGTTCCTCAGCAGGAGGCGAATAACGGTGTGTCCGCGCGGCCTCGCGGCTTCGGCGGTCTCCGTGTCTATTCGGCGGATTGCAGCATAGCTCGGGCGGCTTCGGTGGGCTTGGCGACCTCGGCGGATTCCGGTGCTGTCCGCCAGGCTTGTTTTGTGTAACTTTCTGTGATAGCTTGTGTACTAGCGAAATCATGTCTCGCTACGTATACCTCGCCTTGTAAAGAAGAGGAATGTATAAAAGACCTGCTTGTGCTTCCATTGTTTGTTGGTGTTAACCTTTGTTCCTTGGTTTCCGTTGGTTCAAAGTGTGAACTGGGTAGTGCCGAAGATATTAATTTGGCATTTGGGCTACCTTGCTGACCACTTTGAGAAAATTAAACATGGTATCAAAGCGAGGTTCAGTTGTGTGAGCAGTGATCAACCAGTGTTGTTACTTTGTGCTTGAGTAGTGATCAACCTGTGTTGGTGCTCGGAGCTTCTGAAAGGTTGTCAACAGATGTTGCAATGGAAGGGAGTTTCGCAAGAGGTCTTGACATTGAACTCTTAACGCCGACTAACTTCAAGCAGTGGAAGTCGTGCATGAAGAGTTATCTTCTGGGTGAGGAGCTATGGGAGGTCGTCGGTGGTGACGACAGGCAGGAAGTTACAGCTGCGTTTGGTACTGCTGAGCAAGTACGGCTCTGGAGAAAAACAAATGCTAAGACGGAGTTTATTCTCAAGAGGGCTGTGTTACCAGAGCTGTTTGATCACATCATTGGATGTGAGTCGGCTGCTGATATTTGGACAACCATTGATGAGTTGTTCAATAGGAAGAATGTGGCGCGACTTCAGTTTCTGGAGAATGAGTTGGCTAGAACAACTCAGGGAGACCTTTCCATCTCGAAGTACTTCTTAAAGATGAAGAGCTTGTGTGCTGAGCTGTCGGCACTTGATCCTGATGAACCTCTCTCTGAGGCAAAGATGAAAAGACACATTATCCGCGGCTTGCGGAAGGAGTATGTGGCCTTTGTGACATCTGTTCAAGGGTGGGCTACTCAGCCGTCTCTGCTGGAGCTTGAGAACCTGCTTGCCTCACAGGAGAGCTTGGCAAGGCAGATGGCTGGAGTGAATATCAATCAGGAAGGCAGTGAAGCTCTCTTCTCAGACAAGAAGAAAGGATGGGAAGGGAAGAAGATGAAGAAGCAGGTCGCTGGTGAGAAGGAGCCTTCAACATCTTATCAGCCGGAGAGGAGCAATGCTCCTAAGGACTGGAAGAAGAACCTGAAGTGTTACCGGTGTCATCAGCGAGGGCACTTCAAGCGGGACTGCAAGGTCAAACTGCAGCCTGGGCATGCTGCGGGAAAGGAGGAAGCTTGCTCAAGAAGTGAAGAAGCAGAATGGGGCGGAGCATTCATGACGGGCACTTGTGTCTGTGCCTTGTCTGCTGAGGACTTCAACGACGAGTGGATCGTGGACTCCGGGTGTGGTCATCACCTCACCAGAGACAAGTCAAAGTTCACCTCCATGCAAGCATACTCAGGTAATGAAGCTATTATCACTGCTGATAATACTGTTTATGCAGTAGAGAAAGAGGGGGTTGTGTCTTTGGGTAGTGATCAGGGGCCACTCACGTTAAGGAGTGTGTATCACGTACCGGGCATGAAGAAGAACCTCTTCTCGGTGACCAATGCGGTGGACGCTGGTTATCACGTTCTGTTTGGGCCAACAGACGTGAGGTTCCTTCGCAACGTATCAGCGGTTAAGGCTGATGTTGCTCATGTAGGAAGGAGGGTGAAGAACTTGTTTGTTCTTGCCACAAATTCATATGTTGATCGTATGAGGGTCAATGATAGCGCTGCTATCTGGCATGAGAGGCTGGGGCATGTAGGCATGGACAAGCTGAAGGCGATGGCTAGTAGAAGTTTGGTGAAGGGGTTGCCTAAGTTGTCCTCCTTTGGTGACGGGCATGTTTGCGCGGGCTGTCAATACGGTAAGGCACATCGCCTTCCGTTTGATAAATCACAAACAAGAAGCAAGCAACCATTGGAGTGCATTCATGGCGACCTGATGGGACCAACGGTCACTGCCAGCCTTGGTGGAAGCAGATACATGCTTGTCTTGGTTGATGACTACTCAAGGTATACTTAGGTTTATTTCTTGAAGGAGAAGTCTGAATCCTTCCGGTTGTTTGTGGAGTTCAAGGAGTTGGTAGAAGGCCGGCTTGGCTTGCGGATCAAGAAGCTTAGAACGGACAACGGTGGTGAGTTTATCTCCTCCGAGTTTTATAACTTCTGCAGGAAGCACGGGATCCAACGAGAGATTACTTGTGCTCACACTCCACAACAAAATGGGGTAGCGGAGCGGAAGATCCGTCATTTGACGAAGACCTGCAAATGCTGGCTTCATGCGAAAGACATCCCAAGGTCCTTTTGGGCAGAGGGAATGTCTTGTGCTTCGTATGTCATCAACAGGATGCCACTCAGCCCAATCAACATGAAGACTCCTTTTGAGCTGTTGTTGAAGGAGAAGCTGGGTGTGGGACACCTAAGGGTGTTCGGTTCAACTTGCTATGTGCATGTCCCGGATGCTTCACGGACTAAGCTGGATGCAAAGGCAATGAAGCTTGTCTTTATTGGCTACGATGAGCGGAAGAAGGGATGGAAATGCATGGATCCTGCGACGAAAAAGTTCGTGGTGTCAAGAGACGTTGTCTTTGACGAGCTGACGTCGTATGGAGGTGGCTCGGTTGAGCTAACCGGGAATAGCAAGGTTGATGAAGCACCGGTGGTAGCTGCTGAAGGCTTGAAAGAGGAGCTTGTTGTTTCACCAGCAGCTCCTATTGCTTCTAACTCCGAGGCTGAGCCTTCTGGCTCAGGAAGCAGAGGGAGCACTGCTCAATGCTTGCCCCAAGTAGGAGTTGAGCCCGAAGAAGCAACAGAAGCAGTGAGCAAGGAGCCGACCCTTCGGAGATCGAAGAGGGTTATTAAGCCTCCAGCTCGGTACTGTGATGGGAATGCAGTGAGCTTTGTCTCCTGCTTCTTTGCAGGTCCTCTGGATGAGCGAGAGCCTGCAACCTTCAACGAGCCCACTGGAGTTAAGGAGTGGGAAGATGCCATGAAGGAAGAGATTGATGCTCTGAAGAATAATGAAACCTGGGACCTTGTGCCCAAGGTTGATGACATTACTCCGGTTACTTGCAAGTGGGTGTATAAGTTGAAGAAGAAGGCTGATGGAAGCATTGATAGGTTCAAGGCTCGCCTGGTCGCTAGAGGATTCTCACAGCAGTATGGAGAAGACTATGAGGAGACATTTAGTCCGGTTGCAAAGATGACTTCAGTCAGAGTGGTGATGGCCTTGGCTGCTAGCAAGGGATGGAGAATGTGACAACTCGATTTGAAGAATGTCTTTCTTTACGGAGAGATTGACAAGGACATCTTCATGGATCAACCGCTCGGATTTATTTCTGAAGATCATCCGGACTATGTCTGCAAACTCAGGAAGGCTCTCTATGGGTTGAAGCAAGCTCCTAGAGCTTGGTATGAGAAGATTGCAGAGTACTTGCAATTCTGTGGATACCTTGCTTCCAACTCGGATTCAAGCTTGTTCGTCAAGAAGAAGGGGGAGCTTCTAGTCTTGGTCCTACTGTATGTGGATGACATGATCATCACAGGGAATTCGGAGGGGGAAGTAGCAAGGCTCAGGGCAGAGCTTGCTATACGCTTCGAGATGAAAAACTTGGGAGAGCTTCATCACTTTCTCGGTCTTGAGGTGGAGAGGAAGGAGTGCGGGATTCTCATTTGCCAGAAAGGGTATGCAGATCGCATTGTGAAGCGGTTTGGCATGGGCGAAGGGAAGAAGTGCTCTACTCCACTGGAACATGGGTTGAATCTTCGACGAGATGAGGGAAGGGTTCTTCATGATCCCTTAGTGTTCAGGGCTCTTGTTGGGAGCTTGATCTACCTGACGATTACAAGGCCAGACATTGCTTACGCTGTTGGCCGAGTAAGTCGATTTATGGCTGAACCAAGACAATCTCATCTAGTGGCGGCAAAGCATATCTTGAAGTATGTCAAGTCAACTTCTGATATGGGACTTCTCTATAGAAGGGACGCAGATTTTGCCTTGCTTGGGTACACGGATGCTGACTATGGCGGTGATTCGGATGATCGAAGGTCGACTTCAGGTTATGTGCTCACTTGCGGTTCAGCTAGCATCTCGTGGTGTAGCAAGAAGCAGGACTCGGTGTCCGTCTCAACTACGGAGGCAGAGTATAAGGCTTCGGCCTTGGCTGCTTGGGAAGTCATCTGGTTGAGGAGGCTTATAGAGGATATCCATGAAGAAGTGCAAGAGCCTACTTTACTCTGGGGTGACAATGAGAGTGCTCTCAAGCTGGTAAACAATCCAGTGTGTCACGACAGGACCAAGCACATTGAGATCGATCACCACTTCATACGGGAGAAGGTGTTGGAGGGATCTCTGTTGGTCGGGCATGTTCGGAGTGAAGATAATCTTGCTGACATCTTCACGAAGCCACTGTCGAAGGGGCCCTTTGAGCGGTTGCGCAGCTTGCTGGGCTTGATCACCACTTCTCACTTCAAGGGGGAGTGTTGAAATTTGTGAAGTGGAAGTGGTTGATGGGACAGGCCGGGCGGCCTGGGCGGACAGACTTGGCGGACTGGGCGGACTGGGCGGACTGGGCGGACTGGGCGGACTGGGCGGACTGCGTCCTAGTGATAAGTATAGTGGAAGCCGGTTGTTCTTCTGAGCGGGTTGTACGGATGAAGTCCGCGGATTGTGCGGCCTGTTATCTGTGCAAAAAGGCTGTGGTTTAGCCAAGGAGTGGCCTGAGCGGATAGCGGCTTGCGGACTGGTGCATTGCTCAGTGGCCGCGTTGCAAGCTTGTGTAATCGGCGGTTTGGCTCATGTCCGCGGGAAGGTTGCGGACTGGCGTATCCGCGGTGTGTGTTGTTGCGGACTGAGCTTAGAGCTTGGCTGTGGCCTTGTCGAGCTCTGGTGGTACAGCAGGTGCTTTGTTGTGAAGGTCTTTGGCGGACTGGTGTGTGGAGTCCGGGAGGTGGTCGTTGCTTTGGGCAGGTGTGCGGGTAGCTTGCGGACTGCTGGCGGTCTGTGTGCTAGGATGTTTGGCGGACGGAGCTATGTCCGCCATGCTCGCATCAGGCCTTTGATAGTTCTGGACTTGGTCACACATTGTGCCAAGACCAGGGTGTCCGCAGTATCCGCCAAGTCCGCTGTTGACCGGGCGGACTATTGCTAACTCTGCCTTTGGTCGTGGACTTGTGGCGGATGGAGGCTTGAGTCTTGTTCTATGCGGACTGCCTCGGGATTGTGCAGACAGCCAATGAAGGGGGTTGTTGTCCTGCAGTGGTTGTAGGCTTTGCGGGCTGATGCCTTGTCCGCATAGCTTAGGCGGACTGAAGTGGGTTCGCCAAAGTTGCCTTGCTCCTGAAGGTTTATTCCTTGGTATCCGGCTAAGTCCATGCGGACTCGGCGGACGGTGTTTTGCTATCGCGCGGGCTAGGGCGGTGTCACTATCTCTAGGGCGGTGACCACACTCCTCACCTCGCCTATAAATAGGATCGCCCCGACACATCTACAGTAAATTGAGTGAACAGTAAGTTGGGTTGGGCGAGGAGCTGCGGTCTCAGTTTTCTGTCCGCGCGGATTGATTCAGAGCTGACGGTTTGTTGTGTGCAGGTCGCGCGGGTAGCTTCAAGGAGCCAGGAGTTTGGCTTTGACTTCGGTCAAGTACTTGGAAGTGTGCGGTCTCTGCGGATTCAGCAGGTCGCTCTGCGGCTTGTCGGTTCTCTGTTTCAACTTTGCCAGTGCCAATAACCTGTCCGCCGGTCTCAGGCGGGTAGGCGGTCTGTTCCTCAGTTTCTCAGCAGGAGGTGAATAACGGTGTGTCCGCGCGGCCTCGCGGCTTCGGCGTACTCCGTGTCTATTCGGCGGATTGCAGCATAGCTCGGGCGGCTTCGGTGGGCTTGGCGACCTCGGCAGTCTCGGCGGATTCCGGTGCTGTCCGCCCGGCTTGTTTTGTGTAACTTTCTGTGATAGCTTGTGTACTAGCGAAATCATGTCTCGCTACGTATACCTCGTCTTATAAAGAAGAGGAATGTATAAAAGACATGCTTGTGCTTCCATTGTTTGTTGGTGTTAACCTTTGTTGCTTGGTTTCCGCTGGTTCAAAGTGTGAACTGGGTAGTGCCAAAGATATTAATTTGGCATTTGGGCTACCTTGCTAACCACTTTGAGAAAATTCAACACTTACTGGATGAGGGATTCTAAGAATAAGATAAAAACTAGAAAGAAGAGAAGGAGATACTCTCCACCACCACAGCATAGGAGAGGTCCTCCTCCTCCTCCTACAGCTGGATCAGCAGGCAGCATTTCTCAAGTACAAAAGTCTACTACTTCCTATCAATTCAGATCATCTTACAGCAGCAGCAAACAGCAACACAGTTCTCAACGTAGTAAACAACAATACAAGAAGCAAAACAGTCAACAGCAAAAATCAGAAGATAATCAGAAAGAAGATTCTAGTCCAGAGAGACCTCCCTCTCCAACATATGATCCTGAAATGGATCCTAATTCTAGAATGACTAGATTCAAGGAAATTATAACTCTTTCACAGATCAGAAAAGCCAAGAAAGAAGGCAAAGATAGTTCTCAATATTCAACTATGTCTTCTTACAGAAAGAAAGAATTGGATAAATATCAGGTACAAAAACTTTTCAATGTTGATTCTTATATGACTTTACATCTTGAAGCAGTTGTGCCAGGAGCTGCTTTTGTGAAAGTTTTTGGAGCAGAAGACATGAAGATGACTATAAGAGAAGCAGTTGATCCCAAGAGAGAGATAATCTTCACTAAACCATCTTCTGAAACTTCACAGGATGCTACAAAGAAAGTTTGACAGATTTTCCACTTCTGTTTTTTTTAACTTAATTATTATTTGTTGTAAATATTTCACAAGCCACCTTGCTTATATATCTGCTGAAACATTATAATTCTGCCAGATATTATTTTATGCTTTGTGATTTTTTTTATGTTATTCATAGTGACCTCACCCAAATAGGGAGAGATTGTTGGAACCCCACCTATGTTTAGGGTTGATTTAGGCTAGGTTCACTATTATGATTATTAGATGACCCAACATGTATAGTCTAGAGTCATAGGTTTTTATCAGGGTCAAGGTCAGTCAACAACCTATATTGATTGATTCTCACCTTCAAAAGACTTAGAGACAGAAAACCTGCAAAGAAAATCAGTTTTCTAAGAGACAGAAAGTCGTTCGAAGATTAGCTGAACAGTGTTCGACAATCGTCGATCTCAGATCGACGAACTCAGATTTCTTCTCTGAGTTGAGTTCGACGAAAGCCTACCTGAGATCGACGAACTCCGATCTCACCTCAATAGTTCATCTCGACAAAAGACTATCTCTGTTCGACGAACTAGGAGCTCAGTTTGGCAAGTTAATTTTCTGGTCAACGATCTTGGAGCTCAGCTCGACAAAGGAGAAGTTTCAGTTCGACGAATTTGGATCTCAGGTCGACGAGAATTTGCTGAGTTCGACTAATTTCTCCCAGTTTCAGTTCGACGAATTTGGATCTCAGGTCGACGAGAATTTGCTGAGTTCGACTATTTCTCTGATTGATTTCAGTTCGACTAAGGCAGATGATTTTCAAATTATATTATAATATGTCTGTAATACTCTGATAATTAATGCACAACATTCTTATGAATATAGTCGTTCCATTACAACATTAATTATGGTCTTCACAGAGTTATTACTTGACTTATTTTATTGGGACAGTTGGGGAAACTCATTAAAGACAAATTCCAGCCGTTTAGCTACCAGAATTTCTGCAGTCATTCAAGGAAAGTAATTCAAAATTCAAACGCTGAAATCTGTATGGAATATATATAAGGATTATTTTTTTAGAGATAGAAGGAAGTCAGTTAACTATGACGAAAAAGAATATTTTACAGAAAACTGAAAGAAGAATAGCTCTTATACAACTCAAGTTCTTCATCAGTTTTTGTTTCAGGGCTTTCAAGATACAATCCATCAACATCTGTCTAAAAGCTTCCTGAAAATCAACAAGCAATCTGAAGGCCTACACCAGGAGCAAAGCTTCCATTCTCCTGAACTATTCTACATCTCAGGGGGAGTTTTGACAACAGCAACAATCCACTAGTCTTATCAGAACATTGAGAAAGAGAAGACAATATCAATTTTATTTTCTCACTGTGTACAGGATTTTAACTCCCTTCAAAAGTTATCCCTTTGGTGGTTAAGTCTCTTGATCAAAAAACTTAATTTGGTTTTTGGGCACCTGATCAAAAGCTCAAAGGGTTGCTAGATCTCCCTTAAAAAATAGATCTTGTGGTGACAGATCACCTGAGCAAAAATCTGTGGTGGCAGGGCACCTGATCAAAAACCTGTACTGGATTCCTACCAGGTTGGTAGAAGTGTGGATGTACCCAGATTTATTGGGGAACCACTATAAATTTTCTTATGTCATCTAGTTGTGCTCTATTCTTTATTTTGCTGTGTTGTGATATATATATTTCATTTTCTTATATATATATCATTTTTTTTAATCCGCTGTGTAAAAATAACTCAAAAGTTTTTAAAACGCTCTATTCACCCCCCACTATAGAGTAAAGATAAGATCTATCCCTCACTTTCACAGTCTTATGATTTGTGGGACCAAAATCGATGTGCCACTTACCATAAGTAACCACATGCGTGCTATTTGAAGATGTGATAATGGAGGGAATTGTAGTAGGAGGTCGCGGTGGAGCCGCGATAGGCTAATTCCAATAAGCTTAGAGAGGCGAGATGAAGTTGTTAGTAGTCGCAAGAATAGATCACGGTCCCAAGGAGTAGTCAGCACTTGCAGAAAGGACACTTAAGGGACAATCACACGTCGTTGGAGGCACTCGTTGGAGGCACAAGTTGGAGAGGGTCAATCGTCCCTGGAGTGTGCTCATTGGATGACGGAACTCTAGCAAATAACGATGAATATCCTGTGGGAGGAGGGATACGAAGGGGTCGGCGATCATTCATAGACTGAGCTCGGCGTGAGAGATACATGTTGCATCTAGTGGCCAACCTTACAGGTGGGGGGAGGTGAATAAGGTTTGCAGAGATATACTGGAGGTTAAAAACATATTTTTGAAACAAGGAGCAAACTTTCTGGAACTATCGCCAATTGATATAAACATTGATGATGATATCAACCGAAGGCTTGTTCTTTGCTACCTAAAATTGTGTCAGCGTACACACAGAAATCAATTCAAATACTATGTAGTGAAGACATATTATTAAGGAACAAGCAAATAAAAATGATTTCATTGAATATAAGAAATGATGTTTACAAATTTGAAACTATATCTCCATGACGTCGGAGATCGGAGGCGGTGAATCAATAACTTTTGTGGTTTTTATACCGACCCACTTCTAGGATCGGTTGACTCTCTCTCTTTTTTCCAAGAAAATTGACGAGTCTACTAGATCTCACAGATCTAGACGTCCTCCATGGAAGATTTCCATAGATACCTCCCAAGAATCTGACGACCTCCCAAGTCGATTTCTCACGAACTCCCAAAAATTTGACGTCCACCCCAGATGATTTCTCCGCACAAAGTACAACAGGAAATACAAGAGAAGAAAGATAATATATTAATGAAATTCTGCTCCCTCAAAATAGGTCTCCGGAGGCGACGAGCGATCAGTATTTTTGATTCTCGTTACTTGGGCACTCCATCGTCTTCAGAATATCGTTCAAGTATTCCTTCTCCGAAGATCTTCTTTGTTCTTGAAAGAGGGAAGGGTTCTTCTCCTTGTATGGGCGGCTCGATGCAGCAGAGATGACAAGGAGGCCTCTGGACGTTCGGTGGTTCTACCCTCTCGTCTGGAAAATAAAGCGCCTTTATATATTATAAAAATCAATATCGCCGACTGTATTTATATCGCCTGGCGATAGCATTTTTGGCACGTCTAGTCCAGCTGTCCCGCTCTATGATCGGAAGGCGTCAAAACATTCCTTTGTCTTTTTTTCTGAAATTGCATGGATCACGATTTGACAGCTTGCTTGGACTGTATAAGGATGGGTAGCCAGCTCTTCCGTTTATATTTTTGTTACCAAATTTGGTTCTTGACACTTTTCCAACTTTGGTACTTACATGGATCGTTGACCTGGACAATCCAGTAACGCGGGGTGATCGCAATATCGCAGGCAATTGTTGATGACTTTCTCGATATAGTCTGCTGATATTGCCTGTCACGACAATATTTCCAGCTGTCACATTGATCGACGATATCGTTGGGCGATATTTATAAAGCCAGCGATAGCTAAAACTTCCCACTGAGTCTTGTTGTCTTCACGAAGATATTATGCACTCTTCACGACGATATAACTGTCTTCATGACTTAATTGAGTCTTCACGGCAAAGCTTCAATCTTCATAACGACATGGAGTCTTCTCAATGATATAGACCTTGTCTCGACGATATAGGAGTTGTCTCGACGATATAGGAGTTGTCTCGATGATATAGGCAGTGGAGGCTCGTCACGATGATATGAAGTTTTGTCTCGACGATATAGGACTTATCTCGACAATATAGGCAGTGGAGGCTCATCACGACGATATGAAGTCTTCGTCTCGACGATATTTTTGCCTTGGCCTCGAGCAAGACCTGTCTCGACGACATGGAGTCTTCTCGACGACATGGAGTCTTCTCGACGACATGGAGTCTTCTCGACGACATTTGTTTTAGCCTCAGGCAAGACCTGTCTTGACGATATGGAGTCTTCTCGACGATATTTGACTTAACCTCAAGCAAGACCTGTCTTGGCGACTTGGAATCTTCTCGATGATATTTCCCTAAGCCTCGAGCTTGACCCTTCAACCTGCACACTATACCCAAAATATGTATGATCAAATACAACTTGAGATTTGGTATTATCAAACCGGAAAGATGTAAAACACGTGTTCCAACAAACTCCTTTTTTTGATAATAACCAATCTCGTCCATAGGATATAAATTACACAGAACAGGATATGACTTGGTATAGTGTAAAAACAACAAACAATGTACAATAATCAGGTTTATATCTATCAATATACCATTCTGAATTAACACTCAACCATTTGGTGTGAGATCTTGCACTAGAGGCATGAATTCCCTTATATTTGTGCTCCCCTACTTATGTGCACGCATGCTCCCCATACATATGATCTTCCCTAGAAGTCTAACATAGAACTAGCTCATGAACGTTCTGTCACGACCCGTCTCGACAGAAGTCAGAGTGCGCTTTGAGACGAGTCGTGATGCCACAGGCATGTGCGGAAAGAAAGTCATGTATGTTAAGGCGGATGCAGAGAACACTGAAAATAGTTTTAAAGTAGTTATTTTGGATAAAAACAGTTTGATTTTTTTATGCAGAAGCTTTCAAAGTTTTAAATGCATATGTATTTTGTAAAATTCATATTTTACAAGTGACTACTATAGTTTTCATGTCATTATGATGCAACAGAGAATGCACATGCGTTATATTCAGATTCTAGTACATAAATATTTATATAGCATAGCAGTTGTCCATGATGCCAGAGAAAATGGCTGATTGTCATTTTTACATAAAAAAATTATTTGACAGTAAAAGAAATGTAAACATAGAACCTGAAACTTGAAGCAGATCGGGCTCGAGAACCTGGCGACGCTGCACGAACTCTAAGACAATTCCAAAACAGAAAGAAAAAGCCTCAGAACATTGAAATAAACAGAATGAGCAAAGTAAAGTACAGAACAGTAATAGAAGCAGAAAAGTATGAGTACCAAATTCTCATGAAGCAAACTATACGGGACAAACAAACAAAAAGCTAAACAGATCAAGTTAGTTAATTAGACTACTCCGGAGAATAGCCTAAAATTATTCATGTAATAGGTTGTAAGCTGTGATCGATGAAGGGTGTAGGTGCTATAGCGGACGCACATGGCTCATGATCAGATCTGAGTGTCAGTCTTATCGGAAAAGTAATCCTGCTTGTCGTGACCATGGCAACAGACAGATGCCTAGCTAGACGCTACAGTTCAAGGATTCGCTTACAATCACGGATTTGTTTTCAAGTTTCATACGATATTATTTATCATATTATTTTATGACAATATTATGAGAGGAAACTTCAGATCGTGAAATAGATTAACGTCAACGAGAAAGATCAGATTGAAAATAAGTTTTACTCGGGTCTTACAATCAGACAGACATCAGAAACCAGACATACATTAGAAACCAGACATACATTAGAAACCAGACAGACATCAGAAACTGGATTCGACGACACAGCAGGACTCAAACGGTGAGTTTTGACTCTTGCGAGTTTGAGGGGTTAAGGTCATAATATCAAAAAGATTTATTGAGTAAATTGTAGAGATAAGTTAACAGTAGTCGGATCGGAGATATCACTCGCCTCGGTTAAACAAATTTTAGGGCACAGTTATCTTTCAAGAAAAACATGCGCTCACTACCGAGCATGATATCGAATCACCAAACATATATTTGTTATACATAATTCGTTATAAGTATGATTTTCCAATTCAATTGTGTGTACGGTACGAGCGTGACATAAATCAACCATCTATAAATCCCTAACCAGGAGCCTTAACAATCATCATTCAAATCTATTAATGCTCGTACTCAAGCTTACTGTCCTCAAATTATCCATCAAACAAAATGCAAATTCTCAAATTGAATATCAAATTGACTATCATTCACTAACTCGTCTCCCAATTACTCAAATATCATTATTTACATTCACGACTCGTGCTAATTCTATCGCGTGAATCTCAAACTAGGAACAAGTCTAATAAATGATTCAATGTCTAAATTTAACTGACAAACAAACTATCAAAGCTTGATTCATATAAATATAAGATCAGACAAAACAATTAAGTTCAATATTTGCAAGAGAGAAGTGATCTCTACTTGCCTGAAGGAAGCTGAAATTGGCGGTGGCGGCTAAGCGGCGCATGAGAAATCAGAAATCCTATTTTGAATCTGCACAAGGGCAAGCAAGAACGATGTTGATATAAAGGAATCCAAACGCTCACACAGCCAACTAATCGCTACAAAAATTGAAACAGGCGGCTAAGAGATTTACCTCCCTCATGAGTGAGGAGACGAGAGATACCACGTAGAAGAGGAGACTTGGCGATGCTTGGGTTAGGGAAAACCCTAATTCGGAGAGAGATTTGTAGAGATTCCACCAATAGGAACGTGGAGGGGCACTGGAAAACACACATACTCAAGGGTTAGTCGACTACGATAGGGGAAAAAATCATGGATCACAAAATATATGAAATCGAAGCACAAACTTTACAAGAAATCTCATGAAAATCTGAATAGAGATGAACAAGAGGGGAATTTTGCCAATAGGAATCAAAACCGGTCCCAAAGAAGAGAGGGAAGAAAACCCTAGGCGCTCTTCTTGCAAAATCGGCCTAATCGGAGAGGAAGAGGGTGCCGAGGGAAGGGGAGGCGGCTGCCTTCGCTGATTGACGAAGAGGAGGCCTTGTCGGCCCTAGGAGAAAGAGGGAAGGGATCAAACGGCCTCTGGAGGAGCAGGAGGCCGCCAGCCCTAGCATCGGGGGGGGGGGGGGGAGCTGTCGACCAAAGCAAGAGGGGGAGAAGCCGGAGGAGGCGGCGTCTGGAGCAGGAGGAGAAGCCAGAGTAGTCGGCGCCTGGAGCAGGAGGAGGCGGCGACCCGCGTGCGGCTGGCTGGAGACGAGATCGGGAGAACGAGATGCGGGATGCAGCTGGGAGAAAAAATCGGGATCACGAGAAAGACCTAGCCGACGGGTTGAAATAAACGGGAAGGGCTGGCTCGGTCTAGGTTAATAAGGAGGGGAAAATAGGTTTTTATAAGTAATAATAATTATTATTATTATCATAGTTATAAAACCGGGTTGTTACATTCTCCCCTACTTAGGAAGTTTCGTCCCGGAACTTCCCTGAGAAACTCTGAATGGGGTCAAAAACAACAAAGATTCAGACGATATTCATTCCAACAATGTCTGCAGATCAAGACACTTTATTGTAACGACCTAGGGAGGACCCCTAGCGCCGCCCGGCCCACCACCAGCCCATGGAGGACCCATGGCGCTACGGTGGTACAGCCAGAATCTACAAGGCATAGAAGTTAACTAGCAATATAAAGAAACAGAGAGGAGAACGAGCATCGGAGACTTATCAAAATCAAGAGAAAAGTTGCAGATACTTGCAACGCGGGTCAGATTCAATTCACAGGAGAACTCTCCAGACTTAGCGGACTCATAAAGATACAAAAGATTGGCTTCAGGAAACATAAGAATGTCTTCAATTAGCTCGAAATTGAGCGGCAGAATGCGAGAATCCAGGAGCAAAAATATCTTGCACGGAGCGAATATAGAACATCCACGGGGAAAAGAAGTTGGAGGATGATTGAGTATCGACAGGAGCGAGTTGAACTGGAGTTGGAGAATTACAAGGCAACGCTGAAGAAATTCAACAGAGCATCACTGAAACTTAGAAGCTATCTATAAGGAGATATAGGATGACCAGACAAGATTGACAGACACGCGAAACAGCAAGAACTATTTACAAATATCGGGAACTAGCAATTACAGATTTTAACACATTTTCTACAGTCAAGTACATAAATTATGTAATAATTACAGCATTTTCATTGGACAACTCTAGGCAATAATCATGCAAGTGCAACAATGTGAATATGTGCGATGTCAAGCAAATAATAAATCCATGTGTGTACAATCATTATTGTTATTCTTGGCTTCACACTTGTGCAATGATTTATGATATGCACGCAAATGAATGGATACACATGTCATGTTAAGGCTCATATCACTTAACATGTCATGCATATTAGAACTCTAATGCCAACGCACTTGAAAATATTAAACAGCCCATACAATTTAATATTCGCAAGCGGTGTATATTCTAGTGGAAATTCATATGCACAAAAATGTTAAGTTTGCCCATAACCCTTTAACATTCGTGTGCGTACTACTCATGCTTATGAGTGAGTGTATGCGTGTTTCAGACGCGAACAATAAATAATGACAAGCTGAGTGAAAGAATGATGCATGCTTATATTTTTTTGTTATAATAAAGTTCAAAATATTTGATAATTACAAAATACTTTATCTTTTAAAATAAACCTGGCTCTGATACCAACTGTCACGACCCGTCTCGACAGAAGTCAGAGTGCGTTTTGAGACGAGTCGTGATGTCAAAGGCATGAGCGGAAAGAAAGTCATGTCTGCTAAGGCGGATGCAGAGAACACTGAAAATAGTTTAAAAGTAGTTAATTTGAAGAAAAACAGTTTGATTTTTTTATGTGAAAGCTTTCAAAGTTTTAAATGCATATGTATTTTGTAAAATTCATGTTTTACAGACGACTACTATAGTTTTCATGTCATTATGATGCAACAGAGAATGCACATGCGTTATATTCAGATTGTAGTACATAAATATTTATATAGACTAGCAGTTATCCATGATACCAGAGAAAATAGCTGATTGCAATTATTACATAAAAGAATTATTTGACAGTAAAAGAAATGTAAACATAGAACCTGAAGCTTGAAGCAGATCGGGCTCGAGGACCTGGCGGCGCTGCACGAACTCTAAGGCAATTCCAAAACAGAAAGGAAAAACCTCAGAACATTGAAATAAACATAATGAACAAAGTAAATTACAGAACAGTAATAGAAGCAGAAAAGTATGAGTACCAAATTTTCATGAAGCAAAAATATTCGGGACAAACAAACAAAAAGCTAAACAGATCAAGTTAGTTAATTAGACTACTTCGGAGAATAGCCTAAAATTATACATGTAATAGGTTGTAAGTTGTGATCGATGAAGGGTGTAGGTGCTATAGCGGACGCACATGGATCACGATCAGATCTGAGTGCAAGTCTTATCGGAAAAGTAATGCTGCTTGCCGTGACCATGACAACATATAGATGCCCAGTTAGACGCTACAGTTTAAGGATTCGCTTACAACCACAGATTTGTTTTCAAGTTTCATACGAGATTATTTATCATATTATTTTATGACAATATTATGAGAGGAAACTTCAGATCGTGAAACAGATGAACATCAACGAGAAAGTCAGATTGGAAATAAGTTTTTCTCTGGTCTTACAATCAGACAGACATCAGAAATCAGACAGACATCAGAAACCAGACATACATCAGAAATCAGACAGGCATCAGAAACTGGATTCGACGACACAGCAGGACTCAAACGGTGAGTTTTGACTCTTGCGAGTTCGAGGGGTTAAGGTAATAATATCAAAAAGATTTATTGAGTAAATTGTTGTGATAAGTTGGCAGGAGTCGGATCGGAGATATCGAACACTCGCATCGGTTAAACAAATTCTATGGCACAGTTATCTTTCAAGAAAAACATGCGCTCACTACCGAGCATGATATCGAATCACCAAACATATATTTGTTATCCATAATTCGTTACAAGTATGATTTTCCAATTCAATTGTGTGTACGGTACTAGCGTGACATAAATCAATCATCTATAAATCCCTAACCAGGAGCCTTAACAATGATCATTCAAATCTGTTAGAGATATTAATATTTTAGTATTATTATGTTTAGTCTCACACCGCCTATCGGTGTTGTGAGTCATGTTGTAGCTCCTATATAAAACCCCTTTGTGGAAGAATAAGATTGCACCTTCTATTTTCCTATTTCTTTCTACATGGTATCAGAGCCTAATATTCTGAGACCTAAAATTTTATTCCCAGCTCCTGTTTCCCCGGCTCCCGTCCCGACCTAACTCCCGCCCGTCCCGACCCGTGCTTCCTTTTTCCGCTCCCTGCTAGGGCTCGACGGGTGATTCGCCCCCTGCTCCCGTCTACGGGATCGCCCCTTGATTCCATGACGGGAGCGGGCCTCTCTTCTGCGACATCACCGGTTGCTTCTCCCGTCGAAATCGACGGCCTATTCTCCCGACGAAGTCGTCGTGCGCCTCTTCCATCGACATCGACGGCTCTTTCTCCCGTCACAATCAATGCCTGCTTCTCCCGTCGACATCAGCCTCTGCTTCTCCTCCGGCTCTGTCGCTGCTCTTCTTCACCGGCGGCTCCTTCTTCTCCGACTACTTCTCCGGCTACTGCTTCTCCGATTTCTACTTCTCCGGCTACTGCTTCTCCGATTTCTTCTTCTCCGGCTACTGCTTCTCCGATTTCTTCTTCTTCGGCTACTTCTTCTCCAGATGCTCTGCCTGCCGGTGCTCTTCTTCTCCGGCCTGCTGCGCTGCAGCTGCTTCTTCTCTGGATTGCTGCGCTGCAGCTGCTTCTTCCCCGGGCCTGCTTCTTCTTTGGATTGCTGCGCTGCAGCTGCTTCTTCTCCGGCCCGCTGCTGCTGCCGTCGCGTCTTCTCCGTCTGCGGTTGCTGCTCCTCTTCTCCGGCCCGTAGGGTTTAACATTTCCATGTTTTTTTTAAGTTGTTGTTTGTGGTTTTTGTGTTGCATCTTTATGATTTCTGCCTTCTTGCACGTGATCTACGTGAGGGGGAGTGTACGTCACGGCCCCTAGGCGTAGTCTATACCTTCATGCACGTATTCCACGTGAGGGGGAGTGTTTGTGATATCGGCGACTCGGATGCTTCTTTCCCGACTCCTGCCTTAGTCACACCCGGCCCCTAGGTATAACCTATGTCTTCTTGCACATGATCCACGTGAGGGGGAGTGTTTGTGATCATGACGACTCGGATACTTCTTTCCCGACTCCTGCCTTAGTCACACATGGCCCCTAGGTTGATTTCATATGTTGTTTGTGTCTCCTCGTCGTTTTCTCTGGATTTGGTAGGGTTGGTTTGGTCTTGCGTGGTTGATCTTGTTTCCGCTCCGAGTGTATCCAGCGTTATCATGGTCGGTTTGCGGACCAATGTCGTGTGGCTCTTGCCCGGTTGAAGTATCCCCGGTGACACGCGGTTGGGTCTCGGTGGCTGTTGCTTTGTCCCACGCTGCCTTCCTTCTTTTACCCTCTATTTTATGTTGTGTCCAAGCTGTAGGCTTCCCCTTCAGCTTGAGGGGGAGTGTTAGAGATATTAATATTTTAGTATTATTATGTTTAGTCCCACACCGCCTATCGGTGTTGTGAGTCATGTTGTAGCTCCTATATAAAACCCCTTTGTGGAAGAATAAGATTGCACCTTCTATTTTCCTATTTCTTTCTACAAAATCTATTAATGCTCGTACTCAAGCTTACTGTCCCCAAATTATCCACCAAACAAAATGCAAATTCTCAAATTAAATATTCAATTGACTATCATTCACTAACTCGTCTCTCAATTACTCAAATATCATTATTTACATTCACGACTCGTGCAAATTCTATCGCGTGAACCTCAAACTAGGAACAAGTCTAATAAATGATTCAATGTCTAAATTTAACTGACAAATAAGCTATCAAAGGTTGATTCATATAAACATAAGATCAGACAAAACAATTAAGTTCAATATTTGCAAGAGAGAAGTAATCTCTACTTGCCTGAAGGAAGCTAAAATTGGCGGTGACGGCTAAGAGGCGCAAGAGAAATCAGAAATCCTATTTTGAATATGCACAAGGGCAAACAAGAACGATGTTGACAT